>CAWUFW010010643.1:0-677976 GCA_963921515.1 Calotriton arnoldi | reverse complement strand
CACCCAAGATCCAAACATGCAACCTAGATTTATTATAAAAAAAATCTCCCTTTTTTTTTCCCTAGGAGTCGCGCACCCGGCGTGGCCTGAAGTCACGCACCCCTCGCGTTCACACCAGGGGGCCGCGCTGGGAGTCGCGCACCCCTCGCGTTCACACCAGGGGGCCGCACTTGGAGTCGCGCACCCCTCGCGTTCACACCAAGGGGCCGCGCTGGGAGTCGCGCACCCCTCGCGTTCACACCAGCGGGCCGCGCTGAGCGCCGTGCTGGGGACGCGACTCCAATTTAAAAAAAAAAAAAAAAAAACGGGCTCCTACCACTAATTTTTATTCGCCCCGGGGACCCCATCCCCCGGGGCCTACTCACTTCGTTGGGGACCGTGGGGGGAGCCCCAATGCCCCCATGGTCCCGCCGGCTCCCCGCGTCCTGCGAGAGCCGGCATTGCTTTTCCACATGGGGAGCTGCTGACATGCAGCTCCCCGTGTGGAAAAGCAATTCTGCTTTGGATTTTGGAAGAGAGAGCAGGTTTCCCTGCTCTCTCTTCCAAAATCCAAACCAGAGTTTGCTACGGTAGGGTGGGAGACGTGCTCCCGCCCTACCATAACAAACAGCAGTGTCCCGGGGGTGGGCACCCCGGGACATTGCAGGAGCCGGCCCTCGGGGGTGGCGGTCCCCAGGGCCATCGAAGGCTCCAGGAGGGGGGACCCATGGCCCCCCACACATCTTTTGCAAAGCCCCGGGGAGGTGGTGGTCCCCGGGGCTCGTGGGTCCAAAATGGTCCCCCGCATTTTAACAGTTAGTGCCCCAGGGAGGTGGTGGACCCCGGGGCATGTGGGGTGGCTGGAGCCCCCTCACACATTTTTTATTTTTTATTTTATTTAAATTTAGAGCCCCGGGGAGGTGGCGGTCCCCGGGGCTGCGGGGGCCTCCGCGGGCCCCCGCTTTACATTATACAAATCCCCCCGGGACCTGGCCCACCCGGGGGGTTAAAAATAACGAAGCGTGAAAACCCTTGCTTCGTTTTTTTTAAATTTTTCGCCGGGATCCGCGCACCCTGCGCGCATTCTGGTGTTTTTTTAAAAAAAAAATTTTTTTTGGGCCCTGGGGGTCCTTGTGGGACCCCCTGAGCAGGCCTAGGGGGTCAGGGTGTTTCTACCCTGCCCCCTTTTCTTCTTTGACACCTTTGTTTCCCTGTTTACTTCTGACTCAGTTCTACCGAGTCACAAAATGGCTGCCAACACTTCCTGGTTTTGAGTGTTGACAGCCAATTAGCATGAAGCTCGTGATCGGGAGGGTGCGCGGATCCACCGCGGCCATAGATATCAAAACCTTTATTTTTGATTTTCTCAGCAACTACTGAACGGATTTACACCATTTTTAAAAAGGTTGCTTTCTGAACCAAGCACTACCTTTTTGCCAAATTTGGTGTAATTCCGTTCAGCAGTTTTGGCTGTAGCCTTGCATAAAGTTTCCTATGGGAAATTGATTTTTTGACTCTTTTTTAAAATTTCTCATAACTACTGAGCAGATTTACACCATTTAAAAAAAGGTCGCTTTCTGAACCAAGCGCTACCTTTTTGCCAAATTTGGTGTAATTCCGTTCAGCAGTTCAGGCAGTAGCCGTGTCTAAAATTTCCTATGGGAATTAACATGGAGAAAACACGGTTTGGGACCCCCCTTTTTTCTCGGCCCCCGCTTGATGAATCACCCCGAAACTTTCAAGATAGGACCGGAGCGGGCCATAAGTTTTGAAAATTTCGCGAAGATTTGTCAACCGGCGCCAAAGTTATTGGGAAAAGAATGTTACGAATTTCCTATGGATAATAGGTCCTAACTATAACTATCTACTGGCGACCGCCAGTAGATAATATATATATATATATATACACATGTCTAATTAGAAATGAATATGTATTTTAAATATATATATATATATGCATATGTGAAAATATATACACACATACATACAAATATGTACTTATATATAAAAATACATACAAATATACATATTTATTTTTAAAAACGCATATGCCTATACCACACGTTTATACAATAAAAATGTTAGTATTTCACAGGTAACTATAAAGCCTCCATAAATACATACCTGCTAAATGCTTACAGTTTTGTTGCAAGGTCATGCATTGTAAAGGCATATGCATGGTAAAGGCATGCGTTGTAAAGGCATGCGTGGCAATGACGCGGTCATGGTAATGATCGCGTTGTAAAGGCATGCGTTGTAATTCCATGTGTGGTGCCATCATACAACCCATTGGCGCATTACTTTTTTTGATGCTCCAGTGGCACACAGTGCAGGCCCATTTCTACAAGTCCATGCAAAGCCACACTGCATGGCTTTTCATTACCTTGTAGATAAGGTGTAAGGCCACACAGCGCAAATTGCTGAATTTCCGTACATTGCAGCAGGGAGGCGTGCCAAGGGTGTTGCTGTGGGTGTTCCCATGCAACACCCATGGATTTTGACACTGCCCCAGATTTACAACATAGGCTGAATCTGGGGCTGCGCCAAAAACGTACGCCTCCCCAGAGCAGGCATAACATTGTTTTTTCCTCTTTCCACATGTGCTACATTCTGCAGCACACATAGAATGAGGAAAATGCCTCTCGTGATTGTTTTGTGCAGGAAGGTGCCCCTTGTTGCACAAAAACAATCATGCCAACAACACAGACACCCTTGCACCATGGTACAAGGGTGTCTGCATTGGCTCAAGGCTGCAATTTTTGCGCCGACTGAAAGGACAGGAATGCACCGTATCTTGTAAATACAGTGCATTTTTGTCCTTTCACATTGGCATAGGGCAGTGCAGCAAAATGACTTGTAGTGCTGCCTTACGCCAATTGATTGTAAATTTGCCCCTGGGTGACCAGGGCCAAGAAGACCAGAAAGGAACTGAGCCAGACTGGGGGAACCGAGAAGGGCCTGGATGGCCAAGGTGCAAGGTTTAGGATAACAAGCACAATAGAATAAGAAGGACCAAAACGGCCAGGACCAAGGAGACCAAAGCTAGGATGTTTGGTGAACTAGGTCTATGAGAACTAAGCCCAGGAGAAAACAAACTATAAGGACCAGGAACAAGAGGGTCAGGAACAACAGGCACATAATCTCAAGAAAAATAAGAACCATTAAAAACAAGAGTGGCATGACCATGGCCCAGAGTGTCAGGGAGGTTAGTCCAGGGTCACAGGCAACCAGAGCTAGGAGGAAAGGTTCTAAGATGACCAGGAAACAAGGGACTAGAGGACCAGGAAGATTAGGGCAAAGAGAATCAGGACTTTGAGTACCAGGACCAGAAGGCCCAGAATAAGAATGATCAGGACCAGGGAATGCAGGACCGGATGATCATAGCCTGGATGCCCAGGCCACAGGGCTAGGAACAGGATGGCCAGGAAGATGAGCAACAGGATGGTTAGGCCTGGGAGAGTCAGATAAAGGAGGACCATGATGAGCTTGTGTAGAAGCACAAGGATAAGGAGCAGGAAGACCAGGGTCAGAAGGATCGGGACCAGATCCAGGAAGACCCAATCAAGGCCAATAAGACCAGAGGCCCAGAATAAGCAAGAAAGATGAGGGGGCAGTACCAAGATTATCAAGAGGACCAGAGCCAGGAGGACCACGCTCAGAGCAATGAGGATTAGACGGATCAGAACCAAGAGGACCAATAACGGGCCTATGAGTGGCAGTGGAACAAAACCATGGGACCAGGGCCCAGAGTACCAAGTGGAGCAAAAAGACCAGGACTTGGGTGAAAAGATCAGGAGGACCAGAACAGCCAGAGCCAGGAAGACTAAGTGGACTGGACCTGATTGTTCAAGAGGACCAGGACCAAAATGACAAGGCTGTGAAGGACCAAAAACAAAGAAAACCAAGACCAAGAGGGCACAGACTATTGGGTGCAGTGAGGACCATGAGGACAAGGCTCAGGACCAGGAGGAGGACAAGAGTGATCCAAAGCAGTTAGACAAGGGCTAAGACTGTAAGGCCTAAGAGGGTCAGGACACAAGAGGCCAGGTAGACTGGGGGAACCAGCAGGATTAGGAACAGATGTACTAGGAATCAGATGAACAGGGTGAGAAGGATCAGAAGAACCAGGTGAAATGGATGAGAGTCAAGAGGATCAGGAAAGAAAAGGAAGAGCAAAGAGAAAGGGACCTGAAAGAACTAGGTTGGCCAGAAGGACCAGACCCAAGAGGATTAGGCATACCACGACCCAAACAAGGAGAACCAGAAACAAAAGGATTAAGTCTGGTGAGTACAAAACCAGGAAGAGAACACGGACTATGAGAAGCAGGCATAGGAAGAACATTGCTAGGCAAACCAGGCTGAGAGTGAGGAAAGCTAGGAGAACAGGACCTGAAGAATCAGAGTTAGCAGGACAAGAGCTAAGAGGACAAGGAGGACCAGTGAGATCAGAACCAAGGGGAAAAGGGAGCTCAAGTCAGAGAGGCACAAGGGTATCAGGATCTGTCATACCAAGACAAGCAGGACAAGGAGGAAAAGGAGGACCACAAAAAGGAAAGGCTGGATGACATGAGCCATGTTGACCAAGCCAGGTGGCTAAGAGCAGGATGACTTTAACAAAGAGGATCAGGACAAAGAGGAAAAGTTAGTCCAGGATGACAACGAGTTCCTACTCGTTGTCATCCTGGACTAACAGGGCCAAGAGTATCATGGCATGTTAGAGGAGGACCCAAAGAACTAATCAGGTCTGAAGCAAGTGGACTAAGACCATTAAGACCAGGGACCAGATGGGGGTATGTGGTGGACTAGAAGGATCAGAATAAGTAGGATCAGGAACAGGGCTTGGAGGACCAGGGAGGTCAGAACCGAAGGGACCAGGATCTAAAGTTCCAAGTGGAGCAGGAGGACTAGGAACCAGGGATTAGGCTCAGACTGGTGAGGATCAGGGAAACCAGAACATGCAGAGTCATGAGAACCAATGGGATCTGACCAGGACCTGAATGACCAGGTCCAGCCCAAGAGGACCGAATAAGGAGGACCAGGACCAATGGATGCAGTACCGGATGGACCAAATGGACCAGGACAAGGACTATCAAGATGACCTAAACCAGGAAGACTAGGAGTACCAACCCTAGGAGAACCAGGCCAACAGGGCTAGATGAGTAAGGACCCAGCAGACCAACAGGATCAGAGTGAGGATTGGTAGTACCATAATCAGGAGGTCCAGAAAGGGCTAATACAAGGATGAGTCAGGAGCAGGGTCAGGCAGACCAGGGTACGAAGGACTGCAACCATGAGCACCAGATTCAGGAAACCAGTACCGGTGTGACCAGAACTAGTTAGACCAAGGCCAGGCCAGGATGAGGATCAGGAGGACCAAAAGAGCCTAGAAAAGGGGGACTTGGAACAGGACTAGGAGGAGGACCAATGCTTAAAGGCATAGAAGGACCTGGAAGAGAAAGAAGAAAACTGGGAACAGGAGGACACCTATGTGAGTCTAGGCCACATGTATTAGTATATCCCTAATGTTTTTTTTTATGCTCTTATGCTGCAACCCCTGAGAAACCCCCACCTCTTCAGCTCACATATAGAACTGGCAAATACTTGCTGAAAAATCAGAGCATGCAAAGTGAACAAAAAGCCAGGACTGTTAGTTAGTTAGTTAGTTAATCAACTTTATTCGATCTAAGTAAATTAGACCATAAAAGCACAACAAAATACATAAAAAATACAATTAAAATGTCTAGTCGATTACAACAATACATATTTTAAGATCGATTAATTTCCTTTCAATTAAGTAAGCATCTATTACCTCATATGACTCAACCCCACTAAAACTTTATACGTACAATCAAAGGTGTATGGAAAGGAAAATTACAGGAATGTAAAAACCTCAAATCTGGGTCCGCCATACATTCCTATTCTATTCACATGTGTTGATTCATTCTTAAAAATTATTAATAAAATTGGGACTGATGCACTCTTACCTCCATGTGATCAAATACGCTGTCTGATTCCTAAAACAGTAGTCTGAGGGTGGGTCTGAGGGTATAGGGACTGAAACTTAGCAGACGAGTTTAAAGGTGGATGGGTGAAACTAAGGGGCATATTTACAAAGAAGTGACGGAGTGCAGTGTTAGCCTTTTTGGCTTAACGCCACGCTCTTCCACTTCTGAAACGCAGGGCTGCACCATATTTACAACAATATGGTGCAGCCCTTCATGTACCCTTATGCTGTCGCTAATTTCAGCTGCCTAGCTCCAGCGCAGGCACCCTTGCACCATAGTGCGAGGGTTCCTGTGTGGGGGGGAATTATTTTTTATGTGCAGGAAGGTGTGCCTTCCTGCACATAAACAATGTTAAATGACGATTTGTAACTTCTATGTGTGCTGCTTGTGCAGCACACATAGAAGTTGCAGCACACATAGAAGTTGCAACTCGCCATTTTTTAAATGATTGTTTATGTGCAGGAAGGGACACCTTCCTGCATGTAAACAATCATGCATGGTGTTTTGCTGTTTCTATATGTGCTGCATTGTGCAGCACACATAGAAACAGCAAAAATGAGGAGAAATAAAGCATTTCTCCTCGTTTCGCCATGTTAAGACCAGGTTTTTTTGGTCTTAGTTTTGGTGCTGCCTCCTATTTACACCACCCTTGTAAATAGTGGGCAGCGTCAAAATCAATGAGTGATGCATCAGAACGCCCACCGGAACACACATTTCCCACCCTTTTTACGCTAAGTATAGCGTGAAAGTGTGCCTTAGTTACAAGGCAGCGTTATGCCACGTTAAGTGGCTTAACACTGCCTTGTAAATAAGGCGAAGCCCGTATCGCCACAGGAACGTCTTTATAAGTGACGTTGCTGTGGCGATAGGGGCTTGTAAATATGCCCCTTAGTGTGTTCTCTGAAGGAAGGCAGAAAGGGTTTGAGAAACTCAGATGGCTGAAGTCAGGAAAAATGGTTATTGGCTAACAATATGGTCAAAGGGGTATGACAATGAGCAAAGAGGTGCTCTGGGTTATAAGAATGCTCTGATGAGCAGAAGAGGGGGTGATGGAGGCTCCAGATAGATGTCTCAGATGGTCCAAAGAGGAATTTTGTGTGACCTCTAGGTTTTTGCACTGACATTCCATGTGTGTGTTTGTGCAGTGGGTATGTAGGAAGTGCATAGTAGTAAGACTCCTTGTGTGATAAAAGCCTAAGTGCATGGACCAGTGGGATGTATTTTGCATAACATGATGGAGAGTGGATACAGCCTCCCTACACAGTGCGTGTCTAATGACTGCATCTCTGTGGATGGAGGGTAGAGACCCAGAACTGAGGTGAGGGAGAATGGAGAAAAGGCTACACAAAGAAATTCTGTGAGGGCCTTTTTTAGCAAAGGGCTTCGGATTAGTTCTTCCTGAGTGATGTCATAGGGTAGATGATAGGAGTAAGGGGCAGGTCATAGATTTCTCTTGTTAAAGGTGTCAAACTTTCTAAGCGGGGCTGTCGTTTTGTCTGTGCCAAATGACTGCTCAGGAAGGCTGATGACAGACGGGTGCTGAGATCTCATGCTTCATTGTGTCCTTCTTTTGGATACTTCTGCTTAGAGCCAGCACTATTGCTACTGCTGTGAGAGCCATCATATAGCACCTAGGCTGTTTCCATAGCACCTAGGCTGTTTCTGAGCTACTACCAAGAAAATGATAAATGAAAGAGAATCACCCCAAATCTGTTCTGAAACCTCAATAGTGGGTCCAAATCCCCTGTCTGGAAGATGGGTATCTAAAGTGGAATTGTGAAATGATCGATCTGTAAATCCATGGGTCGCAAGAATGGTGGTAACAAAATAGCTCTGTTTATTCAGTGTCTTATTTCTTACAATATTTGCAATGAAGTCAATGAATAAAAACCTCTGTGATTTTTTTTTCCTTTGTCTTTGATGCCTATATGTCTTTCTATGATTTACTTGAAAAATTAATTTACATTCCAATGACATTCAGTTCAATTAATTACTAGTCCCATTCCTCTGCTTGTGATCCTCAACAGAATACTTCCTCTGATGGGCCAACAGTGGGCCTGATTACGATGGCAGTCGGACCACCTGTCCGACCGCCACAGCAGCGGCCCGATTCTGACTGCTGAGTCTGGGAAAGCTCCGCCCTCCGTATTACGATGCAACCGCTGCTACAGCGGAGGTCTAATCGTCGGCAGTGCCCCGCTCCTCAGTCATGTGGCTGCAAGTGGGTACAAATGCACAGGAAACATGTGCAGTTGTACACACATGCATGGCACATGTGGGGACATGACGTGCACCATGTACCCCATTGCTGGAGTGTGACAATATGTGCATAGTCCAGTCAATGGGGATACATGCCACATGAGGACTTACCTGGATTCATCCACCCACAGGACAGTCCACTTCGGGGTGCAGCTGCTGAGGTGTAGGAGGGACCTGGAGGAAGGGATCCATGCTGGAGTCCACCAGGGAGAAGGGAAATTGGGTGAGTATTCACCCCTTTTCCTTCGTTTCTGACGGCTCGAGGCACACCGTCAGACCACCACGGTCGGGTCATTGGAAACCCACATCGTAATCCGGACAGTGGTCATATCTCCTTGTACCATCCTATGGCTGCTCTTCCAAGTTGGCAGTCAGAGGAAGGCTGTTGGAATCGGCAGTCTGTCAATGGTCGGTCAGAGTACAGGGTGGATGCATCGTAATCCAGCGGTCGGACTCACGCTTACGAATTGACCTTCAGCGATACAACCGCATCCAACAGGGCCAAGGAATGGTGTCCCACCTGCATTGTAATCAGGACAGAGTTGGGGTGTCAAAGGCAGGACTTTATTTTGTCTACCCTAGTTAGATTAAAACCTGGCTGTAAAGGATAGGAAAAACAATAATGACTTCATCACCCTAGGAGAAAACTCCCAGTGTGTGCGGCCATTAGCTTTTTCAATTTTTAAAAATAAGCTCCTGCTTTGGGAGTTTGCTTTAAAAAAAAATTTGAAAAGTTTGCTGGTTGTCCATCATTTCTGACAGTACTATAAGAATGACTTGGGCAGTAGGTGGCTTTCATTTTCAGTCCTTATTGAATTAATACACAACTGTTGTTGTGCTCATCTATGAATTAGACAGACAGCACCACTATGTGGAAGACTGTCAAAAGTGCTGGTGCTGAGAATTATGTGCCCAACACCAGAAACCTCAAATTAAGTACTGTTCTGTGTCATGTCTGTCAAAATATCTTGGAAACATTCATACATTTGGGACCTATATACCTATAAGATAGTGCCTGCATCAACTCTAGTTTTAGCACTAAGGGCCTCATGTCGCAAAATCCCACTGTTTGTCACCACAAAAGTGCTTATCATTATGTACCAAACCCTTTTTATGAGTTAGAATGTTCCTAGGATTACGGACTGCTTTGAAAATTAAACATTTCCCAAATTGGAATGCAGTCATAGAGATGATTGTGTGCTGTTCCTTGTAGGCTAAATCTCTACGATTACAGTTAATCACAGAGGGTCTCAAATTGACACCTGCCTGAATATTAGGCAGGTTGTTCTGCAACCTCCTGTGATTCAGTATTTTGTGAACCAACCGAACTGTACATATTTCAGTTTTCAAAATACCAGTCCAGTCGCAAAATGTATGTGCAGAATTTGTAACCACTATTTGCAAATGAAATAATAATACATCAGGACCCTCATTTTAAAAAGGAGATGGATGCCAATTGTGTTCACTCCTTCTTCACAGTTTTACCTGGCGTAAGTACCTGTTGAAAACTGCATAAGGCTTAATGAAACACATCTCAAACTGTTTAGACAGCAGCCGGGTAAATAATGAAGTTCCTCTGCTATTTGCATGGCTAGTTGCCAGGTTGTGCACACTGTATACTATTTAGCCAGCCATCAGTTAAATAATGAAGTTTCTTTTCAAGTTAATTGCAAGGCCACGGCAATAAAGTACATCATTTCTGCTATTTAGCCAGCTGCCGGGTAACTATTGACATTTCTTTGATACTAGCCAGACTACTGTTCAAATACAAATGTTATGCACATTTCTTTACTCAGATTGCTTAATTAGTTAAAGACAGTCATGATTCCTTTCTTAACACACATTCTGAACATATGATTTTTGGTCAGATAAAAAATAGTCGAAATGCAACCCTGGTAGAAAAATTTGAAGGCTTCCTCTACATGCCTGGTGTATATCAATTAATTTGAAACAGTTTTTTCTAAATATGATTGGCACAGCGTGCAAAACAGATGATACAATTAAAAATGAAGGTTAAAGATTTGATATTAATTTTGAAATTTCAAATTTGTATTCCATCCCACATGTTTTGCCTGAAAGATACTATTGCTGCATGGATGTCTGAATAAAAAGTGTGCTTGATAACTATGAAACTCATGTAGTGTTTGAAATGAGGAAATCATGAAATTAGAAATCCTCATCCCACACCATGAATATTCAGTGTTTACAGGTTATGTGCTGCAGCAGGTCTGGACTGGGGAAGCAAAGCAGCCCTGACAAAAATGCAGACACCAGCCCTGCTCCCTTCATCTCCTTGTGCAATCTTTCTCTTTCCATCCATCCATCCATTCTCTCTCTCTCCTTCTCTCCTCTCTCTCTTCTCCCTTTCAGATAGCTTTCTCTCTTCCTCCCTCATTCTCTTTCCCCCTCTCGAAGCCTCCCTGTGCCAGCTACAATCAACCTATGGGAGCTGGGGAAAGTGACAGAGAGAGCAGGAGTGCCCCCTATCCTCCAGGGACTCCAGCCCACCAGGGAAATGCGCAGTGGAACTAAAGACATGTCCGGCCATTGTGCTGCAGTGTTTCTCTCAGGATGATAGTGTTCCAATGGACGAACTCCAAGGATTGTATCATGATGGGCTCTGCTATCTCAGCGCTGAGCCGAACATTTGTTTATATGTGTGAGAAATTGTGTTGTTCGTTGATCCCTGTTCAAGCAACAGCCACATTCTTTGTCAGTGTGAAACATAAAAAGTCACTAAATTAACCTGTGATTAACCCTCTGGTAGCTTGGCACAAAAGCAGACAGGCTTACCTTAGAGGCAATGTATAAAGTATTAATGCAGCACACAAACAATAACAAAGTGAAAACACAACACAAGAAAAACCAAACTAATTTACAAAAATACAGTAAATTTGAATAAATTACTTGACACCAAATTAACACAAATCCAATTGGTAGAAACAGAGTTATTTTTTTTTTAAGTTAAGGTAAAAATAGCACCTAAAAGATCAAAATGCCATCTTCGGACATCTCGGGGCACGAGATTGGGTCAAATTCGAAACATATTGCTGACCGAGATGGAGCGACAGTTGGATACGAAAAGTGGATTGGGCCCAGGCGGTGCTTACCTTCGGACTTTGATGAAATTTCGAAGAAAATGTTCTAAGAAAGTAAAGTTCAGCAGGGCAAGGCTGCATGCGGTGTCCGAGGAGGGAGTGCTGTAGTCGGGGAGCCACTGGATGAAGTCACAGAGAAGATTTCTACTCTCGGACTTAGTCTCCTTTTTGGAAGTCAAAAATCCCCAGTGGGATGAGGCAGGAGGCTATAGCTGACAAACGTTCCATGAGGCAGTCAAAGGACCATTGAACAGAATTTGCTGCTGCTGGGAAGAACATAGTGGGAGCTGCCTTGAAGTCCGGACGACCGGCGATGCACCCTGGGCAGATAGACGAGCAGGTTGGTCCTGTCTTCTCTCAGTTCACAGACCAGTTTTTAGCCTAAAATGTCCTAAGTCCCAAGTTTTGGATTTTGGCTTTCTGGGCACCTTTAGCACCACCACCTAGGGTCCAAGACTGGAGGGGCACCACTTGGGGGATTAGGACTCACTCAGGGTGGGTCCAAGTGCAGGTTCAAGATGGTGGGAGCCTGTTCTGTCCCTGAGGCTCTGATCAGGAGGACAGCCAACTAACCCTTGGAGTCATTCTGGGAGTCCTGGGTTCAAGTGATTAACAGGGCTCAAGCAGCAGAGCAGGCCTCGGATGGTTCAAGGCAGTCTCCAGCCAGCAAAGCAATCCTTCCAGGTGCAGCAAAGCAATTTTGTGAAGTACACACCATGTCACAGTATAAGGCAGTCCTCTGAGAGTCCTTCCACATTTCTAGAAAGTGAACTGAAGAGTGGGACTGAGGGTTCCCTTTTTATACATGGTGACTCTTTAAAGTAAGAGAAGTTGCTAGGGAATTCCCTTTGAAGTCCTTGAAGGTTCCTGAATCCTCTGCCCTGGCCCCAAGCTGGCTAGATGAGCGATGTGGGGGTGGCAAGTCTTTTGTGTGAAGCCAGAGCACAGCCTATTCAGTTGCAAGTGGGGCTGTGGCCTGCTACTCCCCCCATCCTGCCAGTTGATGGCCTATCCAGGCATACCTAGTCCCTCTATTGTGAGGCTGTGTGGGAGGAATAAAGAAAGTCCATCTACAAACTACATCCAGGCAAGTGACCCAGGACAGGCTGCAGGAAAATATTAACTTTATCAAAGTAAAAGACACACAAATGATGGACGAAATGAGGAACACATTCACCCCCAGTCAAGAGATCTGGGTTAAATCCATTGTTCTTTTACTCACCATGTCAACCCAGTTTAGACCCAACCATGTGCAAATCAGTATTGACCCTGCTGCCTATGGGAACATTCCAGCCCGAACTACCAAGCCAGGTCCTCCCTGGATCAGAAACAAGCATCCTGGGACCGGTTTCGAGGCATCATCCCTCATCAGCCAGGCTAGCCTGAATCCAGTGGCATAGTGAGACCAGGACCCATGTCTGGGCATACCCGGCGCACTTAGGGCAAGAAAGCAAAAGACACACAAATGATGGACAGAATGCGGAACAAATCAAACATTCACCGCCAGTAAGGAGATCTGAGTAAAATCCATTGTTCTTTTGCTCACCATGCCACCCTAGTTTAGACCCAGCCATATGCAAATCAGTCTTGACCCTGCTCCCCATGGGAACAATCCATCCCGAACTGCCAAGCCAGGGTCAAGACTGGTTTGCATATGGCGGGGTCTAAACTGGAATGGCATGGGGGGTAAAAAAAATGATGGATTTAGGCCCAGATCTCTGCACTGGGGTGAATGTTTGACAATGTTCAGCATTCAGTCCATCAATTGTTCTTTTTGCATTTGTCACCCCGAGTGGGACAGGCATGTCTAGATGTGGGTACTGTGCTCTCTATGCCACTGGAGTTAAGTTAGCCTGGCTGATGAGGGGTGATACCCCAAAACCGGTCCCAGAATGCTTGTTTCTGGTCCAGGGAGACCTGGCCTGGCAGTTTGGGCTGGACTGTTCCCACTGGGTGCAGGGACAAAACTGATTTGAATATGGCTGGATCTAAACTGGAATGTCATGGGGAGCAAAAAAACGATGGATTTATGTCCAGGTCTCTGCACTGGGGTGAATGTTTGACATTGTTCAGCATTCTGTCCATCAATTGTTCTTTTTTCATTTGTCACTCCGAGTGGGATGAGTATGCCCAGACATGGGTCCCGTGCTTTCCATGCCACTGACATCATCCTAGCCTTGCTGATGAGGGGTGATACCCCGAAACCAGTCCCAGGATGCTTGCTTCCAATCCAGGGAGGTCCTGGCCTGGCAGTTCGGGCTGGGCTGTTCCCATGGGGAGCAGGGTCAAGCATGTTTTGCATATGGCTGAGTCTAAACTGGAATGGCATGGTGAGCAACTTTCTAAAAGTGGCATTTTCAAAATTGTAACTTAAAATCCGACTTTACCATCGAAGAGGAGTTTTCATTACAGTTTCTCGGACACCAAACATGAAATGCTGACCTTTTCCCAATCAAAAGTTATCACTAATTAAATGTAATAAGGCAACCCAGTGTTCTCCTATGGGAGAGATAGGCCTTACAGTAGTGAAAAATGAATTTAAGAGTTTTTCACTACCAGGACATGTAAAACTTAAAAATTCATGTCCAATCTCTTAATTACAATGCATCCCTACGGGCTACCTAGGGCCTTCATCAGGAATGACCTACATACAATAAAAAGGAGTTTAAGGCATGGCAAGGAGGTTATATTGTCAAATCGAATTGGAAGTTTAAATCTGCATTCATGTTGCAATGGCAGGCTTAGGACTTGTTTAAAGGGGTTACTTAAGTGGGTGGCACAATAAGTGCTGCAGGCCACCTAATAACATTTATTTTACAGGCCCGGGGTAATGGTACACCAATCTACAAGGGACTTATAAGTAAATTAACTATGCATAATCAGATGTAAGACAGTTTTACCATTCTTAAAGGAGAGAGCAAATGCACGTTAGCACTGGTTAGCAGTGGAAAAGTACACAGTGTCCCCAGACCAACCGAAAAAAAATCAGCAACAAATAGAAGGGGTGAAGGCAAAAAGTTTGGGGGAAGATCACCCTAAGGCTGACAGGTCTAATAATATGCGCCAGAATAAAGTAAAATACATGTAACCCAATATTTCTCCAGGGTATAGCTTCATTTTTGGATAGGAACAGCTCTGGAACACTGAGCAATGTTTGCCTCTTTCTATTTCTGAACTCAAAGAACTGTGTAAAAGAGAAGCCCAGCACCGCTGCCTGGGATGAGGGTACTGCCTAGGAGTGCCAACTCACCAAGGGGAATCAAAGGAGCTGACCTAAATGCTATAATGGGTGCCCCTCTCTCCCTGTAATTGTCATGCCCTGTATTGAAGAGAAGCAAGAGAGCATGACTTTTGAGAATGGTAAACCATTATAAGTTATATTCATTTATGTTTGAAACTTGCACACGCATTTTAAATATGCACTATTGATTTAATAGTCTAAAGTTCCTTTAAGTAGGTCTCTTTTCCATTCTGCATAAAATATTGTTCTCCATTTCTGCTTACATGACTGTTCCCTTGCAGGTGCATTCACATGCATTGTTAGTTTGAAAATAGATACAACACTGTATTAGCGATAAAGAGACCTGCCTGAGAAGAAGGCCTTGATAAAGAAACATGGAGAGCCAGAGCATTAACTGAAGAGTCCTATCCAGCAATGTTACAACATGGCTTGGTCGAGCAAGGACATAGTCGTTCCCATGTTCAGTGTAGGATATTTCGTAAATGTTACAGCTTACAACGTGAGAATGAAAAAGGACAATGGAACCCCTGATGATGCAAACAGAGTGGTGATACCTGAGTGATTTTAGTGTGAATAACTGGAGTCTACACTGTCTGATGCGAGAGCCACTTTTCTTTGGACGTTGAGAGTTTTAGACCCCTATGCTTATTACCTTTGATTCTTGATGACTGTGGCTTACGGTAATACTCAAAATTCCCCTGACCCAAGAAGACTCTTGACCAAGCATCTGTAATGCTGACGCCTTCCTTTACTTCCCGCACTTTATTGCATTTTCTATTTTTCTGCAGTTCCCTGATTTCTGAGATTCTTTAGATTAATGAACCATTCTCTTAGTTTGGACTTTAACCTAGATGATTCTAGATTTACTCATGTATAGAAGAAAGGCCCAGAAACTCTTCTCTGAGCACCAGATTGTATTGCTGATCTTTTGTATTGCTGTGACTGAACTTCTTTTTTGTCTTATACTGGTACGCATAAACTTCTTTAGGAGTTTGGCTTTCCCAGTTGTTATTGTGTATCTTTATAGCACGGTGCTGAGAATTGTGTACCTTAATTTGCAATAAACCTTCTTAACTCTAGTCACTGATTCCTGGTCCTTGTTGTGTAGCCAAAGGGGTTACACGTTTAATTGGAATTGATTGATGTAATGTTAACTTCCCTCACCTCAGTGGGAAACAAAGGTCCATCTGAGGATGAATGCGAAGAGGGTTGGCCCAAAGCACTTCAACTTGGTAGGGTGTCCTACTTATAAATTGCCCAAGCTCAGTCCAATCCCAAAAAGCCCATGATTCAGTCAGAGGATTGATGGAGTTCCAGCGATTCAGAAATGATTTGTAGCAGCGGAGTGTGAGTATTAAGAGGGTTGCGCGTTGCAATTGCTTATGCTTATATTGCAATATTTTGCAGTGGCTGTGTGGTGTTCTGTGGAGATGATTTAAGTTATTGTGTGAATGTGGCATTCGATGCAGAGAAGTTGAATTGGTTATCAGGCCGTCATGGCTTAAGATCCTGGGATAAATATACTAAAAGTCAAGTTGTCAGTATCCAAAATACTGGATGTAGTTGTCTGCTATGTTTTGGTGCTGGTCGAGAGATGTCAACAGCATTATTGAGCTAGGGACTTTATCTTTGTATGATTGTGAGGTGTGTTTGGTATAGTTGATCTCAGTGCACAGGGAGGAACTGTATCAATCCAGATAAAATCCCACTTCCCACTGGTCGAGGTTTCATTTGAAGTGAATGTCAGAGTAGGTCGGAAACTGTTGCTACAAACTGGTTCTTGTGTGTATGAAAATCTTTAATTTCTTTAGAGGAGCAGACAGTTGTTGAAATTGCTTGCATTTGTTTCTGCGTAAAATTGCTGAGAGAAACGTGCTCTTGAAATTGTAAAGGAGGATGAGCTGCTGCAAGGGTGAGATTGACATCACAGTATGCCGCACTGGTATTGGTTGGTTGGTGTAGAGCCGTGCTGGTATTAGTTGGATACATCATAGAGAGCCACACTGGTATTGGTTGTGATCGCTGAACAGAGAATTGTGGGTGAAAATAATTTCTTCGTTTCAAGGAAAAGTCATCTGTAAATGTTCCATATTTTGATAGAAAATGAAATTCTTTAAAGAACTACAAGGTCTAATGAAGGGAGATGTGACTGCACCTGTTAGAAAGGGGGAAGAGGCCCTAACCAAGGGCACGCCAGGTCATATAATCAAAAAGTGGACCTCAGATTCACACTAGTTATCCTTTTCTCAGTCCTGGTATAGTGGCAAAGAGCAGACAGGCTTACTTAGAGGAACATGTGTAAAGCATTATACAGTACCAATATTAACGATAAGTAATGGACATGACTCGAAAGAAATCCAACACCAATTTATAAAAATAGAACTTATTTTTATATATTTTTAGACAGCAGAATGAAGTATGCAAATTTCATATAATTGGAGTTATATAATTTACAGTGGTAATAAAATCAATACTTTGCAGAACTCTCAAACCTTACCGTTGCAGTCAATGGGGAAAATCTTAGGTGACACTCGGTCACTTGCGGGGTGAGTTCAATGGAACCCACTTGGTGTTAAGGTCTTGCTGGTCCACAGACCAAGCCTCAACAGTCAGAACAATTTAACCTTGCCCAGGGAGTTTGGGTGCAGAAGTGACTTGGCTGTCCTTGGTGCTGAACGTGAGCCACAGGAACTGTCAAAAGCAGCACTTGACAAAACAATACTTGCAGGTTGAGTTCAGAGGAGCCCCTTAGAGGAAAAGCTTGGAGATGCCCCTGGACCAGGAATCACCAGGTAGAATAGCTCTACCTAACTCAGGTGTCTCGGGTGCAGAGGTGTGCGTGGCTATCCGTGGTGCTGAACAGGACTGCGGGAGATGGCTTTCCCAGGCGTGCCAACAAAGTCACCTTTAAGATGCAAGAACTTGACAACTGCAGCATAGGAGTGGAGGGGGGATCATGCAAAAGGTTCCCTCCGAGTGGGGTGTCCAGTGAAGTAGTTAGTAGTCAGCCAGACCACCAACAAGCCTTGGTCCCAGCAAAGGTCACGACTGGGTCAATCTTCTTCCAGACATCCTAGGAACTCTGTAGAGGGCTCATACTCACTGAGGTCCAGGAATATGCTTCCTAGAAGGCACCTAGCTAGTTACTTTCGGGCTGGTCCATGACAGAGCCCAGCAGTCAGTCCTTCTTTGGATCGTGGAAGTGCAGTTTATGCCTGCCGACTGCAGGGGGCTAGTTCCTCTAGTCCTAGGGAATCTTCAATTCTCTTTTTTGTGGAGTCCTGTCTTGTGCTGACACGTCTTCTTCTTTGTCCTCTTCTTCTTCAGAGCAGATCTGGAGTTTTGGTGTCAGGGGTGCCCCTTGAATCATGGATTTAAGGGGTGTTTAGGGGTGTGAGTGCTAGGAGCCAATAGGCTACTAGTTCTGTGGCCAGTCTGCCCCTGAGGTGACCGCATCCGGGGGTGTAGGTCACCAAACTACCCAGAATTCACTATTCTTGGGACTTTTCAAGATGGCACAGGCCATCCCCGGCTGTACAGACCCACTAGGACAGCCTAGAGGTGTGGCTAGCCTTTGGGGGGGTTACGCCTCCTGAATACCTTATTTACCATCTGCTCACAAGCACAAGTGCCTGGGGGCAGGGAGGGGGGTTTGTGTCCACTGGGAGACAAGTCACTTACATATCAGAAGCGGTGAAGCCTTTCAGGCTCACCGCCCTGATGGGTCTTTCACTAGCCATCCTGGGAGGGCAGAGGGGTCACCTCCTTCCTTATCAGGCAATTTGCCTCACGTCCTCTGGGAGTGATAGCACTCACCAGTAGGAGGTCAGACTTCTTTCTTGGTGAAAAATGGTTCAGAAAGCCCGCCAACGCTTAAGGGAACTCGGTACCTTGGTGGGCACCCTCTAAGGGTGCCACCTGGGTGTGTGGCAGCTTACCCTCGACACAATTCTCCGGGGTGAAAAAGCACAGTGTTTGATATCGAACATGACTAAGTTTGATGGTACCATCGGGGAGCTGGCTACCGGTTTTGACCGGTAGCCAGTCCACGTTAGCCCATGGACCGCCATTCACTTACAGTAAATTTGATTGGCAAAGTTACCGTAGAGGGACATATGTCTGAACATATATGCCTTCACCATTAAAATAATGCACCCTGACTCCTGGGCTTAGGGGGCCTACCTTAGGGAGGACTTACATATATCAAGGCAGTGAAAGTACTCTGTCACACATGGTGTGTGCAAAGTCGAACTCAAGCAGGGAAACTGCTCCTGCAGGCTTCGGTAGCAGCCCTGCAGACTTTACTTTTACTTGGGTCACTCATAGTTCTGAAGCCCTAGTGACTACTTTAACTCCCTTGCCCTGGGTACTTACCACTTGTACCATTTACTACGTACTTACAAGGGGGGGGTTAAAGTATCTTGCCAACTGGGTGTACCAATTCACATTACCTTTCAAGGGAAAGAGCACTGGCATTGGGTCCTGGTTAGCAGGTCCCAGTGCACTTTCAGTTCTAAAACCACAGCATCTAGAGCAAAAAGTGGAGGTGTGTCCATTCAAAAAGGTAACTTTCCTACATTGATCCACCATGACATTAGATACAGCTTATGAGCACAGACATTCTTTTTGATTTTTGCTGAGTGTGGCTTAGGCTAATACTCATAATTCCCCTGACCCAAAAAGACCCATGACCGAGCATCTGCAATGCTGACACCTTCCTTTACTTCCTGCACTTTCTCATATTTTCTATTTTTCTGAATTCTGAGATTCCTTAGACCAATGAAACATCCTCTTAGTTTGGACTTTAAGTTAGACGATTCTAGATTTACTCATGTATAGAAGAGAGGCCCAAAAACTCTTCTATGAGCACCAGATTTTAATGCCGATCTTTTGTATTTCTGTGACTGAACTTCTTGTTTGTCTTATACTGGAACGCCTAAACTTGTTTAGGACATTGGGTTTCCCAGTTGTTATTCTGTATCTTGATAGCATGGTGCTGCGATTCGTGTGCCTTAACTTGATTGCTAATTTGTAATAAACCTTCTTAACGCTGGTAACTGATTCCTGATCGTTATTGTGTATCCAAATGGGTTACACTGTTAATTGGAATTGATTGATGAAATGTTAACTCCCCTAACCTCTCAGTCAGAAAGAAAGGTTCATCTGAGGATGAATGGTGAGGGTTGGCCCAAAACGCTGCATCAGGACCTAGTTCTGGGGTCCTGCCATCTTGAAAGGCAGCAAACCTGAACAGATTTAGTCCTAATCTGACACAAGGGTCTAGAACTGAGATCTGGGTCTAATTCCCTGAGAAATCTCGCAATGCTCGTCCAGAGACCCTGACAGTAAAGTGCTAAAAGAGTGTTCTTGGTGCTCATTTTTCAGTACTAAAGTAAATTAGTTCGCTGATCAGCAGTGGTAAAAATCCCCAAACATTTCCGTTGCGGCCCAGAATCCCCTGCTTGCCGTGTACCTATAAAGGGTTGTGAGTCTTCTGACACACACTACATTTTTTATATAGTGCATCATACTTGTTTTCATCATTTGTAAGAAATGAAAAAAAAGGATTTTACTATTAAGCCATTTAAAAGTCTTTAATTTATTGACTTAAGAAAGGAAAAAAAGCTTAGTTATCCTTGATGGAGTTCGACTCGTGGCCAGCGGTTCACACCAAATTCCACTCCACGTTTTAACTTTTCTGACAAAGATGTTTTTCAGTAAGCAGGGCACTTTTGCTTTTCCCCTGTCTCTACATAGAATTGGAGTATGAATGAATGAATGAATATGAAATTTGTAGAGCGCGAACTAAGCCCAAGGGCGTCAAGGCGCTATAAGCGGACCTAAGGGTGCAGACAAAGAGACATGCTCATACCGAGGTGCTCATACCGAGGTCTGTGAGAAAAGCCAGGTCTTTATGGCCCTGCGGAAAAGAGTAAATGAAACAGAGATAATATTGCAGTGGAAGAGAGAGCTGTTCATTCTCATTACTCAAGGAAGGCAGCCGTTTCCTATCTGGTGCTGTCACAGAGGAGCCTCCTTAATATAGATTTATCTGTGCCAATATGATGGACGAGTTTGACCGTGCTTTGCCATAATTTCATTTTTAGGTCCATCTAAATATATTCATTTTACAAAGGCGGGAGTTCGGAAGGGAGAGGAGCACCTGAGGATGAATGACCCAGGATATTTGATATTAGTCGCTAGTTGTACATGTTTATTTTTACCTGATGATGTGATACAACTAATCTCAATAAAAAGTATTAAACTTCAAAATAATTAGCTTTTTTATATTTTGTGGTAAAGCTATGGTGGATTTGTTAAAGAGATTCAGAGCAAAATAGTCACAAAATGCAATTATTCTCATAAAATAAGCCGTCCTGGCCTGTGTGGACACGCCTTGTAAACCTTAACAATTTTAAGAAACAGGATACATTCTAGTTTATTTTTCACTGCAGATAAAATTAGCCATCATGTCATGCTTTGTGCAGCAGCTTTATGGTATTAAATAGTATTTTTTTTAAAAGGAAGAGAAAAAGGGTAAAGAGCACAAGGAAATCCATCTGGACTTCAGCTGAAATGTCAATCACGCCTGAAAATGCTGTGCAGGCCTGAAATTAAAGCAGATGGAGAGAAATTAAGGGAGAGTATGAAAGAGATAACTGGCAGAGAATGATCTGCAGCACTGTCAGAAACAATATTTGTTGGAGATGTTGTGTTTCAGCGAATTAGATGAGACATCTCTTCAGCTGAAGGGGAGAAATGTAGGGGCCTCGTTTCTTGGCAGTGGGAGCAGAAATATTTAACTGTAAAAGATTGCAAGTAAGGCCTTTGTCGCTAATACACGCAAAAGGGGACTGTTTTGTGCCACGCATTATTAAGTGTATATTCAAACAGGGACTTCCAGTATTATCGAAAGAATCAGTGCTTGGCAAGCTAAAGAGCTTCTGTTTTTCTATTTTGAAACCTAATAAACTGGCAGAGGGTGAGAAAATGGCTCCCCTGCTTCACCGGAGATTAGTTTCAGCAGCGTGCACTATACAGATAATGAAATGCACTGCTATCTGCATTTTTCTCATCAAACCGAAGAAACTTAATAAAACAGCAAGAGGTGAAGGGAGGTGCAAAATAATAGACATCAACAAACAGATTGTGTTGAATAGTTTTCCTGGCTCCAGGATTAAATATAGGCAGATACATTAAATGCAAACGTGCTTTTAAAGTAATTGTTGGAAACTTCCGTATATTGCAGTTGTGGACTATTTGCGCCTGTGGTGCACAATGTTTTGTAAGTGTAATAGAGAGTGTCCCGTGGAATGCAGGTATGTGATGCATCATATTTTGCAATTATCTTCAGGGTGCATGGTTGCATCATTGAATATTGAATATCAACTCCAAAATAGCGTTGGAGAAGAATATCGAGGAGAAAAGATCGAGGGACAAAATATCGAAAGGTAAGTGCATACAGGGAAGTATTGCTTTACTATTCCTACCTCCACATCTACGTACCTTGAAGTACATGCGCAGTATTCTTATCAATAATTTCATTGCAAATGTCGTAGTGATATTATCAATGATGTCATAAAAAATGTCAGGAGTGATGTAATTTGTGGGGCAGATAGCAGCGCATGGCGAGGGCACGAGTTATAGTTACCTTAGGGCACGAGCTATAGTTAATTGAGGTTACTATAACTGGTGACTTTCTGTTTTTTATTTTTTTAGATTAAAACATTATGTTGCTACTGAATATTTCACCTATCACGTTGCGTTAACCTTTGTTTTTTTCAGTGAATTTCTAGGGTATTTTTTAACATACAGTAATCTTCTGTTACCATACATAAAGCCAACACCCCGCAGGCAGCCAACCACACGCTGTGTGTTTTTTTAAAATTTAAAGTAATATTTTGTAATGTACGTAAACCCATCCCACCGCTGTGCACAGCCTTTGACCTCGCACGGTGGAAGGTTGGTCGCATAGACCAGGCCCTTTGTCGACACCACCCGGCAGGCAGCCAACCCACACTGCACAAGGCTTTCAGCCATGCGCAGTGGGGTGTTGGCCACAGAACCTTGCAGCAGGCCACGCCTTGGGGCCAAGACCCCCACCCCCGCAGGCAGCCACCCTCATGCTGTGCACAGCCTTCAGCCATGCGAGCAGGGGTTGGCCACAGACAGCCAACTCACGCTGTGCATGGCCTTTGACCACATCCCACAGAGCAAAATTCTAAGGGGAGGGGGTGCGTGGTCCCACTCCATGACCCTTTATAGGCCCGGGGAACCCATCCCCTGGGCTGTACCTTATTTAAAGGGGGAAGGGGGCTGCATGGCCTCCCCACCATAAGCCCATTTTGGGCCTGGAGACCCCACCCCTTGGGGCCTGCATCAATTATAGGTGGGTGTTGTGGTGCCCACCAGGGTACCCATCAATCAAAATGTTGTGTGGGGCAAGGGGAGCCCTTGGGCCCCCTGACCCAAGCCATCTCCCGCATGGTGCAGGAGCCATCTTTGCTCCTGCATGGATGGAGTAGCTATCTATAATTGCTCCCTCCGGGCAGGAGCCATATGTGTTCTGTTTCCTTTGCCCCTGCCCAGCAGAGTGTTGGTCGAAGGGCTTGCCCTGGCCCTGTACCAAACTCCCCATGGGTGGCTAACCCCCCAGTGCAAGGGATTTGGCTGTGTGTGGCAGGGTTTAGTCACAGGGCCTGGCCAGCGTAAAGATATACCACATTTTTTAACCTCTTCATGACCCTCTCGTGCCCTCCTTTAAGCACAAGTTTCTCGCAAATTTCCCAAAAATGGCTGTACGGATTTACATCAAATGACAAAAAACATGCTATAACTGTCTGCCAAATTTGGAGTGGAAATCCGTTCAACTGTTTTTTTCTGTTTTGCTTCCCAAAATTTCCTATTTTAATTAATCTGAGAAAACTCTGTTTTAGGACCCCCCTTTTTCTCGAACTCCACTTGATGAATCACCCCAAAACCTTCTAGGAAGATGCTGAGGTAGATGACCTTTTTTGGGAAAGTTTCGTAAAGATTTGTCAAACAGCCTCAAAGCTATTAGGTAAAAACAAAACGCTCTTCTTATGGAAACTATCACCGAACTATATATAAGAGCCAAACATTGTAAGTTGTGGGTCGGGGCAAATGTCAGAGTGGGATGGTTTGCTTGAGCTGATAAGATCATAGCACTCTCCATAATTGTATAGATGAGGGAAGGATCTATGTTGGAAGTACTGTTCATCCCTAATTTTTTTTATTTTGGGGGGTAATTCTTTGCAAGGGAGCCTATTAATGTTTGTGTGGCTTGATATCATTGCTATGGTACAAAACACATTTGGTCCAATGGGAATTATTCAAGTCATATAAGTTGTACCCAATATCACGAATGACATACACTTCAATTAATTCAATTAAAAATTATTTGTATTGAATATCAAGTTATACGATATATCATATAATAAAGTTGCTCCACAGTGAGTGGAAAGAAAGTGCTAATTAGAGTGCTCGTGAGTAGATAAGAAAGGAATAGGAAATTCAAGTGCCAATATACACAGTATATACAAACAATTCAATTAGAGCCTGTCTGGAAACGTCTTATATAATAATAATCCACAGTTGTAAGATAGAGCATATCAATTCTGTGTTTTCTAGATGTGAATGATTATCCCAGTCCAGGTCGATATAAATGGAAATGTCAACGTTTTGACCCCTAAAAGGCGGAGAGCCAATTAACCTTTGGGAGGGGGTCAAAACACATATGCTACAACATTGTAGCCGCATCAGATGCAAGGTCCAAGGGGCACTGTTAGTAGAACATTTCCACACACTCAACCATCCAGTGAATGGTCTAAAATGGTTAGCTCTTGACAAAGTCATTTTGGGTCCTAGAGGCGACAATTTAGTGGATATCCTCAATTTGCAAGAACGCAAATGGCTACATACCTTGGATACGGTTAACCCGGGGTTGAATGAACATGAGGGAATTACAAGACAGTTGTTCCTTCTCACCACTGGCTGATCACTGTCCCATTCTACATCATGCATTCATTATTTCCCCTCTCTGGCAATGGTAATTTTACCTTGTCCCATTTCCATTCAATTAATGGTTTTATCCACATCCAGTGGAACTATAACTATTTTTCAAAATAGACCATGTATCCACTTGTCTGTAGCATCATGACCTCCTGACGCAAGATAAATGGATGTAAATGGTTGTATCAACATGTTTATGAATAATTGTATTGTAATCTTTCTCTTCCCCATGCATTTTGCTCTCAGAATAAGCTATTGATATGTACAGCGATACACAATGTAATTTACTGTATATGGTGTAAGGATGCCCCTTCGGAGGGGGGTCTTCTTCAGGACGAGAGGGGAGCAACCTTAATGGTGGGCCGAATGAAAAAAATCAATAACTGGATAAACCCATCAATAAATTTCCAAATACAGCCGGTGATATGGGTACAATAAAGTATGGAGGGGTAGCTCACCTAGAACCCACTGTGGGTTATTCAGTGGGATGGCTTCAAAATTGGGCTAGTGTCTCCAATTGTGAGGAAACAAGGGCCTCTTCACTGGTCCAAGGGTAATGCAGAGCGTAGATGTGCTGTTAATTAAATTGCATATCCGCTTATTGGAATTCACTAAAGAGTCACGAAGTAAGCCAACAAAGCATACACAAAAAGCTCACCCAAAAGGTCTGTATACTTCAAGAATGGGTGATATCAAATGGCATTTGTAGTAGAATCTATCTTTTAATTTAATGATTCAGTATTCCGATTTAATCGGGTAATTGATCTGCAAAGTAGAAGGCATCCATTAAAGGGACAGCTGAAAGACAGGGAATGACAGGAGGAATAATGAAGCAGCCGCCCGGGGGAAAAAATATTTACCTCGGGCAGTCCAGAGTCTCCGGAAGCATCTCGCGTCCCTGCGAGCACTCCGAAGACTGTTTCTAAAATAGACACAAGTAGAATCAACGTGCACGTGATCATGTTGGAGGCACAGTTGCTAGCTGCTGTCTGCCTCGGCGTGTGACCCTAAGAGAAAGTGTTCGTGTCTCCACAGTTTATTTAGGAAACTAACAATTAAAAACATGGCAATTTGTTCATTATAAGCATGGCAAAATCACAATGGAACCTAAAATGAAAATGTAAAATGAAAAAAAAATTTGGAAAAAGAAATGGAAGAAATCCTATGGTCCAGGTCACTGACAAAAGTGTATATATATGTATATGGATAATTGGACATCATATAACATGTGGGCATCCTTACACTGTATACAGTAAATTACATTGTGTATCGCTATACATATCAATAGCTTATTCTGAGAGCAAAAATGCATGTGGAAGAGAAAGATTACAATACAATTATTCATAAACATGATGATACAACCATTTACATCCATTTATCTCGCGTCAGGGGGTCATGATGCTACAGACAAGTGGATACATGCTCTATTTTGAAAAATAGTTATAGTTCCACTGGATGGGCTGTCACACGTTATATGGTGTCCAATTGTACATATGCATATATATACACTTTTGTCAATGACCTGGACCTTAGGATTTCTTCCATTTCTTTTTCCCAAAAATGTTTTTATTTTTTCATTGTCATGTTAGGTTCCATTGCGATTTTGCCATGCTTATAATGAACAAATTGCCATGTTTTTAATTGTTAGTTTCCTAAATAAACTGTGGAGGAAACAAACACTTTTTCTTAGGGTTACACGCCGAGGCAGACAGCAGCTAGCAACGGTGCCTCCGACGTGACCACATGCACGTTGACTCTACTCATGTCTATTTTAGACACAGTCTTCGGAGTGCTCGCAGAGATGCGAGACATTTCTGGAGACTCTGGACTGCCCGAGGTAATTTTTCTCTATCCCGGGCTGGTTCTTCGTTATTTCTCCTGTCATTCACTATACGCTGACTTACAGCCATTCCTGTAATGGATGCCTTCTACTTTGCAGATCAATTACTCGATTAAATCAGAATACTGAATCATGAAATTAAAAGATAGATTCTACTAGAAATGCCATTTGATATTGCCCATTCTTGAAGTATAAAGACTTTTTGGGTGAGTTTTTTGTGTATGCTTTGTTGGCTTACTTCCTGACTCTTTAGTCAATTCTAATAAGCGGATGTGCAATTTAATTAACAGCAAATCTGCGCTCTGCCACACTTTAGGACCAGTGAAGAGGCCCTTGTTTCCTCACAATTGGAGCCACCAGCCCAATTTTGACACCATCCCACTGAACAACCAACGGTGGGTTCTAGGTGAGCTACGCCACCATACTTTATTGTACCCGTATCACCGACTGTATTTAGACATTTATCAATGGGTTTATCCAGTTATTGATTGGTTTCCTTCTGCCCACCATTTAGGTTGCTCCCTCTTGTCCTGATGAAGACCCCCTCCCAAGGGTTAATTGGCCTCTCCGCGTTTTAGGGGTCGAAACGTGGACATTTCCAATTATATCGTTGGACTGAGATAATCATCCATATCAAGATAACAAAGAATTTTTAAGCTGTATCTTACAACTGTGGATTATCTTTATAAAAGACGTTTCAAGACAGGTTCTAATTGAATTGTTTGTATACACTGTATATATTGGCACTTGAATTTCCTATTCACGAGCACTCTAATTAGCACTTTCTTTCACTCACTGTGGAGCAAATTTATTATATGATATATTGTATAACTTGATATTCAATACAAATAATTTTGAATTTAATTCCTTGAAGTGTATGTGATTTGTGATGTTGTGTACAAGTTAATATTTGACTTGAATATTTCCCGTTGGACCAACTGTGTTTTGTACCATATCTCACCCAGGTCCTATGGTCTACTGGGTTTCCCCATTGTTTTGTAATGATATCATTGCTAGGCATGAATGAGAGTATGAGCAATTTTGAATAAATTCTTCAAAATTTGATTTGCCATGAAAGATCTTGATTGAATATTTTTTTGTTTTTCTAACCAAGTGGTTGTATTTACGCATTTGTCTATTGTAAAAGTGTTTATTAAGAGTATTGTATATTATTGTCAATTTGTCGAGTTTTTAACAGTTTCTTTTCCTCTTTACGGGTCTCTGTGTTGCAAGGATTAATGAGATATTTGTTTTTTACTATTTTAGTCTCCAAGGGGGCAAGTTGGTTGATTGATTGATTCAGATTCAAGTGAATGGACTAAATATTGCCACAGACATCCTGACTATGTTCGATTGAAGTACATTTTTGGGTTATTTCCTTAGTATGCACTATCAAATTTCACAAGTTTTATAGCTTTCCAGTTGCGATCATTAATCACAGTGTGCAAAACCTTGCTAAAGGCTTTGTGCATGTTAATGATATCAAATTTTATCAATGAGGGGCATGGCTGAGCATCCAAAGGTGGCAAAACCTCTCTCTTGAGCACCGCTTCGAACCCGACTAATCTGACATGAACAACTGTGCATTCACCCCTTGAAGGCTACCTCGAACCCAGACAGCATTTAACAACACTTATGGGCTCACTGGAGGTGCTGTCGATCCCGGGAACACCTAATATGCAGTGAGGAGACGTGATCAGTGCTGCCCGATGTGTGGGCAGTATCGTGAGGCCTTTTTTCTAGGCTGTAGTTGAGTCGCAGCCAAAATCCGCTGACTACATTGGACCACTGAGGGACTCACTGCAGCAATCCCACTATGGAGCTGCCTGGGCTGACAAGGCCTCCTAGGGTGTGGTGGGTGGACCATGCTTGACCACAGCTGGGAGAGCCCCTGAAGAGCCCGGAGCAACACAGACAGTGAGGAGGAGGTAATGGCGAGGAGTCCATGGTCATTTGAGGAGTGACCAAGATGACTGTCTTGGGCTGGATAATACCACAATAGGTGGTCAAAACAGGGGAGACACCGGTACAGTCCTGGGCATCTCCCCCACCCTCTGGTGTTTTGGGTTGTGACTTTGGCCTGCACTGCAGCTCTGTGTAAGCAGCTCTGCTGTACTATGGACTGGAAGTACAAACAACAGGGCAGTAAGGTAGAGAGCAGTTCTATGGTTAGTGTCCTTGGAAGCACAGAGGTTTGCAGCTCACCTGAAGTGACGTGTACACTACCTTGGCCACTGTGGATGTAGAAGGGGCCCTGCATAGAGGAGGATTGGGGACACCCTTCATCTTGACTGTACTGTTAGACCTGGCTTTGGAGCTGTGGATGCCTTGGTTGTCAGATCATAATTGGCTGAGACAGATACTTAAACAGCTTGCAGATAGTTGCTCACCCTGAGAATTGTCTAAGGGAGATTTGATCATCCTGCCAATGATCGAGGGGGGGCGGGGGGGATCATAACCATTATCTTGTTGCCCTGAGGCGCACACACTCTCACATCCTCAACCTCCGTGATGATGAATGTTTCAATTAACTGCAGATATGGAGAAGGACGAACATGCCCCTCAGCTCTCACAGGGGAAAATCAGTGGGTTCATGGAACCAACCTCCACTCCGAGTACACAGGTGTTACCGACAACACCAATGTCAACGAACGATGTTTGAATATCTCTCTTTATAAGTATGTCTTACCCCAAAGAATACATATCTTCTCTCTCCCTCTGTCTCTCTTTCTTTTTCTCTCTCTCTCTCCATCTTTCCTTCCATTCAACACTGTCAATGATGTCAACATAGGTAAACTCTAACCTATGCCACTGCATACACTGGTGTGTTTGATTCGAATATCATCTAAAAGTTTTCGTGCAGCCCACTCATGAGTCACTGTGGGCTTGTGGTTAAGGTTCTGAGTCTTACCCCAAAGGATATATATTCAAATCCTGGTGTTTCATTGGATGTTGCCTCTGAGTTAATAATCATAGGCAGTGGCACTTTCTTTGGTAAATATTGGAAAAGGTTTTTCTTTTCTCTTTGTTTGAATATCTCTCTTTATAAGTATGTCTTACCCCAAAGAATACAAATCTTCTCTCTCCCTCGCCCTCTGTCTCTCTTTCTTTTTCTTTTTCTCTCTTTCCCTCTTTCCTTTTGTTCAACACTGTCAATGATGTCAACACACGTGAACTCTAACTTACAGCACTGCATACACTGGAGTGTTTGATTCGAATGTCAGATATAAGTTTTCGTGCAGAGCACTCATGGGTCATTCTGGCCTAGTGGTTAAGGTTTCTGGCTCTTACTCAAAAGGTTATGTGCACAAACCCTGGTGTTTCAATGGTTGTGGGCTCCGAGCTGAAATTATAGGCAATGGTACTTTCTCTGGAAAATATTTTTCACTTCTCATTGTTTGAATATCTCTCCTTACAAGTATGTCTTACCCCAAAGAATACAAATCTTCTCTCTTCTTCTGTGCAGACTTTCTTTGTCTCTCTCTCTCTCCCTCTTTCCTCCCATTCAACACTGTCAATGATGTCAACATAGGTGAACTCTAACTTACCGCACTGCATACTCTGGAGTATTTGATTCGAATGTCGTATATAAGTTTTCGTGCTCTCCACTCATGTGTTAATGTGGCCTAGTGTTTAAAGTTTCAGACTTTTACTCTAAAGATTATTAGTTCAAATCCTGGTGCTTCAATGGTTGTGGTTTCTGAGCTATAATTATAGGCAATTGTACTTTCTCTGATAAAAGTTGTAAAATATTTTTCATTTCTCCTTGTTTGAATATCTCTGTTCATAAGAATGTCTTACCCCAAAGAATACAAATCTTCTCTCTACTTCTGTCACACTTTATTTTTCTCTCTCTCACCCTCTTTCCTTCCATTCAACACTGTTAATGATGTCAACATAGGTGAACTCTAACTTACAGCACTGCATACACTGGAGTGTTTGATTCGAATGCTATATATAGGTTTGCGTGCTGACTGCTCATTAGTCACTGTGGCCTAGTGGTTAAGGTCTTTGACTTTTCCTTCAAAGGTTATATGTTTAAATCCTGATGTTTCAATGGTTGTGGTCTCTGAGTTAAAAAGTATAGGCAAGCAAACCATCTTTGGGAAAAGTGTTCCTTTTCTCCTTGTTTGAAGATCCCTCTTTATAAGTATGCCTTACGCCAAAGAATACATATCTTCTCTCTCCCTCTGTCTCTCTTTCTTATTCTCTCTCTCTCTCTCCCTTTCCTTCCATTCAATACTGCCAATGATGTCAAGATAGGTGAACTCTAACCTATGGCACTGAATACACTTGAGTGTTTAATTCAAATGTCAAATATACATTATAATGCTGGTTATTCATGACTCTCTGTGGCCTAGTGTTTACGGTCTCTGACTCTTACTCCAAGCATCATGTGGTCAAATCCAGGTGTTTCAATTGTTGTAGTTTCTGAATAAAAATTTTCGGCAATAGTACTTTCTCTGATAAATGTTGGACAATGTTTTTCTTTTCTCCTTGTTTGAAATATCTCTTTATAAGTATGTCTTACCCCAAAGAATACATAGCTTCTCTCTCCCTTTGAGTCTCTTTCTTTTTCTCTCTCTCTCCCTCTTTCCTTCCATTCAACACTGTAAATGATGTCAATATAGGTGTACTCTAACCTATGGCACTGCATACATTGGAGTGTTTGATTCGAATGTCATGTATATGTTTTCGTGCAGACTACTCATGCGTCACTGTCACCTACTGGTTAAGGTCTCGGACTCTTAATCAAAAGAATATGTGTTCAAATCCTGGTGATTCAATGGTTGTGGTGTCTGAGCTAAAATTATAGGCAATGGTACTTTCTCTGATAAATGTTGAAAAATATTTTTAATTTCTTCTTTATTGTCTATCTCTCTTTACAAGTATGTCTTAGCCCAAAGAATGCAAATCCTCTATCTCCCAGTGTCTCGCTTTATTTTGTTCTCTCTCTCCCTCTTTCCTTCCATTCTACACTGTCAATAATGTCAACATAGGTGAACTTTAACCCACAGCACTGAATGCACTGGAGTGTTTGATTCGAATGTCATAAATAAGTTTTCGTGCAGTCCACACATGAGTCACTGTTTCTTAGTGGTTAAGTTCTCTGACTCTTGTTCCAAAGGTTATGTGTTCAAATCCTGGTATTTCAATGGTTGTGGTTTCGGAGCTAATAGAATAGGCAACGGTCCTTCTCTGATTAAAGTTGGAAAATATTTTTCATTTCTCCTTGTTTCAATATCTCTCTTTACAAGTATGTCTTAACCCAAAGAATACAAATCTTCTCTCTCCTTATGTCACGCTTTCTTTTTCTCTCTCTCTCCCTCTTTCCTTCCATTCAACACTGTCAATGATGTCAACATGGGTGAACTTTAACCCACAGCACTGCATACACTGGAGTGTTTGATTCAAATGTCATATATAAGTTTTCGTGCAGACTGCTCATGAGTCACTGTGGCCTGCTGGTTAATGTTTCTAACTCTTACGCCAAAGGGCATTTGTTCAAATCCTTGTGTTTCAATGGTTGTGGTCTCTGAGTGAAAAATTATCGGTAATGGCACTTTCTTTGATAAATATTGGAAAATGTTTTTCTTTTCTCCTTGTTTGAATATCTCTCTTTATAAGTATGTCTAACCCCAAAGAATACATATCTTTTCTCTCCCTCTTTCTTTTTCTATCCCTCCCCCTCTTTCCTTCCATTCAACACTGTCAATGATGGCAACATATGTGAACTCTAACCTACAGCACTGCATACACCGGAGTGTTTGATTCGAGTGGCATATATACGTTTACGTGCAGACTACTTGGGAGTCACTGTGGCCTGGTGGTTAAGGTTTCTGACTCTAACTCTAAAGGTTATATAATAATAATAATAATAATAGTTCATTTGTAGAGCCCCTGGCTACCCCAAAGGTGTGTCCCCGCGCTAGAAACACGTCAGCAAGAGTGGGAGAGAAACTAGACTAAAGTTTGTAAAGCCAGGTTTTCAGTCCTCTGCGAAAGACTGGTTCAGATTTCTCAGCGTGTAACCAGAAAGGGAGTGTGTTCCAGTTCTTGGCCGCTAGGTAGCCAAAAGATCGGGTGCCCATCCTAGCTTTCCTTATCCTGGGTATCTTGAGTAACTGCGCTCCTGTCGATCTTAGCTGGCAGCTAGGATTGTACGGGGTGAGAAAGTCGTGCAGATAGCTAGGGCCTTTCCCCTGTAGGCTCTTATGACAGAAACACATGGCTTTGAAGAGAATTCTTTTCTCGATTGGCAGCCAGTGGAGGGAGTCGAGAGCTTTTGTCATTGAAGCACGCCTCGGTAGATTAAGAACAAGGCGTGCCGCTGCATTTTGAATGCGCTGGAGGCGTTTCATGCAGTCCTTTGGCGTACCCAGATATAGGACATTCCCGTAATCAAGTTGCGAGGTCACCAGAGTGTAGACTATGGTTTTCCTTGCTGATACAGGGAGAATGTCTAGGGTTTTTTTAGCATCTTAAGAGTGCTAAAGCATCTCCCTGCCACCTTTCTGGTTTGGGACTCAAACGAGAGTTTAGGATCGAGCCACACTCCCAGGTTTTTTTCCTCGGTTTTGGGCTCGGGGATAGGCCCCAGTGTCTGGGGCCACCAGGCTGTACCCCAGATGGAGGGAGATTTCCCGACAATCATGACCTCTGTCTTGCCACCATTCAGTTTAAGGTAGTTGTTTGACATCCATGAGGCCAGATCGTTGAGACAGGAAGAAAACTGTAGAGCTGACTCACCGGAGTCTTGTGCCAGGGTCACCACAAGCTGTGTGTCGTCAGCATACGACACCATAGAGATCTTGTAATTGTCCATAATCTTAGCCAATGGTCCAATATATAAATTAAGGAGGGTGGGACTCAGAATAGATCCCTGTGGGACCCTTTGATGGAGTGGCAGGATTTTTGATCGATGGGGGTGTTGTACAATTTGGAAACTACGATCTTCCAAAAAAGACCGCATCCACTGTAGTGCTACCCCATCCAGTCCGCACACCCGTAGACGCTAAATGAGTAGCTTATGGGATACCGTGTCGAAGGCGGCACTTAGGTCCAACAGGACCAAGGCCACCGTCTGACCGGCGTCCGCCCGTCTCCGTATGGTCTCTGTTGCAAAGAGGAGAGCGGATTCGGTAGAGAAGGATGCTCTGAAACCTGACTGAGTCGGATGTAGAAGGTTGTGTGAGTTGATATGTTCCACTAATTGCTTATTCACAACCTTTTCAGCGAGTTTAGATATGTAGGGGAGCAAGGAGATGGGACGCGGATTATCCAGTAGCTCGGGGTTGGCTGAGGGCTTTTTCTTTAAAGGTATGACAGTTGCATGTTTCCATGCCCTAGGAACTTCTCCGCACTTGAGGGATGCGTCTATTAGTTGCTGTATTTTAGGTATTATCAATTCAATGCCCTCCTTTATTCTGTTTGGTGCCGCTGGATCCGTGGGTGAGCCAGATTTGATTTGAAAAGCCATTTCCTTGAGCACCAGTGCAGGGGGGGGGCAAAAAACTCACTCAAGGATGGCAGACTCCGCTAAGTAGATTCCTCTTTAGGTTCATTAAGGCAGTTTCGGGCTTCCTCAGGGAAGGAGTTGTATATAGTGGATACTTTTTGAAGGAAGAAATCTGCAATTACATTGCATCGCTCTTCAGAGCTGATAGGTGTCGTGAGAGTTCTCTCTAGAGACGAGATCTCTTTCAGCGGAGCATAGAGTTCTTTAGAGGAGTTTTCTGCGATGTCAATTTTCTCTTTGTAGTACATAGATCGCCTCTTTTTGAGAAGAGAGTGGTATTTCTTCTGTGCTGCTTTATAAGCTACATTCGATTCTATAGAGAAAGCTATTCTCCATTTCCGTTCTAGGCGCTTACATCCCTGTTTAGCACTTCTGAGCTCTTCGTTGAACCAGGGCGCAGATTTAGACCCTCTCTTAGGGGTCTTTGTGGTCCAGGGGGCTGCTAGTGCTTCTGTTATCCACTTATCTATTGAGGCATAGCCAGATTAACGTTGTTATTTATTAGAGGTGGAGTTTTCTGAAGCGCTCTGGAAAAACTCTCGCAGTTAAATTTGGACCAGTTCAGACGTGGGAGGGTAGGATCACTGTTTTATATAGGGCGTTGTTTAGGTAGGGGTATACGGAATTCTATATTTGTTCAAATGCTGGTGATTTAATGGTTGTGGTCTCTGAGTTAAAAAGTATCGACATTTGCACTTTCTTTGATAAATATTGGAAAATGTATTTCTTTTCTCCTTGTTTAAATATCTCTCTTTATAAGTATGTCTTACCCCAAAAAATACATATCTCCTCTCTCCTTCTTTTTCTATTTCTTTTTCTCTCTCTCTCTCCCTCTTTCCTTCCATTCAACACTGTCAATGATGTCAACACACATGAACTCTACCCTACGGCGCTGCATACACTGGAGTGTTTAATTCGAAATGTCATATATAAGTTTTCTTGCAGAACACTCCTAAGTCACTGTGGCCTGGTGGTTAACGTCTTTTACTCCAAGTGTTATATGTTCAAATCCAGGTGTTTCAATATTTGTGGTCTCTGGGTTAAAAATTATAGGCAATGGCACTTTCTTTGATAAATATTGGAAAATGTTTTTCTTTTCTCCTTGTTTAAATATTTCTCTTTATAAGTATGTCTTACCCCAAAGAACACATATCTTCTCTCTCCCTTTGTCTCTCTTTCTTTTACTCTCTCTCTCCTTCTTTCCTTCCATTCAACACCGCCAATGATGACAAGATATGTGAACTCTAACCTACGGCACTGAAAACACCAGAGTGTTTAATTCAAATGTAATATATATAAGGTTTCGTGCAGACTATCCCTAAGTCACTGTGGCCTAGTGGTTTAGATCTCTAACTCTTATTCCAAAGGTTGTATGTTCAAACCCTGGTGTTTAAATGGTTGTGGTCTCTGAGTTAAAAATTATAGGCAATGGCACTTTCTTTGATAAATATTGGAAAACGTTTTTCTTTTCTCCTTGCTCGAATAGCTCTCTTTATAAGTATGACTTACCCCAAAGAATCCATATCTTCTCTCTCCCTCTATTTTTTTCTCTCTCTCCCTCTGTCCTTCCATTCAACACTGTCAATGATGTCAACACTAGTGAACTCTAACCCACGGCACTGCATATACTGGAGTGTTTGATTCGAATGGCATATATAAGTTTTCGTGCAGACTGCTCATTGTTCACTGTGGCCTAGTGGTTAAGGTCTCTGACTATTACTGCGAAAGTTGTATGTTCAAATTCCTGTGTTTCAATGGTTGTGATCTCTGATTTAATAATCATAGGCACTGGCACTTTTTTTGATTAATATTGGAAAATGTTTTTCTTTTCTCCTTGTTTAACTATCTCTGTTTATAAGTATGTCTTACCCCAAAAATATACATTTCTTCTCTCTCCCTCTGTCTCTCTTTTTTTCTCTCTCTCTCCCTCTTTCCATCTATTCAACACTGTCAATGATGTCAACACATGTGAACTGTAACCTACGGCACTGCTTACACTGGAGTGTTTGATTCGAATGTCATATATAAGTTTTCAGGCATACTACTCATGAGTCACTGTGGCCTAGTGGTTAAGGTTTCGGGCTCTTACTCCAAAGGTTATGTGCACAAACCCTGCTGTTTCAATGGTTGCGGTCTTTGAGCTGAAATTAGAGGCAATGGTACTTTCTATGATAAATGTTGGAAAATATTTTTCATTTCTCATTGTTTGAATATCTCTCCTTAAAAGTATGTCTTACCCCAAAGAATACAAATCTTCTCTCTCCTTCTGTCATGCTTTCTTTTTCTCTCTCTCTCCCTCTTTCCTCCCATTCAACACTGTCAATGATGTTAACATAGGTGAACTCTAACTTACAGCACTGCATACTCTGGAGTATTTGATTTGAATGTCATATATAAGTGTTCATGCATAACACTCATGAGTCACTGTTTCAAAGTGGTTAAGGTCTCTGATTCTTATTCCAAAGGTTATGTGTTCAAATCCTGGTGTTTCAAAGTTTGTGATTTACTAGCTAATATTATAGGCAAGGGTACTTTCTCTGATAAAAGTTGGACATTTTTTTATTTTCTCCTTGTTTGAATATCTCTCTTTATAAGTATGTCTTACCACAATTGAATACATATCTTCTCTCTCCCTCTGTCTCTCTTTTCTTTTTCTCTCTCTCTCCCTCCTTCCTTCCATTCAGCACTGTCAATGATATCATCACACGTGAACTCTAACCCACTGCACTGAATACACTGGAGTGTTTGATTCAAATGTCGTATATAAGTTTTCGTGCTCACCACTTATGAGTTACTGTGGCCTAGTGGTTAAGGTTTCAGACTTTTACTCTAAAGATTATTAGTTCAAATCCTGGTGTTTCAATGGTTGTGGTTTCTGAGCTAAAATTATAGGCAATTGTACTTTCTCTGATAAAAGTTGGAAAATATTTTTCATTTCTCCTTGTTTGAATATGTCTGTTTACAAGAATGTCTTACCCCAAAGAATACATATCTTCTCTCTCCCGCTGTCTCTCTTTCTTTTTCTCTCTCTCTCCATCTTTTCTTCCATTCAACACTGTCAATGATGTAAATGTAGGTGAACTCTAACCTACGGCACTGCATACACTGGAGTGTTTGATTTGAATATCATATATAAGTTTTCATGCAGACTACTCATTAGTCACTGAGGCCTAGTGGTTGAGGATTCATACTCTTACTCCAAAGGATATATGCTCAAATCCTTGTGTTTCAATGGTTGTGGTCTCTGAGTTAAAAATTATAGGAAATGGCACTTTCTTTGATAAATATTGGAAAATGTTTTTCTTTTCTCCTTGTTTGAATATCTCTCTTTATAAGTATGTCTTACCACAAAGAATACATATCTTCTCTCTCCCTCTTTCTTTTTCTATCTCTCTCCCTCATTCCTTCCATTGAACACTGTCAATGATGTCAACATACGTGAACTCTAACCTACGGCACTGCATACACTGGAGTGTTTGATTCGAATGTCATATATTAGTTTTCGTGCATATCACTCATGAGTCACTGTGGCCTAGTTGTTAAGGGTTTTGACTCTTACTCCAAAGGTTATGTGTTCAAATATTGGTGTCTCAATGATTTTGTTTTCTGAGCTAAAATTACAGGCAATGGTACTTTCTCTGATAAATGTTGGAAAATATATTTCATTTCTCCTTGTTTGAATAGCTCTCTTCACAAGTATGTCTTACCCCAAAGAATACAAATCTTCTCTCTCCTTCTGTCACGCTTTCTTTTTCTCTCTCTCTTCCTCTTTCCTTCCATTCAACACTGTCAATGATGTCAACATGGGTGAACTCTAACCCACAGCACTGCATACACTGGAGTGTTTGCTTTGAATGTCTTGCACACTGCTAATGAGTTGTTGTGGCCTAGTGGTTAAGGTCTCTGACTCTTACTCCAAAGGTTGTATGTTCAAATCCAGGTGATTTAGTGTTTGGGATTTCTGAGTTAAAAATTATAGACAATGGCATTTTCTTTGAGAAATATTGTAAAATGTTTTTCTTTTCTCCTTGTATGAACATCTCTCTTTATAAGTATGTCTTACCCCAAAGAATACATATCTTCTCTCTCCCTCTTTCTTTTTCTATCTCTCTCCCTCTTTCCTTCCATTCGACACTGTCAATGATGTCAACATACGTGAACTCTAACCTACGGCACTGTGGACACTGGAGTGTTTGATTTGAATGTCATATATAAGTTTTCGTGGAGGTCACTCCTGAGCCACTGTGGCCTAGTGGTTAAGTTTTCTGACTCTTACTCCAAAGGTTATATGCTCAACTCCTGGTGTTTCAACGGTTGTGTTCTCTGAGTTTTAAATTATAGGCAATAGCATTTTCTTGGATAAATATTGTAAAATATTTGTATTTTCTCCTTGTGTGAATATCTCTCTTTATAAGTATGTCTTACCTCAAAGAATACATATCTTCTCTCTCCCTCTGTCTCTCTTTCTTTTTCCGTCTCTCTCCATCTTTCCTTCCATTCAATACTGTCAATAATGTCAACACATGTGAACTCTAACCCACGGCACTGCATACACTGGAGTGTTTGATTCGAATGTCATATATAAGTTTTCATGTACATCATGCATGAGTCACTGTGGCCTAGTTATTAACAGTTTTGACTCTTACTCCAAAGTTTATGTGTTCATATATTGGTGTTTCAATGGTTTTGTTTTCTGAGCTACAATTACAGGCAATGGTACTTTCTCTGATAAATGTTGGAAAATATATTTCATTTCTCCTTGTTTGAATATCTCTCTTCACAAGTATGTCTTACCCCAAAGAATACAAATCTTCTCTCTCCTCCTGTCACGCTTTCTTTTTCTCTCTCTCTTCCTCTTTCCTTCCATTCAACACTCTCAATGATGTCAACATAGGTGAACTTAAACCCACAGCACTGCATACACTGGAGTGTTTGCTTTGAATGTCATATATAAGTTTTCTTGTACGCTATTCATTATTTGTTGTGGCCTAGTGGTTAAGGTCTCGGACTCTTATTCCAAAGGTTGTGTGTTCAAACCCAGGTGACTTGGTGGTTGTGATTTCCGAATTAAAAATTATACGCAAAGGCATTTTTGTTTTTGTAAATATTGTAAAATGTTTTTCTTTTCTCCTTGTTTGAACATCTCTCTTTATAAGTATGTCTTACCCCAAAGAATACATATCTTCTCTCTCCCTCTTTCTTTTTCTATCTCTCTCCCTCTTTCCTTCCATTCAACACTGTCAATGATGTCAACATACGTGAACTCTAACCTACGGCACTGTGGACACTGCAGTGTTTGATTTGAATGTCATATATATGTTTTTGTGCAAATCACTTATGAGTCACTTTGGCCTAGTGGTTAGGGTTTCGGACTTTTACTCCAAAGGGTATATGTTCAAATCCTGGTATTTCAATTGTTTTTGTCTCTGAGATTCAAATTATAGGCAATGGCATTTTCTTTCATAAATATTGGAAAATGCTTTTCTTTTCTCCTTGTTTGAATATCTCTCTTTATAAGTATGTCTTACCCTAAGAATACATATCTTCTCTCTCCCTCTCCTTCTTTTTATCTCTCTCTCCCTCTTTCCTTCCATTCAACACTGTCAATGATATCAACACTCTTGAACTCTAACCCACGGCATTGCAAACACTGGAGTGTTTGATTCGAAATCATCTATAAGTTTTCGTGCAGAGTTCGCATGAGTCACTGTTGCCAAGTGGTTAAGGTTTTGAACTCTTACTCCAAAGGTTATATGTTCTAATCCTGTTGTTTCAATTGTTGTGGTCAGTGGTTTTTAAATTATAGGCGATGGCACTTTCTTTGATAAATATTGGATTTTTTTTTCTTTTATACTTGTTTGAATATCTTTCTTTATAAGTATGTCTTACTCCAAAGAATATATATCTTCTCTCTCCCTCTGTCTCTCTTTCTTTTTCTCTCTCTCCCCCTCTTTCCTTCTATTCAACACTGTCAATGATGTGTTTGATTGGAATGCCATATATCAGTTTTTGTGTACATTACTCATGAGTCACTGTGGCATAGAGGTTAAGGCTTCTGACTCTTACTCTAATGGTTATATGTTCAAATCCTGGTGTTTCAATGGTTCTGGTCTCTGAGTTAAAAATTATATGCAATTGCACTTTCTTTGATATATATTGGAAAATATTTTTCTTTTCCTTGTTTGAATATCTATCTTTATAAGTATGTCTTACCTCAAAGAATACATATCTTCTCTCTCCCTCTGTCTCTCTTTCTTTTTCCGTCTCTCTCCCTCTTTCCTTACATTCAATACTGTCAATAATGTCAACATACTTGAACTCTAACCTACGGGACTGCATACACTGGAGTGTTTGATTTGAGTGTCATATATAAGTTTTCGTGCAGACCAGTCATGAGTCATTGTGGCCTAGTGGTTAAGGTTTCTGGCTCTTACTCCAAAGGTTAAATGCTGGTGTTTCAAATGTGCTTTTCTCTGAGTTTCAAATTATAGGCAATAGCATTTTCTTTTATAAATATTGGAAAATATTTTTTCTTTTCTCCTTATTTGAATATCTCTCTTTATAAGTATGTTTTACCCCAAGGAATTCCTATCTTATCTTATCTCTCCCTCTCTTTCTTTTCTCTCTCTCTCCCTCTTTCCTTCCATTCAACATTGTCAATGATATCAACGTACATGAACTCTAACCCAAGGCAATGCATACACTGGAGTGTTTGATTCGAATGTCATATATAATTTTTCGTGCAGACCACTCATGAGTCGTTGTTGCCTAGTGGTTAAGGTTTCAGTCTCTTACTCTAAAGATTATATGTTCACATCCTGGTGTTTCAATGGTTGTGGTCTCGGAGTTAAAACTTTTAGACAATGGCACTTCTCTGATAAATATTGGAAAATGATTATCTTTTCTCCTTGTGTGAATATCTCTCTTTATAAGTATGTCTTACCCCAAAGAATACATATCTTCTCTCTACCTTTGGCTCTCTTTCTTTCTCTCTCTCTCTTTCATTCTATTCAACACTGTCAATGATATCAACATACGTGAAGTCTAACCTACGGCACTGCATACACTGTAGTGTTTGATTTTTGTGTCATATAAATGTTTACGTGGAGACCACTTATGAGTCACTGTGGCCTTGTGGTTTAGGTTTCTGACTTTTACTCCAAAGGGTATGTGTTCAAATCCTAGCATGACAATTTTTGTGGTTTCTGAGCTAAAATCATAGGCAATGGTACTTTCTCTGAAAAATGTTGGAAAATATTTTTCATTTCTCCTTGTATGAATATCTCGCTTTTCAAGTATGTCTTACCCCAAAGAATGCAAAGCTTCAATATCCTTCTGTCATGCTTTCTTTTTACCTCTCTCTCCCTCTTTCCTTCCATTCAACTCTGTCAATGATGTCAACACACGTGAACTCTTACCCACGGCACAGCATACACTGGAGTGCTTGATTCGATATCATATATAAGTTTTCGTGCAGCTCACTCATGAGTCACTGTGGCATAGAGGCGAAGGTTTCTTACTATTACTCTAAAGATAATGTGTTCAAATCCTGGTGTTTCAACTGTTTTCATCTCTGACTTTTAAATTATAGGCAATGGCATTTACTTTGATAAATATTGGAAAATGTTTTTCTTTTCTCCTTGTTTGAATATCTCTCTTTATAACTATGTCTTACCCCAAAGAATACAAATCTTCTCTCTCCCCCTCTTTCTTTTTCTTTCTCTCTCCCTCTTTCCTTTCATTCTACACTGTCAATGATGTCAACATACGTGAACTCTAAGTCACGGCACTGCATACACAGGAGTGTTTGATTCGAATGTCATATATACGTTTTTGTGCAGATCTCTAGCGAGTCATTGAGGCCTAGTGGGTAAGCTTTCTGACTCTTACTCCAAAGGTTATGTGTTCAAATCTTTGAGTTTCAATGGTTGTAGTATCTGAGTTAAAAATTATAGACAATGGCGCTTTCTTTGATAAATATTGGAAAATGTTTTTCTTTTCTCCTTATTTGAATATCTCTCTTTATAAGTATGTCTTACCCCAAAGAATACATATCTTCTCTCTACCTTTGGCTCTCTTTCTTTTTCTCTCTCTCTCTTTCATTCGATTCAGCACTCTCAATGATGTCAACATACGTGAACTCTAACCTACAGCACTGCATACACTGGACTGTTTAATTCAAATGTCATATATATGTTTTCATGCAGATCACTTATAAGATACTGTGGCCTAGTGGTTAGGGTTTCAGACTATTACTATAATGATTATATGTTCAAATCCTGGTGTTTCAATTTATTTCATCTCTGACTTTTAAATTATAGGCAATAGCATTTTCTTTGATAAATATTGGAAAATGTTTTTCTTTTCTCCTTGTTTGAATATCTCTCTTTATAAGGATGTCTTACACCAAAGAATACATATCTTCTCTCTCTCCCTCTTTCCTTTTCTTTCTCTCTCTCTCTTTCCTTTCATTCCACACTGTCAATGATGTCAACATACATGAACTCTAACCCACGGCACTGCATACACAGGAGTGTTTGATTCGAATGTCATATATAGGTTTTTGTGGAGACCCCTCGGGAGGCATTGTGGCCTAGTGGTTAAGGTTTCTGACTCTTATTCCAAAGGTTATGTGTTTAAATTCTGCAATTTCAATGGTTGTGCTCTCTGAGTTAAAACTTATAGACAATGGCACTTCTTTGATAAAAATTGGAAAATGTTTTTCTTTTCTCCTTGTTTTAATATCTCTCTTTATCAGTATGTCTTACCCCAAAGAATTCATATCTTCTCCCTCTCTCTCCTTTTTCTCTCTCTCTCCCTCTTTCCTTCCATTCAACACTGTCAATGATATCAACACACGTGAACTCTAACCTACGGCACTGCATACACTGGAGTGTTTGATTTGAGGGTCATGTAAATGTTTTCGTGAAGAACACACATGAGTCACTGTTACCGTGTGGTTGAGGTTTCTGACTCTTTCTCCAAAGGTTATGTGTTCAAATCCTAGTGTGTCAATTGTTGTGCTTTCTGAGCTAAAATCATAGGCAATAGTACTTTCTCTGGAAAATCTTTTTCATTTCTCCTTGTATTAATATCTCTATTACAAGTATGTCTTACCCCAAAGAATACAAAGCTTCTTTATCCTTCTGTCATGCTTTCTTTTTCCCTCTCTCCCCCTCTTTCCTTCCATTCAAAACTGTCAATGATGTCAACATACGTAAACTCTAACCTACGGCACTGCATACACTGGAGTGTTTGATTCAAATGTCATATATAAATTTTTGTGCAGACCACTAGTGAGTCATTGTGGCCTAGTGGTTAAGGTTTCTTACTCTCAAGATTATATGTTTACATCCTGGTGTTTCAATGGTTGTGGCCTCTGAGTTAAAACTTATAGACAATAGCACTTCTTTGATAAATATTGGAAAATGTTTTTCTTTTCTCCTTGTTTGAATATCTCTCTTTATAAGTATGTCTTACCCCAAAGAATACATATCTTCTCTCTACATTTGGCTCTCTTTCTTTTTCTCTCTCTTTCATTCTATTCAACACTGTCAATGATGTCAACATGTGTGAACTCTAACCTTCGGCACTGCATACACTGGAGTGTTTGATTCAAATGTCATATATACTTTTTCATACAGATCACGCATAAGGGACTGTGGCCTAGTGGTTAAGGCTGCTGACTCTTACTCCAAAGGTTATATGTTCAAATCCTGGTGTTTTAATTGTTGTGCTTTCTGATCTAAAATTATAGGCAATTGCACTTCTTTGATAAATATTGGAAAATGTTTTTCTTTTCTTCTTGTTTGAATATCTCTCTGTATAAGTATGTCTTACCCCAAAGAATACATGTCTTATCTCTCCCTCTCTTTCTTTCTCTCTCTCTCCCTCTTTCATTCCTTTCAACATTGTCAATGATACACATGTGAACTCTAACCCACGGCACTGCATACACTGGAGTGTTTGATTCGAGGGAGAGGAAGATGGCGGGTTGACGCCGTCATAGAAGAGCACGTACCTCCGGCTGCTCCCGCTTCTGCTGCATTCCGGCTGTATCCGGCTGCACTCTGGGTAAAAAAAACGGCAAAACAAAATGGATGGCGATAGCCATGGTGATTTAGGTGGAAAGAGAAGAGTGGAGAGGATCTCTTCATGCTCCCATGCTACCGCTGCAAACATGAGCGGCGCATCGCTTCTTTCAGCTTACCAGGACTGCGAGGTGGTTAGCGGGTCTGAGCTGATCTGCTTTCTCCTAATCTGGCTGAACTCAGCCCCGTACATGGCAGAAATGGCTCCACAGCGAGGAACCCGCAATCTACGTGCTCCTGGAACAGCTCCAGCCTCAACGGAGAAGCTCAAGAAGGAGAAGGAGAACTTGCCTGCTCAGGCAGCCCGTGCAGAGATGGTGGGGCGTCGTACGGCGAACACAACTAAAGGGCATAATTCGCAACTTGGGAAGCCGATGCTGAAGCTGCTACATTCAGGAAAAGCAGTGGATATTCTTCAAACTTGCGGATTAGTGGTCCCTCCACTGGAACAAACTATGGCGGTCGCTTTGCTCGAGGCAGTTCTGCTTGAATCCAACCGTGATAATGTTACTGCTGCCACTTTTGGAAACTGTGGGGGCGAAGACGAGGATGAGGTTGGGCAGGAAGAGAATGCTACAGTACTACAAGGTGACTTTGTAGATAAACAAACTGTTTCACTATTGGAGAATGTAACCAACACTGCTGATGACTTTAGAGACACTGCCTTACTTGCTGCTGCTCCCGCTGCTAGCTATATCTCAGCTTCACTTCAACCGGACCCTGTAAAAACTGACATAATTGATGTAACTGATGTAATTACCCTAGTAAGAGGAGAGCATGATTCTGATCAAGTGGTCTTTGGGGGAGATTCCATTGGATGTGTGGACAGTGGGGCCGGTGGTGTTATGTTTCTTATAGAGGCCCTAATATAGACACGTTCATATATGCTGTATTTGGTCATAATCGTATATGCCCTATTATGGTCATAATCGTATATGCCCTATTATGGTCATAATCGTCTATGCCCTATTATAGTCATGATCTCCTATGCCCTAATATAGGCATGATCTTTCACCTACATTAGTTCCCTACAGTACACAACGAACTCTGAGGGTTGAACGTTATCTAGTCTGTGGTTTGAACACTGAAGGGTTTTTCCCGAACACAGGCCTACAATGTACTCATAAATTATGCATGAGCATTCACCAGCTACATCTCCTGCATAATATGTATGTACAAAGTTCACCCCTGACGTCTTCCTCATGTCCAACAAAGACCAATACAAACCATACTAAGGGACGAGACACTTTAGGGTATAAATACACCACAACTTGCCACGGTAAGGCAAAGGGAACCGACACTTCCATGCCGACACACTGACCAGAGACGTTGAGGCTCCTGCATGCAGTCGCTCCAGCTGACAGCGGTCTAACACAGCCCTTGCGGGGTGTCCAACTTGAGACCAGGACGGGGTCTCACACTCTCTCTATTCAGGTAATGGGGTTCGACTAAATCCTAGAGGGATTCTTGGCTCTTAGGCTTTCAGACCTACACCCATGCTAGGTACACTTATGTACATCTAGTTAGGCATCGTAGGAGTACGCACACTTTTATAATGCATTTCATATATTCATGTATGTAACCATCATTATTGCAATATGGTAGAACTGTACTATCCCTTTAATTTTATCGTACTGCTGATAATATATCTCTGCTATTGTCTGCTGGTTGTTGCAGCACATATATTCCTCACCAGAATAACTACTGTTCAATAAATACTTATTGAAACGCCCAGACTGTTTATTCTGTGTAACTCTCTGAGACAAACCGAATAAGTAAGCACGAGTGACTGAGCGAAAAGTAGTACATTGTTTCCACGATTCTGAGGGATCAGGGTTGTTATGATCTAAGGTTGCCAGAAACTAATCTCTCCCCGATAAGAGGAGATTCTAGTGGCACTGTGAGCTAGCTAATGCAAATAAGGCTAACATATGCGGTGGGGGTGCACAGAGCCAGTCTGCCACCAAGCCCACAGTTTATGTTATCCAAACGAGCAGGTCCTGCAGGGGCACTAAAGGAACTACAGGACATGGTGCCACCAACGTTGGTTGGGTACTTATTTAACAGTAGAATCTGAGTAGTTCAGTCGTGCTATTCTCAGAGAACCTACTCACAAAACACCAGAGACGTCTGGAGTGGGTGGGCACAAAATCCGCCGCAGCTGAGTAGTACAAAAATACTATTTATTGGCTGTTGGTTATTCAAGCTTGAAAGGACATAGTGTTCCTAAAAATTGTGCATAACACCTTATCTTAGTTCCCTTGGAACACTTCTTCCTCTAAACATGACTGATGCCGAGATAAGGTCAGAAAGAGTTGAACTGAATTTTTCAGAAGAAGGAGAAGATCCTGCGGATGCAATACAGATGGCACCAAAGTTCAGAAGGACACTCACCCTAAGACTATTAGAAAATGGTTTACAAGCTAGGGGTGGCATTGTAGTTTTCGTGATTGAGGCACACGAATCAAACAAAACAGAGGTATTCTATTCATGTGTTACATTCCCGGCAGCAAATGCAATAACAAATACATTTCACTACTATATAGAAGGATATGCACCACCGGAATATTGTCCGTTTGAGGACATAGAAATTCCACTCACTTACCAGGAACATTATTACTGGTTTAATGGCACCCTACCCCACGTACGAAGAAGAGTAAGGTTAGGCCCACTCGGAGGAGAAGGAGCCACATGGCCAATATTAGCGGCCTACACACCACATCCTGACATTGCCACAATGCCACCAGGAGACTTACTCGAACAACACACAGATTTAATTAAAATCTACAGAAACCTGACACAATTTGTCATGAGGACTTTAACAAACCAACCTGCACCAGGTGCAGCAAATAGTACTCCAGCTCAGGGTACAGGAAATAAAATTACTCCTCAAACATTACACGCGGTAATGGGCAAAATGCCCGCAAAATGCGAACAAATACCATTCTGGATAGCTCAGAAAATAACTCAGCTTGAGGCAGTATTCCCGAATACTACCACCTGTGATAAACACAGAATACTAACAATCTCCTTGCCCATGGGGATCACACCACAAATAGAGGACTGCACCTCTTGGGGTACAGTCTTAGCTGCCATATATACCAGAACGCATGGTATCCCGTCATTAGCAGTAGTACCTGACGTATTGAGACAGATACAAAATGAGTATGGAGCAGAGCCTGCGCTTACTTAGGGATGAATTTACTAGGTAACTATGAACAGGTATCAGCCATAATACTAGCTAACATTAAGGGGGAAGCAGCTTCAGTGGCGATCCGCCAACGCCTAAGGGAGTTCAGTCCAGTAGATCAACAACACGAACTACCCAAAATAATTGAAACTGCATATGCAGAATTAGGCAGAGACAGTTTAGGTGGGAAAGCATTAAAACCACAACTAGTGGGCAGTTCTGAAAAGGACACTACAAAGCAGACACCTACTTCTTCTAAAAAGAAGTGGGAGAATAAAAAGCAACAAAAGTCTAAAGACAGCAGATCTCAATCCCGAGGCAGGTCTCCTCAACAGGAGCCCTCTGAAAGGAGGTATAACCTCCGGAATAGGGATAATATTAGGAAACCTGACAGGTATCAGGATACTCATACACGTTCCTCTCGTTCCTTTCAGGGTTCATCAAAAAACTCCGAGAGGGAAGGACGGTCAGAACAAAGACAAGAGGAGCGTACAAAGTCCAGAGACACGCAACACGCTGCAGACTACGCACCTAAAAAAGAAGATAAACAAAAACAAAAACCTCAGTTCAAAAAGAAGAAGGTAGCAGGTCTCAAGATCAGACATGCCCACAATTCTGAGGACACAGCTTCTGAACGGGAAATGGGCTCTGACGATGCTAGACAGCGCGGCAGAAGTAACAATTGCTCGCCAGAACCTGAAGGAATTTCTGGTGACAGCGGAGTTGAGTGAGTATATCACAGTGGAAACACCTGATACTCGGGTAAGTGTCCCACATAAGTTACATGAGATAACACTCCGGATGGAGGGGGACAAGCCCAGGAAAGTTAAAGGTCTATTTTGGAAAAATCTGTCATTTGGATATGACATCCTATTAGCAGAGCAAGACTGGCCGCCAGCATTCGTCATGGAGTGCCCTAAGGGAGAAACGGTAATTTTTCCAGCATTTTCTGACCTCGTTCCCATACATTTAAAACATGCATATGCGCAGGAGTGGGCGGTTGCTCTAGCTCCAGCATTGTACAAACATCATGCTGGTTGGGATGAGGATTCAACTCACCACATGATCCCGTTAAAAGTTTCCCCAAATGCTCAAAGGCAATACCCTATAAAGCAGGAAGCTAAAAACAAGTCAGGGAGATCCTAGATCAACTAGAATACCATGGGGTGATTGAAAATTGCACTTCACCTATGAACAATCCTTTGATTCCCGTAATGAAACCTGACAACACATATCGTTTAGTTTTGGATTACAGACATTTAACACTTGCACAAAGACATTTGCAGTTCAAAATGCACACAGTGCCGCATTAATGAATAACATTGTGCGGAAAAATACAAAACTACACTTGCTATCTCAAATGGATTTTTCTGCCAAAATATAGCTCCTGAAAGCAGGTATTTGACCGCATTCTCAGCACAACGGTCCGAACGGCAATTTTGTCGACTCCCCCAAGGGTATAAGAATAGCCCAGGGTTGTTTTCAGCTAGGGTAACAGAGTTACTCCAAAATTTGGATGAAGAAGCATTGTCCTATGTGGATGATATTTATCTGACGGACGATGACTTACTGAGGCACTTGACCAGGGTGAGCACCATTATTATGGGATTCGCCTCTGAGGGCTATAAATTTAATTTCAAAAAATCAAAAATTGCCCATCTCAATGTCCTGTTCTTAGGGTATGAGCTGTCAAGTGAAGAAAAAAGCCTAGCAGCTAACTTTTTAGAAAAGTATGCGCTGCTCCAACCTCCAAAATCATTAAAGAATTTACAATCAATTCTGGGATTCCTAAATTTTGGTCGAACATACATTTTGGATTATGCAGAAAGAGTAAAACCTTTCTACGACTTCATAAAACCTGTTTTTTCAGTCAGACAATGGACACAGGAACATACAAACATCCTATGTTCACTACAAGAAGACATGATAGCTTCAAAACACTTACAGACACGCGTAAATGTACACAACTTAGTGATCCGAGTAAAAGCGGGTCAATGCAGGTACACTTACTTAACCTTCATTGAAGGTGAAACGGTACCAATCGCATACAAATCACACCTGTACAGAAAGGCAGAGATGCGTTTCACTTCAACAGAACAAATCCTGACAGCAGTACAGACCGCTGTAGCAAGAGAAAGAGCTCTGGCTCAGGGAAAGTGCATAATAGTCATGACCCCAGTACCAGCCTTAGAGGCTGTTACAAAGGCTAGCATTCCAAATGCGAAAGCCTTACATCCCAGATGGATACAATGGGCTAATTCTCTTACTGCAACGGATGTTGAATACAGGTTTGATCCAAGTTTAAAAACACAAGCATTTCTGCAATACGAACAAGAATATCCTCTACCAAATGAGATTTTGCCTCTAGATCAGTATGAATACATTATTTACACAGACGGATCTGCTCAACCGGCCATAGGGAGTAAGCAAGCTTACAGCGCAGTGTGTGCAATCGTTAAAGGTCGCATGCGCGATGGAAAGTTCCATCCAAGTTGCACTAAAACGCAATCTCTAGGAGACTGCACGGCTCAGTTAGCAGAATTAAAAGCACTGATACTGGCACTTGTAAATACAGAACACGAATTCCCCACACTAATTGTGTGTGATTCCTTTTACTGTGTACAGTCGTACAATGAATATTTACCTCATTGGGAACAAAACGGGTTTAAAGACGCAAAAGGTGGCACAATTAAGCATAAAATGCTATGGGAACAGGTAGTGGAGTTGAGAAACGAACTACCAAGGGCTCACATGATACATACACTGAGTCATCAGCGTGATGGCGTTCACGTTGAAGGGAATTCATTGGCTGATGAAGCTGCAAAGGCGGCTGTACGCACAGCGTCCGTAGCTGCAATCACTCGTTCAAAAACGAGAATAGACGGCAAGATTATGGTAGCTTGCTTCAGGCAAAGGCAGCACAGCAGTACCAAAGAAATTTCCACTCACGTACTCCTACAAGTTAGATTCAAACAACATTCCATATGCTCAGATTCCTGGAGTGGGGGATAGAGTAATACCAAATATGGATCGTAGGCAAGGCTTAATTCTAGCAGCACACGAGGGTTTGGGCTCTGCGCATACAGGCGTTACAGCGACTATTTCTTTACTGAAACAGCGCTACTGGTGGCCAGGGTTAACAAAGCAGACCAAAGACTATGTCTTAAAGTGCGACATCTGCCAGCAGATGAAAGGCTCCACTGTAGCACGCCCAGCGCAGACACCATTACTAAAATCAGACAAACCTCTTGCATGTGTGTATTTGGACCACTGCGGATTCCTACAATCAGATGGGGCCAAGAAATATATCATGGTTGCAGTGGATTCCTGCTCTAGATTCCTATGGGTCTGGCCTCAGCGCTCGGCTGACGCTCAAACTGTTATAAAAGATTTGCGAGTCTTTATCGGCACATACGCAGTTGGCACGTTACATTCTGACCGTGGCCCGGCGTTTAGCTCTCTGGCTTACAAAGAGGCCATGGAAGAAAAGGGCGTAGCATTGCGGTACTCCTCTCCGTACCATCTTGAGGGAAATTCGGTTGTGGAGAGGAAAAACCGTGACTTAAAGCAATCTTTAACAGCTAGGGTATTAGGCAAGGGCGGTAGTTGGGTCAGTCACCTTTATTGGGTCCAAAGAGCAATTAACAACCAGCCAAGAAGCTCTCTAGGGGGTGTCACTCCTTATGAGGTCCTATTTGGGACAAGAATGTGGGTACCTGATCTTGATTCTGAAGGCGCAGTGGCGGATGAAAAACAATTTGATAGCCATGATCGTTTGGCTGTTTACAGGATCTAAATGAATCCAGGACACAACAAAGCAACGTCCACTTAAAAAACAGACCGCCACTGAGGAAGTCAAGGCAGTAACGGCAAGACCTGTCTGGATTTGGGCCATCATACAGAACAGCTGAACCGATCCTAGCAATCCAAGGCACAAGAACTGTACTTCTGCCACCTCTTGCCGGGAAAAAGGAGAAAAGATTTGTCTCAATCGACCTAATCAAACTACACTATGTGGCGATACTAAACAGTAGGCCTCATGGACTCCACAGTAGCAGACGCCCTCCTCTCGCTACAATCCAAGAAGTTCAAACAGAAAGACTCATCACGTTTGAAGAGCCACCTGTACGGAATGAAGGACTAAGCAACAATGCTATGGAACTCGTTCCACTTCAACAAGAAGTTCAACTTCAAGAAGAAAATCAACTTAACAACCAAGTTGCAATAAGACCGACTACAGACGTCTACATCAACATTCCTCGTCAAGAACAAAATCCAATTTCAACAAATCCCGATGCAATTCCAATAATTGATCGAACTGCTTCTGGCTATTTCATGAACTTTGATACGTTTTCACTGGATCCAAGCAAGCCGGAAACGAAGCCAGCCCAAAAATCACACAAACAGAAACTCATTGACTTTTTGCACTTTTTTAGAAAGATTTACCTGGTGTCACCTTGGATAGAACTATGGTATATCACTGGGATTCTATTTCTTCTTTTTTGGCTAGGTTTAACTATAACTTTTAGTATGCTTATTAATGGACAATATCTCCAGCAGAGCTCTACATCCCAAAGAGTCAATTTGATTTTAAAGCCACACCAGTCTTCACATCGTGAACCAAGAGACTTGTCTTCAGTGAACATCACAGCAGTTCCTATACGGGACGGTATAGTATGGGACAAGATTGATTTCGATATATTCGGTCCAACTGAACTTTTAAAGCTTAAACATGTATTTAAAATTTCTTTAAGTGACATCATTACCTCCAGTACATTTTCTGATGATTGGGACACTGAAACTGTAAATAATATGATGTCTGATTTGGAAAAAACTGCGGCATTTCGGAACAATGAAATGTTAGAAGGTACTTCAGACTATGATACATTGTACTGTTACCAACATTATGGTCATCATTTCTTGCACAAATCTATAACACCTAGAAATTTATTTGAATACCACCAGTGGGAACACTGCCCAACACCTCCAAAAGGTAGTTCGCAAACTTTTGCACAGAAATTCACATACTTTTCAGGGTTTAATACATCTGACCCAAAGCCATTTTATTACAAAGTGGCAACAACATCAGCACAGAAAATTATGTTGACTAACACCAAACAGATTTACTCTGCTTCCTTTATGGCCGAGTTGTATACACAGGGTTTCGACCTATGGAAGGACACTATAGATTTAAAAACAATCTGGGGTTCTAGGGACTGGCAGGTCCAGGGAACAGAAGCGCTTTTTAGAGCATGCCTCATTCCACAGCAGATGATATTTCTAAATGAAACTGTGCAACAGACATCCTGTCTTGGACTAGCCAAGAACAAGGAAATGAACACACCTGGGTTTCCAGCACCATCACAGATGGGTGGGGGCAGAATTCAACTACACATGGGGTAGGATTAGATGACATTCTCCAGTACAACAGGTCAGATCCCAATTGGACAGAATGGCTGATTTGGCCCGTTGACACGAACACATGTCAACAGAGATTCCAAGGTATAACCGAGGGGTTTAGTATCAGTAGGCCAGATACACGCTATGTACAGAGACAACACCCAGGGGTAGTGACATCCTATAGTGTTGGGAAGTTGTGCCTTGATTGGCTAGAAACCTCAATACTCACAGAAGTGAAACATCACTTGACCTTACTCACACCTGATGTAGACCTTAGGGATTTTTTGCTAGGCCCAAGGAAAACACGTCAGAAATGTTTCATATATGCTGGCATTTATGCCTGCTATAATGAAAACTGGAAAATATCCCAACAGGAGGCCGCAGAAAGAATACGGGAAATAGACTGTATTAACTTAGAGAAGGCATTAGCTGTAGTGGATAATGGGTTAACAACTTTGACCTCCAGGATTTACTACTTAGGCAACATTGTATCTTCAGCAATTGACTTATTAGAACAAGACTTGGCCTTGTTACAACACGGGCAATCTCAGTTACGTTCTATTATGATGTTAAGCTGGACGCTGCAATCTTTGCGTGCAGGCTACGTGCCCTGGCGTTTTATAAACACCGCGTGTCTGTTTTCAGGATACAATCTAACTTATAAACAGACAGAAATGGCACAAAGGGGAGCTAGATATACAATGCTGCGTATTGAGAAACTGGAAAGGTTACCATTCACTGTAGCCTAATCACCATCAACCGAATGGCTAATTCATGGCCAAATCACTCTGCCGGTCACTATGTTTCAGTTTCAATATTGCCTTGAGCAAAGGCAGGCAGGCAGATATGAAAAAATGGGTAAGGGATACATTAAGGAAACTTGGGAGTTACCATATAGATATCGATGCCGGAGTGGGCATCGAGAAGTGTATCTGAGTGGTACAAACTGCAAGAACGCTTTAAGCGGTTCTCTCATGTGTCAGAATATTTCTCTGCACGGATCATGTAGTGGTTCGGTAGCGAATCTATCTTGTCACATGTCAGGGACCCCAGCGGCCATGATCACGCCGGTTTTCCAGCTGCTCTCGAATGGGAGTTACTTGATGCTAAACGATCAAGGTTGCTGTGGGATGCTTCCGGGCGTCGCCTATCTGGTCACTGTTAACTTCAGGGTTACTTACTTTATGCAAGTATTGTTTCCGCCACTGAACACAGTCAGGGAGGCGCCGTTATGGCCTTCGTTGAATGTTTCCTTTATACAAATTGATACTTTGAGCAGACTGAAAGCCATGCTTTTACAGCAACCCGTGCCCTTAACCTCCGCTCGAGAAACCTTTGAACTTCAAGTTGCAAGGACCTCGACTGAGATACAAGCGCTTATACGTATGAACTGCCCCTTTCATTTTGCAGAAATGGTGGGTCGTATCTTTAATTTGTCTGATACGAGCGGTATTGTACACCTATTTAAGACCATAGGATCAGGGCTATTAAGCACCTTTTAGACAGTCCTTGGAGTAATCCCAAATTTTATACACTCCGTATTGGGAAGCGTCTTTGGAGGTCTCCCGCTTATCCTGTTCCTAATTGCAGGAGTCCTGATTGTAATCTTACTGCTATGCAATGGACGGCCCAATTTCCGAGGAAATGGCAAACATACTCATGGAGCGGAAATACCGTGAACGCATGGTGCAGCTTCTGGGTATACCTTGCCTAAGAGAACTGAACGCCTCTTGGTTTCTATCGTTTAGACCAGTCTGGGTGGACTGCATCTTACCTATTCTTCGATGCCTGTTTTGCGGAGAAGAATGCATGTTGGATCTCTGTCTAACGTTTCCATCAGATACGCCTCCGGACATGGATGCTATGCTGGACCCCCTAAAGGCCCATGCTCTGCGTTGTCCCCAGCGTCTTCCAATTCTGATGAACGCATTCCTTGAGAATCCACAGGTGCCGTTTGCTTCTGCTGGGTTAGGTGGCTCTTCCACAGGCACCCAGGTAACAACTGCCGCACAAGCTGCCGCAGCACCAACGGTTGGCAGTGCTACATTCCATCTATGTGCGATTGACGTTCTCTGTGAGGCGTTGGATTTGTTGTCTGCAGTAGCTAACACCGATAATGCTGTATCTCCCAGCCAGGACACTTAATCTTGAATTGGCTCATCGCGTCCTGGGAAAGAATTCGGCTTCTCCACTTTGTTTCATAAATAAACAAACAAAATTTTGAACATTTCCTAAATTGACACTTTTGCTTGAAAAAGCATGGCCTTCTTCTGCTTGTAGTGATGCAACTTTTATAAGTGGGACAGAATTGACTTTTTCAAGTGGCAAGAAAGCATAGCTAATTTTAACATTATAAACATTTTTTAAAGTCTTTTTAAGATCATGTTTTTAGCTGTTTTTAAGAATATTTTTTTAAATTGTTCAGATTTTAAGTATGGTCATTGTCATCCAATTCGAAAGAGGAGTGGGTGTTATGTTTCTTATAGAGACCCTAATATAGACACATTCATATATGCCGTATATGGTCATAATCGTATATGCCCTATTATGGTCATAATCGTATATGCCCTATTATGGTCATAATCGTCTATGCCCTATTATAGTCATGATTTCCTATGCCCTAATATAGGCATGATCTTTCACCTACATTAGTTCCCTACAGTACACAATGAACTCTAAGGGTTGATCGTTATCTAGTCTGTGGTTTGAACACTGAAGGGTTTTTCCCGAACACAGGCCTACAATGTACTCATAAATTATGCATGAGCATTCACCAGCTACATCACCTGCATAATATGTATGTACAAAGTTCACCCCTGACTTCTTCCTCATGTCCAACAAAGACCAATACAAACCATACTAAGGGACGAGACACTTTAGGGTATAAATACACCACATCTTGCCACGGTAAGGCAGAGGGAACCGAGACTTCCATGCCGACACACTGACCAGAGACGCTGAGGCTCCTGCATGCAGTCGCTCCAGCTGACAGCAGTCTGACACAGCCCTTGCGGGGTGTTCAACTCGAGACCAGGACGGAGTCCCACACTCTCTCTATTCAGGTAATGGGGTTCGACTAAATCCTAGAGGGATTCTTGGCTCTTAGGCTTTCAGACCTACACCCATGCTAGGTACACTTAGGTACATCTAGTTAGGCATCGTAGGAGTATGCGCACTTTTATAATGCATTTCATATATTCATGTATGTAACCATCATTATTGCAATATGGTAGAACTGTACTATCCCTTTACTTTTATCGTACTGCTTATAATATATCTCTGCTATTGTCTGCTGGTTGTTGCAGCACATATAGTCTACACCAGAATAACTACTGTTCAATAAATACTCATTGAAATGCCCAGACTGTTTATTCTGTGTAACTCTCTGAGACAAACCGAATAAGTAAGCATGAGTGACTGAGCGAAAATTAGTACATTGTTTCCACGATTCTGAGGGATCAGGGTTGTCATGATCTAAGGTTGCCAGAAACGAATCTCTCCCGATAAGAGGAGATTCTAGTGGCACTGTGAGCTAGCTAATGCAAATCAGGCTAACATACGCGGTGGGGGTACACAGAGCCAGTCTGCCACCAAGCCCACAGTTTATGTTATCCAAACGCGCAGGTCCTGCAGGGGCACTATAGGAACTACACGACAGTGGGGCTGGCGGGCAAAGAGAGGCCAACTCTGAGAACTCTGATAAAGAAAGAGCAAGGGCTTCAGCAGGGGCGCAGCTAAGTCGCTGGGTGTCTGATTCAAGCAGTGACCCTGTATGTAATAATTCTTCAGACATATCCGTAATCCCACTGTTGCCTACCTTAACTATTCAAAGTTTGACAGATATTTCTAATAAGATAAACGACACACAAACGGAGAAGCAAGCAGAAGCTTTGAATGCTGCTGGCAAGAAATTAAATATAAAAAAAAAACTCTAAGGGCATGGGAAAAGCCAAGGAACACTCTGCAGCCTCACGCAATGTCTCTAAGCAACATGCTGGTTACAAAGAGGGGATAAGCTGCTAGCGGCTATCTTGGGTGCCAGATAAGTTTTAACCTTGCTTGAATAATTGTTGTTTTAAACAGCGCTGCGCAATTCAAAGTGTTCATTTTAAAAATAGAATTACAACTAACGCCGCATTTGCTGCATTGCGTATACTGCCTTCTCAAATTTTGAAATTCTTTGCGCCTACCTCACAACTCCCCAGTACTGCCCTTCGCCGACACTTCCTCCCCGGTCCACCACAGCAATTGCTGATTGAGTGGAGGGAGTAACAACACCTAACTTTGCCTCACTTCCGCATGTCCACTCGGCAGAAGACATCTTAGGAGGGAGACGGTCTAGTCTCCCCCCAGTACCACCAGCCTCACAGTATTTAACTGCGAGATGGCGCCGACGCGCAGCGGACACGCGCAGCGGGTGCGCCGGCGGCACGCCAAAGGCAAGCCCGTCTGTGCCCGTCCGCGTCTGGAACGCGTCCAGCGCCAGAAACGCTGCCCTTTTTCCTCCAGACAAACGACTCACAAGGGATTCCATCTTAGCCTTAAACAGTAACCCCTTAACATGTAAATACTCATTGGATGTGGAAAACTGGAAGGGGCCAATTTGCTGTAAAAATTGTAAACAAACCCTCATGCCAATATAGGAGACAGCACTGGAAAACATTACTAAACAGACCTGCCTACGTGGTGGTCTTATAAATTCCCGATCACTTTTTGCAAGCATGCTCAACATATCTATGACCTGATATTAAATGACAATCTTGACTGCCTTTTTGTAACTGAAACCTGGTGGAAGGCCTGGTGCAATCCCGATATAGTCAGTGCCCTTCCCCCCGGCTATCTCATTCACAGACTAGATAGACCAGAACAACGTGGGGGAGGCCTGGCAATCATCTACCGCAGCTCATTAAAGTGTTCCATATCCCAATTGCCAGACCTCAAAGGAGCAGAGGGCATTAGCTTCTGCTTTCAATTAGAGGACTCCTTCGCTTTTTCAGGTGCTCTACTTTACCGCCACCAGGCCCTTATAAAGCCTTCCTTGACAGTATTGGGGACATTGTGAGCTCACTCACCCTCAGATTCGCCAATTTTACCCTATTAGGAAATCTTAATATCCATCTCGAAACAAAAAACGATCCAGGGGCAACAAATTTCAAGGAAATCATGGACACACTCGGCCTGGAGCAGCGGATTTTTTCCGCCACCCACAATGCCGGCCACACGTTGGATAGTATTTGCTCTAACCTCAACACCCTCACAGTCAAGGCCCCAGTCAACCTAACCTGGACTGATCATAAACTGCTTGCCTTAGAAATCAGATTCCAGTGTACGCCAAATACCAAGAGGCGCACCTTGCCCCCGCAACAAGCTAAGTTTAGGTGGAAGGAGATGACAACTCACCCTGACTTACACCAAGCGGCGCTAGCTAGTAGACCTTATTTGTCAGGCGATCCAACAGTCGGTAACCAACTTTTCACGCAGTGGATACATACCTTAAGAGACCGTTTTGCATCCCCAGGTCCACAGAACAGTCGCCCATCAAAGAAACCTTCTGCCCCATGGTACACCAAGACTCTGAAAGAGTTACAAACTCATTGCAGGCTCCTAGAACGCAGATGGTGACTGAATTATGAGCAGACCGAATTAACAAAATTCAAAACGGCTCTCAAAAATTACCACACCCAGATTAAAATAGCCAAAAAAGCTTACTACATGGAAGTGCTTAAAATGGCAAATTCTAATAAAAAAACTATCTTTTAGATTGTCAACGCGTTTACCAACCCAGAGTCACTGCAACAAGAGATCCCCCCTTCACAGTCTCTCTGCAATAACATAGCGGACTATTTCGAACAGAAGGTCCAGATATTACAACAAGACGTCACTCTACCCCTCTGTCTCTCTGCTAACAACAACGTCATCTTAGGTAAAGACAGACCAACTTTACAAACTTTTCAAGCAGATTAGCCTAGACCAATCTCACCAGGCAAAGCTTGCTATTAAATCGGGCTTCCCCTTTGACCCCTGTCCCCCCTCAATCTTACACGCCATAATCGATATTGCAAATCCAATTATAAATGAAATAATTAACGCCTCCCTGTCATTAGAAAAAATTCCTACAGAATGGAAGCTTGCAGCAGTCAAGCCGCTACAAAAGAAACAACTTGCAGATCCCACTGCCCTTACTAACCTCCAACCTATTTCCTCACTACCATGCCTTAGTAAGATCACTGAAAAGCTCCTTAATACCCAACTTACAACCTACCTCGAAGAAGGAAGGATCCTACACCCCAACCAATCTGGGCTCAGATCCCAGCACTCAACAGAATCAGCTCTACTGTATACGGCTGAATCTCTCAAAGCCGCTCTTGATCAAGGAAAAAATGCGGTTCTGGTCTTATTAGATCTATTGGCCGCGTTCGACACGGTCTCACATGTCATTCTCCTAGACTGTCTCGAATCTCCCACACAGCCCTGGCTTGGCTAAAAGGGTTCTTGCAGAACCGCAGACAAGTCATCACCCTTGGTCAACATAAGTCAGAAGAAAAACCCCTGCTTTCCGTTGTCCCTCAGGGTTCCATCCTTAGCCCAATGCTCTTCAATGTCTACATGGCCCCACTGATCAGCCTGATATCGTCATTCAATATAGAGACCATCTCATATGCGGACGATACACAGTTAATTCTGGTCCTAGACAAAAACACCACACAGGCGGAAGAAAATTTTCGCTCATGTCTTACGCCCACGTTTCAATGGATGGAAATCAACCACCTAAAGTGCAACTCTGAAAATACGGAAATACTTCCTCTAGGACAAGGGAACACCTTCTCCCCCGAGATATTGTATTGTATTGTATTGTAATTGCATTTATATAGCGTCGAATCGCTTTTTCGGCGAGTAGCACGCTACTCCGGGACCCATAGAGGATTAGTGTTGAATTAGTATAGTGAAACATGCAAGTACATTTTAAGTGGTGGATAGGTTAGTCAGTTATTTGGATTTGGAATGATAGCAGAAGGATAGAGGAGGAAAAAAGGTTTGTATTTATATAGCGCTTATTACCCCTGATGGGGTGTTGAAGCACGCTACTCCGGAAGCCGATAAAGGATTCGTGGTGAATTAATATGGTGAAATATGAAAGTAGTTTCAGTGGTGGATATTAGTCAGTTATTTGGTGTGAGAAGGATAGCGGAGGGATAAAAATGGAAGAAAGGTTTGGATTCATATAGCACTTGTTACCCCTGATGGGTGTTGAAGCGCTTTTCTGGCGAGTAGCACGCCACTCCGGAACCCATTAAGGATTAGTGTTGAAAATCAGTATAGTAAAAAATTAAGTAATTTGAGTAGTGGATATGTTATTCAGTTATTTGGGTAGAGAAGGGTAGGTGGCGGGATAGAAGAGGGAAAGAGGTTTGTATTTATATAGCGCTTGCTACCCCTGATGGGGTTTTGAAGTGCAAGTAGCACGCTACTCTGGAACCCATAAGTATTAGTGTTGAATTAGTATGGTGAAACATGAAAGTAATTTTAGTGGTGGATATGTTTGTCAGTTATTTGGATTGAGAAGGGTTGGGGAGGGTAGAAAGGGAAAAGGTTTGCATTTATATAGCGCTTGTAACCCTGATAGGGTGTTGAGACGCTTTATTGGCGAGTAGCACGCTACTCTGGAACCCATAAAGGATTAGTGGTGAATTAGTATAGTTGAAAATGGAATTTGATAATTGAACATGTTAGTCTGTTAATTTTGATTGAAAAGGATAGTGGAGGGATAAAAGAGTGAAGGATTTTTTTTTTTTTTTAAGGTCTTAGCAGTAGGAGAAGGCTTTTGGATGAGTAAAAGGGGGTTTTGGAGGGGAGGAGTCAGGGAAGAGTTTAGAAAGGTTTGTTTTAGGGGATCGGTATAGTAAAAGAGGTGTCAGATGATGCAAGGAGGGTAGAGTAGGAGAGAGTCTAGAAAGGGTTATTTTGGGGATCATAGTAGTGGTATGGGGTTTGGGATAAATGAGAGTGTGGATGTAGAGGATATATTGATAAATGTATAGGATGAGAGATAGGGTAGTGCATTGGAAAGAGTAGTAGAAAGAAGTTTGAGATGAGTTAGAAGGTTGGGCTAGAAGATATATTGAGATAAGTATAGGCTGAGAACTAGGGTAGTGCCTTGGAAATGCTAAATTAGAAGAAAGTGATAAATATATAGATCCATAAGTACATTGAAAGTATATAGATACATAAAGGAGGTAAGTATATGTAGATTAAAGATATTGATAGAGGCACGGGATGAGAAATAGGGTAGTGCATTGGATATGCTTTTTCAGGAGAAAAGTAACAGAGACACAGATCCAAGTACATGGAAGGTACATAGATGCACAATGGAAGTAAGTACATGTAGACCAAAGATGATATTTATTTATTTATTTATTATTATTATTATTTTTTTTTTCTCTCAACAACAATTATTCTACATGTTTACACAAAGATAGGTACATGTCTATAGTGAAAACAAATGCTTATATACAGAGGGATATGCTGTAAATTTCTGTTTGCGTATGGTGCTTATGTGGGGAAGAGCCAATTCTTGAGTAGTTTTCTGAAGATAAGGTGGTTGTCGGTGGATCTTATGTTGGGGGGTAAAGAGTTCCATAGTTTGGCTGCTTGAACAGAGAAGGATGTGACACCCATGTTTTTTTTTCTTGTATCTTGGGATTTTGAGGCGAGATGCTCCTTTAGAGCGGAGGTTCCTCTGTTGAATGTGTTTGGTGATTTTATTCCTGATGAAGAGCGGTCCCATTCCATGTATTGCTTTGTGGGTGATACAAAGCAGCTTGAACGTGGATCTTCTGGCAACCGGTAACCAATGCAGGGCTTTCAAGGCAGGGGAGATGTGGTCTCGCGGTTTGATATGCAAGAGTAGTCTGGCAGCCGAGTTCTGAATCCGTTGTAGTCTTTTCATGGTTGTTAAAGGTGATCCGTGGTAGAGGCTATTGGCGTAATCGAGTTTGGACAGAACAAGGGAGATGGTAGCTTGGACCTTGTGTGGAAATCCCAAATGAGGGAAAATTCGTCGCAGCGTTTTTATAGTGACAAAGCTTGATCTTGCTAGTTTGTCCACTTGGGCATTCATCGACAGCTTGGAGTCCATGGTCATTCCGAGGTTTCTTACTTCCTTCGATACTTTAGGTGGTGATCCCAGTTCATTAGGCCATGCGGCAAGCGGGTTGTAATGTTTACAATCGCCACACGTGAGTATTTCCGTTTTTGAAGTATTCAATTTGAGATGGCTCCAAGTCATCCACTGATCCACGGCTCTGAGACAGCTGAAAATTGGTGATTTTCCAATGTCTTTGGGGCATTCCAGTTGAAGGAGTATTTGCGTGTCATCTGCATAGTTATAGCACATGAGGTGAAATTGATTGATCAGTACTGGTAATGACTTCATGTAGATGTTGAAAAGCATGGGCGAGTTGATAGAACCTTGAGGGACCCCTGCTTTTGTGGAGTACGGTTTGGACGAGAAAGGTGGGGTATGGATGACATTAGTTCTGTTTCGAAGGTAGGACGCAATCCAGTCTAGAGCAGTTCCCTCTATGCCAGCTTCATAGAGTCTTTGTTTCAGAGTGTCATGGTCAACCGTGTCAAAGGCAGCCGAGAGGTCCAAGAGGAGTAGCGCAGCAACTCCGTTGCGGTCAACTGTATTTTTCAGGTCATCCCAGATGGCAAGGAGGGCAGATTCAGTGCCTCTCCCCGGACGGAATCCTGTTTGGAAGTCTGAAAGTATGTCATTCTCTTCAATGAATTGTGACATCTGGGCAAACGCTGCTCTTTCTATCAGTTTGCCCAGGAAAGGTCCATTTGTAATGGGTCTGTAGTTGTCAGGGTTCAGCGGGTCCAAGTTTGTTTTCTTCAGTAAAGGGCGTATGTGTGATTTTTTGAGTTCTTCTGGAAATATTCCGGTAGTGAAGGAATCGTTGATGATTCTTCTTACTGGAGTGGCAGCAGAGGTTGTTAAAAGAATTGTTTTGAAAATTTGTGGTGGACAGGGTTCAGAAGGGCTGCCGGCAGGCCTGCTTGCTTTGACCAGGTCCATAAATTCATCGTGTGAGATGTGTTGGAAGGAACGGAGAGGCTTGGTTAGAGTATTCTTGGATTGTTGTTTTGTACAAGGGTTAGTGCTGGTGCTTTGTTTCTGTTTTAAGTATGAGTCCAACGTGTCTGCTTTGTCCGTGTAATGATTTGCCAGTTTGTCTGTGAAATCTTGAGTAACAGGATGAGTTCCTTCTAGGCAATTTGGTTTGCGTAAATTCATTGAGTATTTTATAGAATTCTTTATTTGCACATTTAGCGTTTTGAATTCTGTCTGAATAGTACCTTTTCTTAGCTTTTTTGATAGCCGACTTGTATAATCTGTTAATTTTTTGTAGGTGAAGTTTGTCTTGTTTGGCGTTTGTTTTGAGCCAGGTACGTTGCAGCTTTCTAATTTGTTGTTTTATGTCTTTTATTTCTATGTTTCTCCAAGGTGCTTTTTTTCTTTTGTTCTGTTGTGTGGTTTTGAGTGGTATCAGGATGTCAAAAGCTTCTTGTAGCCACTCATATAGTTTTTGAACAGAATGTATTGTTTCTAGTTTTGAACAGAATTTATTGTTTCTAGTTTTGAACAGAATTTATTGTTTCTAATATGGTGGCCAGCTAACACTCCCCCACCTCTAAACACAGTAAAAGTGGTTAGAAATCTGGGTATCAAATTTGATGCTACATTATCCTTCAAACAGCAATCACTGGCAGTTGCTGGAACCTGTTTTCATATCATAAAATCTCTAAAAAAGTTCTTCGATCTACTTTCCATTTCAGCCAGACAGGCAGTTGCTGTGGTCCTAATCACATCCAGATTGGACTACTGCAACAGCCTGTATGCAGGGGACAATAAGTCAGTTTTACATAAACTACAAATGGTCCAACACGCAGCAGCACGTCTAGTGCTCAAATGGCCCAGGAGGTCATCTGCATCGGCGGCCTTTGAAGCATTACACTAGATTCCCATTCATAAAAGAGTTCTATTTAAGATTCTAATCATCACTTTCAGAATATTTCACTCCTCAGGACCTCACTACCTTCGGCTTAGATTTACGCATTATACCCCCTCCCGGAGTCTCAGATCATCTAACGCAAACCTGTTAAAACAACCAGCGATTAGATATGTCTCGAAAGGAGGCAAATCGCTCGCAGTGATAGGTTCTAAAGCATGGAACCAACTCCCCAATCAGCTCCGTCAGATCCAATCTGAAATGCTCTTCAGGAAGGCCCTAAAAAAAAACATGGATCTTTTCATCCTCCAATGCACTATGCAGAACACTTATCTAACTCCTTGCTCCCTTGCAACTACCCATTTTCTATTCAGGGATCCGCATAGCGCCATGATGCTCCTCGGAGTGATAGCTGCGCTCTACAAATGTCTCTTTACATTACATTACATTATCTTTACATTACATTACATAAGGAGAGCTCCCTCCGAAAATGGGTTACCGCTAAAGAGGAAGTGAGAGCCATACAATCAAGGTTATCAGGTCCATCTCTCTGTAGTGGCATTTCGACCCCGTCAGCGGCAATCTTAGATAGCGAGAATCAAGGCAGCACTCACCCTTTGGGTAGGGATAAGAAAAATACAGGGAATGGAGTACTACTCAGATGGAGCACCAGTGTGGGACTCACCGGGAACGCCAGAATGTTTGCAGGATCAACTCAGCATTCCTCTAAAGAGAGCAGGGATTGAACGATGGGGAGATCTTATGGTGTCGAAAGAGGTGGTCCCATGGGAAATCTTGACAGCTAAGACAGGGGGGTCCCTCTCAAGGTTCAAATACCTACAGTTGTTATCCTGGGGGGAGGCAAACAGGGGAGAGATTGGAGGAGGTACACTCTAACCTACGGCACTGCATACACAGGAGTGTTTGATTTGTATGTCATATATAGGTTTTCGCACAAATCACTCATGAGGCAATGTGGCCTAGTGGTTAAGGTTTCAGACTCTTACTCCAAAGCTTATGTTTTCAAATCCTGGTGTTTCAATGGCTGTGTTCTCTGAATTTAAACTTATAGGCAATGGCACTTTCTTTGATAAATATTGGAAAATGTTTTTCTTTTCTCCTTTTTTGAATATCTCTCTTTATAGCTGTCTTACCCCACAGAATACGTCTTCTCTCTCCCTCTGTATCTCTTTCTTTTTTTCTCTCTCTCCCTCTTTCCTTCCATTCAACACTGTCAATGATGTCAACACACTTGAACTCTAACCCACGGCACTGCATACACTGGAGTGTTTGATTCGCTATCATGTATAAGTTTTCGAGGAGGCCACTCATGAGTCACTGTGTGCTAGTATCCGTGGTTTCTGACTCTTACTCCAAAGGTTATTTGTTCAAATCCTGGTATTTCAATTGTTTTGGTCACTGAGTTTTAAATTATAGGCAATGGCACTTTCTTTGATAAATATTGGAAAATGTTTTTCTTTTCTCCTTGTTTGAATATCTCTCTTTATAAGTATGTCTTACCAGAAAGAATACATATCTTCTCTCTCCCTCTGTCTCTCTTTCTTTTTCTCTCTCTCTCCCTCTTTCCTTCTATTCAACACTGTCAATGATGTCAACATACTTGAACTCTAACCACTGACACTGCATACACTGGAGTGTTTGATTCGAATGTCATATATAAGCTGCTCATGAGTCAATACGGCCTAGTGGTTTAGGTTTCTTGTTCTTACTCCAAAGGTTTTATGTTCAAATCCTGGAGTTTCAGTGGTTGTGGTATCTGACTTAAAAATTATAGGCAATGGCACTATCTTTGATAAATTTTGGAAAATGTTTTTCTTTTCTCCTTGTTTTAATATCTCTCTTTATAAGTATGTCTTATCCTAAAGAATACATATCTTCTCTCTCCCTCTCTCTTTCTTTTTCTGTCTCTATCCCTCTTTCCTTCCATTTAACACTGTCAATGATGTCAACATACGTGAACTCTAACCTACGGCACTGCATACACTGGAGTGTTTGATTCAAGTGTCATATATAAGTTTTCGTGCAGCCCACTCATGAGTCACTTTTCTAGTGGTTTAGGTTTCTGACTCTTACTCCAAAGGTTATATGTTCAATTCCTAGTGTTTTAATTGTTGTGGTCATTGAGTTTTAAATTATAGGCAATGGCATTTTCTTTGATAGATATTGGAAAATGTTTTTCTTTTCTACTTTTTTGAATATCTCTCATTATAAGTATGTATTACCCCAAAGAATACATATCTTATTTCTCTCTCCATCTCTTCCTTTTTCTCTCTCTCTCTCCCTCTTTCCTTCCATTCAACATTGTCAATGATATCAACACATATGAACTCAAACCCATGGCACTGCATACACTGAAGTGTTTGATTTGAGTGTCACATATATGTTTTCATGCACACCACTCATGAGTCACTGTGGTCTAGTGTTTAAGGATTCTGACTCTTACTCCAAAGTTTATATGTTCAAATCCAAGTGTTTTAATTGTTGTTGTTTCTGAGTTTTAAATGATAGACAATAGCACGTTCTTTGATAAATATTGGAAAATGTTTTTCTTTTCTCCTTGTTTGAATATCTCTCTTTATAAGCATGTCTTACCCCAAAGAATACATATCTTCTCTCCCCTTCTCTTTCTTTTTCTCTCTCTCTCCCTTTTTCCTTCCATTCAACATTGTCAATGATATCAAAAACACGTGAAGTCTAACCCACGGCACTACATACACTGGAGTGTTTGATTTGAGTGTCATATATGTTTTCATGCAGACCACTCATAAGTCTCTGCACCCTAGTGGTTAATGTTTCTGACTCTTACTCTAAAGTTTTTGTGTTCAAATCCTGGTGATTCAATTGTTGTGATTTTGTAGCTAAAATCATAGGCAATGGCACTTCTTTGATAAATATTGGAAAATGTTTTTCTTTTCTCCTTGTTCGAATATCTCTCTGTATAAGTATGTCTTACCTCAAAGAATACATATCTTATCTCTCCCTCTCTTTCTTTTTCTCTCTCTCCCTCTTTCCTTCCATTCAACATTGTCAATGATATCAACACACCTGAAGTATAACCAACTGACCTGCATACACTGGAGTGTTTGATTCGAATGTCATATATAAGTTTTCGTACAGACCCCTCATGAGTCATTTTGACCTAGTGGTTAAGGTTTCTGATTCTTACTCTAAAGGTTATGTGTTCAAACCGTGATGTTTCAATTGTGGTAGTTTTAGACTTTCAATTTATAGGCCATGACATTTTCTTTGATAAATATTGGAAAATGTTTTTCTTTTCTCCTTGTTTGAATATCTCTCTTTATAAGTATGTCTTACCCCAAAGAATGCATATCTTCTTCCTCCCTCTCCTTCTTTTTCCCTCTCCCTCCCTCATTCCTTCTATTCAACACTGTCAATGATGTCAACATATGTGAACTCTAACACATGGCACTGCATACACTGGAGTGTTTGATTCAATATCATATATAAGTTTTCGCGCAGACCACTCTTGAGCCACTGTGGCCTAGCGATTAAGGTTTCTGACTACTATCAGAAACGTTATATGTTAAACCTGGAGTTTCAATTGTTGTGGTCACTGAGTTTTAAATTATAGGCAAAGGCACTTTCTTTGATAAATATTGGAAAATGTTTTTCCTTTCTCCTTGTTCGAATATCTCTCTTTATAAGTATGTCTTACCCCAAAGAATACATATCTTATCTCTCTCTCTGTCTCTCTTTCATTCTCTGTCTCTCTCCCTCTTTCCTTCCATTCAACACTGTCAATGATGTCAACATACGTGAACTCTAACCTACGGCACTGCATACACTGGACTATTTGAGCCGAGTGTCATATATAAGTTTTCGTGCAGACTTCACATGAGACAACGTGACCTAGTGGTTAATGTTGCTGACTCTTGTTACCAAGGTTATATGTTCAAATCTGTGTGTTTTAATTGCTGTGGTCTCTGAGTTAAAAATTATATGCAATGGCATTTTCTTTGATAAATATTAGAAAATGTTTTTCTTCTCTCCCTGTTTGAATATCTCTTCATAAGTATGTCTTACCCCAAAGAATACATATCTTCTCTCTACCTTTGGTTCTCTTTCTTTTTATCTCTCTCTCCCTCTTTCCTTCTATTCAACACTGTCAATGATGTCAACATACGTGAACTCTAACCTACGGCACTTCAACCATTGGAGTGTTTGATTCGAATGTCATACATAAGTTTTCAGTACAGCTTACTCGTGAGGCACTGTGGCCTAGTGGTTAAGGCGTCTGACTTTTACTCCAAAGGTTATATGTTGAAATCCTGGTGTTTCAATGGTTTTGATCTCTGAGTTTTAAATTATAGGCAATGGCACTTTCTTTGATAAATATTGGAAAATGTTTTTCTTTTCTCCTTGTTTGAATATCTCTCTTTATAAGTATGCCTTACCCGAAAGAATACATATGTTCTCTCTCCCTCAGTCTCTCTTTATTCTTTTCTTTCTCTCCCTCTTTCCTTCCATTCAACACTGTCAATGATGTCAACACACGTGGACTCTAACCCATGGCACTGCATACACTGGAGTGTTTGATTCGAATGTCAGATATAAGTTTTCATGCAGGTTACTCATGGGTCACTGTGGCCTAGTGGTTTTAATCTCAGAGAGTTACTCCAAAGGTTGTATGGTAAAATCCTGGTATTACCATGGTTGTGGTCTCTGAGTTAGAAATTATAGGCAATGGCGCTTTCTTTGGTAAATTTTGGAAAATGTTTTACTTTTCTCCTTGTTTGAATATCTCTCTTTATAAGTATGTGTTACCCCAAAGAATACATATCTTCTGTCTCCCTCTGTCTCTCTTTCTTTTTCTCTCTCTCTCCCTCTTTCCTTCTGTTCAACACTCTCAATGATGTCAACATACGTGAACTCTAACCTACGGCACTGCATACACTGGAGTTTTTGATTCGAATGTCATATATAAGTTTTCTTGTAGCACACTCATATGTAACTGTGGCATAGTGTTTAAGGTCCCAATATCTTACTCCAAGAGTTATATGTTCGAATTCTGTTGTTTCATTGGATGTGGTGTCTCAGTTAAAAAATTTAGACAATGGTACTTCTCTGATAAATATTGGAAAATGTCTTTCTTTTCTACTTGTTTGAATATCTCTCTTTGTAATTGTCTTACATCAAAGAATACATATCTTCTCTCTACCTTTGGCTCTCTTTCTTTTTCTCTCTCTCGCCCTCTTTCCTTCTATTCAACACTGTCAATGATGTCAACATACATGAATTCTAACCTACGGCACTGCATACAGTGGAGTGTTTGATTCAATATCATATATACGTTTTCAAGCAGACTAATAATGTGTCGCTGTGGTTAAGGTTTCTGACTCTTACTCCAAAGGTTATATGTTCAAATGCTGGTGTTTCAATTGTTGTAGTCTCTGAGTTTTAAATTATAGGCAATGGCACTTTCTTTGATAAATATTGGAAAATGTATTTCTTTTCTCCTTGTTTGAATATCTCTCTTTATAAGTATGTCTTACCCTAAAGAATACATATCTTCTCTCTCCCTCTGTCTCTCTTTCTTTTTTCTCTCTCGCCATCTTTCCTTCCATTCAATACTATCAATGATGTCAACATATGTGAACTCTAACCTATGGCACTGCATACACTGGAATGTTTGATTCGAATGTCATATATAAGTTTTCATGAGGCCCACTCATGTGGCATTGTGGTTAAGGTTTCTGACTCTTATTTCAAACGTTATATGTTCAAATCCAGGTGTTTCAATGGATGTGCTCTCTGAGATTTAAATTATAGGCAATGGCACTTTCTTTAATAAATATTGAAAAATGTTTTTCTTCTCTCCTTGTTTGAATATTTTTCTTTATAAGTATGTGTTACCCCAAAGAATACATATCTTCTCTCAACCTTTGGCTCTCTTTCTTTTTCTCTCTCTCTCCCTCTTTCCTTCTATTCAACACTGTCAATGATGTCAGCATACGTGAACTCTAATCTATGGCACTGCATACACTGGAGTGTTTGATTCGAATGTCATATATAAGTTTTCGTGCAGATCACTCATGCAGCACTGTGGCCTAGTGGTTAAGGCTTCTTACTCCAAAGCTTATGTTTTCAAATCCTGGTGTTTCAATGGCTGTGTTCTCTGAATTTAAACTTATAGGCAATGGCACTTTCTTTGATAAATATTGGAAAATGTTTTTCTTTTCTCCTTTTTGAATATCTCTCTTTATAGCTGTCTTACCCCACAGAATACATGTCTTCTCTCTCCCTCTGTATCTCTTTCTTTTTTCTCTCTCTCCCTCTTTCCTTCCATTCAACACTGTCATTGATGTCAACACACTTGAACTCCTAACCCACGGCACTGCATACACTGGAGTGTTTGATTCGCTATCATGTATAAGTTTTCGAGGAGGCCACTCATGAGTCACTGTGTACTAGTATCCGTGGTTTCTGACTCTTACTCCAAAGGTAATTTGTTCAAATCCTGGTATTTCAATTGTTTTGGTCACTGAGTTTTAAATTATAGGCAATGGCACTTTCTTTGATAAATATTGGAAAATGTTTTTCTTTTCTCCTTGTTTGAATATCTCTCTTTATAAGTATGTCTTACCAGAAAGAATACATATCTTCTCTCTCCCTCTGTCTCTCTTTCTTTTTCTCTCTCTCTCCCTCTTTCCTTCCATTCAACACTGTCAATGATGTCAACATACTTGAACTCTAACCACTGACACTGCATACACTGGAGTGTTTAATTCGAATGTCATATATAAGTTGCTCATGAGTCAATATGGCCTAGTGGTTTAGGTTTCTTGTTCTTACTCCAAAGGTTTTATGTTCAAATCCTGGAGTTTTAGTGGTTGTGGTATCTGACTTAAAAATTATAGGCAATGGCACTTTCTTTGATACATTTTGGAAAATGTTTTTCTTTTCTCCTTGTTTGAATATCTCTCTTTATAAGTATGTCTTACCCTAAAGAATACATATCTTCTCTCTCCCTCTCTCTTTCTTTTTCTGTCTCTATCCCTCTTTCCTTCCATTTAACGCTGTCAAAGATGTCAACATACGTGAACTCTAACCTACGGCACAGCATACACTGGAGTGTTTGATTCAAGTGTCATATATAAGTTTTCATGCAGACCACTCATGAGTCACTTTTCTAGTGGTTTAGGTTTCTGACTCTTACTCCAAAGGTTATATGTTCAATTCCTAGTGTTTTAATTGTTGTGGTCATTGAGTTTTAAATTATAGGCAATGGCATTTTCTTTGATAAATATTGGAAAATGTTTTTCTTTTCTACTTGTTTGAATATCTCTCATTATAAGTATGTATTACCCCAAAGAATACATATCTTCTCTCCCCTTCTCTTTCTTTTTCTCTCTCTCTCCCTTTTTCCTTCCATTCAACATTGTCAATGATATCAAAAACACGTGAAGTCTAACCCACGGCACTACATACACTGGAGTGTTTGATTTGAGTGTCATATATGTTTTCATGCAGACCACTCATAAGTCTCTGCACCCTAGTGGTTAATGTTTCTGACTCTTACTCTAAAGTTTTTGTGTTCAAATCCTGGTGATTCAATTGTTGTGATTTTGTAGCTAAAATCATAGGCAATGGCACTTCTTTGATAAATATTGGAAAATGTTTTTCTTTTCTCCTTGTTCGAATATCTCTCTGTATAAGTATGTCTTACCTCAAAGAATACATATCTTATCTCTCCCTCTCTTTCTTTTTTCTCTCTCCCTCTTTCCTTCCATTCAACATTGTCAATGATATCAACACACCTGAAGTATAACCAACTGACCTGCATACACTGGAGTGTTTGATTCGAATGTCATATATAAGTTTTCGTACAGACCCCTCATGAGTCATTTTGACCTAGTGGTTAAGGTTTCTGATTCTTACTCTAAAGGTTATGTGTTCAAACCGTGATGTTTCAATTGTGGTAGTTTTAGACTTTCAATTTATAGGCCATGACATTTTCTTTGATAAATATTGGAAAATGTTTTTCTTTTCTCCTTGTTTGAATATCTCTCTTTATAAGTATGTCTTACCCCAAAGAATGCATATCTTCTTCCTCCCTCTCCTTCTTTTTCCCTCTCCCTCCCTCATTCCTTCTATTCAACACTGTCAATGATGTCAACATATGTGAACTCTAACACATGGCACTGCATACACTGGAGTGTTTGATTCAATATCATATATAAGTTTTCGCGCAGACCACTCTTGAGCCACTGTGGCCTAGCGATTAAGGTTTCTGACTACTATCAGAAACGTTATATGTTAAACCTGGAGTTTCAATTGTTGTGGTCACTGAGTTTTAAATTATAGGCAAAGGCACTTTCTTTGATAAATATTGGAAAATGTTTTTCCTTTCTCCTTGTTCGAATATCTCTCTTTATAAGTATGTCTTACCCCAAAGAATACATATCTTATCTCTCTCTCTGTCTCTCTTTCATTCTCTGTCTCTCTCCCTCTTTCCTTCCATTCAACACTGTCAATGATGTCAACATACGTGAACTCTAACCTACGGCACTGCATACACTGGACTATTTGAGCCGAGTGTCATATATAAGTTTTCGTGCAGACTTCACATGAGACAACGTGACCTAGTGGTTAATGTTGCTGACTCTTGTTACCAAGGTTATATGTTCAAATCTGTGTGTTTTAATTGCTGTGGTCTCTGAGTTAAAAATTATATGCAATGGCATTTTCTTTGATAAATATTAGAAAATGTTTTTCTTCTCTCCCTGTTTGAATATCTCTCTTCATAAGTATGTCTTACCCCAAAGAATACATATCTTCTCTCTACCTTTGGTTCTCTTTCTTTTTATCTCTCTCTCCCTCTTTCCTTCTATTCAACACTGTCAATGATGTCAACATACGTGAACTCTAACCTACGGCACTTCAACCATTGGAGTGTTTGATTCGAATGTCATACATAAGTTTTCGTACAGCTTACTCGTGAGGCACTGTGGCCTAGTGGTTAAGGCGTCTGACTTTTACTCCAAAGGTTATATGTTGAAATCCTGGTGTTTCAATGGTTTTGATCTCTGAGTTTTAAATTATAGGCAATGGCACTTTCTTTGATAAATATTGGAAAATGTTTTTCTTTTCTCCTTGTTTGAATATCTCTCTTTATAAGTATGCCTTACCCGAAAGAATACATATGTTCTCTCTCCCTCAGTCTCTCTTTATTCTTTTCTTTCTCTCCCTCTTTCCTTCCATTCAACACTGTCAATGATGTCAACACACGTGGACTCTAACCCATGGCACTGCATACACTGGAGTGTTTGATTCGAATGTCAGATATAAGTTTTCATGCAGGTTACTCATGGGTCACTGTGGCCTAGTGGTTTTAATCTCAGAGAGTTACTCCAAAGGTTGTATGGTAAAATCCTGGTATTACCATGGTTGTGGTCTCTGAGTTAGAAATTATAGGCAATGGCGCTTTCTTTGGTAAATTTTGGAAAATGTTTTACTTTTCTCCTTGTTTGAATATCTCTCTTTATAAGTATGTGTTACCCCAAAGAATACATATCTTCTGTCTCCCTCTGTCTCTCTTTCTTTTTCTCTCTCTCTCCCTCTTTCCTTCTGTTCAACACTCTCAATGATGTCAACATACGTGAACTCTAACCTACGGCACTGCATACACTGGAGTTTTTGATTCGAATGTCATATATAAGTTTTCTTGTAGCACACTCATATGTAACTGTGGCATAGTGTTTAAGGTCCCAATATCTTACTCCAAGAGTTATATGTTCGAATTCTGTTGTTTCATTGGATGTGGTGTCTCAGTTAAAAAATTTAGACAATGGTACTTCTCTGATAAATATTGGAAAATGTCTTTCTTTTCTACTTGTTTGAATATCTCTCTTTGTAATTGTCTTACATCAAAGAATACATATCTTCTCTCTACCTTTGGCTCTCTTTCTTTTTCTCTCTCTCGCCCTCTTTCCTTCTATTCAACACTGTCAATGATGTCAACATACATGAATTCTAACCTACGGCACTGCATACAGTGGAGTGTTTGATTCAATATCATATATACGTTTTCAAGCAGACTAATAATGTGTCGCTGTGGTTAAGGTTTCTGACTCTTACTCCAAAGGTTATATGTTCAAATGCTGGTGTTTCAATTGTTGTAGTCTCTGAGTTTTAAATTATAGGCAATGGCACTTTCTTTGATAAATATTGGAAAATGTATTTCTTTTCTCCTTGTTTGAATATCTCTCTTTATAAGTATGTCTTACCCTAAAGAATACATATCTTCTCTCTCCCTCTGTCTCTCTTTCTTTTTCTCTCTCGCCATCTTTCCTTCCATTCAATACTATCAATGATGTCAACATATGTGAACTCTAACCTATGGCACTGCATACACTGGAATGTTTGATTCGAATGTCATATATAAGTTTTCATGAGGCCCACTCATGTGGCATTGTGGTTAAGGTTTCTGACTCTTATTTCAAACGTTATATGTTCAAATCCAGGTGTTTCAATGGATGTGCTCTCTGAGATTTAAATTATAGGCAATGGCACTTTCTTTAATAAATATTGAAAAATGTTTTCTTCTCTCCTTGTTTGAATATTTTTCTTTATAAGTATGTGTTACCCCAAAGAATACATATCTTCTCTCAACCTTTGGCTCTCTTTCTTTTCTCTCTCTCTCCCTCTTTCCTTCTATTCAACACTGTCAATGATGTCAGCATACGTGAACTCTAATCTATGGCACTGCATACACTGGAGTGTTTGATTCGAATGTCATATATAAGTTTTCGTGCAGATCACTCATGCAGCACTGTGGCCTAGTGGTTAAGGCTTCTTACTCCAAAGCTTATGTTTTCAAATCCTGGTGTTTCAATGGCTGTGTTCTCTGAATTTAAACTTATAGGCAATGGCACTTTCTTTGATAAATATTGGAAAATGTTTTTCTTTTCTCCTTTTTGAATATCTCTCTTTATAGCTGTCTTACCCCACAGAATACATGTCTTCTCTCTCCCTCTGTATCTCTTTCTTTTTTTCTCTCTCTCCCTCTTTCCTTCCATTCAACACTGTCATTGATGTCAACACACTTGAACTCTAACCCACGGCACTGCATACACTGGAGTGTTTGATTCGCTATCATGTATAAGTTTTCGAGGAGGCCACTCATGAGTCACTGTGTACTAGTATCCGTGGTTTCTGACTCTTACTCCAAAGGTAATTTGTTCAAATCCTGGTATTTCAATTGTTTTGGTCACTGAGTTTTAAATTATAGGCAATGGCACTTTCTTTGATAAATATTGGAAAATGTTTTTCTTTTCTCCTTGTTTGAATATCTCTCTTTATAAGTATGTCTTACCAGAAAGAATACATATCTTCTCTCTCTCTCCCTCTGTCTCTCTTTCTTTTTCTCTCTCTCTCCCTCTTTCCTTCCATTCAACACTGTCAATGATGTCAACATACTTGAACTCTAACCACTGACACTGCATACACTGGAGTGTTTAATTCGAATGTCATATATAAGTTGCTCATGAGTCAATATGGCCTAGTGGTTTAGGTTTCTTGTTCTTACTCCAAAGGTTTTATGTTCAAATCCTGGAGTTTTAGTGGTTGTGGTATCTGACTTAAAAATTATAGGCAATGGCACTTTCTTTGATACATTTTGGAAAATGTTTTTCTTTTCTCCTTGTTTTAATATCTCTCTTTATAAGTATGTCTTACCCTAAAGAATACATATCTTCTCTCTTTCTTTTTCTGTCTCTATCCCTCTTTCCTTCCATTTAACGCTGTCAATGATGTCAACATACGTGAACTCTAACCTACGGCACAGCATACACTGGAGTGTTTGATTCAAGTGTCATATATAAGTTTTCATGCAGACCACTCATGAGTCACTTTTCTAGTGGTTTAGGTTTCTGACTCTTACTCCAAAGGTTATATGTTCAATTCCTAGTGTTTTAATTGTTGTGGTCATTGAGTTTTAAATTATAGGCAATGGCATTTTCTTTGATAAATATTGGAAAATGTTTTTCTTTTCTACTTGTTTGAATATCTCTCATTATAAGTATGTATTACCCCAAAGAATACATATCTTATTTCTCTCTCCCTCTCTTCCTTTTTCTCTCTCTCTCTCCCTCTTTCCTTCCATTCAACATTGTCAATGATATCAACACATATGAACTCAAACCCATGGCACTGCATACACTGAAGTGTTTGATTTGAGTGTCACATATATGTTTTCATGCACACCACTCATGAGTCACTGTGGTCTAGTGTTTAAGGATTCTTAGTCCAAAGTTTATATGTTCAAATCCAAGTGTTTTAATTGTTGTTGTTTCTGAGTTTTAAATTATAGACAAAAGCACGTTCTTTGATAAATATTGGAAAATGTTTTTCTTTTCTCCTTGTTTGAATATCTCTCTTTATAAGCATGTCTTACCCCAAAGAATACATATCTTCTCTCCCCCTCTCTTTCTTTTTCTCTCTCTCTCCCTTTTTCCTTCCATTCAACATTGTCAATGATATCAAAAACACGTGAAGTCTAACCCACGGCACTACATACACTGGAGTGTTTGATTCGAGTGTCATATATATGTTTTCGGCTAGACCTTTTATGAGGCTCTGCACCCTAGTGGTTAATGTTTCTGACTCTTACTCCAAAGTTTTTGTGTTCAAATCCTGGTGATTCAATTGTTGTGATTTTTTAGCTAAATTCATAGGCAATGGCACTTCTTTGATAAATATTGGAAAATGTTTTTCTTTTCTCCTTGTTCGAATATCTCTCTGTATAAGTATGTCTTATCTCAAATAATACATATCTTATCTCTCCCTCTCTTTCTTTTTCTCTCTCTCTCCCTCTTTCCTTCTATTCTATACTGTCAATGATGTCAACATATGTGAACTCTAACCTACAGCACTGCATACACTAGAGTGTTTGATTCGAATGTCATATATAAGTTTTCTTGCAGCATACTCATAAGTCACTGTGGTATAGTGCTTAAGGTCTCTGGCTCTTACTCCAAGCGTTATATGTTGAAACCTGGTGCTTCAATGGTTGTGGTCTCTGAGTTAAAAGTTATAGGCAATGGCACTTCTCTAATAAATATTGGAAAATGTTTTTCTTTTCTCCTTGTTTGAATATCTCTCTTTGAAAGTATGTCTTACCCCAAAGAATACATATCTTCTCTCTCTCTCTCTCTCTCTGTCTCTCTTTCTTTTTCTGTCTCTCTCCCTCTTTCCTTCCATTCAACACTGTCCATGATGTCAACATAGTTGAACTCAAACCTATGGCACTGCATACACTCTGGTGTTTGATTCAAATGTCATATATGTTTTCGTGTAACTTATTCATGAGTCACTTTGGCCCAGTTGTTAATGTCTCTGGCTTTTATTCCAAAGGTTAAATGTTCAAATCCTGATGATTCAATGGTTGTAGTCTCTGAGTTAAAAACTACAAGCAATGGCACTTTCTCTGATAAATGTTGAAAAATATTTTTAATTTCTCCTTGTTTGATTATCTCTCTTTACAAGTATGTCTTACCCCAAAGAATACAAATCTTCTCTCTCCTTCTGTCACGCTTTCTTTTTCTTCTTCTCCCTCTTTCCTTCCATTCAACACTGCCAATGATGTCAACATACGTGAACTCTAACCTACGGCACTGCATACACTGGAGTGTTTGATTTGAATGTCATATATAGGTTTTCTTGCAGCATACTCATAAGTCACTGTGGTATAGTGCTTAAGGTCTCTGGCTCTTACTCCAAGCGTTATATGTTGAATCCTGGTGATCCAATGGATGTGGTCTCTGAGTTAAAAATTATAGGCAACGGCACTTCTCTGATAAATATTGGAAAATGTTTTTCTTTTCTCCTTGTTTGAATATCTCTCTTTGAAAGTATGTCTTACCCCAAAGAATACATATCTTCTCTCTCTCTATGTCTCTCTTTCTTTTTCTGTTTCTCTCCCTCTTTCCTTCCATTCAACACTGTCAATGATGTCAACATAGTTGAAGTCTAAACTAAAGCACTGCATACACATTGGCTGGAGTGTTTTATTCGAATGTCATATATAAGTTCTCTTATAGGCTACTCATGAGTCACTGTGGCCTAGTGGTTAAGCTCTCTTACTCCCAAGGTTGTATGTTCAAATCCTGGTGTTTCAATGGTTGTTGTCTCTGAGTTAAACATTGTAGGCAATGACACTAATTTGATAAATATTGGAAAATGTTTTTCTTTTCTCCTTGTTTCAAAATCTCTCTTCACAAATATCTTATCCCAAAGAATACAAATCTTCTCTCTCATTCTGTGATGCTTTCTTTTCTCTCACTCTCCCTCTTTCCTTCCATTCAACACTGTCAATGAAGTCAAGATAGGTGAATTCTAACCTACTGCATTGAATACACTTGAGTGTTCAATTCAAATGTCATATATACGTTTTCTTGCAGACGATTCTCTAGTCACTGTGGCCTAGTCGTTAAGAGCTCTGACCCTTTGTCTAAAGGTGGTGTGTTTAAATCTTGGTGCTTCAATGGCTGTGGTCTCTGAATTAAAAGTTTTAGGCAATGGCACTTTCTGTGATAAATATTGGAAAATGCTTTTCTTTTCTCCATGTTTGAATATCTTTCTTTATAAGTATGTCTTACCCCAAAGAATACATATCTTCTCTCTCCCTCTGTCTCTCTTTTTTCTCTCTCTCGCCGTCTTTCCTTCCATTCAACACTGTCAATGATGTCATCATAGGTGAACTCTAACCTACAGCACTGCATACCCTGGAGTGTTTGATTCAAAAGTCATATATAGGTTTTCGTGCACACAACTCATGTGTGACAGTGGCCTAGTTGGTAAGGTTTCAGACACTTATTCCAACGGTTATGTGTTTAAATTCTGCTGTTTCAAGGGATGTGGTTTCTGAGCTATATTTAAGGTAATGGTACTTTCTCTGATGAATATTTGAAAATATTTTTAATTTCTCCTTGTTTGAATATCTCTCTTTACAAGTATGTCTTACCCCAAGGAATTCAAATCTTCTCTCTCCTTCTGTCATGCTTTCTTTTTCTCTCACTCTTTCTCTTTCCTTCCATTCAACACTGTCAATGATGTCGATAGGTGAACTCTAACCTACGCCACTGCATACACTGGAGTGTTTCATTCAAATGGCATATATAAGTTTTCGGGGAGGTTACTAATGAGTCACAGTGACCTTTTGGTTAAGATCTCTGACTCTTACTCTAAAGGTTATGGGGCATATTATCAAGCCACAGCGATAATAATTGTCGTGGAGCGCGCTTAGCGCGCTTTTAATTATCGCCGGCTATCGCTGGAATATATTGCCAAGTTAGCGCTGTATTATCAACGCTTAGTGCTATGGCGATAAATATTCCAGCGATGGCGGGGTTTTCCATGGAACATCGCTGGTTTTCCAGCGATGTTCCAAGGAAAACAGCGATAAGCTTGATGATAGGCCCTGTGGCCTTAGCCCCACAATCCACCTCCCATGTTAGGTATGCCTTAGTCAGGAATTTAACAGACGTTAAATTCCTGAGTTAAGGCAGAGTTAGCGCGATTTCAATTATCGCTACGCCTCGTTAATATCGTGAAGCTGCCTTCGCGATATTTTCCCATGTTGTTTTCACAGCCACGCCTACTTTGCATCTCATTATCGATGCGAGGCGTGTGAAAAACGGGTGCTAAGTCAAGGAAACACGCGCTAGCGTGTCCTCGTAAATAATGCGATATAATTATCGCCGCTTTGCGCCCGAAAACGGATGCTAAAGCGGCGATAATTGTATCGCCGGCCCTTGGTAATATGCCCCTATGTGTTCAAATCCTGGTATTTCAATGGTTGTTGTTTCTAAGCTAAAAATTATAGGCAATGGCAGTTTCTTTGATAAATATTGAAAAATACTTTTCTTTTCTCCTTGTTTGAATATCTCTCTTTATAAGTATGCCTTATCCCAAAGAATACATATCTTCTCTCACCCTCTGTCTCTCTTTCTTTTTCTCTCTCTCTCTCCCTCTTTCCTTCCATTCAACACTGTTAATGATGTCAACATAGGTGAACTCTAACCTACAGCACTGCATACACTGGAGTGTTTGATTTGAATGTCATATACAAGTTTTCTTGCAGACTTCTCATGAGTCACTGTGGCCTAGTGGTTAAGGTATTTGACTCTTATTCCAAAGGTTATATGTTCAAACCCTGGTGTTTCAATGGTTGTTGTTTCAATCATGTCAATATAGGTGAACTCTAACCTATGGCACTGCATACACTGGAGTGTTTGATTCGAATGTCATATATAACTTTGTGTGCATAGGACTCATGAGTCTCTGTGGCGTTATGGTCTTTGAGTTTTACTCCAAAGGTTATGTGGTCAAATCCAGGTATTTCAATTGTTGTGGTTTCTCAGGTAAAATTATAGGCAATGGCACTTTCTCTGATAAATGTTGGAAAATAGTTTTCATTTCTCCTTGTATGAATATCTCTCTTTACAAGCATTACCCCAGAGAATACAAATCTTGTCTCGCTTTCTTTTTCTCTCTCTCACCGTCTTTCCTTCCATTTAACAATGTCAATGATGTCAACATAGGTGAACTCTAACCTACAGCGCTGCATACACTTGAGTGTTTGATTCGAATGTCATTTGTAAATTTTCTTTCGGACTACTCATGAGTCACTGTGGCCATGCTGTACATAAGCTGAAAACAACAAGAGAGGGAGGGAATACGAAGGTAAGAACCACTCTCAATCCCCCGGGGTAAATATAATTACAAACAACGAGAGAGTGTGCCTTATGATAACAAATAGAGCACAACAAAAGAAACCCAATAGGTTCTTAATAAAGCCCTCACTCACCAACCTGGTTGGTGACATGCTTCATCATCGGGCCCCACCAGGAGCGGCCGAATGCCACCCCGGTGTGCTTCAACGCCAGGACTACTGCGGAGCTGATTTAAAATGTCCAGTGTAAAGTGAAAGTGATTATTTAAAAATGGCTGACTGTGTCAAACAATACATTTTATTAGAAGCCAATCAGACATGAATAAAAACAAAGTGTAGGACACCAAAGCCAAATAAATTGTTCAGCACGGTCCACTAGGATATGGTCAACATGTTTCAGCCTATGTGTGGTTATTTAACAGGCATTCGTCAGGACCAGAAAAGACGTGTAAACCCCGGCGGTGTGAGCGCGCTACGGCCCACCTAACCTGAGGTTTAAATGTGAAAAAGTAAAAATATACTTCTGAAGTCCCTCGTGTTGAGAGGAACCGAGTTTATTATGTGGTGTCATCACTAATAACACCATGGGTCTCAGGAGGGGGGGTGGTAGCAATAATGGCACACCGCCCGCACTGCTAGGCACCCGCAGTATACCTAAGCAATCCCTCCAAAGCGGACGGTCCGCTTTGGAGGGATTGCTTAGGTATACTGCGGGTGCCTAGCAGTGCGGGCGGTGTGCCATTATTGCTCACCCCCTCCCGAGACCCATGGTGTTATTAGTGATGACACCACATAATAAACTCGGTTCCTCTCAACACGAGGGACTTCAGAAGTATATTTTTACTTTTTCACATTTAAACCTCAGGTTAGGTGGGCCGTAGCGCGCCACACCGCCGGGTTTACACGTCTTCTCTGGTCCTGACGAATGCCTGTTAAATAACCACACATAGGCTGAAACATGTTGACCATATCCTAGTGGACCGTGCTGAACAATTTATTTGGCTTTGGTGTCCTAAACTTTGTTTTTATTCATGTCTGATTGGCTTCTAATAAAATTTATTGTTTGACACAGTCAGCCATTTTTAAATAATCACTTTCACTTTACACTGGACATTTTAAACCAGCTCCGCAGTAGTCCTGGCGTTGAAGCACACCGGGGTGGCATTCGGCCGCTCCTGGTGGGGCCCGATGATGAAGCATGTCACCAACCAGGTTGGTGAGTGAGGGCTTTATTAAGAACCTATTGGGTTTCTTTTGTTGTGCTCTATTTGTTATCATAAGGCACACTCTCTCGTTGTTTGTAATCATGCTGTACATAATTCATGCCTATACAAACACAGGGGACTTCCCTCCATATTGTATCTGTAAAGATAGGTAGAGAGACATCAGTTACAACTCATAACTTACTACCACCTCCAAAGTGGTTACTCTTGGAACACTCCACACTCTCAACTAGTGGTGTACATGCTCATGCACCTTCATCGCTATCTTTTATCAATGTAAAGGTCAAGCACACACAGCCCTGGTGTAAGGTGAGAACAATACTAGTACTTTCAAATTAGTGGAATACACTCTTGTGCGTAAAACATGTAGTGATGTTAAATCTTTAGACCTACATTCATTTGGTATGTTTAGAGCCCCATATGGTCGTAGAAGTGGGTGTACCCTGTAGTCACACTCTACAAGAAAAAGACAGTACAATAATGTTTTTTTTTGGATGGTCAGTGTTGTTAGGTTTCTTTTAGAAAAATATGTATACGGACAAAAACAGTAAAGTTAAGACCTCCACCCTAACTTACTTCATCAAGGATTCGTACCCTGCCCAGGTACCTACAAGCGTCCTCTAAACCCTGCATGTTAAGGATCAGCCATAGGTAGGTATAAGTATCACTTTTATATCTCGTAGTGTGTTAAAAAGTGTGCTGACGTCACCGCGCGATGGAAGAGATTTGTGTGTATCCTCCCATGGCTTGATGGGAAATGTAGTCCATTTAGAGTGTTAGCGTCATCCTGGTTACAATACAAATACAATGGATCTTTTCGTGAAAGTGGTGCGCCCGCGTGCCTGCTGATATAATTATGCAAATCATGCATTTCACCATATGGTGTTGTAAAATCTGAGTCATGATGAATAATAATGGGATTATCATCGGGGGTAGGTTTTGATCAGTTGTCACCCCCTTAATATCAATACTACTATCCCCAATTATGTGTTTCTTTTCCATCTGTGTAAGGCGGTCTTACTAGATGGTTATTGATATCATATTTCTTGATATTATGACTAACTTATTAACAAACTAGGGGGCATATTTATGTGAAAGTCATGCAGAGCAGCAGATCAAGTCACCTTGCTGCACTGTGTGACAGGGAAAGGGCAGGAATGTGCCATATTTAAAGGAGTATGGTCCATTCCTGTCTTTGTCCCAGCGCTAGCGCCATTTGGCTGCCTAACACCAACACAGGCACTCTTGCACCATGGTACAAGGGTGCCTGTGTTGCATACAGGATTGTTCTTGTGCAGAATCCAGAGAGGCATATTCCTCTGTCTATTTGTGCTGCACAATGCAGCACACATAGAAAGAGGAAGTAACGAGGAGAAATAAAAATATTTCTCCTTGTTACGCCTCCCCTGAGAAGTTGTATCTTATTGGCGCTTTCCCAGGTCTACTACTCTTGGTAAATCTGGGAATTTGTCAAAAATCATGGGAGTTGCATGGGAACACCCATGCAATGCCCATGGAATGCCTTCCCAGGACAGAGTAACGCAACGCAGCAATTTGCACTGCATTGCGTTACTCCTAATTTATGAAGCTACTGAGGGCCATGCAAGGTGGCCTTGCAGGGGTTTTTTAAATCGCATTTGGGCTTGCGTCTCACTTGCACCACTTTGCGTGGTGCAAGAGCGATGCATCCCCAGTCATAAATATGCCCCTTGACAGCATATTAGAAGGTGTTAGCATTGTGAAGGGTCTAAGATCATTTATTACCCCCTAAATATCAATACTACCGACCCCCGCTGTGAGTTTCATTATCTTCTGTGTAAGTCTTTCTTACTAGATAGTTCTTGATTTCATAATTCTTACTATTACGTCTAACATGTGTTAACAATCTGGATGTCCATACCAAATGGAACAAACATTGTTATGGTTAATCAATATAGAAGAACGTGCAAGCATCATTATTGTGAGGGATGTATGACTGGCCATCAATTGTGTAGAATGTTGCCCCATGGAATGTTATTGTTCAGCCCCCATGAGTTGATAAGTCTGTTCTTTTTCAAAAAGTATTCTCTCATGATTTTTCACATTGTTGTCCAACTGTTCTATTATTATCCATTTTCGATCATACTTTGTGTGTTCCTTAAATATGCAATGCTCAGCCACTTTTGTCATGGCTTTTTGAAAATGCACATTGCTGCGGTGCTCACAGATTCTTATCTTCACTTTTCGGACTGTCATACCAAAATAGAGGAGACTACAGGGACAGGTAATCATATAGATTACTTATTTAGAATTACAATTGTTGTGTTTCCTAATATGCCACACTGTGGGTAAATTCAAATCCCTTTTTTGTTTGTAGGGGTCGTCAAATGACAAATGCTTCAATGCCCACAGGGGTAATGCCCTGTCACTATGGGAAGACATAAATGAATTTAAAAGTTATATCTTTATTTGTGGATTTTATTGATCTTGTATATACCAAGGCATCTCGTAGACTCCTAGCTCATCTCTGTGAGAACATTGGATAAATCCCACGCACAGGGTCCCGTATTCAGAATGTGGCAATTCTTGCTAGTGATTTTTTTTACCATGTTGGATGATATATTAAAAGGTGTCACACAAATCAATTGATCTTCCTTGTCATGTTGGGTATTATCTCCAATAATGCTTCCCTATTCTGATTTATGCCCCTCTTCTTGGATGTTTGTATTATTTTCTCTTGGTAATCTTGTATTCTCAGTTTTTCAGCCAAATGTCCTGCTTGTGTCTTGAAATCCGAGACTTTACTGCAATTTCCTCTCAGGTGCAGAAACTGCCCATACGGAAGGATTTCTTTTACAGGGCAGGGGGGGGGAGCTGTCAAACCTAAGTAAATTATTTCCGTCTGTTGGTCTATAGTATGTGTCCTATGCAGGACACTTTGAACAGAAAAGGTTTTTATGTCCCAAAAAGTAAGGAACTCATTACTTAACATGTGAGTAAACTTCAGATTGGCATCAAAACTATTAATCCTGGGAAAAAAGGCTTTGTAGAATTTACATCTCCCATCCATGTGATCAGGACGTTATCTAGGTATCACTTCCAATTTTTTATGTAGTGTCTGGAAGGATCAAGTATATATTTCTTCTCAAAATTGTAGACTGATAAACCTGCTACCCTGGGAGCAAAAGCACTACCATTAGAATTCTCATGGGTTTGCAGGTACAGGGTTCCTTTGTATCAAAGAAACGTTTGGGAAATGCCAGTGTGGCGCAATCTAAAACAAACTGACGGGATGTGGAATGAACGCAATTGGCATTTTCAAGTGTTTCTTTTATTACCTCCAGAGTATATTCTTGTGGTAAGCTTTTATATACGCTTTCAATATCCAAGCCTTTTAACAAGTTATGTTGTGAATAAAATTCCATATCCCTCAAATGGTTTATGAGACATTTAGTATATTTAAATTATGTGGAAGTCTGCGTTACCAACGGGTTTAGAAGAAGTCACAAAACCTTGATACAGGTTCCAGTAATGAGCCAATGCCTGATGCAATAGGCCATCCCAGAGATGATAATTCGTTTTTTTGTGTCTTAAGGAGGGTGTAGAAATATGGGATAGGAGGATCCCTGTTACTCATAAAATCCACTTCTTGTCTAGATATCCATTGCTCACACTCTGCCTCTTCCACTGGTGTGTGAATCTCTCTTGTGAGGAGGGGTGTGGGGTCTGAGTCTTAGATTTTCTAGTTCTGTCTGTCTTCTATGAGGCGTATGCACTCCTTCATGTAATCTGTTACTGATTGAATTACGATCCTTCCTCCCTTATCAGCTGGTTTGATGATGATATCTGAATCTGCATTTAGTTCTGCTAGAGCCTGCTTCTCCTTTTTTTACATGTTTTGAAATACTTTTATGCTGGTTTTGTCAATGGCCTCTACTTCTTTGAATATTGGTTGTTCCAAAGGTAATGTTTCCACATGCCAAAATAGGCTGTTTGGCAAAAATTCGACATTTTTCAAAAGCCTGTATCTCCTCTGTCCCCTATGTACTCTTTGTTATTAAAGAAGGCCTTCAATTTCCTAAAACAATCAGCTATTTTACAATGGAGGCAAAAAGTATTAAATGCGGGAGTGGGGACAAAGCCAGACCTTTATTAAGAACCTGTAACTGAGTGGCTGCCAATTTCTTCTGAGTCAGATTAGTTAATGCCATGCTTGTGCTGGGCCCTGGAAGTTTGTTTGTCATGCTCCTTGTGTGTAGTCTGTATTCGTTGTCTTCCCATTATATATGCATCTCTTTCTTCTTTATTCCTTGGTATCCCTGTCCCCTCCCTATACAAAGATATCTATACGTTTGTGTGAACCTTTGAGGTACCAAATTGATTGAAGAGGTTCCCCAATCCCATAAGGTGTGGGGATGTGGAGGTAATGCTGGTTGAAAGAAGCGGGGGTAGGCATTAAAATTATGTCATTGGTAGGCCCATGTTTTTTTCTTGTATCTTTCTCTTTGTCTTCCCCTCTGTTCTTTCACACTATTCCACCTGTCTGAGTCAGAAGATCTTCCATCAGTTGAATTTGAATCTGTTCTCTCACTGTCCATTTTGCTTGGTGCTATATAGTCAGGAGTTGAGCAGGAGGGATATGTCTTTTCAAAAGAAAATTTCTTTACATCGTTTTGAAATTTCGATATTTTGGATTGTGTAAGAAAGTCCTCGTATTCAGTCATCTCCTTATTAATTTCAGCCAGGCTTTTCTTAGAGGTGGTCACTGTTCTCTTTAAGAGACACTCACTGGCCTTTATCTCTATAAGTATAGCTTCTGATAGCCGTTTGGCTGTTTGAATTATTAGGATGTGCCAATCTCATGTGCAGTGCCAGGCTATTTGGGACCATTCCTTTCTAAATGTAGCATCTTCCAGGAAGATGCATGGGGCATTGGTGACCCATACGTCTCTGGGAGCAGGTGTTTGCTATCAAATATACCTTCATAATGATTCTGTGTAAAATAATTTTGATGTAGTTACATTTCAACTCTGTAAGAGTGTTCCAGTCTCATGTTTGGGTTATAGTTTGTGCTGTGTAATATCACTGAATAAGAGGTTAACCTGACAAAATCAGGTTCACATCCTCATCTATGAAAGCCAGTTCCAACTTATCTGCCATTCTCTTATTTTTCTCAGCTAGCTGTGTACCTGAAAATATTACTCTACTGATATCCACTTGGACTCAGTGATCTATTACTGAAGAAGAATATTTATCTGATATTAGAACAAATTCTCTTCTGATTAAAGATTCTAAATTTGATTCACCTTTACTCCCACAGCTGTACTGAGCCTCAAGTCAGTCTCATGTCAAAGAAAAATGGGGAGTCAGAAGCAAACTTAATGAGTCCTCTCAGCTTCCAATGTTTTAACAACAGATATCATTGGAGAGAGAATTTGTAACTGAGCCTCTCTAGTCCCTCTTTTAGATGAAATGGAGAGGGGATACTTAATTGGTTTTATAAAAGGACTCTCACCCACCAGTACCACTGATGGCATGCTTTATTGTTGCGTCCTCACCCTATACCCCTAATGTGTTTGGATGGGTTCAACGCTGTAATGTTATAACAGAAAATACAGGATGTATTTCAATTTACTCTCCTTATATGCATAAAACAATCAATGGTATCGCACAAGTGAGGAGAGGGAGATGCATTCCCAAGGCTAATTCCACCTTAAAAATGAATTTTCATTCCTTGTCAGTTTTTTCTCAGGGAATAATTTGAGTTTTAAAAAGAGGAAAACTCCTCCACACTCCTCTCAATAAATGTTGCCAGGGCATTTCGACCTCAGTAGAAGCGGGACGTTACTTTAGTGAGGTCTTCATCAGGACGTATATCCATTACTGTATGGGCACTAATTTAAAGAGACAATGACATTTAAGACAAAAGTGTAGGCAATCGTTCATCCAGTTAAATCACTTGTGAAGTTTTATCAATTGTATACATTTTATGTATATACCCACTACAAAGAATTTGTGCCCTCTCCATGGATGATCTGATAACAGGGAAGAAAAAGTAAGCAGCCTATGTTGGTATGCGTGCCTTATTATTTAGCTAAACCATTGTAACCCAGCACCGTGGAGGAATTTGTTTAAGCATGATCACCTGGGGCAGGTATGATATTGTCTTGGAACCCAAAGAAAATAAAGTATCATCCCTTTTTAATAACCTGAAATAGTTGACATGAGAGGACATTTGCATAGCGAGAAGAGTGGTTATCACTCACGTTTTTAAAATCGATCCTGCTCTGTGTTTACTTTCCATCAAGCGTGTGGCCGCTTAGCATTGAGGTAGGGCACTGCTCAAGTCAAAACGCTCGTCTTGGATACAGAGGGACGCCTTTGGTTGTCACAAATTCATCTGGTTAGGCGGCATTCGTGGTGCTAAAACTTGCTAATTATATCGTATGTGGTCAGAAATAGATGGGGGCAGATTTACAAGCCCCTTGCGCCACTTTTGCGTAATTTTTAACATGGGACAAATGACGCAAAAGTGGTGCAAGGGGCTTGTAAATCTGCCTCTTGCTGTCTAAAGTCTGCTGGAAATATAGGGGCAGATTTACAAGCCCCTTGCGCCACTTTTGCGTCATTTTTAACATGGGAAAAGTGACGCAAAAGTGGCGCAAGGGCCTTGTAAATCTGCCCCATAGTTTGTAGGTGGAGGGTTGAAGGAAGTTGTTCCGGCGTGCCTACCTGGTAATTTGTTTATCTATAAAGGAGCTGCTGGGAAATGTGGTCTCAAACAGCAAGTTGAATATTATATCCCCTACTGTTGTCCTTGCTTGATTTCATAGGTGGCTTATGTTAAATTCACTTTGATGGTGCGGAAAATTTAATGTTGAGAACACATTGACATCCAATAGTTTCCCACATTTTTTAAAGTAGCAGAACACATTCAAGAAAATATTTCAGAAAGAAATGTATAGCATTTTTTAAATATATTGCTGATCTCTGAAATTTCATCTAATCCGGTTCCAGCCGTCTGTAGTTTCATTATCATGAAAGCCCCTTTTCTAAGTAAGGCAGATTCCCCATTTGATTTTACTTGCACTTGTGGCAATACTGTCCATTTTAAATCTGAGCTCGCATGGTTATATTGCAAAACATGATGGACCAAGGGAGCTGACATTGTGCAGCACCTGATTCTCGATTTAGGTTGCCTGATGCAATGTCTTACTTCTTGATTGGTTTTGCCATTTACAATATAAAAATAAAAAAACCACAAAGGAATCTGAGAAGCCTTTTGGAGCTACCACCAATACTTGGCCACCACAAATACGATTGTTGTCTGTGATAATACTATTGAAGGGACGGAGTTTAGATATAATGACAATATACTTACACATAAAACAATGTCATATAGTGCATACTTTGCCCCTGTCAGAAATCTTATTTTGGTAAAACCAATCAGGAATTAAGAGACCGCATCAGTCAACATAAATCAAGGATCAGGTGCTGCATGATGTCAGCTCTCTTGGTCCACCATTTTTTGCAATATAACCATAACAAATACTCACACACCTATGTCATTTTTACAAACCTCACATCTCTAGTATGTTTGTGAACAAACATTTTTAAAAATCTCAATGTTCACAATAACATAAATGATTACATTTTTTTCTTTCAAATGTAAAAATGAAAGACAATTTAAGATATATATGAGTTCCTTGTGATTAAGACACAGATATCCAGTTGATTGAACCATCACAGTCAGCCTCAAACCATACTTCGGCCCCAGTTTAATTTGCGCTTTCCTCTTTTTGGTGATATATTTACCAAAAAATTTAAAAATTCATATCTCCAGTTCCCCTTAATAGATTTCTTTTCTTTTTCATTTCATTTAAAATAATGTAATGTATTTCTCTGAGTTGGTTTGTGATATTTATTGTTTATGGTTTGGACTTCAGTACCATTTCAGGACAACCTAATTATTTACCCTTTCCCCTAAATTAAGCCTGTCTGCTCAGTGCCATAACTCATCGGGGTTGAACTCAGATTAATTTAGTGACTTTGAGAATTCACCTCAAGCAGATTTGTTATTATTCCTTCAGTTGGGCATTTGTTTACCCAAAATATTAATCCATCTCTTACAATACAATATCCATTCATCCTGTCTGACTACATTCCATATTACACACCCATAACAAATACACACCTGTGTCATTTTTACAACCCCCACATCTCAAGTAAGTTTGTTAACTAACATTTTTTTATAAATATCAATGTTCGCAATGGCATAAATGATTGAATTTTTTTTTTAATAAATTTAAAATGAAATACAATTTAAAATATAAATTACATATTAATTTCTTGTGAGTAGGACACAGAGCAGACACCTTTAACTTCTCACAATCTGTATACTTTGTTAACAATTTCAAAACAGGAAAAAGAAAGTACTAAACATGACAGATTTTTAAAAATGTGACCAAAATATATCATATATGTTTTTTGTTTAAAAAATAGAATTTAATTAATGACAAACAGCACCAAGCACCAATGTTGGACTAAGCGTTAGACAGAAATCTATACCCCATTTCAGGCCAACCGTGATGGAGCCTGAGTTGGATACAGTAATCAGATTCATACCAATCAAATATTTTACCTTTGGACATTCAAATTTTTATGGTGCTCAAAATCCTCCAGCGGGACAGGCGTGAAGATGTATCTGAAAAAGTGGCATCAAAGTTGGATATGTTTGCCATGATATCCTGTTGATGGAATCATCACAGTCGGCCTCAAATCTTAGGTAGGCGCCAGTTTGATTGGCACTTTCCCCTATTTGGTGCTATATTTATCAAACATTTTAAAAATTCATATCTCGGGTTCCCCTTAATAGATTCTTTTAGCTTTGGTCCCATTTCGTTCATAAAAATGTACTCTAATTTTCTGAGTTGGTTTGTAAGTTAAGCCTTCTACTGAGTACCATAGCTAACAGGGTGTTGAACTCAGGTTAATTTAGTGACTTTGAGAGTTCCCCTAAGCAGATTCGTTTTTATTCCTTGAGTTGGGCAGTGGTCCACCCAAAAAAACAGTCCATTTTCTTACAATGTGTTACACATTTATATTCTAGCATATGTTCTCTCACTTCAGTGAGTATGGACAATATTTATATTTAGGTGACTTGGTACTCTGACACAATGTGACACATATGCATTATTACAAGAGGAGGCGGCTTTTCAGCGCCTTAATGTATCTTAAGGCACTGGTAGTAAAGCGGATGTTATAGTTTTCTCCATGTGAGAGAGTAACACATCAGCAATTACTAAAATAAAACAATTCTGTGGCATTAAGTATTTAAAATAATGTCCCTTCAATTTTGTATACTTTATATGCGCTAATATATAGATTCATAAACATTTGAAAATGTTAGTCACTCACAAACGTGCAATGTCACATTATTTTTCTACTGAATTTGACCCGACTGCACTTTGAATAAGGTGGATGAGATATGAATAACGCTTGGGATGAAGTATCCTTTACCAAAAATCTACACCGAACCATACTTCTACTTATTTTTCAGACATGAGTGTAAAGAAGGTTTAATACCAGCATGGCAAGTATTATAGCTCAATCCACTTACCCCATTGTCTCTGCTGAATGGCTTTCAGCTCCCTATCCAAGTTAGGCCTTGGCAACATTTTTATTATGCTGGCTTAATTTAACGTTATGCCTGCTACGTGAAATCCCTGAAATTATGCCATTATGCTATTTTGCGTAATAATACACCTTTCGTGGTAAAAATGTACTGTGAATGCACGCATAAAATAGAACTTGAGTGAATGTTGTTCGGTGAACTTTTGTTTAAATTAGCTGTCAGATTGTGGAGCATCATGAGGGTCAGAAACCACAGCACCCAGTTCTTTTGTAGGGAGAGCCTTCCCAGTTTTTGTATTATGATGAGGCAGTTCACCACTGAATATCCTCCCACCTTTTCAACAGTGGCCGCTGTGGGGCTTTTGAGCCTTTTCTGCCGCACTTGGCTTGCAATGCCTTCCAGATCTTTTTCATGCAATATGGGCAGAGAAAAAAATATTTTTTATAAATAAAACATTTTTCTCTAACCACAAAAATTAACAAATATACTTTTTTCTATATATGTCTGATTGCTAGCAACTGAGAATGTTGTTGAATGACATTTGTTTTTAGGTGTTTGTTTGTCATTACACTGACAAAAATACAATCCATCTTTCTGTAAGTACTTGGCGTGTGAAGTACTATTTTTACTGGTAGTCTGTTACCCTTCAATTCAATTGAATGTTAAATGCTATATAAAATAATGCTAAAGATACACTTAGCATTTACTATGTAAAATAATACTAAATATACACTTACCATTTTTTGGCAAAGTTGTGTAAACACCTCATGCAACCATTACAGAAGGTAGTGTGATGACATTTCTGTGCAGATTCATGCACAAATATTGATTGTTTTTTTAAATGTTAATGCAGAAAAATGTGATGGAAGGGCACAACACCAAAGTACTAGTGTCTTCAAAAGATTGTGTTGTCTGCTTCTATGCATGGCCTCTATGTCACAATGTGATGGAGTAAGCCTTATTTATTTATATGTAAGATTACAAAGAGGGCAACTTCAAGAAAAAGTCTACAAAGCACTTCCTGATCTGGAACCATGCAGGAAATCCACATCATTAAAAAGTGCAGGGGTAACTGTGCAGCAAGTCATGCCTTAGCTCTTTAATTTATATCAGAACTCTTTCCAGAAACCAGAAATCCAACTGCCAACCCGCCAATTGTTAAAATAATGGCAGTATTATGTTTCTGTGTGACTGGCTCTTTCCAACACACTGTTAGCGACTCCAATGGGATAGCATAGCCAACTTTTCTGCTGTCCTCAGCCATGTTCTGGATGTTATGCTCAATGTATAAATGGCAACATCCAATTTCCTACAGCGAATGCTACACTGAACAATATGAAGGCAGAGTTCTAATGTTTTGGAGGCATAGCACATATTGTTGGTGCCATAGATGGAACTGTCATTGTATTGGTACTACCTCATGACCCGGAGCAATGGTACAATAGGAAACATTTCCACTCCATCCATACACAGGTTTTTTACATACCAGATCTCTACATCACCAGTGTGTGTGCATGTTTCCTGGCTCAACCCATGACTGATACTATGCAACAGCTGCAAACCACAACAGGTGGCAAACCTTGCAGCAATGGGGACCTGGTGTGTTGGTAAGTGTTAACGTTAGTGTTGTAGTGCTGTAATTTGTGATAATGTTGGCATTTAGTTATACTTAAAGTTATGTTTGTATTTTGATTTATATTCTTCATGGGACTCTGCTTATCCTAGCCGCACAATGCTTTTAAATCCACTGTGACATCCAATAATGCCATGGGAAGTCCACTTCAATGAGGGTCCTATGGAAGTGGATTTTCAGCTCCTTATGGCCTGGTTCTGCTGCCAGGAAAAGTCTGGAGGGGCCCTCCTCCAGTCTCCAGGTAAGGTCTCCAAAATAGTTGTGCTGTGTTGTTGCTACACAACATTGTCCTCCGGAGAAGCATCCAATTCATCCCTGTTGATGTCTACCGGTAGGAACCCCAAGGTGATTTTGGTGAAATGGGTCAGCAAGATGCAAGTGATGAAGGTAAGGCAGTGACCTCAGGTGTGAACTCATTGAAAACATCTGTGCCTGATGGTGAGTGCATTGAAATACAATTACAATACATAATTTTAAAAATGTACATATCCTCTTTTACAATGCATGCTACTATTGCTAATATTTTTTACAGGTTATGTTAGAAAAAGTTTGTGTACACAAATGAAAAAGTGTAGTTTAATTGTCATGAATTAACATTATGATAGACTTGAAATGTGACATATAAAGATCGGCATGTCATGTGAGATTGTATACGTTTTAGCTCTTAATGTTGATTATTTGAAATAAATGACTCATTTAATTTCAAAACGCAAGATTTTTTTCACAAACATATTAATATGTCTGCTTAACCTTCCTAGGTTATCTCATACTGACATTTTGATTTGCTGGCAATGGTTTGTGAGTAACGAGTTGCACCATTGAAGTCCTGCTCCCTTTATGCTGTTCCATTTTTCTAATTGGCTGAGTAGAATCTTGTGGTCCTCTGAGTCGTATGTCACTGATAGGTTGAGTAGAAAAAGTACATTAGAGTATCCCACATTGAGGGAGAACAGGAGGTCTTTCCTGATATCTGAAGTTGCAGATTCTGTGCTACCCGAGATCTAAATCATGATTGTCTGTCATGTAGCATGCTATCTGATTCAATGAAATCTTGAAGCAATCTGGTGACCTCACTTTCAAGGATTTTGCTAATGAATGGAAGATTTGAGATGGACCTCTAGTTTGATAACTCTGGCAGGTCTGCATTTTGTTTCTTTAGCATGGATATTATTGCTGCCTGTTTTAGACCAGTAGCTTTTCTTCCTTGCTGGAGAAAGGCATTCATGATCCTGACATTGGTTAGGTAATTTTCAAAGATGGACTCCCACTTTCAGCACCTGTCTTCAGAAATTACATCACCGAAGAAAGGTTGGCAGGGCCAGCATGACATGATATACATGCACAGGTTTTCTCCAGAAACAGCTGCTGCTGTGTGTGTGTTTGTAGGAAATTTGATTTTGGTTGAGGGGGCGAAAGCCCCACTCAGGCAACAACTACAATCCTTTTTAGGGAGAATCACACAATTAATTTAAATAAACCTGTGCTTACCTCTCTTGCAGCTTGGCACAAAAACAGTAATAAAGTCATGCTGCACACAAGCAGTAATAAAGTGAAATTACAACACAAGAAAAAACCCACGTTAATTTAAAAAAATAAAGAAAATGTTAATAAATGAAATTACACCAAAACACATTAAATCCAATCAATAGAACCGGAGTTGTGAATTTTTTTAGTTTTAAGAGAAAAATAGAGCCTAAAAGAACAAGCCGTAGGTATCTGGTCATGCAAGACAGGGGGAAGTCAAAAGTTAAGGCCGACGCAATGGTGTGCGGTTTGTCTACACAAGGTGGATTGGGCAGACTTAGAAGAAATTTCAAGGAAAGTTCATGAGAAGGTGATGTTCAGTGGAACAAAGCAGCCGGCGGTGTATGAAGAGGATGCGCCGCCCTTGTGGAGCCAATGAATGGAGTTGTGGTGAAGATTCCTGTTTGGACTTTGTCACTTTTTTGGATTTCGAAAATCTCCAGCAGGATGAAGCTGCAGACTGTAGTTGACGAGGGCTCGACAAGGCCAGTTACCATTGCTCATAGGTGCAGCGGAACAAGATTTACTGTTGTGAAGAATGTAGCGGGATCTACCTCGAAGTCAAGCTAACCGGCGATTCACCTCAGATGGATCGGCAGGCAGGTAGGTACCGTTCTCCTGTCAGTACTCAGGCCACCTTTTGCTGAGAATGTTTCTAAGTCCATAATTTCAGGTTTTGGCTGGAGGAGCAAGTTTAGCACTGTTTCTAAGGGTCCAGGACTAGTTGGGAACCACGCACTCCAGAAAGAGGCCAGGTGTAGGGTTCAAGGACTCTGGAACTTATTATGATCTGGTAGCTCACACAGGAGGCCAGCCAACTAGTTGTTGGAGTCACTCCAGTAGTCCTTGGATCAAGCAGCAAGGCAGGCCTCAAGCAGCAGGCCAATACTCTGAGGGTACAATACAACCTTCAAGCAGCAGGGCAATCCTCTGGTGCAGTAGGGCAGTCCTCTGGTACAGTAGGGAAGTCCTCTGAGGTACAACGCGGGCCTCAAGCAGCAGTTTGAAATACAAGGCAACCCTTCTGGGGGTTCTCCGCAGGTCCAGGAGTATACTGAAGAGTTGGTCCAAGGCTAGAAGGTTAATACCTGGTGCCAGCCTTTGAAGTGGAGGTGGCATCCTGGCTGTCCCACATCTTGTTCTGGAAAGTTCCTTCCTTTCCCTGCCCAGGCTCCAAGTACCATAGAGTAACAATATACTGGTGCAAGTTACTTTGTGAATGTGCTGGAGGCAGACCTTAGAATTGTAATTGGGGCAGGGAACAGCTTTGCCCCACAAATCCTGGCATGATGACCCACCCTGCCAACACCAAGTCCCCTTTTGTCTCACTTTCTGGAAGTAATACCCAAAGGCCAACTGCCAACCATTCACAGTATTATGACCTAGGACACACACTGGAGGCTAAATGGTTAGGACAAAAGAAACAATTGATGGCCGGAATGCTGGACAATGCAAACATTCACCCCCAGTCACAAGGATCTAGGTTTAATCCATCATTCTTTTGCTCACCACACCACCCCAGTTTGGACCCAGCCATATGCAAATCAGTCTTGACCCTGTCCCTTGTGGGAACAGTCCAGCCCGAACTGCCAAGCCAGGTCATCCCTGGACCGGAAACAAGCATCCAGGGACTGGTTTCAGGGCATCACCCTTCATCAGCCAGACTAGCTTGAATCCTGTAGTGTAGTGAGCACGGGACCCACGTCTGGGCATACCCTTCCCACTTAGGGTGACATATGCAAAAGAAACAATTGATGGACGGAAGGCTGGACAATGTAAACATTCACCCTCAGTCACAAGGATCTGGGTTTAATCCATCATTCTTTTGCTCACCACAACACCCCAGTTTGGACCCAGCCATTTGCAAATCAGTCTTGACCCTGTTCCTTGTGGGAATAGTCCAGCCCGAACTGCCAAGCCAGGTCCTGCCTGGATGGGAAACAAGCATTCAGAAGGTCAAACCTTACAAAGTTTCCAGTACAAGAGCATGAAGAAAATCCTGATACAATATTTGGTGCAGAAATACAAATCCTGCTTGTAATTCCTCTTTACTTGGTAAATTCCAATCCCTTCAGTCTCACATTTACCTTGTGTGGTAAATGTCTCATCCTTTCTAGGATCCCCGAGTAATAATAGAACATTTCCACTCACCTGTATTTCTTCTACATTGAATTATTCATATAATTTCAAACTGACAACGCTCACTTAATTCGACCTATTTACTTTCATTTCTCATAATTTAGTTAATCAAGCTGCAACAATAATTTCCAAAATCCATCACAAATCCATCATTGTATCGAGCGCTTCATCAAATATTACAGTTCATCTCTCAGTTCAAGTAATCAGAGCCTTATTGGCTACTGGATATTGATGTTGAATGAAATAACTCTACACCGGGTGTCTGTCTTGCTTCGCACATCCAAAATACCACTCCCACACGATGGCTCAAACACTACAAAGCAATGGACATATAACACAACACCACCTAGAAAGGGGTTTCACTTTATAAAATGAAACACATAAAAGACTCTCTTCTCAGAATAAGGCTTGGGGTTTTATTTATGCAATGCTCTCTAACAGAAAGGCTTTCCCAGATGTCAAATGGATAGCATTAAAATGTATATAGAGATATATATGTATATGCAAGCAATAATAACACATTTGGCAAATGCAACTGTTAAATGCATGAATAATAATATGGAATAAAACACAAGAATACAAGCAAGCTATACTGGACGTCCTGCAAGAAATCAGAAAGATATTTCCCCAAATACATCAAATGATTACTTTGGATGTGCACTCTGACTCACTCACACATCACAAAGAAAACACCTTGGGTGATTATAGCCACTGGCCACGCATCACAATGGCACTAATCAAAAACAAATCACCTCACCCGATCGTTCACTCAACGTCCTTGCCAACTCAAGCTGGAGGAGTCCGTTGACAGCCAGGCAGGAACTCGCGATCAGGACTCAAATTCCAGATTCTTTTTTGTGACGACATGTCTGCCCCACAAATGAGCTCCCAAGTGCCTGCCAAGATTCTCCGCCTTTGATACCTTTTACTCAACGTGAGGCGAAGGTTCTAGAAACCTCGCCCACTTTCTTCTGTCACGAAAAACTGAGCTGACCGTAGTGGTCTGTGTCAAGGTCAAGACAGGAGCTGGCCAGGCCCCTGTATTTTGACTGAGACAGAGCTGTACATTCCACACATTTCGCTGGCAATAACAACCTCTGCTCTGAAAGGCACCAAGCACACTACCCACACATTATCCCAGTGAAGCTTATGAAAGCCTCCATCCAGCAGAAAACAAAACAACCTTGAACGTGGATAAACAACTTGAGCAATCTGGGGGCCTGCCTGTGCGTGCAGAGCAAGACAGAGTCAGTATTCAAGATGAAATGAGGGCATGTCAAAGCCCATAGTAAGAACTTCATAATACTTCCCATTGTACAACACAATGCACATGTGTGCACCACTGCCTATATAGTCACACACTTCATCTGCCAATGTACAACATAATGTACATTTGAGAACCACTGCTCATAACACTGCACTTCGAGACCAAAAAGTACATTCCACACCTCTCTCTTTCTCTCATGCTTTCAAATGCACATCCCACACGTTCTGTTCTTGGCAAGCTGTTCTACTCTATGACAGCTCCCACTTTTAAACTGCAAGATTACACAGAGAAACCTTCAGGGGAAAAAGGCATATGCAAGATGTACATTCAGGCTAGGGTAAAGTAAAACACAAAAAGTCAATTAAAATCATGGTAGTCAAAGGTCATCATGTGGTGTCAAACCATAGGAGTGCCTCTAGCATTACAGTGTCTGTATCGCAATTTCAGTTTCAAGGGTTTCAGTATAAGAAAGCAAAGATGTCGAGACATGCCTGCAGTACCATGCTACTTGTGATTTCTTAGTCAATTACTTCTAAAGAATACTAAGCTCCTTACTCAGCAATAGCTACTTGCTAACACATATTACAGATAAAAGTACTGACAGCATTTACCTTGTTCTTGCCTTCATTATTGTACTCTTTACCAGATGGTTTCAGAATGACCACGCATAGTATGTTTAAATGCCATCAGTTAGCAGGAAGAAAGTGCCCTAATTCAATCAGCTTTCCCGGATATTTTACCTTTGAAGGTTAAAATCTTTATTGTCAGATTTTTTCAACTGATGCTGATTTCTACGATTTTGATGCAAAGGTGAGCAACAGGGATCATTAGTGTGGAAGGTGGGAAGAATGAAGGAGAAGTGGGTAATCCGGGAAAAGTAAATGAGGCCTGGAGAAGCATGGGGATGGTGACTGGTAGTGAAGCAGCCAGGAACAGTCACTGGACGGTGGGGCCAAACGAAGAAAGTGAAGGGGCATGTGCCTGTATCAGTGTTGTGAGAAATTGGGTTGTTGGTTGGCTGCAGTATGAGCCCCGGTCAAGCAGCAACCACAATCCTTGTCAGGGAGAGGCACAAAGCAACCCCAAATTAACCTGTGCTCAACCCTCTGGTAGCTTTGCACTGAGCAGTCAGGCTTAACTTAGAGGCAACGTGTAAAGTATTTGTCCATCATTTCACACTGTAATAAAGTGAAAATACCACACAGAAACGACCCCACACCCAGTTAGAAAAACAGCACTTTCTTTAATAATAAAAACTTGGCCAAAATGACAAAAATCCAATTAGTAGAACCAGAGATATTCAATTATAAGGTTGTTACTGATAATAGCGCCAAAAAGCACTAAGCACCAACTGTGGTTATCTAGTCGCACCTGACCGGAACAAAGTCACAATTTCAGGCCAACCTCGATGGAGAACGTGAGGGCCTGCATCGTCATCGAGGGTCCCATCGACGGGGCTTATGATGCAAAGTCCGGCGACGAGAATGAGGTGCACAGTTGAGGCGATGCGTCAGTTCTGAAGAGCTGTGAGGCTGTGATGCGGAGTCCAGCGTCATTGTCGAGTCTGCCATCGACGACGGATGCAAGGGCCAGTGCCAAGGATGCACTGTGCAGTGGCAGTTCGAAAGGCATTGTGTGCTGTGTAGGCTTTGCAGGTCCTTGTGACGAGTCCAATCCACGCAGCAGCAGAGAAGTGTCGATTCTGCTCGGGTTTGCACCGCACAGCATTGGACATGCAGCAGTTTTGATGGTACCAAAGAGGCTGGCAAAGCACCTTAAGCCCACTTCCAATGGTCCAGGACTGGGATGACACCACTTGGCAGGGCAGACTCACAGATGGCATAGTCCAGATGTAGATGCAAGGTTGTTGGAAGCCTGTTATGTGCCTGAGACTTCAGAACAGGAGGCCATCTACCTATCCCTTGAAGTCACTGTAGGTTCTGGGTTCAAGAGATGCATGGTCAGTCCTTTTCACCCAGGCAAGAGGTCAGCAGCAGCAAATTAGCACAGCAGGGCAGCAGTTCCCCCAGAGCAGCAGTCTAGCAGAGTGGCAGTCCTTTCAGCAGCACGGCAGTCCTGTATTTATATCCAGTTGTGCCTTTGAAGTGAAGTGAGGAGAAGCTTCTAGAGGCATGCCTTTGAAGTGCACAGGGGCCCTGCCCTCCTGGCCCCAGCACCAGACTAACTACAGGGGGTATGCAGCCCTTTGTGTGGAGACAGGACACAGGCCAATCAAGTGTAAGTGGGACTGGGCGAATTTTCTCTCTCCCATCCTGCCAGTGATGGTGCATCCAATAACCTCTAAGGGCCCCATTGTGTGCTACTGTCTAGGAGGAATATGCAAAGACCAACTGTTACCCACTCCCAGTCATGTGACTCAGAGACAGGCTGCAGGCACCAAATGGCTAATGCAAGAAACTGCCAACTTTCTAAAAGTTTTTTTAATCTTGAAATGGGGAGTGATTCAGTTGCGGACTGTGGAGGCAGGAAATAATACATAAAGAATCAAGGTAGGGGTGGTGCCTCCCAGACCATCGATCAAATGACACTTTAAAGGAAGAAACCAAAATATTGTTCCTTCTGTTATCTTGATTTGACCTGTTTTTTTTTTATTTTTCACCCAGGGTATACACTCTGATATATCACGCCTGTGTGTATAGCTTTTAGTGCTTTTTCATAGAATACATCACTGATCCTTTTTCTTAAATCATAGCATTGTTTTCTTTGCTTGTTTTTATAAAACGTTTATTAGGGAGAACATGATATACATTTACAGACATAATGACAAGAGACAAAACTTATAGAAAGCAAAACTTACATGACAACACTTCTTAAATACATGTAAAGGATTAACCCAGAAGACAATTTGTATACAGCAAAAATGTCACCACATCTTAAATACAGTTAAAGGATTGGTTTACAAACATACAACAAAGCATATGAAGTTGCCTGTCTTGTGTCCTATGGTGTGTTATCTTTGGGACCTTTACCACTTCAGTCCTCTTGTGTGTAGTGCTAAACGCTACTACTAGGCCCTTTTGTGATTAGGGTCAGAGCATGAGTTAGTACCAGGATGGGGTCCTGTATTCCATCCCTCTTAGTGCACTACTTTTGTGCACAGAATAAACCAGTTTATGGTCACTCTTGGCCCCGTTTGTATTCATGTTGACGCGTTTTGACCTTCAAGAGTGGGCCTGTGATGTATTTCGGGGTAGGTCTTCTTCAGGGTTGTTGCCTTTGTGGATACTGCGTGGATGTTAAGAAAAACAGTTACTGTCTTGGATATGTCCTTGTATGTCCTAAACTTCAACTGAGTGGACTAAGTTCCACATGTTTTTTTAATTTTATCAGGAGACGTACTGTTATGCTAACTGCTTTGTAAACTCCTTGTTTGGTGCGTCTAGCCGGTTTCTTATTCCAAGCTCCTGTTTGATCATGGGGTCCTGCGTGAAGGTCGGACCTGAAACAGGAGCGGGATTTGTTCAAAGGAATGAGGAACACGTGATCTTGTGGTTCATAATGCACAAGGGAGGGGAGGATCCTACCTTGAAATGTGTTAGGCTGGGACCATCCATCCGTTGTGGTCCGGTTTATTCTGTGCACAAAAGTAGTGCACTACGAGAGATGGAATCCAGGACCCCATCCTGGTACTAACTCATGCTCTGACCCTAATCACAACAGGGCCTATTAGTAGCGTTTAGCACTACACACAAGAGGACCGAAGTGGTAAAAGTCCCAAAAATAACACACTATAGGACACCAGACAGGCAACTTTATATGCTTTGTTGTATGTTTGTAAACCAATCCTTTAACTATATTTAAGATGTGGTGACATTTTTGTTGCATACAAATTGTCTTTGGGATTAATCCTTTACATGTATTTAAGAAGGTAGGATCCTCCCCTCCCTTGTGCATTATGAACCACAAGATAACGTGTTTCTTCATTCCTTTGAACAAATCCCGCTCCTGTTTCAGGTCCGACCTTCACGCAGGACCCCATGACCAAACAGGAGCTTGGAATAAGAAACCGGCTAGCCGCACCAAACAAGGCGTTTACAAAGCAGCTAGCATAACGGTACGTCCCCTGATAAAATTTGAAAAACATGTGGGACTTAGTTCACTCAGTTCAAGTTTAGGACATACAAGGACATATCCAAGACAGTAACTGTTTTTCTTAACATCCACACAGTATCCACAAAGGCAACAGCCCTGAAGAAGACCTTCCCCGAAATACATCACAGGCCCACTCTTGAAGGTCAAAACACGCCGGCATGAATACAAATGGGGCCAAGAGCGACCATAAACTGGTTTATTCTGTGCACAAAAGTAGTGCACTGCGAGAGATGGAATCCAGGACCCCATCCTGGTACTAACTCATGCTCTGACCCTAATCAAAACAGGGCCTAGTAGTAGTGTTTAGCACTACACACAAGAGGACTGAAGTGGTAAAGGTCCCAAAGATAACACCCTATAGGACACCAGACAGGCAACTTCATATGTTTTGTTGTATGTTTGTAAACCAATTCTTTAACTGTAATTAAGATGTGGTGACATTTTTGTTGTATATAAATTGTCTTCTGGATTAATCCTTTACATGTGTTTAAGAAGTGTTGTCATGTAAGTTTTGCTTTCTATAAGTTTTGTCTCTAGTCATTATATCTGTAAATGTATATCATGTTCTACCTAAAAAACTTTTTATAAAAACAAGCAAAGAAAAAATGCTATGGTTTAAGAAAAAGGATCAATGATGTATTCTATGAAAAAGCACTAAAAACCATACACACAGGCGTGATATATAAGAGTGTATACCCTGGGTGAAAGATTAAAAAACAACAGGTCAAATCAAGGACAATAGAAGGAACAATATTTTGGTTTCTTCCTTTAAAGTGTCAGTTGATCGATGGTCTGGGAGGCACCACCCCTACCTTGGGACCTTCTAAAAGTGGCATTTTCAAAATTGTGAAATCTGACTTCACCATAAGTTAGGAATTTAAATTTCAATTCCAGAAACACCAAACATGAACTGGTTACCTAATACCAATTGGAAATTACACTTATAAAATATATTAAGGTAACTCCAATGTTGTCCAATGGGACAGGTAGGCCTTGTAGTAGTGAAAAACGAATTTAAGAGTTTTCAGTATCTGACCATGTAAAACTTAAACGTACATGTCCAACTTTATAAATGCATTGCGCCCATCCCTCTGGGTTGTCAAGGGCATACCCTAGGGGTGACATATATGTATCAATAAGGAAGGTTTGGGCCTGGCAAAAGGTTTCCTCTGCCAGGTCGACATGGCAGTATAAAACTGCACACACACAGGCTGCAGTGGAACGCCAAAGACATGTTTAAAGTGCTACTTAAGTGGATGACGCAATCAGTGCTGCAGGCCCACTAGTAGCATTTAATTTAAAGGTCCTGGGCGCAGGCAGTGCCACTTTACTAGGGACTTATAAGTAAATTAAATATGCCAGTTGGGTACAAGCCAATCTAACATGTTTTAGGGAGAGAGCACAGGCACTTTATCACTAGTTAGCAGTGGTAAAGTGTGCAGAGTCCTAAGGCCAGCAAAATGAAGTCAGCCAATATGGGAGGTCTTAAGGCAAAAAGTAAGAGGGAAACCACACCCAGTATGGCAGGTCTAACAAGTGTGTTGTAGCTTTGTGGTGCATAGATAATTAGTGTTCAATTCCACCATGAGCAAAAACAGGACTGGAGGAGCGCTGCTTTTGGATGCAAGGAAGTGGGAGGAAATAAAAACGGCCATTGTGGTCTCAGTGTCCCCTAGTTTGTAATAAGGAACAGTGGATTTGAAGCATCATGGATAATTACCTCAACCCGTTTGTGATGAAGTCTGCGCCACTGCGATCCAAAGCTGTAAGAATATCATTTTGGATGGCTTTCTACATCCTTCTTGACTCTTCTGAGTGCTGTGTTTAATTAAGTGATGTGGCTAGCTACAGTTGACAACCCTGAGTCGAAAACTGATTGCCATGGAAGCCAAGAGTCATCTTGAAGGTATTTTATTTCAGTCAATTTTCCTACACAGCCATCAATAGATCTCTCTCTGGACATTCTCAGCTTTATGGGGTGGAAGGCCTTCTGATGACGGAAAAATCAAGTACTCTATTGATATAGAGAAGGCATCTGAAGACATTGTGGGCCAGAATTACAATGATTATTCGTTGGAGTATTTTTTTATTTTTTATTTAAAGAGTTTTATATAGTGTTGGCAAGACCCGGGGGTATCAGAGCGCTTTACATGACTGAGACAAAACAAAGAGCAACAGACAAGACAAAGTAGGCGTGCATTGACTGTAAAATACAGGTTCCATTGAGGGTCAGGTTGCAGTTGTTCCAGGAGGTGAGTCCAGTGGAGGGGAAAAACAGGTGTGCCCAGTGGAGGGCTAGGGTTTGGAGTCGAGGGGTTGAAGTGTCGGTTGAGGAGGAGATCTTTTAACTGTATTTTGAAGCTCCCATAGGAGGGATTTGTCCTGCTATGCACTGGGAGGGAGTTCCAAATTTTGGGTACATTGCCTGAGAAGGAGCATGTGAGGGTTTTTTGTTTGTGTTTTTTTGGTGGGATGAGAATCAAAGTGTTGGTGCTTCTAAGATTTCTTATCTGGCCAGACTTGGTGAGTTTGGACGGAAGGTAAGCAGGTTTCCCAGTGTGAAGGACTTTGTGGGTTAGGCTGGCCATTTTAAAGCAGCAACAGGCTTCGATTGGGATCCATTTAAGGTTTTTCAGGGACGAGGAGATGTGATCATGTCTTTTTGAACCAGTGACCATCCTTACTGGTGTATTTAGTGTGGCTCTTAAGGGGGCTAGGTGTGATTTTGCAGAGCCAGTGAGGGTGGCGTTCCTGTAGTCCCAACTAGACAGTACCATTGTTTGTGTGTCGATTTTTAGATCATTCAGGGGAAGAAAGGGTTTGATTTTGTGTAGGAGTCTTAGGTTGTAGAACACACTCCGAGATGAATTTTTTTTATGTGTTGGTTCATGCTCAGGCTTTAGTCCAGGGAGATCTCCAAAGAGGTGACAGATTAGGAAAGTGTTTGTTTGCAGTTTAGAGCGTTAATGGCATTAATCCACTCTTGGGCCTGGGTGGTCAGACCATTGTTGGATATGAGTAGGAGTTCCTTCTTGTCTTGGTTGAGTTTCAGGTGGTTGTGTGAGAGCCAGTTTTGGATTTTTTTAGAGTTGAATTACGTTGTCATACTTCTTCAAGTGAGGATAGTTCCAGGTAGTTCTGGGTGTCTTCAGCATATAGGTGGTAGAGGATGTTAGCTTGTTTGAGTATGGTGGTGAGGGGTTCACTGTATATATTGAAAAGAGTAGGTGAGAGGACTGAGCCTTGGGGGACACCCCTGGTTATGGTGAACGTGTCTGAAGTTGAGTTGTTGATTTTTATTATTTGGGAGCGGTTGTGGGGATAGGAGGTAAACCATTTCAGGACCAGGCCTTCGAGTCCAATCCATTTTTTGAGGGATTCTAGGAGTATCTTGTGATCAACTGTGTTGAAAGCCGCTGAAAGGTCTAGGAGGATGAGAAGGCAGTATCTATCAGAGTCGAGTGCCTTGTGTAAGTAATCAGTTATGTTCAGTTGGGCTGTCTCTGTGCTGCATCCTTTTCTGAAGCCTGATTGTAGTGAGTCGAGAAGATTGTTGGAGTCAATGTGTTGGGTGAGCTGGGAGAGAACGCATTTCTCCAGAATTTTCACCAGGAAAGGAAGGTTGGAGATGGGTATGAAATTGTTGAGGTCGACTGGGTCCGCACCTGGCTTCTTTGGCAAGGGAGTGACTTGACCTAGTTTGAGGCAGTCGGGCATCAACCCATTTCTCAGGGAGCTGTTTATTATTTTAGTCTAGAGGGGAGCTAGAGCGTGGTTGAGGCTTTTCACAAGGGAGGCCGGAAGGGGATCAGAAGGTGTGAGGAGGGCTTGAAATTTGTGATCATCTTAGATATGTCGTCCTCCGTGAGTATGTTGAACATCCTCCACTTCTTTAGAGTTGAGGGTGATCCTGGGTGGTTATAACCGGAGGGCTCAGGGTGAGTGGCCGCCTTTTGTGGGTTCGGCGATGGTGAGAGAGCGGTGGTTTCTTCCAATCTGAAGGGACTTTTTGCAGAGGATGGCAAAGGGTGTAGGTCTAAGGAGAGTTCGATCTTTGTGATTTTGTCATTGAAGAATTTTGCAACATTGTCACAGTGTTCTTTGGAGATAGGTAGGTTTGGTTTTGCTGGTTTGGAGGATTGATGTTTGATGAAGGAGAACAGTTCTTTTGGGCGGGTTTTTGCCTTATCTAGCGCTTTGCGGAAGAAAGCGGCTTTTTATTTTACGAAGTGGTTTTTGTATTTTCTGCGCTCCATTCTGAGCTGTTGAAGGTGGGATGAGGAGGGGTTTGTTCTCCAAAGTCTTTCTGCAGCTCTCACTTGTCTTCTTTCCACGTTGAGGTCTTTGGTGAACCAGGATCTTGAGTGGGGTTCTCTGATTTTTTTAAATTTATGGGGAGCTAATTGGTCTAGGATGGACAACATAGTTGAGTTGTAGTGGGAAGTAAGTTTGTCTGTTGAGAGGTGGTCTATAGGGGAGGAGGGGGGACATCATTTTATTTTCCATGCCCTCTAAGGGAATCTGACTTATGTTACGGGACCATTGCAGGGTTTTCAGGGTGTGAGTAGGGGGTACTTCCGTTTGGTTGAGGCGAAATAGAATGATGTGGTGGTCCAACCAGTCTACTGGAAGGATGCTGTCAATGGTTATCGCTTCCTTTTGCGCTATGATGGCATCCAGGGTTGCGCCTTTGGAGTGTGTTTGCCCCTTGCAGTGCTAGATAGAGAGTGGTTAAGGACTGTATGAGTGTGTCTTTCTCATCTTCCAGTGTAGGTTTAAGTCGCCTAGGAATACGTTATAGTTGTTGGAGAGTGCGCAGTGCATGATTTGTTCCGGTAGCTGCTCTTCGAAGGAGGGTGGGTTGCCTGGAGGGTGATTGAGGAGGTGGCATTTCGTAGTTTTGTTGTTCTTCGCAGTTAAGATTGTGCTGATATGTTCAAAAGTGGGATAGGTATGGGTGTCTGTTTCTGTCATGTGGATGTTGGACTTGTGCATAATAGCTAAGCCACCCCGGAGCGATTTTCACTGTCTTTCTTGATCATGGAGAAGCCGGGAGGACTAGTAGGTAGAGGATAGGAGAGGAGGTGTATTTTAGCCATGTTTCAGTGATGAATGCGATATCAATGTCATGGTTCAGGGTGGTTTCGGCTAGATCGGTAGCATGTTGCGTCACTTCTGTGGAGCAACCCCGATGCCAAACATTTTTGCTGTTTACTTAGCCACACCAAGGGATTTTGCGTGACTTTGCGTAGTTTAATAAATTAAAAGAATGCAATGCTTAGCGCTTCCTTGCTTTACTTTGCCTGTTACATGGGTGGAGCATGGGTATTCCCATGCATCAACCCATGCAATTTTGATGCAAACCCAGATTTACAAAGACTTGTAACCTGGATTTGCAACAAAAGGGTACACCTGCCCGACAGATACCTAACGAGGAGACATATCTATATTTCTCTTTGTCATTTGCTTTTTCCATGTGTGCTATATTTTGCAACGCACACTAAAAAAGGAATAAGCCTATAGGGATTCTTTTTATTCAGGAAGGTGTCCCTTCTTGCACAAAAACAATACTGCCCCTAATGCAGACACTGTGGTGCAAGGCTGGAAGTTCCCTTGCTGCGCTGCGTTGAGTAAAATAATAGTAAATGCAGGGCTTTAAGTGGGATGAAAAAACTGGGGGGTCTCTCATAGGGGCATGGCCACTGTAATTAAAGGCGTGGCTTAAAACACTTAAGCCAAAAATCTGTGCTTAGCATAGTGTGCTGCCCCACCTGTCTTTTGCTGCTTCTGTCCATTCATCCAGATATATAACACAACAAGTAACATTACACCTACAACAAGCCAGGACTATTGGCTTGGTCAATGGTTGTAAGTCGCATAAGATAAATAAGAAACAACTATCACTTAGTTGTATATAATATTGAAAATACTGCTCACTCTTGTGGGCGAAGTTGTGGCGTAATGCTAGAGTATCCGACCTTCGAGCTGAGAAAACAGGTTCCAGCCTGTCCTCCTGTGATTCAGAAAATGAATATGCCCTTGTGTAATGTTACTGGTGCTCGTGTAAAGCGCTCCAAGTTTGCTTTGTAAAACTGAAAAACGAGTCTCTGAAGTTACATCAAGGGCAGTGGTGGGTTGTACTATTGCAGTTACGTTTTTTTTTTACCCTGAAGGTAAAAATGCACAGCCCGATAGGGGCCCGTCTCGGCACCTGCTTCTGAAAACTGCCACTGCTGAGCACTGGCAGGACCCGGCCCACTTAAGGGGCATATTAACAAGGGCCTTATCTCCGCTTTTTTGGCTTTAAAAGCCAAAAAAGCGGAGATAAGATTATCACCCTATCTACAAGGGGATGCTAACATGCATTAGTGCATGTTAGCACCCGTTTTCCCGACGCCTCACTTCGCATCTCTAATGAGATGCAAAGTGGGCGTCACTGGGCATACCCCTGACGGACTACCTTGTAAATTATCGCTAAATACACATCGCGATATTTACAAGGTGGCCCTCAGGATTTTAGCAGACGTTAGTAAGAAATAACGTCTGCTAAAATGCTGACTTAGCTATACTTACCATTGGGGGTGGATTATGCTGATACGACCACAGGGTCGTATCAGCAAGGTTATCGCCGTTTTCAATGGAACATCGCTGAAAAACCAGCGATGTTCCATGGAAAACATCGCTATCGCTGGGATAATTATCGCCATTGCGCTATGCGTTGTTAATACAGCGCTAGCATGGCGATGATTATCAGCGATAGCCGGTGATAAACATTTTCACGCTGAGGGCAGCCAGCGATAATTATTGCTGCCACTTGGTAATATGCCCCAAAATTCGTCAATTTTGCTTTTTGGTCTGCACGTGTGGAATAAAATACCATCTCTTAGCTCCATTATGTCGCTATATAGCAAACAGGTATTTTCTTTTAGAAAAACGGATTTCTGCTTACTTCTGGCATTCACAACGGTACACGGTTCATCAGAAATTCATTGTTTCAGATGTTCTCATTTTCACAGAAAACAGAAAACTCATCATATGAGACAACCGAACAGGAAGACGTACAAATTTCACCGGAACGCGCATTTGTCTAAGGGGGTTTGTGTTTTACGGAAGGAAAAGTAATTTCAAGCGCTCTGGGAACAAAATATATAACTACTATAGAGGACTATTATGTCCCTAAATTGAAAATAATCTAAAATTAAAAAAAACTGAATATATGAATGCAGAAGCCAAGTTAGTTTTGGGCTGTAATTTGCTTGGCTTTTCAGTCGGAAAGATTTTTAATAAGTGTAAAGTTTCTGAAATCAATCACGACGCTCTCAGACGCAGAACATCTTCCACATCTGTTCCCTGTACTGCGCCCGTGATGTAATCGCTTGACTAATGCTCTCCACAGTAGCTTGGTCCTGGCCCCACTGCTGCCAGATGAGAGCGGCGCCAGCATACTGTTCCACCCAGCTGCTGAATAAATTATCCCGTACGTCATCATATCACTGTAAAAGGCAGAGTTTGATGCGTCCCTGCTGTTTTCGCATTCATTTTCACTTGGGTATGGATATGAAAATGATAAATGTAGGAAACACGCAGCCTTCTCTGCATTATCCTGAAAATATCGACTTTAGTGGTGCGGGAAGGTTTGAAAACTATTATAAAAAATAAGCAGTACTTTCAGGCATGTTAAAAGTTTTTCAAATTCATTTCACTCTCTTTGTCTGTAATGGCGCCTTAGGACTCTTTGAGGTATTTAAACTTTAAAGATCACTGGCAATTTGCAGTTGGACAGACGTCATGATTTACATCAATATTCCGCCACGGGGGAGTGCACTATATTTAGTTATCAACTCCAGAGCCGGGCTCACACAATTATTGGTCCGTCTGCGTACAGTCTGTGCTCTGCTCCCTAGTATTTCTACTCATAAACTGCGCACTCTGCACATGCACTGCCTTCTCGGCTTCCTGTCCCTTCTGTTAGTACAGTGACCACTTTCCTACGTGCTCAGACACTGATACCCCTGCACGCAAACACTGCTTACACTGGCCCATAATCCTTGTCCCTCCTGAGCCCTCACTGCCATTTTTTTTTGGTTGCAGTTTTATATAGCGCTAACTTGACCCTAAGGCAGTAGGGGCCGTCATTGCTCGAGGGTGGGGGGGGCGGACGCGAGGGGTCGCGGTGGGGGGAGGGATTCGCATGGGGTGTTGCGGGGGTCGATCGCGGGTAAATAAAAAAAAAATTTACATTAAACTTACCTTTTTGCCGGGTCCCACGTCTTCTCGGCTCCTGCTCTCCTGCCTCTGGCAGGAACAGGAAGCAGGCAGCAAGGCTCCCTCCCATAAGCCAATCACAATGCTGCAAGCAGCGTTGTGATTGGGCAGGACGCCGCCCAGCCAGGGGCTAATGGGGTGGCCATGTTCTCCATGCAGGCTGCAATGCAGCCTGCATGGAGAAGGGCAGAGTGCGCATGACTGGTTTGGGCGGCCCAAGAGGACCGACCAAACAGTCTTTGCGCACTCAGTAGTGGTCAATCCACTCCTCCCCTGCCTTGCTCAAAGAGCAGAGCAGCCCCGAACCCAACCCGCAATGCGCAAAGCAAACATAAAATGGTAATAACTTTTAGTTATTACCATTTTATGTTTTGACTTTTTTGCACTGCGAGAAAGCAGTGGGGCGATGCTCCTCCGCCCTAGTGGAGGAGCCGCCCCTGCTCTAAGGTATTGAAGTGCTTTACATGAGCACCAGTTACATTACAGAAGGGCACATTTATTTTTGATAGGTACAGGGAGATTACGTTATTTCACAGGATTTTGAGCTCACGAAGAAGACTACAAACTGGTTCCCCAGCTCCAAAGTCAGCAGCTGTGTCCGTTACACTATCTCCACTTCCTGCCTCTTCTACTAGCACTCTGATCTCTCTGCTCCCTTACCCATCTGCTGACAAACTGCGCCCATGCTCCATGCCTTGGGAGCCCTCACTGCTGTCTCTGCTCCCTTTCTCTTCCGCTCACACACTGCTACTCAGCCCCTTGCCGCATCAACATTTAGGCCCACAGTATGAGTGAGAACTTAATTCTGATGGGGCCGGTAACAGTAGTTACCAGGCCCATCGGACTTATGAGGAATTGTGAAGATTGGAGTACTGATGGAAACCTAGTGTAGATTTGAAGGAGCGCCCCTGGTATTATTTCTGAGGTGGGCAAAACAATTTGCCAACTGAAAAAAAATGAGTGAATGCCACCCGTTTTTCTTTCCAATTGCAGAGAGAAAGCATGCTATGAAAATGCCCAAATTTACCAGTGGCGGCTCCTCCGCTAAGACGGAGGAGCGTCGCCCCACTGCTCTCGGAGCAGCATAAAAGCAAAATGAAAATGATAATAACAGAAGTTCTTTCTGCTATCATTTTATTTTTAGTATCAGCCAGTTTGGGTGTGGCAGGGCTGAGTCCAGTGACATCCGGGAGAAGTGGTTGCTACACTCCAAAGAGGGCATGACTGCTTGACCGGCGCTATTGGGCCGGCCAAACAGTCATGCACACTTTGCATGTTCCCCAACAGGCTGCATTACACAGCCTGGTGGGGTCCATGCCCAGCCTCAAATTTCCCGTCTAAGGCCGAGCCATGGCTCTCAGAGCAATCACAATGCTGCATGCAGCGTTGTTATTGGCTTCGGGGAGGGAGCCTGTGTGCTTCCTGGTTCCGGCCACAGAGAGATGACGAGGGACGACGGAGGAGAGGTGAGTGAGAGAACTCGAGAAACTGCGAGGAGGTCAGTGTTTTTTTTATTTTGTACCAAACCCCTCCTCCCCTCCACTATAGTTCCTTGCCAGCCGCTACTGAAATTCACTCTGCAGGAGATCCAGAGATATTGGTGGATGTCAGGTGTTTTATGACGTTCATGCATGTTTTGTTGTTCTCCCTTGTAGCCAAATATGGTCCAGTCAGAACCACGTGAAAGGAACAACTGGAAAAACTGCACACAAAACAGGCAGTTCACCATTTATTGGCAGTTTGTTTTCTGTCTCCTTATGTTTCATTTCTGGAAAACAGAACTGGATAATGTAAATTTCACTCATTTGCAATACCATCCACTTCCACTTATCATAGAATGAAAAACAAATTGACTAGGCCTAGCCATTTGTACCTACTTTGTGTTTAGTTAGAAAAGATTGTACTACTGCTGCCACCCTACTACATTTCTTGCCTGTTATTGAAGCCATCACTATGCTAAATAAAATCAATGGCATAATTAATGTTGGGTTTTATGCATGATGTGAATGGAATGGTTCATTTCCACAAAATAAGGGAACAAGGTTTAAAACAGGTTTTACATGGAAAGCAAGCAGTAGTCCTTTTTAGATTTCGCCTGCACAGTGGTTGAGCTGTGCTTGTGAAATCTGTTGTATTAAAAATAAATATTAAAAGGGGCTTACATCCCGCCCCCTTGCTTTTCATTGGTTTCTGTGTTTGCCACTTATATTTCCACTGGTTAGATTGGCTGTAGCATACATTTCTTGTTATTCCTCTTGTGTTTGCTCTTATCAGTGTCCCATGGCCAAAGTACTGTTTTCATGTGCTCTGGTGGAACTTCTTATAAGCTGTCAGCACCCCTGCTGTCCCTCCAAGATCTACATCCTTGCTTTGACGCAACAGTGCTGCCCAAGTGTTGTGGGCTCAGCGCGCTGTGCTGGTCTCAGTGGCGATCTTGTGATTCCAGTTCTGCATGCTTCGTGGAAACCGATTGCAACAGCACTAGCCAGTCCCCCTGAGGCAGCACGCTCACCAGTCCCACAAAAGGAAGCATGCACCCACTCTAGTGCTTCCCTTTGTTGCAGAGGCCGGCGCTTGTTGTAAATATTTGTGTTCAAATGCATGGTTTATGTAATCTGTTTCACTGCATGCCCGGGCTGGCTCGCACTCATCCATGTGCGGGCTCCATGACAGTACACACAGAGGGGCCGATTCCGATCTCGGTCGGAGGCGCACCCAATACTATTCGGTCGGGAAAAAAGCCATGCGAAAGCCAGTTTCCCGACCGATCCGTACAGCACACCGAACGAGCAAGTACGATGCGCACAACAGCAAAAATCCCGGCCGAGCCGTACTCACCCAAACCAGGTCCTGTTCTCCGACCGAGGCGAATCCGGAAACGCCGAATCGAGTCGCACGGAAGGGAAAATGCAGCCCCGTCCGGCCGGACAAGTACGATGCGCTTTCCGTACGCGCCGAACCCGTCGCTACGCACGGCACGTCAAAGCATCCGGGAGAGGCGCACATAAGCTCCGAATCGCGCCACAACACGATCCACGGCTACGAGACGAGACACAGCACAGACGAGGACGACGCGAGGCGACGAGGACGAAGCGAAGCGACGAGGACGAAGCCAAGCGACGAGGACGACGCGAAGCAACGAGAAGGACGAACGACACGAACCAACCATGAATCCCTTCGTCCCGATCATACCAATATTCTACATCTACTACCGGAACAGGCACGGACGCGTACGGCGCAGAAGGTAAGTCAGACACCAACCACAAAACACATACAACACGTACACGACACATCACACACATACACTGGGAATCTGAATATACTTGCAACAGCAGCACCATAGGGGCGGGATGCCCATCACCAATGCCACATATGCACACAGGGGCCTGAATGCGCGCCACCACCCCAACCCAGGGGGGCTGGATGCCAACCACCACAACCACCCTTAGCCAGGGGGTGCCAGATGCCCACCACCACAACCACCCTTAGCCAGGGGGGGCTGGATGCCTACCACTACTACCACCCTCACCCAGGGCGGGCTGGATGCCTACCACCACCCTTAGCCAGGGGGGGCTGGATGCCTACCACTACTACCACCCTTACCCAGGGGGGCTGGATGCCCACCACTACTACCACCCTTAGCCAGGGGGCTGGATGCCTACCACTACTACCACCCTTAGCCAGGGTGGCAGGATGCCTACCACTACTACCACCCTTAGCCAGGGTGGCAGGATGCCTACCACTACTACCACCCTTAGCCAGGGGGCAGGATGCCCACCACTACTACCACCCTTAGCCAGGGGGCAGGATGCCTACCACTACTACCACCCTCACCCAGGGGGGCAGGATGCCCACCACTACTACCACCCTTAGCCAGGGGGCAGGAAGCCCACCACTACTACCACCCTTAGCCAGGGGGCAGGATGCCTACCACTACTACCACCCTCACCCAGGGGGGCAGGATGCCCACCACTACTACCACCCTCACCCAGGGGGCAGGATGCCCACCACTACTACCACCCTTAGCCAGGGGGCAGGATGCCCACCACTACTACCACCCTTAGCCAGGGGGCAGGATGCCTACCACTACTACCACCCTCACCCAGGGGGGCAGGATGCCCACCACTACTACCACCCTTAGCCAGGGGGCAGGAAGCCTACCACTACTACCACCCTTAGCCAGGGGGCAGGATGCCTACCACTACTACCACCCTTACCCAGGGGGGCTGGATGCCCACCACTACTACCACCCTTAGCCAGGGGGCTGGATGCCTACCACTACTACCACCCTTAGCCAGGGGGCAGGATGCCCACCACTACTACCACCCTCACCCAGGGGGGCAGGATGCCTACCACTACTACCACCCTTAGCCAGGGGGCAGGATGCCCACCACTACTACCACCCTTAGCCAGGGGGCAGGATGCCTACCACTACTACCACCCTTAGCCAGGGGGCAGGATGCCCACCACTACTACCACCCTCACCCAGGGGGGCAGGATGCCCACCACTACTACCACCCTCACCCAGGGGGGCAGGATGCCCACCACTACTACCACCCTTAGCCAGGGGGCAGGAAGCCTACCACTACTACCACCCTTAGCCAGGGGGCAGGATGCCTACCACTACTACCACCCTTAGCCAGGGGGCAGGATGCCTACCACTACTACCACCCTTAGCCAGGGGGCAGGATGCCTACCACTACTACCACCCTTAGCCAGGGGGCAGGATGCCCACCACTACTACCACCCTCACCCAGGGGGGCAGGATGCCCACCACTACTACCACCCTCACCCAGGGGGGCAGGATGCCCACCACTACTACCACCCTTAGCCAGGGGGCAGGATGCCCACCACTACTACCACCCTCACCCAGGGGGGCAGGATGCCCACCACTACTACCACCCTCACCCAGGGGGCAGGATGCCCACCACTACTACCACCCTTAGCCAGGGGGCAGGATGCCCACCACTACTACCACCCTCACCCAGGGGGCAGGATGCCCACCACTACTACCACCCTTAGCCAGGGGGCTGGATGCCTACCACTACTACCACCCTTAGCCAGGGGGGCAGGATGCCCACCACTACTACCACCCTCACCCAGGGGGGCAGGATGCCCACCACTACTACCACCCTTAGCCAGGGGGCAGGATGCCCACCACTACTACCACCCTTAGCCAGGGGGCAGGATGCCTACCACTACTACCACCCTTAGCCAGGGGGCAGGATGCCTACCACTACTACCACCCTTAGCCAGGGGGCAGGATGCCCACCACTACTACCACCCTCACCCAGGGGGCAGGATGCCCACCACTACTACCACCCTCACCCAGGGGGGCAGGATGCCCACCACTACTACCACCCTTAGCCAGGGGGCTGGATGCCTACCACTACTACCACCCCCACTCATAGGATGGACAATGCATGACACAACAAGCACACCACAACCTAGGGAATGCAAGATTAAGACATCCCCCCACCACCATGACAAGCGTGTGAGCAGGCTGTGTCAAATGCCTACAACACCGAACATGACATTGAACATACAATGTGACCCCTAGCACATGTGCCACACATATATGTGTGTGGCACCCACAATGCAAGCAGCCCATGACCATTGTGGCAATGGGGCCTAAACCCCCATCATCACAGTGACCAAAAGGCAAGTGTGGGGTCCATAGCTGAAGCACATTTTGACCATTGTGGCAATGGGGTCTAAACCCCCATCATCACAGTGACCAAAAGGCAAGTGTGGGGTCCATAGCTGAAGCACATTTTGACCATTGTGGCAATGGGGTCTAAACCCCCATCATCACAGTGACCAAAAGGCAAGTGTGGGGTCCATAGCTGAAGCACATTTTGACCATTGTGGCAATGGGGTCTAAACCCCCATCATCACAGTGACCAAAAGGTAAGTGTGGGGTCCATAGCTGAAGCACATTTTGACCATTGTGGCAATGGGGTCTAAACCCCCATCATCACAGTGACCAAAAGGCAAGTGTGGGGTCCATAGCTGAAGCACATTTTGACCATTGTGGCAATGGGGTCTAAACCCCCATCATCACAGTGACCAAAAGGCAAGTGTGGGGTCCATAGCTGAAGCACATTTTGACCATTGTGGCAATGGGGTCTAAACCCCCATCATCACAGTGACCAAAAGGTAAGTGTGGGGTCCATAGCTGAAGCACATTTTGACCATTGTGGCAATGGGGTCTACACCCTCATCATCACAGTGACCAAAAGGTAATTGTTGACAAAGAAAGAGCTGCAACTGCCAAACTGCATGGATCATTCCTGGTCACAGAACCAAAAACTCATCTGTGGCAAAGTAGTGTATGTGTCCCATTGCAACATAAATTGGGGGAGCCAAATACTGCAGTGCAAATGAAACATTCCTTTGGCCATGTGCAGACAAACAACACCCATGGGGGCTGAGACCGTCAACAGTCATCAATGACACAATGACAGAAGTGACCATCAGAATGCAGACCCACATATTTGCACCAATGGGCACACAAATGCAGATACCCTGTGGAGACAGCAGATGTGAGGTGAACAGATACCATACCATGGCAGCAATGGGACACACAAACCATGATCACTGTGCTGACCGATGACCTAGGAGTCCCAGGGACAGCAGGGGAAACACACCAAACAACATACAGCCAATGGCACACCCAAGTTATGCCAATGCAGTGGTGCAGATGCACAAACACAAACAGGCAGACCAACACTGTCATCATACACAGCAGGTGAGGGGTGGGGGTGCCAGTGTCCCCAGGCAACAACACAACACATGAGGAGAGCTGAATACCAATCATACAGATGTGCATACACTGCCACACTAAGGTAACTCATGGATCCAAATCCCATATGTGGGCAAGCAGGCATTGACAGGTGAGAGGGAGCACAAAACACACATGTCACACAGGCACGTAGGAACAACAACTGACACAGCAAGTCACAGACACACCACAGCACCACCCCCAGGGCCCACACAATGTGGTGACCCTGGGCTGAAGAAAAATACCACTGTGATGACAAAGCTAAATGTCGTTCACACTGTGAACCACAGTCAGGTGTCCTGAGCAACTAACTACCATCACACCTACACAAGCACAAATCAATCAGCATGGCCAGTAAGCCAAGGCCAACATGGAGGCAGGGGACTAGCCGGGCAACAACTCTCATCTGCACACACTCAAGACCACACCCCTCGACCTCCAACAATGTGCAGCAGTGAAGTACACATGCACTGGTGACATTGCACATGCACCCATGACTATTCCAGGGTGGTGGGTGGGAACCAAGGTGTAGAAACACATCACACATGGACACTCAACAAGACTCCTGAATGTCTGACACACTGCACACTACGCTGTACATGGACATGACGGCAATACCACACCGACCAATGGGATCCCAGCCACAGTCACACACCAATGAAGAAGCCAAGGTCACCCACAAAGAACACACATAGACAACAACCAACATTGCAGCCCGGACCCTAAGGAGTGCCAGCAGTCACACACACAACGTGTCACAATCACTGAAAGATAACACAAACTGGAAATCACATGACAGGGGCAAACAACAAGTGCCAAAGGGAAACCTGACTGTGACCCATCTGCGTCAGCACACAAACTCTGCCCTGACAGCAAACACACCTATGGGTGACACCCTGATGACCAGTAATGTGCCATGCACCCACATCACAGAGAACACAGGGAGAAGACTTTGGGGAACATAGCTCAAGTCAGCAAGCATCACAAACAGGTACAACACTAGGGATCACAGCATGCGCAGATGAATGGAAGTGAACACACAGACATGCACATACAACACACACCTTGGGCGCAGGCAATGTCACACGTGTACACACTGCCATGAGGGGACTCCACTCCTGTGTGAGGAAAGCTGTGCCATATGTTGCCTCAGTAGGGCCCCATCATGTCAGCTGAGCACTTGGTCACACAATCAACAATTAGCACCAAATGAGGGCTCCCATCACATCAGCCTGGTCATGGATGTGCCAACGGAATCATCAGCACAGATCCAACACACTTGTATAGCAATGTTGCACTGACTACACGGATGAGTCCCTCCCCATTGATGCCCAAACCTGCATGTCCACTGGAGATGGCAACACGGTCAGGGAAGTAGACAAATGCAACGATGGCAGGCACAACAGATGTGCAGGGGTGGAAGCCACAGATATGAAATTGCCAATGTAAGTAGGAAACCCATTGCCAAATACTGAACACATGACACCCTCAGATGCTGCTATTGATGACATGGATACACCACATGATAGGACACATTCCCCCTGGACCACATGGGTTCCTGCACAGTAACACTTCATAATCATGAGACCAGATATCACCATCACTGCAGCAAGGGCATGGTTAGCTGCACCAACAACATGTACATCTGAAGCATGAGCACTAGAGAAAAGAAAGTTGCTTTATTCAGCATATGTGTTGAGGCCAAACGAAGTCCTGAAAAAAGAGCAAAGGCCAATGGCCAGTCCATTGTCAAAGTTCAAACAGGGTGACACTGGCAGATGTCACCCTACGCATGCCTGCACAATACCAGGGACAATCCACTAGGAGGGGCAACCGGGGGGCAGGCCAGGCACCGCAGGGACAGGATCAGGGCTCACCAGGGGAGTCAGGGAAGGGGTGGTGGGTGCTGGAGAGCCACTGACAACTGCAGTGGAGGTGTCTGACATGGTGTGTGCCGGCACAACTGGGGGGCATGACACAGATGTTGTGGGTGCCGGCACAACTGCAGTGGACCCTGCAGATGGGGTGGACAGGTCCGCCACTGCAGTGCCCAAGTCAGACAGGGCGGTAGTGGACTCCACTGCAGTGCCTACCTCCAGGGGAGGAGAATGGGGAACAGGCAAGGTGGGTTGGACAGAGGGGGGACACCCTCACCACATCAGTGGCACAGACAAGCGCAGCGGGGGTGTGGTGCTGGGAGAGCAAGTGGCAGGGGGAGAAGGCCGGAGCATCTTGGGGATGGTATATCTGTGGGTGGGGGAACCTGGGGCAGGGTGTGGTGGGGGCACCTGTGCAGTGGGGGCCTGAGGGATGGAGGACGGAGACCTTGTGCCTGAGCTGCAGGGCGGTGGCGGGGTCTTGCTCTTAGCACTCCGGGGGGACTTGCGGGTGGGGGCCTCAGTCCGTCTGCGCCTGGGGGAGGGTGTCCGGGGGCGAGGGGCACTCTGCTCCGTGTGGGTGGGCTTCCTCTTCCCCGGGATGCTGGAGCAGCTTCATCGGTGGGGAAGAGGCCGAGGTCACAGAGGAAGAGCTGCTGTGACTTTGGGGTTGCAGGTGAGGCAAGGGAGGGTGCTTTGGAGGGAGAGGGAACTGAGGACTGCGCAGTGCATGTGGATGCGTGTGTGTGTTCCAGGGCCCCATCCCCTGTGAGTCTGGCTTCAGTCCCCTGAATGTGCGTGCGTGTGCGTTTTGTCATTGGCGTGTGTGTCAGTGTGCTGGATGTGTGTGTGCTGGTGTGTGCCAGTGTGTGTGTGCCTGGGATGGGTAAGGTGCTGGGGAGTGTGGATGGAGCAGAGGCAGGAGGGGTGAGGGACCGTTTGAGGAGGGACACTGCTGCCATCAGGGAGGAGTCCATGGACCTATTGCCCCTCTGTAGGTCAGACATGCCCGATGAGATGCCCTCCATGAACGACACCAGCTGAGTCAACAGCGCGGTGTGCGCATGGAGGACACTCAGCATGGCTGTCTGCCCTACATGGAGCTGGCGAAGGAGGTACACAGACTCCTCACTCAGGGCAGCAGGGGACACAGGGGCAGGGGTGCGGTGCCTGGCCCAAAGGAGACACGCTCCCGGACATGGGAGCCTCCACGGACCTGGGGAATGGGAGCCGATGGGAGGGCGGTGGTGGTGCTGGTGGTGGCGGGGACAGCAACACTAGCTGGGGTGTGGTGGCTGCTGACACCCGCCTCCACAAGGGAGTCATCCTCCGAGTTGCTCTGGTCCTCAGCTGAGGTGGATGCTGCTGAGGACTCCTCGGTGTGGCTCCCCTCGCCGTCCGTGCCACTGGGTCCCTCCGACCACTCCTCGGCTGCTGACCCAGTCTGGCTCTCCGGCTCCTCCTGGTCCGTGGAGCTGTCCCCTTCCGTGGCCGTGGATGTATCTGCAAACAATGGGGAAACAGACAGACATCAGTCACCTGCACATAACGCACACACCACTGTGAGCACAGCACATCACAGAGCAAGCCCTGGCATCATTAGTTGTACATTGCTAAAAGTGCACTAATTGAACAGGAGAAGTCAATTGTCAGTCTGATACCAAGCATGGCACTCACATCCCACATGGCCTTGCACCCATCTGTCTGGTGTCTGTTGGATTGCAACACCCCAGTGTTGACACATGCACCAAGTACACAGTAGTTGGACAGTGCAGAGGACACGGTGTGGACACATCACAGCTCTTGCCACTGAGTCAGTACAGGTTTACGGATGTAAGGGATGCCCAGAGTCAAATAGGAAATGCATGTGATGCATACCAGCGACAGACACCATGATGCACCCATGTCCTGATAGCCAGCGCCACTATGGTGTGCATGTAGCACATGTCACTCCCCTGCAGGATCACCAATCAGTAGACACATGCCATGGCGGAGGCATGACTGCAAAGTCATACATCACTGTCTCAGTGATGTATGACTTTGCAGCCAGACAACAACACTCTGCACTGTGTCACAATAGTAGGTCATGGGGAATGCAAGTCCTGGAGCTGCACAAGTGCACATGTACATCCCCCCACAACACATCCTCTTAACCCTCATCTGTCCAGGTCATACCTATTGGACATATGGGAGACCTGTGACACTACCCTCTGAACCTGAGCCCCTCACACTCTGCTGTGCATGGGGAACAGCTGCCTGAACTTCACATTTACATGCCCCAGTCTGCATGGGCAGCTGATCAGACACCTATGTGTCACACAAGTATCGTCTCCTATGGTCACATCTCCAGTGGCATGCTGAGCCCCTACCAAGAAACTCCACAGCAGTCCTGGCGACTAATCCACAGCACACTGACACAGAGGCAGACACCTGAGGGGCAAATCACTGTGCACAATGTGTCCTCTGATACACGGGAGTGGGAGTACAGAGTGTATTGTATGGCCTGGAGTAGGCATGACTGTCCAGCCCCACATGAATGAGGGATGAGCCCTGGACTGTAGGCAGCTGGCTAAGTATGTGTGACACACGTCATATACATACTCCTGGGGCCCAAACATTGTTCCCACCCGCAGCATGGGTGTGTGCCAGGTACCCCAGCCACATGTGGTGGATCAGCTCAGCAATTGGACCACAGATCAAAGTAACACGCTGAATACATGTCAGAATACAGGCATTGTGTAAGCAATGGACCCACCCATGATGCCCACCACAGAGTCAGGGAAACAGATGCTGTCTCCCACCTTGAGTCAAGCAAACTGCAAGGACACAGTCCTAAGTGACAGAATTCCCTGCATGTAAGGGCCACACCTGGGTATCAGATGAGGAGTGGGCAGTGCACAATAGAGGGACATGGCTCCTGGACAACATGACTGCTGTACTGTGGCAGTTCAACCTGGCCCGAGGAGGGCACATAACATGTTAGACAGAGTACACAGTGCAGTCTTTGACTCACCCCCTCCTTGCTGCTCTCTGGCCTTCAGCTGCCCATCCAGGTCTGGAAAGACCACCGCCAGGATCCTGAGCATGTGGGGGTCAGGGTCCGTGTTCCGCCCCTCCTGCGAGGAGGCGACAGCTTCAGCTGGACCCGTGCAATCCTCCGGGTCCAGCCCCGAAGGTCCTGCCACCTCTTTTGGCAGTTGCGGATCCGGCGCTTGTAGACCCCCACGGACCGGACAGCCCGGACGATGTCCTTCCAGATCTCATGCTTCCGATGGGCAGAAGCCTGTCAGGATGACAAAGTGATAAGGACATTACTACACATGCAACATATCCGTGCATGACACAGTTGCATATACATGTCGCAATCACAGGGGCACATGGTGTACCCAGGCAGTGCACGGCTGCCCATGGACAGTTTTCCAGAAGTCACTACATGGTATCATAGCATGGGGAGTAAAACCCTGTTCAGAAGCACTGTGACTGCACCATACCTGTCCAGTGCAAGTCACTACACACTATGGGGGGTGACAACTACTCAGTGAGCCTGCTAGCCAGTGGTGTGCTGACTCTCAGCCTTGCTAGTCAGACAAAATGCACATTCAGAAAGGCAGTGCACAGAACACTCACCTGCTCCCCTGGTGTCCCATACAGCTTGCTGTACTGTGGAAGTAGGCTGTCCAGCAGGGCCTGGTTCTCTTCAAGGCTGAAGGCTGGGGCTCTCTCCACAGTACGTGCCATTGCAGGGTCCAGAGGGGCAGAGACAGCAGCAGTGCAGTGGCAGATGTCGTCCTGGAGCATGTAGTGCAGGCAAGTGGGCTCTCAGGGGAACATGCAGCAATATATATGTGCTGGAGAGGCAGATACTGTCCCTTGTGTCCAAAGTGATAGGTCCAAGTCGTTTGCATCTTCTGAATCTGGCCAATCCATGGAATAGCAGCACCAAAACACGCCCACAGCATCCTTCAAAATTTCAACTTCATGACATACATGATTTTGCAACATTGTTGTGGGTGACCAACTGATTTTCCAGCAACCGACTCGTTCGAATATTCGAAAACGCGTCCGTTGCCAGGCCAGCCCATTGTCAATGGGTGCGCACCGATCGGTCCATTGAGGTACAACGCGCACAGGGGTACAACGCGTACCCGCACACATTGAAAGCAATGGGCCGGCCGGAGGCACCGATCGGTCCATTGCTGTTCAACGCGCACAGGGGTACAACGTGTACCCGCACACATTGAATGCAATGGGCCGGCCGGAGGCACCGATCGGTCCATTGCTGTTCAACGCGCACAGGGGTACAACGCGTACCCGCACACATTGAATGCAATGGGCCGGCCGGAGGCACCGATCGGTCCATTGCAGTACAACGCATCACTGTACATGTGACTGGCATATGTCAGCATGCCTGTCTCAGATGGACATATGCCAGCCACAGATAGCTCCCAGGGAGTGAGGGGCACACCTACATCACGACAGCCTGTCCAAACCTTATCATAAGGCATGTAAGGCTGCATTTCCTATTGTGTGTATGTTGGTGTACATGCTGTCCTGTGGGTGTCACCTGTGGGCAGCCACCCCCAGGCTGTGCACGTGTTAATGGGGACAGGATCCTGGGTGTTACGTGTACGTGACCACTGTGATGTGCAACTGTTCATATCTGTGCATGTGCCATGGTCACATTTCACAGTGGTGTTTGTGTATGTCATGTCACATACCCCGTGAGTCCCATGTGGGACGGTATGTTTGAGCCAGGGTGTCCCAGTGGCACAATAGTGATGGCCCTCCACAGTCTTTGTGCATGTAGTGTTTACAATGTCTCTGATTTCATGTGCACAATGGGAGACAGTCTCCACATCCACGTTGTGTGTGCATGGACTCTGATGTTGTGCGTGTGTGTCACAGACGTCCATGGCTCTCCTGCCATGGCAAGTGTGGCCACTACCTGTGGGGGTCATGTTTGTTTTGTTGTGGTGTACACATGATACTCCAGGTGATGCCAGTGTCCATGTGGCATTACAGGGTCCCTGGGAATGTGCCTGTTGTTGAGCTGTGGTGCCTGGGGCACATCTGTCCTCACATGTCACTGGGGGGGTGACTGTGACACAGCATCATGATATCCAATGGGCCAACCTGGGACAAATTGATGCCACCTGTAGGACCGTGTTGACAGATGTTGGCCATGTATGTACCATAAATGTCGTTCCGGTACTGCACACTTCATGTAGTTGTGCCTCATGATGATGTATGTTGGGATCTTGAGTGTGTTCAATGCTGCATATGTGGGGTGACTGACGATCTTGCTTACTTCTCCTCTGCACTGCAGGGCTCCTGCTGTCCATCGGCCATTCCCAGACCTGGCAACGATGGTGGAACGGGACAGCATCCGACGGTACCGCTTCACCAGGCAGCTGATTGAGGATTTGGCAGTGCAGTTGTCCCCACATTTGCAGCCTGGCCGGCCGTATCCTACAGCGCTGACCCCCAAGGTGAAGGTGATGGCAGCCCTACACTTCTTTGCCACCGGTACCTTCCAACATACTGTGGCGTCTGCTGGTGGGATGTCACAGACCATGTTCAGCCGTGTGCTCCGCGATGTTTTGGCGGCAATGTTGCTCTTCCTGAACCGGTACATCTATTTCCCTAGACTGCGACGACTCACTGACGTGAAGAGTGACTTTTATGCCCTGGGGAGGATGCCGCATGTCATTGGCTCCATTGATGGGACACATGTGGCTTTGGTACCACCACAGGCCCAGGAGCAGGCCTACAGGAACCGCAAGCACTACCACTCGGTCAATGCACTGGTGGTGTGTCTTGCAGACATGACCATCACACACGTGTGTGCCCGTTTCCCTGGTTCAGCACACGATGCCTTTGTGATGAGGAGTAGTCGCATCCCCAGGTTGATGGCACAGATGCAGAACCAGCGTGCCTGGCTTGTCGGTGTGTACTGACTTTGTGCCATTGTGTGTGATCTGATCTGTAGTATTCCGCCCACTTTTCCAAGTCAGCTGATGTGCACTTGTCTGTCCGTAGGTGACTCGGGATACCCCAACATGCCGTGGTTGCTGACACCCCTCAGGAACCCTGTGACACCTGCCCAGATGCGCTACAATGAGGCACATGGTCGGACCAGGAGAGTGATTGAGCGGACCTTTGGTCTCCTGAAGAGCCGCTTCCGCTGCCTGGACAAGACCGGAGGGTCCCTCCCATATGCCCCTGCGAAAGTGTGCAAGATTATCATCGTCTGCTGCATGCTCCACAACTTGGCAGTGCGGAAGGAGTTGCCTCTCATCCAGGATGACGATGACCAACATCCGCCACCTGTGGAGGATCCTGGCCTGGACCACGATGCCAGTGACGATGATGATGATGATGGTGATGGTGATGTCCGCACACAGCTCATCACCAACTTCTTTAGCTGAATGTGAGTATCCTGAGGTGTCATGTGAATGATGTGAGTTGGCATGATGTGTGGGTGGTGCTCTGGTGCTGTTGGAGTGTGTCCATGGGCTACTTGACAGGATGTGTGTTGCGATGTGTGGTGACAGGTGGGCTGTACTCCCCAACAGTGTTGACATGCTAACTTGGTTCTGGGTGGGTATCTTGTAACATGTATTGTGCATGAGTTTTGCTGTTCTGTCCTGTACTGCATTGCTTTTGACTGTGTGTCATTTCTGTCCTTCACAGGGTACTTTCAGATTCGTTTGGTCAACTGTGTCCACCGACGACGTGATTGCACATCCAGGCTGGTAGCTGTTGTGTCCCTACAGGTGATGTGCGCCACACCCATGGACTTCCTTCTGTCTACAGTTGTTGACTGTGTGCCCGCTACCAGGTGGGGTTACCTTGCATCTGTAGTGGTTACGGCATGTTGCTACTGTGTAATAAACCTGTGCTTCACTTTGTGATGTGCGTTGTCTGTGGTCACACATTTGACTGCCATTTGCTTACTGCACCTGTGGGCTACTTGACTACAACTGGGAATGGGTGTGGTGTCTGTGCATTGCACCGTCTTCCCTGGCAACATCAGTGTAGGCAATGAGTCAGATGGCCTAGGTGTGTATGTGTTGTGTAGCCCTGGTGGTGTGTCTCCCTCATATGTGTCACGTTGCCTGTACTCACATGCCTGTGTTGTCCTTGCTGTTGCAGTTCGCATACACTGTGTAATTTTGCAGTTCATCATCCCCATAACAGCACCCACGTTGGAATCACGACAGAGGCAAGTATGGTGTATTAGTGTGTTTATTGTGATAATAGTGCATAGGATGGATTGTGCTGTACATGAATCTTGCAATCCCAAGTTCCTAGATGAATAGAAAGTCCAGGTAGACAGGATCCCCAGTATCGGGGCCACAGTTGTCTGACACATTGTTCCAACTTGTACTCCCCATGCAATGTGTGGGAGTAGTGTTGCCATCAACAGGGTGAACAGTCTGTGCACAAAGGCGAAAATCCAGAACAGGTTCAGGCTTCCTGGGAGTTGCGCTTGGCCATCAGCCTCTCACTTTCCCCTCCTCGGACGACCCCTCTTCTTGGGGGGGGCCCTCAAGTGCAGGCTGCTGCGGTGCAGGGGACTCTCCGCCAGAGTCCTCCTCCCTCCCTGTGGCAGTTGCAGTTTGTTCGGTACCAGATGTTGTTGGCACACAGGGAGGTGTGGACTGGTTGCTGTTCATCTGGCGGAGGCATTGTAAAATGTCCCTGTGCACCGCCGTCATCTCATGTAGTACATCCCACTTGGACTCCACGCGGGTCATGTGGGAGTCCACACGTGACATGTGGGAGTCCACACGTGACATGTGTGACTCCACGTGGGACATGTGGGAGTCCAAGCGGGCATGATGGGCAGCCTGCTGCTGTTTGATGTCTCTGAGGAGCCCCACTACCTGGCTGAGCTCTCCGGTGCTGGACTGGTACGCATCAGCTATGCGTACCAGTTGTGGGTCTTCATGCACACCAGCAACGTCTGCAAGCAGCGACCTCTGTCTCCCACCCCTCCCACCACCCCTGCTGACATGTGCAGTGTGTGCAGTTGCACGCACAGATAACCCTGGTCCACCTTGGGGGTTGGTGGTGGTGGTGGTGTCCATGGCCCCAGGTTGGTCCAGGGTCACTGCGCTGGTGTTGTTCCTTATTCTGTCCATGTCGGCAGGGATGGTATTCGTGGTGACAGTCGTTGGAGGGGTGGGTGCAGGGGGTGCAGCTGGTGGACCTGCTGGTGCTGCAGCTGGTGGTCCTGCTGGTGCAGCATGTTGACTTGCACCGGATGTGCCAGGTTGTTCATCGTCCGAGGAGGACAGAGGCTGTACGACGCCAGTGAGCTCGGCATCCTCTTGAGCCTGGGACTGGGACTCCTCAGCGTCTGCTGCTGTGTCCCTATCATCACCTGTTTTTGGGAGACACAAACAATGTATGTCATGTTTCTGCAGGCATCAGTGGTTGACACACCTGACAGTTGTGACTGTGCCTCGGGGTGCGGGCCTGTACATTGCATTGTCCTAAGTCGTCACAGTCAGGGGTTGATATTGGTGTGGCACATTGTCCTGCATTATTTGGGCATTTCTATGTATTCTCTGGGGTGTGAACATGGTCTGCATTGATTGTGTTTGGTTGACAGCCAGACCTCCTTCCCACCCACCCACCCACCCAGTCAGTTATCCCACCATGGAACGTGCTTGCATTGCAGGGAGTGTAAGTTGTCTCTCAGGATGTCAGTCAGTGGTGTCCTGCTGTTTGTTGGTGCACAGTTGGCAGCAGGGCCTTGTGCTCCCCACAGCAGTAGCCAGTGTCAGCCATCTTGTGAGTCCTTCTCCACTCCCTGTGATGTGAGCATGGTTCAGGGTGGTGTTGATGGGCCAGTTGTGAGGCTGAGCAATGTCTGTGACTACGACTCCCATCATGCTATTGCCTCCACCCCCTTCCCAGCATGCCCATGCTTCCTTCCTTTTGACTCTGCTTCCCTGTGGGGTGGGCTGGCTGTGCTGACATGATGGCTGGGAGTGTTGTCCTGGCAGTTGTTTGGCTAAGAGTCCCAAGAGTGTCCCTGTGCTTCACACAACATAACCCAGGGTGGTGGTGCTTTGTGGGATCTTGTGTTAGGATGGAGGGCATTGCATTCTACCAGGTGGGTACTGTGGAGTTTGTGTTGGGGGGGGGTGAGGGGAGGTGCTGGTGACTATAGTCAGTGCTGCAAGTCCCCCTTCCCACCCAGCCAGCCAGATATCCCACCATGGAACGTGCTTGCATTGCAGGGAGTGTAAGTTGTCTCTCAGGATGTCAGTCAGTGGTGTCCTGCTGTTTGTTGGTGCACAGTTGGCAGCAGGGCCTTGTGCTCCCCACAGCAGTAGCCAGTGTCAGCCATCTTGTGAGTCCTTCTCCACTCCCTGTGATGTGAGCATGGTTCAGGGTGGTGTTGATGGGCCAGTTGTGAGGCTGAGCAATGTCTGTGACTACGACTCCCATCATGCTATTGCCTCCACCCCCTTCCCAGCATGCCCATGCTTCCTTCCTTTTGACTCTGCTTCCCTGTGGGGTGGGCTGGCTGTGCTGACAGGATGGCTGGGAGTGTTGTCCTGGCAGTTGTTTGGCTAAGAGTCCCAAGAGTGTCCCTGTGCTTCACACAACATAACCCAGGGTGGTGGTGCTTTGTGGGATCTTGTGTTAGGATGGAGGGCATTGCATTCTACCAGGTGGGTACTGTGGAGTTTGTGTTGGGGGGGGGTGAGGGGAGGTGCTGGTGACTATAGTCAGTGCTGCAAGTCCCCCTTCCCACCCAGCCAGCCAGATATCCCACCATGGAACGTGCTTGCATTGCAGGGAGTGTAAGTTGTCTCTCAGGATGTCAGTCAGTGGTGTCCTGCTGTTTGTTGGTGCACAGTTGGCAGCAGGGCCTTGTGCTCCCCACAGCAGTAGCCAGTGTCAGCCATCTTGTGAGTCCTTCTCCACTCCCTGTGATGTGAGCATGGTTCAGGGTGGTGTTGATGGGCCAGTTGTGAGGCTGAGCAATGTCTGTGACTACGACTCCCATCATGCTATTGCCTACACCCCCCTTCCCAGCATGCCCATGCTTCCTTCCTTTTGACTCTGCTTCCCTGTGGGGTGGGCTGGCTGTGCTGACAGGATGGCTGGGAGTGTTGTCCTGGCAGTTGTTTGGCTAAGAGTCCCAAGAGTGTCCCTGTGCTTCACACAACATAACCCAGGGTGGTGGTGCTTTGTGGGATCTTGTGTTAGGATGGAGGGCATTGCATTCTACCAGGTGGGTACTGTGGAGTTTGTGTTGGGGGGGTGAGGGGAGGTGCTGGTGACTATAGTCAGTGCTGCAAGTCCCCCTTCCCACCCAGCCAGCCAGATATCCCACCATGGAACGTGCTTGCATTGCAGGGAGTGTAAGTTGTCTCTCAGGATGTCAGTCAGTGGTGTCCTGCTGTTTGTTGGTGCACAGTTGGCAGCAGGGCCTTGTGCTCCCCACAGCAGTAGCCAGTGTCAGCCATCTTGTGAGTCCTTCTCCACTCCCTGTGATGTGAGCATGGTTCAGGGTGGTGTTGATGGGCCAGTTGTGAGGCTGAGCAATGTCTGTGACTACGACTCCCATCATGCTATTGCCTCCACCCCCTTCCCAGCATGCCCATGCTTCCTTCCTTTTGACTCTGCTTCCCTGTGGGGTGGGCTGGCTGTGCTGACAGGATGGCTGGGAGTGTTGTCCTGGCAGTTGTTTGGCTAAGAGTCCCAAGAGTGTCCCTGTGCTTCACACAACATAACCCAGGGTGGTGGTGCTTTGTGGGATCTTGTGTTAGGATGGAGGGCATTGCATTCTACCAGGTGGGTACTGTGGAGTTTGTGTTGGGGGGGGGTGAGGGGAGGTGCTGGTGACTATGGTCAGTGCTGCAAGTCCCCCTTCCCACCCAGCCAGCCAGATATCCCACCATGGAACGTGCTTGCATTGCAGGGAGTGTAAGTTGTCTCTCAGGATGTCAGTCAGTGGTGTCCTGCTGTTTGTTGGTGCACAGTTGCCAGCAGGGCCTTGTGCTCCTCACAGCAGTAGCCAGTGTCAGCCATCTTGTGAGTCCTTCTCCACTCCCTGTGATGTGCGCATGGTTCATGGTGGTGTTGATGGGACAGTTGTGGGGGGGCAATATGTGTGACTGCGACTCCCATGATGCTATTGGCTACACTGACTTGGCCAGCATACACAGAATTCCTTCCTTTGAGTGGTCTTCACTGTGTGTTGGTGTTGTTGTGGTGGCTACATGTGTGGATGTGTGTGTTAGTTCTATTTGTGCCACTGCCTAGCTGTAGTTGTGGTTGTGTTTGTACATGTGTTGGCACAGTTGGATGTGACTTTTTTGATGGCATGTGTTGTGTTTATCTGACTGACATACACATTTTGGGATGATTCTGTTCTAGTTGCTGTGTAATTGCTATGAGTGCATGGTTTGACTCTCCCCTTGACAGTGATGTGTGTGTGTTTTGTGGCAGTATATTGTGTACATTTGTTGTGTACTCACCAGGCTCTGGGATGTCCTCTAGTCCATATATGCTCACTGGCGGTAGGATGGCCCGCACCTTCTCCTCCCAGGGCCTGAGGTATATTGGCTTGGCAGGAGGGCCACTGCCGGTGTGTTGGCTGTTGATGTAATCTTGCTTCAGCAGTTTCCGTACCCTCCTGCGCACGTCATACCACCTGTTCTGGATGTCGGTCTTTGTGCGCCGACATGGTGATTGGGCGTTCACCCTGTTGATGATCCTCTCCCACATCTTGGTTTTCTGCGACATGGGGGTCTGTTGGACCAATGTGCCAAACAGCTGTGGCTCTACCCTGAGGATCTCGTCTACCAGGACTTCCAATTCACAATCTAGGAACTTGTGATTCTTCTTGGGGGCATGGTGATGGGTGGTGATGGTGGGTGATGTGTGTGTTGGTGTGCAGGTGAGGGTGTGTGGGTGTGTGTTGTGCTGGGTGTATGTGAGGTAGGTATTTGTTGGTGTGCTGCTGGTGTGTGGCTTGTGTGAGGGATGAGCTGTGGGTGTGTGGTTGCTTTCTCTTGGGTGCTGGTAGTGGAATGGCATTTGCAAAGGCTCATGGTAGTGATTTGGGTCCTTTATATAGGTGGAGTTGTGGGTGTGTCTTTGTTCTCTGTCCCCACCCCCCCAGTATTTATTGGCTTGGTAATTGCTTGTTTGGCCTTTTTTTGGTTGATTTTTCCTTTGTGCTGTTTGTGTATGTTGGAAACGTTCTTGTGACCGAGTCGGACCCTGCATTGGTCTCGTACGGTGTTTTCCGTTTCGTTCACGCTGTGTTTGTGCAGTTTTGTATGCTGCGTACGCGTCGGTCGCGGTGTATTGTGTTCCTTCGGCTCGGTTTTGTATGCGTGTCGGTCGTACGGCTTGTCCTCCGTCCGACTCGGTCGTGTTTTTCGCGCCTTGCATCGTACTTTGCGGGTTGGAGTTGGCGGGTACGATTCGGTCGGATTTGTTCCGGGTGCGTGTCGGTCGGTTGGATTCGCGTGTTTTTCCGGCCGGATTGCTATTTTCCGAGCGGCTCGGTCGGTCGGCTTGGTTTCCTGACGTGTCGGTCGGATTTATCGCGGCTTGCATCGTACTTGGCGTGTCGGGCGCCACTGGTACGTGTCGGTCGGTATTTTTTCCGGATCCGAGTCGGTCGGTGCTTTTTCCGGCCCGAATCGGAATCGACCCCAGAGTGTGAAGTCAGGAAGCCACCCATCCTTTCTCTACCCTTCTCTTGCTGGCCAGCTCCTATTAGAAGGAGAGCTTGTGTCCGAGGGCAAGCCCTGTGTGCTTCGATTCACCCGGACAGCCTTTAAAGGCGGTGAGAGTGCTCCTCAGAATAATGCGCCTGCTGTAGAGGCATGCACAGTCATTAGGTCATGGCGTCAGTTGTTTTAGATGTCGCATTTCACCATTTCAGAGTTGATTAAATAAATACCACTGAGCAGGAAAGTGTTCTCAGTATCTCTGCCTACTGCTGAGGCAGGTAAATGGGTGGCACAGAGGATGGAGGTGGATGAAGATGTACTACTAACACCTTGAACTTCAGTCACAGTCCTAGCACTGCTGACACAATGTGTGATCTCCCATAGGATAACATTGCAGTAACCTTATTATATTTTGTAAGTATAATTTACAAATAGGAATAGGTACCCAGTTCATGTTTGGTGTCTCTGAAATTCTTATTTAAAATCCTAACTTATGGCGAAGTAAAATTTTAAATTACAGTTTTGAAAATGGCACTTCTAGAAATGTGGCATTTTTCTGCCTTAGCTATGTAGTGCCTGTAGCCTGTATCTTGGTCACATGACTGGATGTAGCTAACATTTGAGCTTTGTGTATTCCTCCTAGACAGTCACACACAATAGGGAGCTTAGATGGTTCTGGTTGGGCCATCACTGGCAGAATGGGAAGGAGGAGATGGGCACAGATTCACTTACATTTGAATAAGCTGTGTCCTGCCTCCACACAAAGGGCTGCATACCCCCTGTAGTTAGCCTGAAGTCAGGACGGAGGAGGCAGGATGACTGGGGACTTCAAAGGGAAACCTCTAGCAGCATCTACCCCACTTCAAAGGCACAACGGCACATACATACTGGACCTCAGACACAACCACAAGAGTTCACTTCTGGACCTGTGGATATTCTGCCAGGAAGAAGGGCTGCTTTACTGCTGAAGGACTGCCACTCTGCTGTACTGCACTCTGTTAGACTACTGCCTTGCTGTGCTCCTGCTTTACTGTGGTCACCTGCTGCCTGCTGCTCTACTGCCTGGGTGAGAAGGACTGGACCTACTTTTCTGAATCCAGAACTTCAGAGTGACTCCAAGGGCTCGTTGGCTGGCCTCCTGACTTGAGCCTTAAGGAAAGAAGGCGCCAACAGCCTTGCATCTGTACCTGGACTCTGCCATTCCTGAGTCTACCCCGTCAAGTGATGCCACCTCAGTCCTGGACCCTTGGAAGTGAGCATGAGGTACTCTGCCAGCCTCTATGGACCCAGCAGAACCAATGGATCTCCTGCTGCGTCATGCAACTCAGAGCAGAACCAACACATTGCCACTGCTGCATGGATTGGAACCACCACAAAGACCCGCATCGCATTGCAGCCCATTGCTGCATCCGAACTGCCACTCCGCACTGCATCCTCAGTGCAGGCCCTCGCATCCCTCATCAACGTCAGCCTTGACGATGACGACAGACTCCAAATCCCCGCCTCGCAGCTCCTCAGAACTGATGCGGCACCGCGACTGCGTGACGCATCCACGACTCCGAACTTCGCATTGCAAGCCATCGTTGATGGGACCTTCAACAATGATTCAACAGGACCTTTCACCGCAGCCGAAACACATCCTCGACCCGGATCCTTGCAGTGTGCTGCAAACCAGGAATGAAGGTACTTTATTCAGCGGGCTCCCTGTAGCTGGCCCGCACTTCATCGCGGTTGGCCTGAACTTGTGACTTTGTCCCGTTTCAGTGCAACCAGATATCCACAGTTGGCGCTATATGCCTTTTGGCACTATTTTCACTAAAATCTTTAAAATTGAATATGTCCAGTTCTACTTATTGGGGTTTTGTCATGTTGTTCTTGTTTTATTAAATAAAAAAGATTCTATTTTTCTAACTCTGTTGTGAGCTCCTTTTGTGGTGTGTTTTCACTGTGTTGCTGTTTGAAGGGTTGCACAAATACTTTTACACATTGGCATTGAGTTAAGCCTGAGTTGTCTGTGCCAAGCTACCCGAGGTTTGGGCACTGGTTAATTTAGGGTGTGCTTGTGACTTCACCCTAAGAATTGTGGTTGCTTCTTGAGAAGGGTTTGACCCCTCAACCAGTAACCCAATTAATTTCTTACAACAATCTGGAGCATATCAATTAGACAGTGATAAGCAGTATTCAAATGATAGTAAAAAAGAAAGAGAGAAAAAAACACACACATATACAGTATCAGCTATTGTTGACTGAAAAGTAGAGCATCTCAATTACAAATGACTAGGTGAGCAGAAGCCTCCTGGATTGCTGGACACTGCTTTTCTGTTAAACATAAAGACAATGCAAGCATGCATCCATTTATCAAGCCACAAGTCCTAGGCTAATGGGTTGTTTAGGCTCCCTTCAAGATGGCAAGTATTCACCTCGTCTGAGACTCTAATAGAAGAACGGATCTGAAAGGTAACTATCTTCTGATAACCATCTGGCACTAGTGTACGAGATTTTTATGGGTTTATAATTTTTTGTGCATATTAACAAAGAGCAAAGTGAAATTTAATGCTTGATTTTACACGTCTATACTGATGTAATGCAAATTATTTTAAACAAATATTCTAACTTATGTAGAAGTGTGTTTTTATGGTATATGTTAAATAGAGCACATTTTAGTGCAAACGCCATCTTGTCCAAGCAGGAAGTCATCTCTGTCACTTATCTTGTGCTTTTACCCCCATCCCACCTTCTTTTCCCACAAATTCTGCAGCAGACAGTCAAGCTGAAATGTAATGGTTTATTTCCACTGTTATTATATTCTACTCTTGATGAACCGTCCCTGTTCCACTAAGATTCACAAGGTTTTTCTGTCGATCTACTGTACTCTATTCATTCATAAAACATGTTATTGTTAATGTATCTAGTTTTGTACCGGCATCTCCATGCTACATTAGCATAGAGGTTGTGGATTATTTATTCATGTAATGGGTTAGTAATTGACTGTTAAGGCAATGTACCGTTTATTTTTCATGTGCCTTGATTTGCTGATGAAGTGATACTTTTGCTCACACCATAGATTGTGTTTTTTATAATTTCATAACTGAAAATAATGTATAAAAGTCCCCGAGGTGAACCAGAGGACTTTCCTAGTCTTCTGGGGCTGCTGTCCAATTCTTCCTGGATTTTGCTGCCCATTTGGGACTTAGGATAGTTTCTGATTTTTACATACTCTGTATAACTTTGCATATGAGTACCTTCATGGCATTGACTGTACCACTTATTGATGAATTCTGTAATAAAACCCTATAACTTTTCATTGATCTAGAGCTCATTTATTGAATAGGTCCACTTAGTCAATCTTATTATCTAATAACTTCTATATCAGATTTTTTTTTGTATTGAATGTTTTATTGACACTGATAGAAGATCACTATTTACACACTGGTAGGACTGACTACTTCTTGGTCTCTTCCTCCTTTGAGCATGTCTTTATGATCTCTTTCTTCTTGACTTGTAGGAGTTCTTTGTGTCTCTTGCAAGCCTCCTTAGTCTTTGACCTGCGAGCTTTAGTCTGGTCAGCCAAGAGCTTCTTGCAGGCTTTTTCTGCCTTCAGCTTGTGAATGTGCTTTATTAAGATTCACTTCTTTTTTAACACATTACCCTTGACTTTCAAATAAAGACTGCGGTGCATGTGCCGGTCAATCTTCTTGAAGTCACGGTATCTGCGGAGAAGACGGCACAGGATTCTCATTCTCCTCATCCATGAGAGCTTCTCTGGCATATGCGCATTGGCAGTTCTCTTTCTCTTACCAATGCCCATGTCCCTGCTCTTTCGTGTTCTTCCTGCAGCAGGCATAGGAGTGAACTATTTCAGGTTTGCAGATAATCAGACTATCTGTAACTTGCTTTCTGATATGCTGGCGAGGGTTTGCGTTGGTGTTCCCATTTGTTTGATTAAGATCCAGCCATACTTTTTCTTTCCACAGTGCAAGACATTGGAGGCAAGCCTCTTTTGAAGCCGAAACATACTCATGGCAGCAGTTCGGCCAAAGAACAGAAAGGCATATTTTTGATTTTTGATGTTCTGGGAGGTGCTTTAATAAGGGGACACATTGCCTCATGAAATTGAGGTTTAACACTGTCTTCAACCCAGTGAAATGCGGAAAATTCGATTGAGGTAAATTTAGCAGTGTCTCTATTTTGGGGTATCCATTTGCTTCTACACTAGCATCAACTATAAAACATTATAACAATGTCCCCAAAACAGAAACTCCTGTAAGAAAAGAAACATTGAAAACAACGCATAACACAAGACACAGAATTCACAGAAATTGAAAAAATAATATAATGCATTACTCCATAAAAGTCTTGAAATATATAAAATATGTTTATAAAATACAGAAAATACAAGTTTATGAATCATATTAAACAAATTAATAACACATTTTGTTACATTTTCATTAGTGACCTTCAAAATCATCCAGAAATAGTCTGCATTGTGTAAACAGTAATCTTTAAAAAGTTCAGCACTGTAATGTTTCTGTTGTATTGTGGGCATTTCAGTGGTATAGTTCAATAATCTCCACCTTCCTCACAGCAGACAATTTCATTAATATATTAGGGCAAACTCCTGTGATCTGTGCTAGAGAACTGCACAAAACCTTAAAAAAAAGGTAGAAAAAATATCTCAACTACATTAAGAACACACAACTGTGAATAAATAAAGTGATATGTGTATTGTGTAAATAAAACCACAAAGACTTTTTCTCCAAGCAGTATATCAAAGCATTTAATAGTCATTACAACTACATGAAAAAAAAGTTCTGCATTGAAGCCACATCTTGTAAATTTTTACAAGGGTTTAAGTAACTCCCCTGTACATGGTTTTTACTTGTTTCAGTTATGGTACATTTATTATTATGTGAAAAAATTAAAACTATTTATTTTTCACAGAAAATTTTGAATCAATGCACTTTATACTATCTATGGCAGCTAAGTCGCTAATATTTTCATGCTCTTCTAATGTGAATATTAATGCATCTCCAATACTACCCAGTCCAGTTTAGGAATAGTTCCTTATTATTCAACTTAAAGCACTCATCTCAGCCACCAATGACATTCAAAGCATTCTGCCCGAGGAGAAACAGCAGCCCTCATCCTGCTTGACCTCTCTGCGGCTGTCCACACTGTCTCCCACAACACCCTCATCAGAAGACTCCATGAGAAAAACCCAAAGCGCCTTCACATCAGAGACCAAGAAACTGATATGTGGTGTCCCACAGGATTGTCTCTCACTATGACTCTTTTCAACATACCAATCACAAGACATCACCGTCATTTCCTATGCCGATGACACCCAACTCATCCTCTATCTGACGGACAAGACAAATACCACCAGAACCAACTTCACCAACTGCATGGCCATGGTAGCAGACTGGATGCGAACCAACTGCCTGAAGCTCAACTCCAACAAGACAAAAATACTGGTCTTCGGCAACAAGACCTCCCCATGGGATTCCACCTAGTGGGCATCATAGCTAGGAACACCACCCACAGACCATACAAGGAATCTAGGGATCATTATAGATGACAAGCTCAACATGATGGCTCAAGTCAACGCAGTGTGCGCCTCCTACTTCCACATCCAATGTTGCTTTGAAAATCTTCAAATAGTTGCATCAGAACACCAGACGGACCGTCACACAAGCACTCATAACTAGCAGGCTGGACTACAGCAATACGCTCTACACCTGAATCTCCAAAGGAGTCCTACACAGACTCTAGACCATCCAGAACGCAGCCACAAGACTCACATTCAACCTCCCATGCCACACCGACATCACACCGCTGGAAACTTAACTGGCTCCCCATTCACAAGCACAGCCACTTCAAACTTCTCATGCACACATACAAAGTCTTACACAACCCAGGTCCAGAATAGCTGAACAGCTGCATACACTTTTGCCAACCCACTAGACACCTTTGCTCTGTCTCACTCTCATACGCACACATTACTGCATCCACAAAAGCAAAACTGGATGACGCTCAAACTCCTACAACACACCCAAGACATGGCACAACCTCCGTCAACACATCAGAGACTTCTCCTCACTTACTAAGTTCTGCGAAAAGCTGAAGGCCTGGCTTTTCATATAAGCACCTTGGGACTACACACCTACACACTTTGCCCAAGCACCAGGATACGCTCTGGAGTAATTAGTGTGCTATACAAATCAGCATAACATAACAATACTGATGTATTTTTCCCATGCATACAGTCAGGTTCTGTTAAATCAAACTTGATAAAAGGTATCACTGACTGAATGTTTTTAGACTATGAGGAAATAACAGCATATATCAAATCGTTTCTATTTTGATTCATCGTTTAATTGTTTTTATGTTTGGTGTTGTTAGATTGCAAATTTGTTATTGTAATGGTTTTCCGTAACCAAACATAAAAATTTGTCATTGCTCTTCGATAGGCAAAAACTAATTAAAAAACAAAAACATATTAGCCCTGTGGTGTTTTAATAAGCAGATGCACTGTCCTGTTGCCTGGCTTTTCGCTTGTGTTGTCGATTAAGGCTCAATCATGTCAGAAGTCTTTGTTTTGCACCTGATCTAATAATCTGCTTTCTCAAATGACTTGGAACCATTGTCAGCTTCAAGAAGTTGACCATCCTTGTTGAAGTACTGTTCCTGGGCATCATAGTCAATACTATCTTGTGCCAGCTAAGTCTCATCCCTTCAAACTGACAAAGATTAGGATGGTTCACACCATAGGCATGAAAGCCTTTCTCCTTCTGCCAGGAGATAGCTCACAGATTGGTGCTCGTCTTTCCCATTTAGGTCACTTTTACAGCCCCTCTCCATTATAGTGTTCTACATCACTTCAATGGCTCTCATCGTTGATTGGGAATATCCTATTCAAATCATCTAACCCTCAACCAGGATGCTCCAGAGGAATCCTTTCATGATTATCCCACTTGTAGGTCTGGAATGTCAATGTGATCTTCAAATCTTCACCAGATGTTATTGAGGCGAAACCCAGCCAGAAAGACTGGTATGCTCATAGTGGCCCTGCTGGAGGACCTTTCAACCAAGCAAGGGGATATCATATTCTTGGAGCTTTTCAGTGATTTTGATGCCATCAAGAGACTAGCCTTGGGTCAAGGAGCATGCTGTATTTTATGAATGACATGCTGTACAATATATCCCCTGTCCATTTCCCTTAGATCATTCTTCTAGGCAGTCACAGCTCAAAGGTCCTCAAAGACACTCAAAAATGTATTGGAATGTTTGCCTGGACTGGAGAATCTTTCTTCAAGCAGAGTATATCCCTGACCTCAGGGACTCTGTTTTTAACTAACAAGGCGAAACATAATATTGCCTTCCTCTATTTATCATTTCTAGGCAAGCATGGATTGTGCATATGTAGTGTGTCTGGGTCTCCAAATAGAAGATGAAGACTCTGATATCTTCCCATCAACTTGTGATTTTCTTCTGCCCCCTATTTTGGGTAATTTCACAATTGAACCTGGCCCTCTGGATTCAGTGCTTCTTTCATTGGTCGAAATGAGCCTAGATTAATATGACACACACATACACACACTCTGCTCCAGTCTATATTCTCACACACCTTTATTTTAAGTGGTTGTCGCCAACATAAACTTAAGACTGCAGACTGGTCCCACGTTTCCACCTTGAGAGCTTTTCCTACTGACTGATTGTTGATGATACCACAAATGTTATTAAAAGGTTTCCAATTTACAATTTAGCCTCCATGGTTTAAACTTAAATTCAGATTTCCCTCCTATTGAGCATGAAATCTTGATTTTAAGGAAGATGCAGAGGATAATATTATCCGTCCCATGTATACCCAACCTTAATGTGTTTTTATCTCTTAAAATCTCCTTTGCACCTGCTTCCACCTACCTTGTGTTATCTGGCATGACCTTCAACTTGTGTTTTCCACCTTCGATATTGCAGTTTCTTGTTCCTCAGCTCTTCACCAGATTGTTCATTCAGATTACCTCCCAGAAAGAAAGAAAGGAGATCCTTTGGCGGTGACTGCTTTTATAGGCATATGATGTCATTTGTGATGTAATTCCTCCTTGACCTCTCAGGAGGATTCAATATGGTCAAACACAACCTCCTTGAGTTATTGGAACGCAGGATGGGACTTTCTGGTCCTGTCCTAGACTGGTTTGCCTCCTTCCTTCACAATAGATCGCAAAGAATAAAGACTAATCATTCCCTATCTAACCCCATGCCTGTCACATTAGGTGTTCCGAAGGGTTCCACTGTGGAAAACGTGTAATATTTTTACTTAGCATAAGCAACAGCCATTTTGGCTATGGTGTCCATTTAAGTTTCCTTCGTAATTCTTTCGTCTTTTCACTCTGCTTGTGTTATCTATTTTTGTTGACTTCCTGACTCAGCTAAAGCAATGTACGTGCTGAGGGTTTATAGTTGTCAGTGCACCTGGTCTCAGATGTTAACTGTCAACCATTTACTGCTGCCATAAGCATTCCTGCTCCCCCACCCACTTTGCTGACCATGTAGTTATTCATCTACCCTTGTTTGCTGATAACTATTTCTAAAACTTGTTCCTCCTATTTCTGTTCACATGCTTACAGTGCAGAAAACTGGTATAAAAGGGAAGATGGTTTGTGAATTCAGTGTACTACCTCCTGCAGCACTTGAGAGTGTTGTGTGGACGTGGTCCCACTCATGAGTGATTAATAAACTTGTTATTTATTCCAACTCCAGTGCCGATCTCTATTTTGTTGGTCTTTTGACCCGTGGACAAGAGGGTGACCCTGCACCAGTGTACCCCTAAAAAGGTACATTTCCACAGTTGGCGCCCGCACGTGGGGCTCCATCGGAGACGCGGCTGTCCGAAGGAGTGGTCTTGACGGAGGATCGAAATATTACTGAGGAGGCACCCTGCATGAGGAGACTCTTGTCTTTGCAGACCGAAATGACTTTTCCGGTTTTCCCGATTTGACCCTCCGGGTGGTGGCCGGTCTCGACTGGGGCTTTCTTTGGCGTATTTCTGCAGTGACCATTGGGTCGACCAGAGATCGGCAGGTGGAAGTTGGAGACTTCTGTTTGGTAAGGTCGCTGAAGCGGCACTCTTGATTTGCTTGGCCAAGATTTTGGTTTGGTTTGTTATTCATTTTTTGCAAAGAGTGAAGGCAGGTAATGTGGAGATTTTTCTCCTTTTGGAATATTTGTTTGGAGTAGTAATATTTTACATATATTTGTAGAACATGCCTGTTCTCAGCACACTCCGTAAGTGGTGTTGCTGCTCTTGTGGTACCAAGATAAGTTTTGAATAAAGTCAGCCAGCCCCTCCAGAAGGGACCCCTTACAGGGAGATGTATAGTAAATATGGTATTTCTCCCATAATGTACGGAATAAATACACAAAGAAAGAACTCGACTTACAGTGACCATTAGATGTAGCGTTAAGAATTTTGAATCCATAGTTAGATTATAAACACTTCCATTCACATTACTGTGGTAGTCGATATGCTAGCTAAGATATTTTTGTTGGATTCTATTTTTGTGCACGACTGACATACATCTGGGTGCTTGTGCATGTTGTCTGTATGCTTAGGTGCTTGTATGTGTATGTTCTGTGTGAGTATAAAAACCTGCATTTGTCTTGCTTTGTTTACATCAGTGCATTTGACCCTTCTTGTTATTGGCCTCTCTCTCTGTGTACTATACAAAATTGAAACCCATTGGCTTTGTTGCTGCTTGGGCTGACTGCTGCCTATTAGGACAGGCTGTGCCTAAGTATGCCTGTCATGTTCTCCTCTGAATACTTGGTAGCATTTGAATAATAATAACTTGTTGAGTGTACTTTTGTCTTTGCTAAGCCCTGCGACGGGTGTTACTATTACCTGATTTAATGGCACTCAGTTTTTTTTTATTTGGAAGGATGAAAGTTGCGTTCTCCAGGCAGATAAACTTCAGTAGATTTACGTAACTGTTCTTTTTTACCTACACTATGCCCAGTGATAGAAGCAAGGCTTGCTTAGTATTATGTGTGGTACATGCTCCATAGTGATACATTCAAGCAGCGTGAGATGTATTAATACTCTGCACTTTACGTCCTCGGCATTGCCAGTAATTATAGTCATTTACATAGTAGGTGTCTTAGGCGCTCAACAGGAAGCATTATTTGAACACTGTTGGAAAATGCAAAATACTGCTTGTTTTAAAATACCACCCATCTCATAAGTGAACTTCCCTTGCATTGGAAAGAAAAAAAAAAACACTCCGCTGGATTAAAACCAGCAGTAAATGCATTACTGTCAGTCTGACCATAGCATTAAAATAAGACGGTCTAAAACGATAGTATGGAGAATCGAAAATAAGTTCAGCTCTGAGCAAATCTTAAACTGGGTAAAACCGTAACGCGACGCCTATACCTGAAGAGTGGTCTAGGTATGGTAACAACACACTCTAGTGCTGACAAATTTTGCCACAATTCCTGTCACTGCCCTTTTAATTGTTACTATTTAATGTTAGCCTGTGGCATTTTCTGCTGCGGTAAAAAGATACGACAAAGGTAAAAAAAATATATATATACTACTTTTACTGCAGAACATTTGAATTTTCGCTGTGATATTTCTACCACTAACAGTAATAGCATACTACCGGTTGTAAGAAATACCAATGACTCCAAAATTACCACCAAGGTTTAGTGGTAATCTCTGAGGAGTAATCATTTAACACTTGTAGCATTTCTACAGACTAAGGCCCCTGGTAGCTAATACATGTAAGACTTATATTTTTTTCAGGCCCTTGAAAATGAATTCACCTATCACATGCCGGAGAGCAGTACTGAAATAGCGCATGTGTGTTGTTTAGCAGTGGTAATGCTTCATTTGCTATTTTTGGTGTTGCATGACTGCGGTTTGTGTTTATACGCCTCGAGAGCATCGAATCGCTTGGAAAAATGATGTTGTCACAAGTCTCAAGGATAGTCATTTCACTACTGTGAAAGTGTAAAATAATGTTACTGGGGAGATGTTAATTGAGGCACAGGCGGCGAGGCAAAAAAAAAAAAACTCATTAGCAAATGACCGCTCGGGAAGGGGCAGAGCAAAGCCCGGAGATCAGAGAACAGACATGGCTGGCGGCTTTGTTCCTTCACATAAAGATACACTAAACACCATCAAAGACACTGCATAGGGTGGGCTCCTGCACCACGTTACACAAAAACTTAGGAAAGAGGCCTTGCATCCTTAGTAGAAAGACATGCTTGGTGTCTGGGTTTATTTAGTGCTTTGAAACCATGGACCAACGATTCAGACACCCTTTCTGAAAGGGCAGTTGATGAATCGGCCTCATGCTGTCACTAACAAGAAGGGTCGGCAAACGGGCCATGTTTGATCGGATTTTTAAGAGAGGTGGGCTGGTCAATAGTCAATACAGCCGGGCTTTGCACTTTTGAAGCACGAGGGTCAGGACAGCTCAAGCCAGTGACGCTAAGAACATAGGATGGTAGTGGTCGTTACTGCACATAGTGGAATTTTCAGCACCACTTTATTTACTGCTCGCCATGCAATTTTCCCCCGGTAAATGTTGTCATGGTCAAACCTGCCATAATTTGCTTTGTGAAAATGTGCAATAAACGCATGCACGTGAAACTCTGTGTTGTGAGCATCAAGTTCTACATGTCATGCCCCATTTTCCAATTAAAAGCTGCTAACTGGATGTATTTACCACAACTGGTAAAAATACCTCACTCCCATCCGACTCATTTGTAATCAAGGGATAAGTCAGTCTTTCTATCTTGGGGCTCTGATAAAATTGACGTCCTACTTCTCTGTTCATGCTATGTCTCGTTTTTTGCTTTACTCCAGACTTCAGAGGAATTTAATTTATGGTAGCTAGTTAGGGATTATTACTATTTCTGGTGTAGTTGAATAGACTTCTGTGACCAGATACTCCTGAGCAATATGAAGAAGGTACACTGTTATTGTTATCATTTCTTGTATCACATAATCACAAAGTCTCTAGAAAGAAATTGCAATTTTGTAGACAGCAGGTTACCTATTTAGGTCACCTCCTGTCTAAGGAGGGACGTGCACTCACACCAGACCGCATTCAGACCATTTTAGATACTCCTGTACCCCGCACTCAGAAGGATGTCCATGCACTGATTGGCCTCACTTCTTTTTGTAGGCAGTGGAGCCCCAGTTTTTCACACATTATTAAACCTTTGTTGGCCCTTTTGACTAAAGACACTCCGATGCCCCTCCCATGGACTACTGAGTGCCAGAGCGCCTTCCAATAGTTACACCAAGCCCTTTGTTCTGCACCAGTATTAGGTACCCCAGACATGTTGATGAGTGACTATTTGTCCGTGTTAGACCTGTCAGCCCTAGGGTGGTCTTTCCCTATTTTTTTTCCTTTTTCGCCTCCTTTTTGCCACCATATTTTTACTGGACCTAGGTCTCTGGGCACCTTGCCACTGCTAGCCAGTGCTGAGGTGCAGGTGCTCTCTCTCACTCAAGATGGCTGCCACAGGCCCCTGCTACTGCAGAAGGGCCTGACACGCATACACACTAGTAGCCAGGGTCAGGCTGGGGTATAGGGATACAGTATCCATTCCATCCCCGCCTCTGGGCCACATAGCCAGGCATGTAGAAGGTTCCAGAACCTTCCGGGCTGTGGGAGGAGTTATGTTTTGCCGCCTTTGGGAGAGTCACCTGACCTAGGAGTATAAAAGGCTTGGAGGGAAAACTTTCTAGTCAGTTGTTGATGAGGCACCACTGAACCTGGGAGAACCTCCGCCGGAGTATAGGCTTTAGGGCCCAGGGGGAGACCTACACTACTGCTGCTGACAGGGCTGAGGTCCTGCTGTAGTAAGATAGCTGAGGAACGCCCACCACCCACTGACCTTGCCCAGTGTGAGGGGACCCAGGGAACCACCTTCAGCGTGCGGGGAGGAACACCAAGCACTCCCAGACCACCAACTCATTCCCCCCCTCATAAGAAGAAACTTCTGACAGGAAACTTTGACAAGGAACCTATAACAAGGAACTTCTGACAAGAAACTTACAACTAGAAGCGCCTAAGAAGCAACCAAGCTGAAGCAGTCGCAAGACCCCTTAACTTGAGGAGGCCTGACCGTCCAGCAAGGCCTAAAGCCTAAAACTGCCCAACTGGGGATCACCAGGTAAAGTGCCGTACCCTGTAGCGCTAAACCTTCACCCCCTATTCATTTGTGCCTTTTTGCTGGGCTGCCCCCAAGTACTTTGCCAGTCAGCCCTGCCCACAGGCTGCTGGTGCACCCCGCTTTCTGTTGCCCCTCAGGTCACTGACCTTATGAAGGAGATCACTGCCGCGGCCGCCGCCGCCTGAGAAGAGGCACCGTGTGGTGAGGTGCACCGTCGCGCCCTCATCGGGGGAAGCGCTGAGGTAAAGGAAGCCCCTCAGGTGTGTGAGGTGAGGAGCGCCGTCCGCGCCCTCACCGAAGCCTCCAGAGACTGGGCCCTGGGCCCTCATCGCCGCCGTCGCGGCCAAAGAATCATCGCCGCCGCCGAAGCGGCCCAAGAATTGCCCCCGCCGCCGAAGCGGCCAAAGAATCGTCGCCACCGCCGAAGCGGCCCAAGAATTGCACCCGCCGCCGTCGCGGCCAAAGAATTGCCACCGCCGCCGTCGCGGCCCAAGAAATCGCCGACCCGATCAACAGCGAGGCCTCCAGGCCCCGCCGACGCCGTTGCCGAGCAACCAGGGGTCGCCGGGCGTGACCCAGGAAGGCCGCGCACCGATTGGGCGCCGGCCCCCAGTCACGCCCCAGCGCCGAAGGAAGCCCGGGAAGAGCCCCGGCAGTGCAGAGGGAGACGGGGAGCCGGCCGGAGAGGACTGCCGGCTCCCGCTCCCTTCCCCAGCAACCCTGAGCCCCCACCTGCACTTACCCTGATCCCGGGGGCCGGAGGAGGGTGATCCCGGCCCCCGCAACGTGCCGCATAGTTACTCCCTGATCCCGGGGGCCGGAGGAAGGCAATACCGGCCCCCGCAACGACCAGCAACACCGGCCAGAAGGCCGAGGCACCCCCGACCGGGCCCTGCCCAACAGAACACGGGCCGGCCCGGAAGATCGCCAGTCGCCCTGAAGCGCGACCAATGACCACACCGCAGGTGAGCCCTGGAGGCCCCTAGGGCCCATAAGACGCCACTGGGGGCCGGGGGCCACTATTAACCCTTAAGAATTTAGTCCTACGAGGCGAGGCCCCAGAGAGGAGTGGGCCTGGCCTGAGTTAACCCCTGAGGGACCTAGAAGCCCCAGAATACAGGACATGTTGAGGGATTCCCCACATAGTTCATTCAGGTAATGATGATGCCCACAGTATTTAATAATTTATGCCGATGCCTATTATAATTACTGCCTAGGCCATGGTTTTAACTGTTAAGTCTTTACCACAAGGGGAAAGTGTTTAATGGAGTTGAGCTGAAGTGTACACCGCCAAGAGTTGAAGTATTTTATGTTACAGGTGTACTGGAGTTGCGACGCCCACTGTACTGAATGTGGGTGCGCCTAGATTAATGCAGGCCTATTTAAATGTAACGTGAAAAGCCTTCTTTTAAATAATTGAATATGCTAAAGTGAACTGTATGTTTAGGCCTATGTTTTATTAACGTACCTTGAGATCATTATTAAGTGCTACGTGTAGGAGATAATTCCTGCGGCCTCTTAGTGGCCTACAATGTTGATGAGCTATGCAGCTTTATTTAAAATGTGCACCAGTTGAGTAATATAATGAATTTGAATGTAGATCTGAATTAACCTGTCTTATCTGATGCCAACTTAATTTATTTATAAAAGATCTTGATTTTAAATACAAAAGCCTGGTGTGGTGTCATGTTATTGCGTTCGCATTGGTGAGTCAAAGTGAGAGTGTGCTGCACAACTGCCTTACACATTGCCTTCGCGTGCCTTTCCCGCTTCACGCCATGCTACCGTGTCGGACTCGGTAACCCCGGTTCCAACAGTCCCAGTTAACTGATAGCTTGTCTTCTATTTATCAGCAGGTGCGGGAAGCTCTTCCTTCGTGAGCCCTGCTGTGCTGACAGATCATTGCGACATTTTGGTCTCCGAGAGAGGAAGAGCTGCGTCACCTGAAGGGCCTGAGGAAGTCTTCCCGGACCACACGATCCCTGGTGCATCTAGATACCTACTTCGATCCAGGAAGAAAGACACTTCATCACAGAAAGAGACTGCTTGAGCCACTGTCCTGGGTGGTTAAAGACTGACTACAAAGGGGGGTATCCTTTTAGTGACTACTCGTCTCAACGTTAGTAAAGAAACCAACGCCTGCCCAGGACCTTAGGGCATCATCTATTTTGTTGTTCGCCGATGAAAATGAGCTTGCCTAAGAAGAAGGAGATCGCTGCGACAACGTGCAACGGCTGTACAATCTGCAACCTTGGTCTGACTTTGACTGCTGCCACCATCGCTACTGTAATGTGGGTAGTGGAGGAAGTAATGCCCGGAGTCTCCTTGCCTAACATTACTGTTACATCACTTGCTGCAAAAAAAAGCACCATCATTTTGATTTGCCGCAACATGAACAGGGATACCGGCAAAATCTGAGAAACAATTCATTTCTTCAAATGTTGCATCAGACACACCAGCTAAGCAATGCTACTAACTGTTGGGTTTGTGGCAAGATTCCTCCTCATCAGAACATAAAAGGAATCCCGTTGTCACCGCAGCCATTCTCTCATAATGGCTCATGCCCAGCTTGGTTCAAACTTCTATATGCCTCTAAAGATTCGGGGGCATATTAGCAAGACCCACGTTAAAATTATCGCCGTTTTAGCGGCAGGAAACTGCTGCTAAAACGGCGATAATGGGCTTGCTAATATGCGTTATAGAATTCCAATAGAAGCCCAGGTTAGATGTGCAGGACATCTAACCTGGGCTTCTATTGGAATTCCATAACGCATATTAGCAAGCCCATTATCGCCGTTTTAGCGGCAGTTTCCTGCTGCTAAAGCGGCGATAATTTTAACGTGGGTCTTGCTAATATGCCCCACAATCTCTCAGAAACATGGGATGTGGGTGACCTCAACGCCAAACTGAACAAAGTCTGTTACCCCGATGAGGAAGGGGACCCACAAGCCAAAGGAACTGTATGGGAAATGGAGGAGTATCGCAAAGGAGATTCCTCCACAAGCTATGTTTTCCCCAACACTCGAACGGCCAAGGGTAACAGGCCTCCTGTCATCGTTGTTACCAGAGCTCGAGCATATCTTTGTGTGAGCAGTTTTGGCAGTATCCCAGTGGGAAAAAGTGACTGTACTACAGTATTGAACATTATTGGAACGAACAATAGCAGTTTTCTGTCTTCACACAACACTTATTTCATTTGCGGAAGTAAAGGCTACTATCATCTACCAATTGGATGATCCGGAATATGCTATGTGTCCTTCTTGCTTCCTCCTGTGTTCCTAGCACCTGCATCTTATCATAAATATCAAAAACTTTTTAATGACATTTCCTTGAATCGATTTAAAAGAACTATAAATAATGATGAAGTGGATCAAACTGACACTGCATTACAGCAATATGTTGACTTTAATTTGGGACTCTTTTTCTTTGTTGGTGCGGCATTAAATAGTAGGAAGATCAGACGCTTGACCCGTGTAGTAGTTGCTGTGTATTTATCCCTGACCACGCCCCTTCTGTTTATGATGCCATTTCCAAAATACATAAAATAGCTACTGAGATACATCAAGACTCAGGAACATGGACTTGGGCTGGATGGTTCTGGAACATATTTTCTGTATGGGGTCTGAAAATATTGTCGGCCTTATTCATAATTATTGCAATTCTCTTCTCTTGTTGTTTATGTATCCAATGCGGGCCAATGCTTTGTTCCCTCTGTATTTCCACTTGAACTACTTGTCTACCATCTAAAACGAATGTCCAAAATGAAAATGCCCGTTTAGCAATAGACCGAGAAGTTAGCGACATGATGCTAATTGATATACATGATATTTATCGTACCCCTTTTAAAGCATAAGAATGTCTTAGCTTATGCTAAAAGGGCCGTCTGTGGAAAACGTGTAATATTTTTGCTTAGCATAAGCAACAGCCATTTTGGCTATGGTGTCCATTTAAGTTTCCTTCATAATTCTTTCGTCTTTTCACTCTGCTTGTGTTATCTATTTTTGTTGACTTCCTGACTCAGCTAAAGCAATGTACGTGCTGAGGGTTTATAGTTGTCAGTGCACCTGGTCTCAGATGTTAACTGTCGACCATTTACTGCTGCCATAAGCATTCCGGCTCCCCCTCCCACTTTGCTGACCATGTAGTTATTCATCTGCCCTTGTTTGCTGATAACTATTTCTAAAACTTGTTCTTCCTATTTCTGTTCACATGCTTACAGTGCAGAAAACTGGTATAAAAGGGAAGATGGTTTGTGAATTCAGTGTACTACCTCCTGCAGCACTTGAGAGTGTTGTGTGGACGTGGTCCCACTCATGAGTGATTAATAAACTTGTTATTTATTCCAACTCCAGTGCCGATCTCTATTTTGCTGGTCTTTTGACCCGTGGACAAGAGGGTGACCCTGCACCAGTGTACCCCTAAAAAGGTACATTTCTACACCACGTTATAACCCACCCTCTTTAACCTTTTCATGGAACCGTCAACTGAAATTCTGAAAACATCAAACATCAAGTATCACATGTACGCGGATGACACCCAACTTTACCTGAAAATCTCCTCTCCTGAAGACATAATATCTCTTAATGCTACTCTACAAAACTCAGAATTGGTTGACTTGCAACCACCTTAAACTAAACACTCTCAAAACAGAATTCCCCTCAATTGCACTCTACATGTTATTGACTCCACGAAATCCCTGGGAATAATGCTCAACAAGAACTTGAACATGCAGGAACACATCAGCTTAGCTACCAGAGCAGCTAAATTCCAAATGAGCATCCTAAGAAAAATGTAACCCTTCCTCCCCTTCGAGGATTTCAAGTCAGTTGTTCAGCCCTAGTAATCTCCAGGCTGGACTATGGAAATGCAACCCTTTCTGGCCTTCCAAGATCAAAGTTGGCCCCCCTTAGGGCCTAACTTAATTCAGCTGCTAGGCTCCTTACCAGAACCAAATGCTACAACCACATCACACCGGATCAGAAATCTCTAAACTGGCTCCCTCTTGAGGCAAGAATTCAACAAAAAATTGCTCCATGACACACAAAGCCTTACACTCCAACCACCCGAGGTACACTGCACAAAAACTGGAGCTATCAGGCGGATTTAGATCCTCAAGAAGCACTTCAGCCCTACTATTGAAACCACAGTAATTTAAAAAGAAGAAAACCTACAATCGGGCCGTTTCTGTAGCTGCTCCAAGAATATGGACTTTGACTATTTACACTGGCTATTCCTGCGATATGTCACTTGACACCACAGCGTGTTATACATTTTTATGTCTTTTAGTGGGTCTAGAGGTAGTTTCTCACCCCGCCCTCGTACCACTATTTCTGTTATTTCATGTACTGTTATTTTGACTATTATTATTGCTTTCATTGTCTGCTTTGTTTACCTCCTTCACCCTGTTCATGTGTAAAGCACTCTGATACCCTTGTGGGTCATATTTGCGCTATATAAAACACTAAATAAATAAAAATTCCATATCACATGTTTTGATTATCTTCAAATCAGTAGTGCTGGTGACTTTTAGCATATTAACGTCTTGACGCCTACGGCAGACCTCCCAAATCCCCCTCCTTCCCCCCGGGTGCTAAACCCTTTTTTGGATGTTAAGGGTGCCTTGTGTTTAATCCTTCTTAACTTTTTTCCACAAAAAGTATATATGCCAAATTAGCATACATTTTTTCACAACGTCCTGGGGATTCTAAAGTTATCTAGGGTTTGTAGATTCCTCAGGATGGAGCTGAGAAAATAGCTACAATCTCACTTAATTTTGGTTTTTGGTGTGATTTTGGGCAAAGTTTGAACTTTGCAGGGCATTGTGTGTAAGAAAACGTTGTGGGATCCATTCGAGCCACACCATCATAGACTCCACCGCGTGTTTAGTTTTCAGAAATATCTGGGTTTCGTAGGTTTTCTCAGGTGGCAGCTGAACCAAGCCCGAAAAGAGAACCGTTCAACATGGCCAGTGGGAGGATTATGGGATTTAGCCCCACTCTGCTGGCCCATATGTAAAAATAGTACCCAAAAGAATAAAAATTTCCTCTCACTTGCCATTGGGATGGGGATGCTTTAATCCCCAGCAGTTAGCAAAATACAATGACTCTGTCGGGGAGCGACAATTACTTAGTTTATCAAGATTAATAATAATACTGTAGATAGAATAATAGGGTACTACGACTGACCCCGTTGCAGAATCCCCTTCCCCCTCAACTAGTAATAGCATTGATGACAACACCAGCGTCTTGACAACTCATATCACTAACATTAGTAGACCTGAACACAGTGAAGCTAGATCAGACATCAACACCATGGCCTTGACACCCATAACCAATAACAACAGGAGGGAGAGCAGTATGGCCCTTACCATCCACGATCCCATTATAAATCTCTCAAATTACACACTGACGGAAGCAGAGAAAGCTATACTCTCCAAAGGATTGACATTTGTTCCGACATCTTCACCTAATTCCTTTAACATTAAGTTGGAACGCCAGCGCTTCTTCAGGAAGATAAGGTTGAAGTATTATTTTCGAAATCATGACTATCACCCGATTGCTGCGGCAACTGCCTTTAAGCCACCGTCGACATTCACACCGGCTGCGCACTTGATGAGCCAGAGGATCCTGGCCTAGGAGCAAGTAGTACTGAAAGAGACCATGGACTTACTCAAAAACCGCAAATATATTAGCTACAACATCAGCAAAGAAGAACGTCTTGCAATACATTCTATAGGTACCAACGAGGCAATTATCATCAAGTCTGCTGACAAAGGGGGCTCCATAGTGATTCAGGACACGCTCAACTACGTGACAGAAATTGAGCAACAGCTGGGTATAATTGAGAGCTACCAACCCATACCAAGGAACCCCACCGCCGAAGTCAAACAACTGATTGAAGACTTGTCCAAGCAGGGTCTCTCTTTAGGTTTCCTGAGTCAACCGGAATTCGAGTTTCTCAATAAAAAAGACCCCAGGATACCTACAGTTTACACGTTGCCTAAAGTGCATAAACGTTTGGAAGATTCGCCTGGGAGGCCCATAGTCTCGGGCTGTGGTTCCATCTTAGAGCCCTTGAATCAGTACATTGATGAATTCTTACAACCATGGGTTGTACAGACGAGGTCTTATGTGCGGGATACAATGCACATTATCCAACTACTGGAAGGACAACCATTTAATACCAATACCCAACTTCTAGTGACGCTCGACGTGTCCTCCCTCTACACAAGTATACCACAAGGGTTGGCGTTAGAAGTAGTGAGGATTACTTTAGATAAACGTCCAAGACCACATTGGGTACCTACCGATTTCCTGATTGCCATGTTAGACATAGCCATGTCCAAGAACCATTTTGTTTTCAAAAACCAACACTATTACCAATGCAAAGGCGTAGCTATGGGGGCAGGATTCGCTCCCAGTTTAGCGAATATCTTCATGGACCATTATGAGAACGAACACCTGTATAGCGACACCAACCCGTTTATAGATAAAATAGTAATGGAAGCGTTACATTGATGACGTCATAATGATTTGGACAGGAAGTGAATCCGACTTGCTAGACTTCAAGGTTTGGCTCAACAACAGATCCCTTGACATACAATTTACTATGACACATAGTAACGTTTCCATCAGTTTCCTTGACCTCACCTTTAAAACGGATCAGGGAGAACTATATACGGACCTTTACAGAAAACCAATGGAACGTAACATGCTGCTCAAATACGATTCACACCACCCACGCAGCCTCAGGGATAACCTCCCCTACGGACAATTCCTCCGCTTGAGACGCAACTGCACACGCAGAATTGATTTTTTCAAGGAGACTGAAATTCTAACTAGCCGTCTACGAGAGAGAGGATACCCATTGGGACTACTTAAGAGGGCAAAAAAACGTGCCTGGTATTGTCCTCGTGACCTTCTTCTTCAGGTGAAACAAAAGGCACCTATACATGATAACATCGTATGTGTCACTACGTTTAACACACGCAGCCATGACATCAAAAAGATAGTCAAAAAATACTGGGGCCTGGTGTCAACGGAAATTGGTATCACTCAAGATCCCATTTTTGCATTTAAGAGAGGCAGAAATGTGAAAGACACAGTGGTTAAAGCGTATCTGGAACCCCCGAAACCACCTGACATCAGGAGCCAACTGAGTTTGCCACCATTGACGGGACATCATAGATGTGGCCACTGCAAGGCTTGCCCGCAGACAGTTGTAGGATCCTCTTTTATTCATGACGGCAAATCGTATGATTTATCCCTGTACACCAATTGCAACAGTGCCAATGTGGTATATGCCATCAAATGCCCCTGTGACATGCTCTATGTGGGTCAAACCACCCAAAAAGTGAAGGCCAAAATACTACAACATATGAGTAGGATTAAATGCAATGTACAAGGGGCACCACTGGTGGAACACTTTAATTCCAAGAACCATAAGCCAGAAAGCCTTAAGCAGTGGGTTTTGGAGAGGGTCCGACCACACCCGCGAGGCGGTGCAATTGCGTCCGTCCTCAATCTGAAAGAGTGTAAATGGATCCATTTTCTTGACACAGTCAGTAAGGGTCTGAACGAACAGGAAGAGACAGCGAGACAAATGGGGTTACTTTAGATATGGCATTACATGTACCTATGCTCAGTCAACACCCCTTTACGTCCTAGATTAACATCATTATCATCATTCACGTGACCGACCTACTTATAACTGTTGTATGGATTATGGCATAAATTCACATCTTTGATATGACCCACTCCACATCCAGGGGCTGCTTGTGTATTGATTGTATATAAAATATGAACCTGTCCTAGTGTAAATATATTTATCGGGATAATAATGGTTATTCATGTTCACACTAGGCAAATACTAAATCTTGTTGTTATTGTCTCACAGATTTGTGTATAACCGAATCATCATGTACTTTTGGTTCACGTATAGCCCCATAACGATCACTTTTTACAAGTAGCAGGCTATATTGTCTCACAGATTTGTATATAACCGAATCATCATGTACTTTTGTTTCATGTATAGCCCCTTAATGATCAATGTTTACAAGTAGCAGGCTATTTATTCTCTGTGTCATCCTTTAAATTTTGCCTGTTCAATAACGGATGTTTTTTTTTTAAATGTTCCCAACTTAACCCACTTCCTTCTTTAATTTTATTATTCACCCTAGCGGTGTTTCCATACACTGGATTGCTCTTGTACTTATCTTACACCCGTTTTAACTGAGCGGATGCATTTTTCGCCAGTCACACTTGCGGATCCGGACTCGTTGATGCTCAGCATCCAGCTGCTGCATGCGAGTCCGTGATTGCGCAATCGACGTTGTGTGCCCACGTGCACGCTGACGCGTTTCTCGCTACTTAGTTGTGAGACACTCCCCTAGTCTCAAGACTGCAGAGCGGCTGTCTCCTTCCAAGGTAATTCTGTCCGACATCGCTAGCTTAATTGCTGTGCGCTCTGTCTCCCTCACAATTAGCTAATTCTATGCACCATCTTTGCAGGACTTATCGCCTGGTTTGTTTTGAAATTTTTCGGTGCTGGAATTATCCCCCGCTTTGGTCTCTGAGCCCAAGGTAAGCGTTTTATACCGATGTGGCTCTTACATGAAATAGTCTTTGCAATCTATGCGTTAATACTAAATCCTAGCCCTTCTTCATTTTAGGGCACTGGCCAAGATACCCTTTTTTGAATCATTGTGTATCTTACATAAACCACAGGTAAGCTTGCACTACCTATGTGGCAATCTAACATTAATTTGATCATTAACTAATTACTCGACCGGGATTAGTGCCAACTTAAAATCTGTCCTCCTTTATAGGACTCCTGCCCAGCATAATTCTCACTGGTGCTTTTGAGCCTACTTGTGTCTTCCCTGTCATATGCAGGTAAGATCTTATTTTAATACCTGCGCGCCTTTCACCTTATTTACCAACCCCATGAGCCCTATAATCATACAATGATTCTTATTTTAGATTCACCTGGCAGCCCCCATTCCCCACGGGACGCCATTTCAAATCTGGGGTGAGTAATTATCATCACCAGCGTATCCTGGTGGCTTTCCCTTTTAGGACACCTGTTCTTACTATGTCTCCTTTATTCTAGGCTGTCCCCTTGTCCTGAAGAAGACCCGTCACGACATATCATTTATGCGTTATCAGGGTCGAAACGTCGACGCTTAACGTTGGTTCAGCCATTGCATACCTCTGGTTTTTTACCATAGAGCAACCTTGCCATTACCAGAGAGACTTTGCTAATCTTTATTCTGACCATTCCTGAAATTGTATATACTTGTACATAGCTCCACAATTGTATATACACACCTTGTCACTAGCACTGAGCACTCATGTCACTTTGAAACACTTGTCACTTTTTATACCTTATTATCACTTGGACAGCTTGTATTATGCTTATTTGTGAGATCTGATGGAACGACTCAATAACAAATATTCTTGATGCAAAGTATTGTTTTGTCTTTTATTTGTATTGTGGTGTCCTTTGACTCATGTTTTCTGCGCGCACTGATTTATTCTATCTACAGTATTATTCGATTCATTGAGTACATTATTACTCTGCATGATCTAATCTTGATAAACTAAGTAATTGTCGCTCCCCGACAGAGTCATTGTATTTTGCTATATACTCACCCAGACTCTGAGGGTTACTGGGTTACCCTTATTTGTTATACCTTAATCCCCAGCAGAGCAGAAAATTGCTGAGGCTTTAGAGGTGAGGGTGCGGCCTGATGTTAGGATGGGCCAGACACCACCACATTATTTAATATAAAAAATATTCCTGGCATCCAGTGAGCTTTCTGCCCCTCCCCAGTGGGCAAACTGGGGGCAACCACCTCTTTGCCAGAGGGGGCAAAAAGACTGATTTGCCCTTTCTGGAGTAGGGGTATGACCCCATGCCTCTACCCCTTTCTTTTGCCCCGATGTAAAATACCTGGTGTCTATTGGGATCTAGTGGGCCTTCTACACCCCCGTTGGGGCAGATTTGGGGCAACCACCCAATCAGGACAAACTTCCACTGGGGAAGCAGAAAGGTTCTATTGCCCCTTTTGGATTGTCGGTCTGTTTTGAAGTCAGGGTAAGTAGCCCCCATCCTTTTGATTATTTTGGTGCCATTTTGAAATCCCTGGTGTCTAGTAGGCTTTCTATCCCCAAGGGGTAAATTGGGGGCATATCCCTTCTCTGCCCTCCAGGGGCCAAAAATACTTTTGGGATGGAGTATGACCCAATGCCAGGATGAGATGCCCACATTCCTTTCTTTTGCCCCTAATGCAAAGTCTTTGGTGTCTATTAGCCTTTGTACCCTCCGAGGGGGCTGATTTGGGAACCCTTCCCATTCAGGATAAACCTCTAATCTGCCCCCAGCTGGTCAGAAAGACTATTTTGTCCCTTTTGGGGTAGCAGTATGGCTCAATGCCACGGTAGGCCCCTCTATCATGTTTTGTTTGTTTTGGGGGCATTTTGATATCTTGCTATTTCTGCACACTGTTTCAGTGCATTTGAGAACCTATTCTTATTTTATGAATATTGTGATCTATTCTGCTTACTTTTGATGTGGAACTCCTTGATTGGATGTACTACTTTAAAGTTTTACTTATTTTATTATGCCAATTTTATCTTTATGTGTATTTGTTGTGTACACTTTTATGGCTATTTTAACCAAATAAAGTATTTAAACTAACCAGTAAAACGAGAAATACCTGGTATCTAATTGGAGAGAAAACTGCTCGCTGCCCCAGGAGAGCAGATAGACTAGTTTACCCATTTTATGGGGGGGATATGGCTCAATGCCTTTATTTTGCCCTAAATGCTAAAAACCCTCTGTCTAGTAGGCCTTCTACTCCCAGGGGGCAGATATAGGGCTATCTCACCAATTAGGACAAACCTGCTATCTGCCCCGGGGGGGGGGGGCGCAAAAACAGTATTGCCCTTCTGGGGTGGTCGCATGGCTCAATGCCAGGATAAGCCGCCCTAATACTATTGTTTGTTTTGAGACCATTTTAGAATCCCTGGCATTAAGGGGGCTTTCTGCTACCTGGGGCAAATTGTGGACATATATCTCAATCTACCCCCTGGGAAGCAGAAAGACCGTTATGCCCATTCTAGGTGTGGGGGCATGACCCTGCGCATGGTGGGCCACACCAAACCCTTTTTTTGTCAGTTTTCCTGGTGTGTAGTGGGCTTTCTGGGGCAAATCCCTCAATCTGCCTCCCAAGGGGGGCAGAAATACTGTTGTTTCCTTTTTGTGGTGGGAGCATGAGTCTGCTTATGATAGGCTGTTGATTTGTTAATCCTTTTCCCGGAGTCTAGTAGGCTTTCTAGCCCCCCACCCATGGGGGCAGATTGGGGACAGACTCCTCAGTCTGCCCCCCAGGGGGCAGAAAGACTGTTGTGCCCTTTTTTGGGTGATGGCATGGCACTACCCCTGGTGGGATGCCCTACCCCTCAGTTTTTTTCTAATAATCTCTGGTGTCTAGTGGACTTTCTGATCCCCCGGGTGAGGCAGATTGTGGGAAAACCCTCAATTTTACCCCTCCCCCAGTTGGGGCAGAAAGACTGCAGTGCCCTTGAAAAGGGTGTGGGTATAGTTCTGTGCAGGGTGGGCTGCTCCCACCCTGTTGGTTTTAGTTGTTTTTTATCATCGCTGGTGTCTACTGGGCTTTCTGCCCTCTGGGAGACAAACTGGCCGCAAATGCCCCAAACTGACTCTAGAGGGGGCAAAAACAGTGTTCTGCCCTTTGTTGTGGGGGCATGGCCCTGACGTCTAGTGGACTTTCTGCCTCCTTGGGGGGCAAATTGAGGGCAAACCACTACTCTGTCCCCAAGGGAAGCAGAAAGACTGCTGCACCCTTTTATTGGGGAGGGGGCATGGCCCTGCATATGGTGGGCCACCCCTTCCCTTTCCTTTTTTATCATGCCCTGGTATCTAGTGGGTTAGCTGTCCCCCGGGGGTCATTGGGGGTAAAGTCAACGGTGGGGGCACTAGCCCATTGACAGAAGGTGGGGGCACCCTGCCCCTTAAAAACCAATCCCTGGTGACTCGTGGAGGATCCCTGCTTGGTGATCACCCTCCTGTGATCCAGTAGGGAAGGACGCCATTGGCATTGACATTCTTGCCTTTCCAACGATACCACCCCCACCTAAATCGGTTCTTGCGGGCTGAGATATGCCCCAGAGTCCGATGCAGTGAAAGTAAAATGAACCAAACTGCTTGTTTTGCTTTCATTTTGTAAGAATCACATCAGCTCTTACCCAGCAGCCCAACCTGAAAAGAAAAAAAGGGAATCTCTCTGATGCCGGAGGGATTTATTGCTACTTGGCACCAGGCTCTGTCCGTGCAGGTAAGAGTTGTGGGGCAGGTGGGCAGGAGGGAGAGTCGACAGACGACGACGGAGTTAACTTAAATTTTAAAAAACTAAAACCACTTACCGTGCGCTAGATACGTGTTTTTTTTATTTTTTATTTAAGCTTCCCTCATCGTCGTCTGTTGACTCCCCTCACACTAATGGGGTAAAGGCAAAAGGCTAGATACAAGTTATAGAGTCAATTCAGGTAATACATTTCAGGCTACATATTCATATTTAGCATCTTCATGTATAGAAATTGCAGAATAAAGTGCACTATCATCAATATGTACACATGACCATAGGTGAATGTATTTTTTAAAAAGAATTTTTATTCAAAATGCTCAACGGCAAAGAATTTTTTATCTACCAATAAGTCTGTATCAAAATATTATTTATTTTGACTGATCATCATGGGTTTACATATACAATGAAACAATACACAATCGCAGGTCTATGAAAAACATATATATGAACACGGTCATCTGCCTATACAAAACATATACATAAACGCTTGAATGTGACAAAAACAATTAGACAATTAAATAACATTACTATAGATAAACATACAATACAAGAAAGGGTGGATGGGCTGTAGAACAATTCGGGGGCTGGCAGTAGATAGGAACAGGTAAGAGTTGTGGGGCAGGAGGGAGAGTCGACAGACGACGACAGAGTTAACTTAAATTTTAAAAAACGAAAACCACTTACCGTGCGCTAGATAAGTGTTTTTTTATTTTTTTATTTAAGCTTCCCTCCTCGTCGTCTGTTGACTCCCCTCACACTGCCCAAAGAATGTATGGTGTGGATGTTTATTTTACCTTAGTTTTCATTTTGGTTCTATTTTGTCCCATCTTATAATGCTGTTATTTCCTTCAAATCTCAATCTCGTAGTCGGTGCAATGTTAGTTACAGTTATGCTTTCAACTGATAGAAAGGGTGTTGCTCCACCAGATGGCCTAATTGAATTTAAAGCTAGGGTTCTCGTTCTGATTATACTGATTCTTTTTTTGCATCAGTATATATTTCTTAAAACATTGTCTCACTCTTGAGAGTTATATTTTTGAATGGTGATGCCTTCTCTGCTGTATGCAGTTTAAACTGACCACGTCAAATAAATAGGTAATTCAATGCGTACGTAGTTCTATAATTGGAAACGTATACGCGGTTATATCATTATTTGGGTGTCATTGCTTGATGGATGTGAAATTCTATTCCTTGATTTTATCTTGTGTAAATTGGGTATTTAGTATTTTATGAACTAGGTGTTACCAAGTGCAGGATCATATATTTTGTAAGTGGTCTTTTACAATAAAGTAGGCCAAAAGGAAGCACAGGGTGCTTTCGGTATTATTAGTTATAGCTTAGTGCTATATCAACTTCGCACATAGTTTCTGTTAATGATTTTGATTCTCTAAATGAGTTATATAATTTCATCCGACTAGGGGCCAATTTCATGCAAAATTATTTGTAGACAGCGGCCCTACGTCCACTAAGGCACAGGAGCGTCGCCCTCCCTGCTGCCAGCGCAGCAAACATGAAAACTAAAACGTTAATAAAATGGATTTATTACTTTTTTTTTCAGTGCAGCCAAGTGTTAGGGCATGGCCAGCACTGCTGACTGGCAGCAGGGGAAGAGGAATGGTGCACACCTAAAGTTTAAAGTGAGCATGCCACTTTGGCTGCGTATCTTGCGACAGCCAGTCCGACATGTGCACTTTCAACCTCTCCACCCGAGCTGTCTTAGACCACTGGGTGGAAAACAGGCACAGGCCTCCAGTGCCTGTAGGAAAGCTAGGCCAGACCGCTCCAGCCAATCCTGGGGCTGCTCTCATGCTGGTTAACAGAATGAGAGCAGCGTCTGGATTAGTTAGAGGAGTTGGCTCAGAGACCCCTTGCTGCCGAACTTTGAACTGGAGAGGACTGGATGCAGTACGTCCTCTGTTATGATGTTTTACTCCAGATCGTTTGCTCCAAGAATCCAAAAATGGTAAATCAGGAGCCTGGGGAAGGTAATCTATATATATTGGCATATTAAACAAAAGGCCCTGATTACGAGTGGGCCGGTAAAATCCGACTAGTGCATAAACCCCCGTTTGGCTGTATTTAACGCCCGATAAAGGGCAGAATTTTCATAGTAATGAAGCTTGACCTTGCTAATTTGTCCTCTTGGGTATTCATTGATAACTTGCAGTCCATGGTAATTACAAGGTTTTTTACTTCCTTAGATACTTTAGGAGGTGGTCCAAGATCGTCAGGCCAGGCACAGAGTGGGTCATAATTTTTGCAATTGCCACGTGTAAGTATTTCAGTTTTGGAAGCATTCAATTTGAGATGGCTCCATGCCATCCACTGATCAAAGACTCTGCAGCAACTGAAGATTTTTGAGTTTTCAATGTCTTTGGGGCTTTCCAGTTTAAGGAGTATTTGTGTGTCATTTGCATAGTTATAACATATGAGCTGAAATTCATTGATTATTGCCGGCAATGACTTCATGTAGATGTTGAAAAGCAGTGGTGAGATGATTGAGCCTTGAGGGACCCCTACTTTTGTGAAGTGCAGTTTGGATTAGAATGAGGGAGTATGGATGACATTACTTATGTTTTGAAGGTAGGATATAATCCAGTGGAGAGAAGTCCCCTCAATGCCGGCTTCATAGGATCTTTGTATTAGGGTTTCATGGTCAACTGTGTCAAAGGCAGCTGAGTGGCCCAAGAGAAGTAGTGCAGCAACCCTGTTCTGGTCTACTGTGTTTTTAAGGTCATCCCAGATGGTGATGAGGGCAGATTATGGGCCTCTTCCTGGATGGAATACAATTTGGCAGTCTGAAAGTATGGAGTTATCTTCACTGAATTGTGACATCTGGGTAAATGCTGTTCTTTCTATCAGTTTGCCCAGAAAAGGTCTATTTGTAATTGGTCTGTAGTTCTTGGGGCCATACAGGTCCAGGTTTGTTTCTTTAATAATGGGCATTTGTATGCATTTTTTAGGTCTTCTGGAAAGATTCCCATAGTTAAATAATTACTGATGATTCTTATTACTGGTGTGGCAGCAGAGGTAGATAAAAGACTGTTCTTGAACATTTGAGGTGAACAAGGGTCCGAAGTGCAGCCGGAAGGCCTCCTTGCTTTGACCAGATCCATAAATTATTTTTGTGATATTTGTTTGAAGGCATGAAGAGGCTGGGTTAGCCTACTCTTGGAGGGGATTTTTAGAAATCGATTGGTGCTGGTCGTTTTCCTTTGTTTTAAATCGGTGTCCAACATGTGTGCTTTGGGAGTGTAATGATTTGCCAGTTAATCAGTGAATTCTTGAGTAATGGGATGAGTTCCTTCTGTGCATTTAGGTTTACCAAATTGGGTGAGAATTTTATAAAATTCTTTATTTGCACATTTATCATTTTGATTTCTATCTGCATACTACCTTTTTTTTTAGATTTTTTGATTATTGATTTGTATGTTATGTTAAGTTTGCATAGGTGAAGTTCGTCTTGATTGCTATTTGTTTTGAGCCAGGTGCATTGCAGCTTTCAAATTTGTAGATTTATCTATTTTAGTTCTGTATTTCTCCAAGGTGCTTGTTTATTTTTGTCCTGTTTTGTTGTTCTTAGTGCTATTAGTATATCAAAAGATTCCTGTACCCACTCAAAATGTTTTTGAATAGAATTTATTGCGTATAGATCTGTGTTGGATGTTAGTTGTGCTTCTAAGTATTCAAAATTGAGTTTGTTCCACCTTCAATATGTGGATGCACGTAAGGTGGTTTTAGGTGTGTTGATTTGTGGTGTTTTATGTTGGAAAGCTACCAAATGGTGGTCTGACCAAGTGACGTGACTGGACTAGAAACAACTTGAGCAAGACGGTGTCTCCCTGATCGTGGCCAGCCACTCTTTTCCCTCTCACAGCATAAGCGTCAAACTTATTACACTTATTGATATGTTACTGTGAAGTCCCAGTCCCCTTTCATACTATCTTGATTCTTGCATCTGCTCCTTGACATCTTTATAGTAACACCATATCGGCTGTGTTGCATAACATTCTTTCCTGCATCGTTGTACAGTCATTTCCTATCCCTCCTGCTGTTGCTTTGAGTGTATTCCCATTTACTGGTTTTGAAGCAACCGGCTTGTTGTTCTTCAGGAGGCTCATTGATCCACCCGAGCCCCTGATGCTTAGCCTCCTTCAAAGGGTTAATGGAGTAATGTTTTGAGTTGTAGTGAAACACCAGGGCAGAGAGTCAGGACATCAAATTAGATCTGCCTGTTCCTTATTTCTAGCGTCACATCCTGCAATGGTCTTAACCTCTTAGGAATATTTTGTGATAGATCTTGGAACAGATGTATTGTAAAGTCTTCTGAGTGAAAGAGTCTGTTCATCTCACTTCTAGTCAAATTCTCTCTTTCATTTATGACCAGGCCAGGCTCACTTATATATTTCTGGGCTTGCCACTGGGTCAACTCTTTCTCCCCTACTCTTTGAGAACTCACAGTGGGTATTTGGTGATCACTATCATCCTGCACGACATATTAAAACAGTGTACTCTTCAATATTGGATCATTCAACCAGTTCCTTGGCTCCCCTAGTCCTTATGTTATCACGTCTGGGGAGATCTGCCAGATCACTACTCTGCTCTCTTAGCTCTCTAACTTCAACAGTTGCAGCCACTAAAGTTGCAATATTGTCCTCTAAATAGGCCTGGGTGGAGTTCACGGAGTTCTGCTGCAAGGTGCTCCGCGAAGTGCAGAAAAAGCTCTCCCGCGCTCCGTGGAGTTCCGCAAGCGGCAGAGTAAGGGAAGTCGTGATGCTCGCACTGATTTTTAGCACCAGCAGTTTGTCCCATGCTGTAAAATCAGCACAGTCAGCACCACGTGCAGTACAAGAGGGCACTGCTTCTTTCTGCCACTCGAGTAGATGTTCGACTTGAGTGGCAGCTTCCTCAATGCAAGCAGCTGGTTTCTCAACGTGAGTGGTAGTGACCTGCCGGCACCGCCCACGTTGAGAAATCTCACTGGGAGGTGGTCTAGCGTACAATTTTCTTCACTTGCGCTCACCAACATAACGTTGGTGAGCCGCGAGAGAGAAAAACTCAGCTCCGCACCGCTATGCAGAGTTTTTCGGAACTCTGCGCTCTACGCGGTTTGGGCAAAACTCTGCAAACTCCACAAGCAGAGCAGAATTGTACACCCGGGCTTACATGTAAACACAAAAGCAAATGTGTTAGTTGGAGGTGAATGGGTGGATACTGTCCGGAATTCCGGCAACAAGCAGGGACAGGACCCAAATCGGTTGTTGGCACTTCTCCCTCAAGTGGTTACACCCAAGAACCAGTATGTTGAGAAACTTGGTAGAAGTAGAGAAGGAGAATATTGTGCCCAAGAATTCAATTATATTGTCCTGTAGTAATTTAATCCAAAATGCATTCTTCGGTTTTTATATTTATTTATTTGGAACAGATCCAATGAACCAAGCCAAAACAAGAAGAAACAGCCAACCAGTGTTTAGCCCGTGGGGCCAGATAGGCCAAGGGCTTCTTCAAGGCAAAAGGTCTTGTTAAGGTCATGTGACTTGAAATTATTTGTTCCTGCAGTCCCTGCGGTCCTGATAAAGTGAAGATTGGCTGATATAAAAACCGAACAATGCATTTTGGATTACATTACTACAGGATATTATAATCGAATTCTTGGGCACAATATTTTCCTTCTTTACTTCTACAAAAGCAAATGTAATGCAGGAAATAAACAGCCAAGTATTCTCTATGTTTGATGTTGGGTTGAGTTATTCATCACAGTATATGCATTGCAATGTTGTGAAGGCACTTGGTGATAAAGTCAAGAAGGATGACATTTGCGATATCATAACAATATCACCAGTCATGCCATTTTTGAAGTCCTGTCATTGGGGTGATTGACGTGGTCATTGATCAGGTCATTGAGCTTCAACCCTTTATTTTCCATATGTACACCAAAAGTACCCACATCAAAGTCCTTCTTGAGAATAGAATGGTGCAATGCACAATATCACATACATTTGAATTATATCCAGTGATGGTGGAGGAAAGCTTACTAACAAAGGTAAATTAAAGGTATTTACATATGCCGGTGTATTTATCATTGTCTTTGCTTCTACATAGCCCACTACATAAATTATATCACATCTATGGTGCTGAAAGTTGAAATCCTGGGTGAAATATTCAACTTTATTCCAATGTAAACGTGGTGGTCAGGGAGCCCACATCTAGTTGAAGGTTCACCCACTGCTTCATTCAAAGAATAGCTTCTAGTTAACCAGGTTATTGATCATATTGCAAGTAAAGCTCTCTCATCTCTTCTATATTTGGTTACCCAAAATACTCAACAGGCCACCCCACCATGCTTCCAACTATCACAACTTTGTCACTGTGGAAAATAGAATAAAAGTCAAAGGATTGTGTTTAATTCACAAGGCCCGTTCAGTCAAGGGTTCTGCGGGAGCCTGAGGATTAGCCAAGAATGAACCATTGCCACCATGTTAGAACGGAGCTGAAACAAAAAGATAAATCCTGCAAATATCATAAAATATTAGATTATTAATGTTCAGTCAATGATGAGAGGTTGGTGAAGTTTCAACATCTTTATTTATCTTAAAGGATTAGTATTGCTTTGTCATCTTTATTCGGGTTTGTCGAATTGCAGAAAGATCAATAAAAAGATTGATTAGTGACAGCATAAATCAAATACAAAGCCTTCCATAGAGGAACATTTTCACTAAACTAGCTAAGGAGCCAAACCTATTCTAATAGAACCCATGAAGAGTTCTTTTCGGAAAAGAGCAAGAATTTGAGTATAAGAAGAACTTCCCATAAAACGTTGTTCTAGAAACTCAGCCGAGTTCCTTACAGCTACTGCAGCAACCATCAATAATAGAATGATCTTCATAGCAGCATTGATCAGAAAAGGGTCTTTGGCTAAAGAAGAACAACGTCACCTTTAGCAGTAGCTATCGGAAAACAAAGTAGAAAGGAACACTTCTTCGGTAGAGGAGTTGCAAGGCAGGGAAAGGGATCTGGACCAGAGTCTGAGAGAGTCTCCTTCTACCTAGCTAGGAACACTCATTAATATAAAATCACACAATAATGTATCGAAACTAGTTGGATATTAGCTACTTTCATCCAATAGAAACCTCTCATCTGATGGTGTCGCCAACTTCCGATGCTTCTCTTGATTCCCACGCTAAACATTCATGCAGATATATTTTAAAACATTGTTTCAGGACTTTGTTACATGGGGGACAGTTCTCATGAGAACCTTCGTACCTAAGCTTAAAGATACACTCTATGTCCTTTGTGAATACAAAATCAAGACAGATATGATGAGGGAAACTAGCAATAATAATAATATTCTGTGAAGCATTCATAAAATATATCTAAATCATTATGTATTCAACAGTTACCACAAAGCTCTTTTTATTAGGGTAGGTGACCTAATGTGGTGTGATGAAGCTAAAGAAACATCAGTTCTAAATAAATGTCTATTATGCTACATGAACATGAGTCGAAAGAAAAAGGCTTTTTAGGCCTAACTGAAGGGGCACATTTAAGAATGATGGCCATGTAGAAAAAAAATTATTTTACATTTATTTCGTATTCATTTTAGTAAACACTTTCTTCTCCTATGCATGAGCAATTAATATATTATTTGCAGCCTTAATAATGTATTTTAAAAGTATTCTTTCATGTTATAGAGCAGGCACATTTTCTACGTGTCATTTTCTAATGTGAAAACAATTCTGCAGCAGTTTAAACGCATTCTAAGGTGCAATTCTAACATGGTCTGCAAGTCAAAATATGATTTTTAAAAGTCCTTTCTTCCAGTGCGAATGGGTTGCTGACTAAACCCACACCAGGTACCCCAGACAAAACACCCCTAAACGGCTTCCCATCTGAGGTTTGAAAGAAAAAAAAACAGGCTTTGTGACAAGTTGCAGTCTGCTGTGAAATAACTTTCATCTTGATATGAGGCCCCAAACAAATTACTTACTAGTGGAAGGCATTTTGATTAGGCAGTACTTTATCTGCTACCAAGCCACAACAAGGAACCCATTTCCCCGTGGAGTAGCTCTGCCACTACATGTATTTCTACACCCCATGGCTTTACGTGACTTTCCAACCAGTTCTACCTAGGTATCATAAAAAGTAAGGTATCAATTCCACCACTAGATCTACCCACGAGAAAAATCTTCTCAGGGATTTCAATGAGTGCATCCTAGTAACACCCCTTGAGTAACTTGCACCACCAATATATAGAGGTATTTGTCTTAGAAAAGTGCATGAAGTCTAGTCTTTCCCTTCTTGCAATGGTTTGATTATATTTTTAAGATAAGCACATGTAGGACTAGCTAGCACTGCAAATGCTACAAGATATTTCCATCGAAGATATACATAAAATACAGGCTAAATGATTGACTTTAATAAAGGAGAATGACACCCCGAAAAAGACTGTGGGATTATGGCAAAAACTGTTTGGAGGTGGACTCAATCTGCATCAAGGTCGACTAGCAGAATGTTTTCAGACTGTAGGTTTATTTATTTTTAAAAAGCTGAGACTTACAGATATTTAACAACTAAATATCTCGCACCTATATTCTGAAAGTGCTTCAATTCATAAATTCACAGGGTTTGTAACTTTGTACCTTAAGGGGCATATTCACAAGGAGCTATCGCTGAATTAACGGCACTTTATCGCAGCCAAAGTCGTGATAAATTTACCCCCCCATTCACAAGCCGGTGTAAACAGCCCACAGCACCAGTTTACCCGCGATAGCAGCCGCAAAAAACATCGCCACAGAGGACCCCAGCAAATATCGCTAATGAGATGCAGAGTAGGCGTTTCCGTGACAAAAGCCGAGACAACAGCACACCTCAACATTCACAACGACCAGCCACATCCGCGATAAAGACACATAACAGGCGATAAGGCGCGTTAGCACCAGGAAATCTACACCTGCTCTGACCTGGTGTAAAGTCGGACGGCAGCCAGCACCACAAAAGGGAGCACAGCCCAGGGCCACATCCGAAGGGCAACAGATGCCATGGAGCCACCCATCATGCGGCCCGGACACCAAAGAGGGCCACAACACCCACCTCCACCATCCCAGGACCACCCCTCCCTGGCACCCCCCCGACCAAAGACATGCCACATCAGCCACACCCAAACATGTACAAAATATTCCGCTTGATGCCGCACAATCACAACTGGTGACAGGGATGTGTCGTCACAGAAATGACCAGCACACATTCACTTTCGTAGCAACAAATGAAACTTTATTAAAATGAACAACGAAATGAAATGAAGACACATGGCCGCTCCCCTCCGGACAATACGAAGGTCACAGCCTGTAAGACAAAAAACATGATGAGAAGGTGTGTCCTGCGCACATCAGAGGACAGAGAGAGAGCGAAGGAGAGAGAGAGGAAGAGAGGGAGAGAGAGGAAGAGAGGGAGAGAGAGAGAGAGAGAAGAGGAGAGAGAGAGGAAGAGAGGGAGAGAGAGAGAGAGTGCTGCTCCTCCGCACCCAGGCCACACTGCTCACCTGCTGCAACCGGTGTGTCTCCAACCACGTGCAGGTATGTAGGGTAGTTCGTATAAACAGGGGGCTATGGGGAAGAAAATCCCCAATGCCTGGAGGGTTGAGAGGATCCTACGTTGGAGTATAACCTCCCATGTAAAGACATTAAACCACAAAAGATACTCCAATAGACCGGCAAGTGGTCAAGAAACTAGGTAACCTAATAATGATAGGGGAAGTGTCTGTGTGAGGATATAAACCTACCAACACCAAATGGTGCGTAAGGAAACAATTCCTTTTGATTTAGTTACCCTCACACACCCTAGTGGTGTCATGCTTCATCATCGGGTCACCCCGACGCCTACAAGTCGGGGTGGGCTCAACCACAGTATTGGGAGCTCTTGGAACAATGAGGACCAGGGGGATTAAAGATAAAAAAACCTCAGACAGACCCTGGTTTCCCTTTATTATTGGGTCTGTCAGGGATATTAAAAATGATTAAAAATCGGGTCAATGGGAGTGATTATGGTCCTATGACCCTATTGCCAACATGTTTCAGTCCTGAGTCGGCCGTAAAGGTCCTGGACTTTCTTCAGGGCAAAGGTCAACCACCCTGGGAAAAACAGTAAGAGGGAAGTCCCTATCCTGTGAAGAATTAAGGGCAGGGTAGCTGCTCCTTAAGTAAAAGTTACAGATGTTCGATCTGTTATGCGCAGTTCTCCATCTGTGAACAACAAAAAGACAGACAAAACACCGTTTTCCATGGACATACATCATTTGTGTAGTCATATAACTTCCCAGTTAGGTGCATAGGTAGTGACCCAACATTAAATAAATGCCAGGTGAGTATGTAAATAAATATTCACAATCTCATCATACTTGTGCCAGTCACATCTATATCTGAAACATAATTTTTCTATGTGGCAGATAAATGTGTGGTGGCGATTTTACTCGCATACTGACGTTATCAGCAAGCCAGTGCGTGTACATTCAATAGTGTAAATAACGCGTGACAGTCTCTATAAACAGCAAAATGCTGCTACCATTCAGTGTGAATTTATACAAACATGCACTCACATCTTTTTCAATAAAAAACATCCAAGTTCTTACCCAAATTGAGGAGAGAAACTATGTCACAGGGGACCGCTAGGCGTAAAAGGGTAGCCCTGTAGTCAAACCCTAATGTTTTGTTCAAGGTTAGGGAAAGGGTAAAATAAAGCGGCATATTTGAGAAAAGGCAAACAGCCTTTGTCAAGTACAAATGTAGAAATGTAGAACTGAGCCTACAGATACTTTGATTGGCCAAATCAAAGTATCAGCTCTTACTTCATCAAGGATCCTGCCCCGCCTGTGTACCTACTTGGTCCGAGTCCCCGGCTTTCGCTCTGAAATGCCGGCGGAACCGGATATAAATACACCTGTTTACCGCGGGAAACTTGTTGATTGAGAACGACGCCCATAGCGTTGTCACGGCTTTTCTAGACGTGTAAATATTGCGTATAGCATGCCGGGCCTATTCATGGGAAATGTAGTATTCTTCATAAGTAAAGGAGTCAGGAGCAACTATTGGTCATATTCAAACAGCAATATATTGCCGGTGTCAACGACATGATGTCAGTGTCGTATTAGTAAAGGATCATGGGACTTGTAGTTTCTATAAAAAATTAGGTTGAATGAGAATGACGGCCGTGGCATTGTCATGGTATTACTAGACGCATACATGTTGTGTATAGCAAGCCGGGCCTATTCATGGGAAATGTAGTATTCTTCATAAGTTAAGGAGTCAAGAACAACTATCGGACATGTTCAAACAGCAATGTATTGCTGGTGTCAACGACGTGATGTCAGTGTCGTATTAATAAAGGATCATGGGACTTGTAGTTTCAGTATAGAATAAGGTGTCGATCAGAGAATTTTTATCCGCTATACTCCTGTGCTATATCAGGTTAGAGTAAACCTCTCCCTGCATTCGGATCGAGAAGAAGGGGGAGGGAAGGAGGGGGGAGGGGAAAGGCAGAAGGGGAGAAGGTTGTTGGCTTGGGGTTGGGTATGCTTGATGTTGTATTCTAAGTGGTTATTCAGATATTGCTAAATCATGTGAGTGAAAATAGACAATGGATACTCCCAACAGGGGGTGGGGAAAAATTGATGTTGTGTTTTCAAAATATAATATTCGAATAATTTGTCACATGAAAAGGTGGTAGCAGTGATAGCCTGCCGCCAAGTTTGATTTTATTTATTCAGCTGATTCCAGGGTATGGAATCATTTAGGCCAATCTTATATGTTTTCAAGCGATACACCCATCGTTGCTCTCGTTCCAGAAGTCTGCTCAGTAGGTTACCTGAGCCCTTCACTTTCTCAATAATTGTCCACCTAATGTCTGTGTCTTTATGTTGTTTCTCCTTATAATGTGCAGTTAATTTAGTTGCTGTCACTGCCCGTCTTATTGTGCTTCTGTGTGGACTGAATATTGGTTTTGACCTTAAAAGTGTCTTGTTTATTATTTTCTTCACATCATTCGAAGAGGAGTTGTATGTTGTGACACAGATTATTTGATCTGGTTGAGTCTTTTGATGGGTCTCTAGCAGAGCCTCTCTTGGGGTGTTACGTGCTTATAGAAAAGGCCAAAAAAGAGCACGTAACACCCCAAGAGAGGCACTGCTAGAGACCCATCAAAAGACTCAACCAGATCAAATAATCTGTGTCACAACATACAACTCCTCTTCGAATGAGGTGAAGAAAATAATAAACAAGAAATGGCCCAGACTCACATCAAATAGACTCTCCTATGAGAAACCTATGTTCTCATTTAAGAAAAATAGAAGTTTGAGAGATACACTTGTTAACACCGACACTTTTAAGGTCAAAACCAATATTCAGTCCACACTGTAGAGTAACCCACCTGTCACGGGTCACTTTCCCTGCGGCTCGTGTGTGGCTTGTCCTTTTACAGAACATACCAAGAGCCTGGACCTAGGCCTACACTTCCCATGGGAACAAAGATCTCACACCAACTGTAATTCAGAGTCAGTTGTCTACCTCATTAAGTGCCCATGTAATTTGAGTTATATCGGCATGACAAGCCGGAAGATCAAAGTTCTCATTAGCGAACACAGAAGCACAATAAGACGGGCAGTGACAGCAACTAAATTAACTGCACATTATAAGGAGAAACAACATAAAGACACAGACATTAGGTGGACAATTATTGAGAAAGTGAAGGGCTCAGGTAACCTACTGAGCAGACTTCTGGAACGAGAGCAACGATGGGTGTATCGCTTGAAAACATATAAGATTGGCCTAAATGATTCCATACCCTGGAATCAGCTGAATAAATAAAATCAAACTTGGCGACAGGCTATCACTGCTACCACCTTTTCATGTGACAAATTATTCGAATATTATATTTTGAAAACACAACATCAATTTTTCCCCCACCCCCCCTGTTGGGAGTATCCATCGTCTATTTTCACTCACATGATTTAGCAATATCTGAATAACCACTTAGAATACAACATCAAGCATACCCAACCCCAAGCCAACAACCTTCTCCCCTTCTGCCTTTCCCCTTCCCCCCCTCCTTCCCTCCCCCCCTCCCCCTCCCCCTTCTTCTCGATCCGAATGCAGGGAGAGGTTTACTCTAACCTGATATAGCACAGGAGTATAGCGGATAAAAATTCTCTGATCGACACCTTATTCTATACTGAAACTACAAGTCCCATGATCCTTTATTAATACGACACTGACATCACGTCGTTGACACCAGCAATACATTGCTGTTTGAACATGTCCGATAGTTGCTCTTGACTCCTTAACTTATGAAGAATACTACATTTCCCATGAATAGGCCCTGCTTGCTATACACAACATGTATGCGTCTAGTAATACCATGTCAACGCCACGGCCGTCATTCTCATTCAACCTAATTTTTTATAGAAACTACAAGTCCCATGATCCTTTACTAATAAGACACTGACATCATGTCGTTGACACCGGCAATATATTGCTGTTTGAATATGACCAATAGTTGCTCCTGACTCCTTTACTTATGAAGAATACTACATTTCCCATGAATAGGCCCGGCATGCTATACGCAACATTTACACGTCTAGCAATGCCGTGACAACGCTATGGGCGTCGTTCTCAATCAACAAGTTTCCCGCGGTAAACAGGTGTATTTATATCCGGTTCCGCCGGCATTTCAGAGCGAAAGCCGGGGACTCGGACCAAGTAGGTACACAGGCGGGGCAGGATCCTTGATGAAGTAAGTGCTGATACTTTGATTGGCCAACTGTAGGCTCAGTTCTACATTTCTACATTTGTACTTGACAAAGGCTGTTTGCCTTTTCTCAAATATGCCGCTTTATTTTACCCTTTCCCTACCCTTGAACAAAACATTAGGGTTTGACTACAGGGCTACCCTTTTACGCCTAGCGGTCCCCTGTGACACAGTTTCTCTCCTCAATTTGGGTAAGAACTTGGATGTTTTTTATTGAAAAAGATGTGAGTGCATGTTTGTATAAATTCACACTGAATGGTAGCAGCATTTTGCTGTTTATAGAGACTGTCACGCGTTATTTACACTATTGAATGTACACGCACTGGCTTGCTGATAACGTCAGTATGCGAGTAAAATCGCCACCACACATTTATCTGCCACATAGCAAAATTATGTTTCAGATATAGATGTGACTGGCACAAGTATGATGAGATTGTGAATGTTTATTTACATACTCACCTGGCATTTATTTAATGTTGGGTCACTACCTATGCACCTAACTGGGAAGTTATATGACTACACAAATGATGTATGTCCATGGAAAACGGTGTGTTGTCTGTCTTTTTGTTGTTCACAGATGGAGAACTGCGCATAACAGATCGAACATCTGTAACTTTTACTTAAGGAGCAGCTACCCTGACCTTAATTCTTCACAGGATAGGGACTTCCCTCTTACTGTTTTTCCCAGGGTGGTTGACCTTTGCCCTGAAGAAAGTCCAGGACCTTTACGGCCGACTCAGGACTGAAACATGTTGGCAATAGGGTCATAGGACCATAATCACTCCCATTGACCCGATTTTTAATCATTTTTAATATCCCTGACAGACCCAATAATAAAGGGAAACCGGGGTCTGTCTGAGGTTTTTTATCTTTAATCCCCCTGGTCCTCATTGTTCCAAGAGCTCCCAATACTGTGGTTGAGCCCACCCCGACTTGTAGGCGTCGGGGTGACCCGATGATGAATCATGACACCACTAGGGTGTGTGAGGGTAACTAAATCAAAAGGAATTGTTTCCTTACGCACCATTTGGTGTTGGTAGGTTTATATCCTCACACAGACACTTCCCCTATCATTATTAGGTTACCTAGTTTCTTGACCACTTGCCGGTCTATTGGAGTATCTTTTGTGGTTTAATGTAGGGCAGTTCACCAGGTCACACATCTGATTCAGAGCCGTCAGCTGAAACAGAGCCCAGATACATGACTGGCACAGAACACACGCTTGCACAAGACAACATCGCCTGCCCGCCCATGCACACCCAGGCAGAGGCACCCATACCCCTCCCGCCGCCCATCCGAGCATGCCCACCCATGCACACCCAGGCCTCAATGCTCACCTTCCGCCACCGGCTCGTAGACAGGAGGTCCCACCACGTCCCGCTGCAAGCCACAAGCCCGGGACCCGCGGACATGGCACCCTCCACATCATGCAGCCCCGCTCCGCAGGCCACCAGGTCTCACGTTTGGTGCTGGGTCTTGATTACTCCATGGCAGAGGACATACCAGTGCACCCGGCACCATCGCAGGCTGCACACCCGCTCAACCCAATGGGTGCCACCAACTCTGGCATCCCGGAAGCGACGCCACAGGGCGGTAGGCCTGCGCTGCCCGCTGGCTCTGGCCTACACTGCGGTCCAGCAGGGCACACAAAACCTGAGCTGTCCGGACCGCCGGGACGGGGCATCATCGCAGGTTGCACACCCGCTCAGCAGCTCAAGGTGCCACTGACACAGTGCACCCAAAGTCACCGTCCCGTGACGGGGTGCATGTGCCGTCCCCAAGGCCCCGGGTGCCACTAACCCTGTGCAACCCCAGTCTGCGCCACGTGGTGGTAGGCCCGTGCCTTACTCAAGGCCTCGTGTGCCACTAACCCTGTGCGCAACAACTCATGGGCCCTACATGAGTGAGAACCGTGGAGCGGCCGTCATCCAGTCACCACCGGAAGAGGGGAATGTGACGTCGTTGGCCCCTTATGTTGGCGGAGTCACATGGCCTGTGACGCCTGTGCCGGATGGGTGTGGTGTGTGTGAAAACCTGCCCTTAGGGAGTGGCTGTGACATGCTGACAACTAGACCAGTGACCTGCACACCACCAGCGAGTACGCCCGCGACGGGTAGCAATGAGGGTCCCCCCTCGGGGCGTTAGCGGAGTGGTCTGGCCTGCAGTACGCCCGACCAGCGCAGTGCTTGCAACAATGACTCGTGGGCTCTGGGCGTGGTCCAGTCCATGTCCGGACAAGGAAGTGACTGATGCGTGTGTCCCTGTTGTAGTGTTCACGGAACCCGGTACACAAAATGCAATGTCGCAACCTCTGACTGGCATCCCACAGGATGAACATCATTGACGCAAGGGAAGGCACAGTCCCCACATTCATCCACACATCCAAACATGAATGACGTAAGACATTACACAGCAGTGCGTCACTGGATGTTTATTTGCACATCCAGTGCAGTCATGCAGCTGGAGCTGTACAGGGCAATGCCAAGCACACTACACAATATGGGCCCGTGGAGGGCCAGCCAGTGTTCATCCGGGGATGACCTGTACTGCGGAAGAGGAAGGGTACAGTCCGCAGTCTGTCCGCTGTGTCATTGGTCGTGAAACAGGATGTGGCAGTCCATGTCGCTGTCCGAGGTGAGTGTATCGGAATGTATCGGGGGTCAGTGGTAGGTCTTGAGGCCATGTGGGGCACCAAGCAGTAACAGGCAAGGATGTGGAAATGGATGCTAGTGCCTGGCCCTCCTGACCACAGTCCCATCCATGTCCTCGTCCCCGGGTTGTGTACCCTGCCCCACCTGTGGGTGTTGCAGTACCGGCTGCGGCACTGTGTGCCACTGACACATCAGGGGCCGCAGGAGGATTGTCGGCCACACTGTGTGGCAGTGACACATCAGGTGCCGGAGTAGATACGCCTGCCGCACTGGGAGACACTGACACACCAGGGGGCGGAGATGTGGATGGTGTGGGGGCAGCAGCATTCATCATCGCCAAGCCTTGTGGCAGCAATGCCATGATGAGGACATGCAGGGCACAGTAGATCCCAGCTACATTTCGCTGATGTGCAGCGGCGGCTGCCATCCTTTCCGCCTCCATCCGCACCATGTCCTCCATGAGCCTCCGCATGTGTGCCAGCTCACGGCTGGCATCGCTGGGGCCACTCTGTGCGGACAGGTATTCTTCCCTCCGCGTCATGACTCCAGAGATGTCAGTCAGGGCTTGCTGGAGCCCATGGGGTGGACATAGACACCCAAGGATGGCGTCCAGTTTGGTAGCCATGAGCTCGAACCCCACCCACACCTGCTCGGCTGTCTCCCTCTGGCCCTCCAGCACACGGCGTTGGAAGGCCATGTGTTGTTCCTGGGGGACTTGGGAGGGTGCCAGGGCTGTGGGTGCCTCCTGCTGGGTGGTTTGGGTGGTGGGTGGGGTCTCATGGATGTAGCTGGGCTGCCCTGATCCTGGAGGTGAGCTGTGGATGAGGTCAATGAGGTCTTGGATGGTTTGGGTGTCGATGCTGGTGTTGTCCTCCTCCTCGTCATCAGTGAAGAGTGGCTGTGACTGCTCTGCAGGAGGTGTTGACGATGCCCTGCGATGTGAAGGGGAAATGGTGTATTACAATGTGTCCACATGTATGTAGCCGCATGGTACAGGTTGACATTCAGACAGCATGGCATTGTACATTGTGACAGTCTGTGGGTCTGGGCGAGGACCCAGAGAGATTGTGGGTGTGCACTGTGCCCTGCTTGCTTGTGCATGTGTGCCATTGTGGCCATCTCTCCCCGTCCCCCCAGTACCTGGTGGTCACTCACCCTGTTGAGGTTGTGTTGTGTCCTGTCGAGCAGTGTCTGCTCCCCCGACTCCGGCCTCAGTATCCATACTGATGACTGTCAACACCAGCTCCTCCATGTCATCCAGCTCCAGCTGTGGCGCTGGGCCCCCACCTCCGGTCTGCGTTGCTGCCTTCAGGTTGGCGGAGAGTTTCTCCTTGGTCTTCCGCTTGATGTCATTCCATCGCCTCTTGACCTCGTCCATTGTCCGCTTGTGCTCTCTGACGGCATTCACCTTGTCGACGATGTCCCGCCATATTCCAGTTTTGGTGCCCAATGACACGTTGGAGGTGATGAAGAGTTGTTGATGGTGTTTCATCACCTCCGTGACTATGATCCTGTTCGCCTGCGGACTGAACTTGGTCTTCCTCGTCTTCTTGTCCTTGCCCTTCCCTGTCCCCGAGGTCCCAGGCTGGTCGTCCGGGGTGCTTGTGGGGTTGCGCTCGTCCTCTGCGCCTGCTCCGGCTGCCTCCATGGTGCTTGTGTGTTGGTCAGTTTGTGTGTGGTTGTTTTTTCTATTTTTATGGAGCTTTTTGATGCCTGCCAGGTGTGTGTTGCAGGCCTGGCGCTGCTTATCGCTGATTTCCTCACCGCGAATGGGCTCATCGCACGTTTTTTGGTGTTGTGGTTTGTGTTTTTATCTCCATCGTGGTGGTTGTATCGCGGACATTGTCCGCGGTTTCGGCAGACTATCGCATGGTACCGCCTTGTTGTGAATTCCACGTTGACACAGGGTTATTTTCCCGCGATGGGCTGCGATGTTGAAAGTTGCGTTATGCTACTCTTGCGGTAGTTATCACACGTTCTTGTGAATATACCCCTTAGTATTTACAAAACTCCTTTTATGAGTCCACCTTGTAAAAAGGCTTTTGCAATCCTGTCTGAATTGCAAATAGGAAACGGCACAAAAGGGGCACCAGCTCCTATCTGCGATTTGAAGAGAAAGGTATCAGTATTGTATGACTGCACTTGCAGTCCCAAACTATTGGTCAGATACTGACACCTCAAAGGATCTGGTATCTGATTTGCAGAGGGAAAGCTGTCCCTGTCGGACATCTTCCCCTTAGGAAATGGGGATGGTGGCCTTAGGGAGGCAGGCAGTGGTCAAAACCACTCTACATACTCTCTCTGTTGTCTTCAGAAACTGAGGAGCATATTTACATTATTTTGGCATAGGGCAATGCCACAAGCCTTCTAGCTGTGCTGGCCTACTTCAAAAGAAAAGGGCAGGAATGTACAGCATCTACAAGATACAGCACATTCCTGTCCTTTCTGCCAGTGCACAAACTGCAGCCAAGTGCCAAAGCAGGCATCCTTGCATCGTGGTGCAAGGGTATCTGTGCTGTTTGCATGATTGTTTTTGTACAGGACCAGTCCCTTAATTGGTTGCTTTATAAAACAAAATGTTTTCCCATTTGGGTATGCAAGTGCAGCGAGGGAGGGCTGCTGTCCTTGCAGACGTCTATCCCTGCACTTCAGCCATTACAGCCAACCAGAGGGGTTTCCATTGCGACCTTCTCAAATAATATTCATTACGCAGGTTATTTTGCAATGCCAGTAGAATATGCAATTTGTGAAGTGACCAATTAGTACATAGGCCACATCACAAATTGTATTCCCATTCACAACAGGAATGCAAATTGCACAGCCCTACTTTTAAAATGGTAACAGTACACCAGGTCACATATTCACTTGAATTCCATACCTTACAACTACTTAAGGATACTTTTACTAAAAATTAATCTTTCAACCATTGCTTTCTATTCATAATTTCTGATTAGCAAAGCTTTAAAATCTCTCTGGAATATTGACAAAATTGCTCTCTTTTGGAAGCATTTTAACAGGTGTTTGTTAAATTTACAACAGTGTGGGGCATATTCACAAGAAAATCTCGGAGCATGGAGCTGCGCCAAATTTGACAGCACAGCGCTCCAACATTTTCAAAATGCAGAGATGTGCCTGTGTTTCCCTTAGCACTGGAGCCGAAAAATCTGCCTAGCGCCAGTTCAGGCGCCCTGCCGCCATGTTGAATGGGTGCCTGCGCGGCTGTGACGATTGTATATGTGCAGGAAGGGGCACATTCCTGCACATAAACAATCCCTACTGTTGCACAGACTGGAGTTGGAATAGTAAATTATACTATTCCAACATCCAGTGCCCCCTACAGCAAGTCATTGTAACGACTTGCGTTGTAATGGTATGCGATGTAACAACGCGGTTGGTGTAACGACCGTGTTGTAATGGCATGCGATGTATCGCATGGGTTGTAACGTGGCCTGTTCAGTGCTAAGCCATGCAAAGTGGTTTATTGCTACCTTATAACTATGGAAAATGACGCAGTATCACTGGAGCATCAAAAAAAAGTGATGCTCGGGTGGCGCTGATTGCTTGTAAATATTGCCCACAGTGTTTCAGAATATCAACTTTTATATTATAGCTTTTCAAACTGAGGCTGTAGTCCGCTCCTGTCCTGAATGCCTAATGCTTGTAGGGGTATATTTATGAGCCTCTTTGTGTCGCTCTTGTACCAAGCGATGTGGTGCAAGAGTGACGCAAATATAAAATTATATTTTGAAGCCGCACAAGGCCACCTTGCTTGGCTTCATAAATCTTGAGTAATGTAACACAGCGCAAGTCGCTGCGTTGCATTACTCTGCACTAGGGACTGTAGGTGTTGCGTGAGTGTTATCACGCAACATCCATACATTTTGACACATTCCCAAATTTACAAGAATTTGTAAACCTGGGAATGCGCCAAATATATACGCCTCCCCAGGATAGGCATAACGAGGAGAAATATCTTTATTTCTCCTCGTGTTTTCCTCTTTCTATGTGTGCTGCATTCTGTAGCACACATAGACAGAGGAAAAAGCCTCTCAGGATTGTTTTTTGCAGGAAGGCGCCCCTTCCTACATAAAAACATTCCTGCATGCAATGCAGGCACCCTTGCACCATGGTGCAAGGATGCCTGCATTGGATCTAGGCTGCTAAAACTGCACCAGTGCAAGGGAAAAGGACAGGAATGCACCGTATTGGATAAATGCGGCACACTCCTGCCCTTTTCCTGTGACACAGGGCAGCACAGCAAAGTGACTTGCTGCGCTGCCCTGCATCACAAATGTCATAAATATCTCCGTAATTTTTCTCGACTGACATATTTTGAGGCTCAGTTTAATTTCTCTTTGTACCGATCCGGGGTACCATTTTGTGAGGACGAACAAGCATTTTTTCAGACCTATACCTGCCACCACTATACAATGTGATCTAACGTGAATAAAAGATGTTCTAATATGAAATGCAGAATTTTGTGTACTATGGGTGTCAATTTCCAAAAATCATTGGCCAAACTTTGTCAGCTGTCTTGACTGATGCTTGTCATTTCAGATTGTTGTGCCCAACACACCTAAAAACTGCGACCTAAGGTCAGTTCCCAGAGATGCATAACCCAAGGTCACTGTTAAAAAGGAAGTTCAAAACGGCCTTAGCATTGAGTCCAGTCCCAAAGTCACTCTATAAAAAGGCCAGTCCTCAATGATCAGTAGGTCGAGGCCTCTGACACAAAGTAAGTGACATATTGAGAGTTCCAGTGACTATAATGTACTTGTAATACATCAGATGTAACATCCGCCACGTTTTTGATAGAATACCTTTTCTGTTAAACTCTAGATAAGAGTCACATCCCAGAGACCAATCCCAAGTTGAGTTTCCAAGGCCAGTCCCTAAAAGCTTGTAACCCAATGTCAATCCCAAAAGGCAATTCCATAGAGACTAGGGATCAAAGACCTGTGAAAATTTATGTTGTACTACAAACTGTTGAGAAATGTTAAACAAGCATTTGCAATGTAATAGGTCTCGCATTTACGAGACTTTGAGCTATTGGCACTGTAAATGTTAATAGCTTAAATTCTCGCAAATGTGAGACCTATGGAATTGCAAATATTGTTTGTTTCCAAGCGCGCCATGCTGCGCTTGCACTTAATTTAATAGAGGCCACACCCCTTTCTTTAGATGAGCTGCATCTAAAGAAGGGGGCGTGGCCTCTATTAAGTGCAAGCGCGGCATGGGGCGCTTGGAAACAACCCCAAAAAAATATTTGTAAAGCAATAGGTGTTGCATTTGCGAGAGTTAAAGCTATTGTAATTTATAATGCCAATAGCTCAAACTCCCCTAAATGGGAGACCTAAGGCATTACAAAGAAACGGCCGCCATTATCCCGGCTGCTTGGAAAGTGAAAGCGCGCATGGCGCGCTGAATGTTGCTGCAAAGCACATCATCCGTGCAGTAAGACAAAACTCATTAAAGAAATAGTGCTTACAGGGTAAATAACACAGATGGAGTACCAACAGAAGTAAAAGGGGCAGTCCTCATGGGAGGTTACAAATGAAAACAAGGCGGTACTAAGGAGGGACTAGCAAGCTGATTACCGAATCAGGAGCCAGCATTTACAAAGGACAAAGACACAAGCCAATGAAAAATAGGGCGGAGAGTGGGCGGAGCTTCAAGTGCATACTCTAGTACAGCATGCCTCGCAGAGCACCGCATGCGTTGCCCAGGCTCGACCTAAAAAGACAGGCAAGTGCCATTCCTATCCTCAACCACTTTCTCCTCCCACATTAAATGTAAGGCAACACAGGCCTACACCTTTCAAATCTGTGTATTTTTATTTTTTTTAAGGAGACTGGCTGCAGCAAAAGTTATTTAGGGCTCACTGCTCATCTGATTTACTATTACCTTTTGTGTTTAGCAAAGTTCACATATCCACTTAAACTGATGCTAAAATTTTCAGAAATAATCATCGTTAGATGTTTTATCGTGGAAGAAAATTATGAAGGCGCAAAGTGGAAGAAATGTAAAGCTGCAAAAGCTACAAGAGAGGCGATTTATTGCACACAGAATATAAATGACTTTGCCAATCTACCAAACCTCACGTACAAAAATAACTGATATTTAAACTTTCAAATGTTTTGTTGAATGCCAGTAATATATACAAGCAAGATGATGACATGGTTGGATTTGGAACAGATGTCATTGCAGGTGCCGCGGTCGAAAAAAAATCCCTTATCCTTGGAGATGCAAATGAGCATTTCTTAGAAAAGCTGTTTTACAAACACCCACATGATTTATCCACAGACCGCCATTAGCCTTGGAAAAAAGAAGACAGTGTGAGTTCTTTAAGTGATGGAAACAACTTGGCAGCTTGAGGGAAGGGCAGTAATTATAAGATTATCAGATTACACCACCAGAGACAAAGAGGTCGTATGATGTGCAGCCTGCCAGAATGCTGGGGCAATGTAGGACCTTTCACTGCCCACCTCTGCAGCCCACCCAACATATTTTAAGTTCCCCTCCGATCCGTCTGGGCATTTCTGACACCTGCACAATTTTTCAAATATATTGGCTAAAAAGCTGCATGTGTTACAAGCAGTTATGTAGAAAAAGAGAAGATGGAAGCAGTGGCGTAGCAAAGGGGGGCGGTCCGCCCCGGGTGGCACGAGTTTTGGGGGCGGCGCTCTTACCTGCGGCCGTGCGTGGCAGACATTGCGGGAATCGCCAGCCCCCTCCCCCCGGTTCACACATGCGGCCACCGGGCGGCAAACTCAGGGACCGCCACGAGCGGCAGAACAGCTAGCTACTCCACTGGATGGAAGCTCAGTGCCTGGCATACCAGAACCAATTTTCTCTTAAATTAACATATTTTCTCCAAGATGCATTATGGTAAATGCAATGCTTGATAACAGTCACTTTAGTTTACTCACAGCTTATAAAGTGTTTGCCATTGTTGGTGCAGCCAACGCTTTGTATCTCTGGACACATGTTTCTGGATTATTGTCCTTTATCAACATAGAGTAACATGTTGCTTTGGGGGTGCTTAGAAATTCAGCTCAAAGTCTTTTCAAGTTAAGTGTCACATTTACAGTGTAAGTGTTTCCGGCAGGGGTCATCAGTCAGTAACTTCAATAAGGAGCCAACCAAATAGGGAAGGGGGACACACTGCCTATCATACAAGCACTCATTTTCTCACAGATGCATTATTGTAAAAACAGTCGTTGATAAAAATCACTTTAGTTTACCCACAAGTATTGAAGTGTTTGCTATTTACCATTAATCATCACTGGGCAGAAAAAACACCAGACACCAGGGATCCAAATGCTATTATTAAAAATAGAATAGAGTCTGGGTAGATCTGTCCTGGCATCAGGGAACATCCCCCACCCCAGACACAAAACAGTCTTTCTGCTCTATGGTGGGGGAGCAGATTAAGAGATTTTTCCCCATTCTGTCTGCATCAAGGAGAAGAAAGAACACTAGACACAAAGGATTCAATTTTATTTAAAAAAAAAAAAAAGGATTGGGTGGGGTCCACCAGTACTGGCATTGGTCTTTATCCCCCACCCTTAGACCCCAAACAATCTTTCTGGTCACAAGCAGTGGCAGATCGCGGGGTTTGAATTTGTTGTACAGGAGATGGATTGCATATCTCCCAAGTAACAAAGGGGAATATGTACAAGGAAATGGCGCAACAATCCAGCGAATTTTGCAGTGCCATGCTGCGTCATTTCCAAAACCCAGGGCTGTGCCGTATTTACATGAATACAGCACACCCCTGTGTTTTCCCTAGTGCGGGCGCTAAAAATAGCTGCCTAGCCCCAACACAGTCACGCTTACGCCATAGTGCAAGGGTGCCTGTGTTGCAGGGATGAATGTTTATGTGCATGAAGGCATCCCTTCCTGCACATAAACAATCAAAAATGGCGATTTTGCTACTTCTATGTGTGCTGCATTCTGCAGCACACATAGAAGTAGCAAATCTCCATTATTTATTGATTGTTTCTGTGCATGAAGGGACACCTTCCTGCACAAAAACAATCATTAATGGCATTTTGCTTTCTCTATGTGTGCTGCAGAATGCAGCACACATAGAAAAAGCAGAAATGAGGAGAAATAAAAGTATTTCTCCTTGTTGCGTCAATCTAACGCCTGCTTTTGCACGGCGTTTCTTTTTGGTGCTGCCTCAGATTTACAGATCCTTGTAAATCTGGGGCAGCGTCAAAAAGCAATGGGTGTTGCGGTGGAACACACCCAGCAACATCTATTGCACATCCCTTTTATGCAGATACCTGCGTGAAAGATTACCATATTTACAAATTGTCGTTAAACCACAAATAGTGGCTTAACGTCAATTGTAAATATGAAGCAGGGCATTGCGCCACCAGAACATCAGTAAAAGTGACTTTCCGGTGGCACAATCCCCTTGTAGATTTGCCCATAAGCATTTGACAGGAAATAAGTCTACTATGCAACACTGTTTTGCGACATTATATTGCCCCTAGTTACTGCTCAGCATATTGGGCATACCCTTGGTTTTCTTATGTAAAAGACAGTGCCATAGGCTGTAACAAATCTGCCCCTTGCTCCCCAGGGCAATTTGATATTTTGGAAGTGGCCATGAATGCTGTGACGGTGTACATCTAGAGCTGGCGTGATCATAAGGGGAATCACTATCAGAGTTTGATGCTGCACATACATTACTTTTTAAATTCAATTATTAGCTTCTATAGGAAATCATAAGCAATCTACTCAAATGAACCATTAAAATCAGATATTTGTCTACTTTTAAGAAAGGTACAGCTTTCCAGGTTAAGGCCAAGGTCAATGTCACAGGTGAATACAGTGACTAACACTAATTGGGTCTGCATCAATTGGCTGATGCAGCAAATAATGTAATAGCATATCCCCCTGAAAAGCCTCTGAGGAACAATCCATGGATCCTGATGGCTTCAATACCCAAGGCGTGTTGGCAGCTGTAAAAACTAGGTTCTGGAGACACCTTGTTGATGTTACATCACCTTAACACTTTTGTGTAGAAAACAGTACAATACTTTTATTGCTATTTAGGATGATAAATGAGCATTGGCAAAGTACCCATCTTTTCGATGGAACCACCAAAAAGTCAGGTGCTCACACAGGGGATTTCCACCAGTAGTTTTTGCCTTTGGCGTTGCATATTTATGCCATTACTATGATTACTAAAGCATGCCAGCTAATGCTGGGATGAAGACCTAGGGTCCCTGCTGACTGACGAACAGTAGCTGTTGTGCTGCCTACAGAAAAGTGATGTGTTACTGAAGATCAGGCAGAAGTTACTGCACTATAAATGTATCCATAGAGTTTATTATACCCCAGTTAGACTGAAATATATTTGGCTAGATGTGGATACTAGTTGCATCAGGTGTCCCTACACAGATGCCGATTTTCTGCACTATGCATGGACTTGTACTCTGATTGATTGATTCACCGCATCTCCTTCTACACTCCCACCAGATATCTCTGCTCCGCCCAACTGGCCCTGGCCACCGTCCCATGGATCTGCAAGACCACGGCTGAAGGAAGATCCTTCTCCTACCCCGCTGCGAAGACCTGGAACTCCATCCTCTGCACCTCAGGCAATCACCATCACTGCCACAATTCAGGAAGTACCTCAAGACCTGGCACTTCGACTGAACTGCAGACCCAGCCCCCCTCAACCAGCATCTTGAGACCCTCACGGGTGAGTAAACGTGCTTTATTAGACTCTAATTGATTGCTTGTCCTTGGCTTGTGAAGTCTTGGAAAGCGGTGTTCTCATCTTTAACTATCATGATATTATATATAACCAGAACCAGCCCAATTGTTGACTCTTCTAGACTGTGTGAATGAATGTTTCAACGTTGGTCCAATGATTCATGGTACTTGAGCTTTTACTGGCTAAGAGCAGGGTGGCTACATGTTTGAGGTCAGGACTGGTACCCATAGTTAAGCTATGGATGATGGATCTGAAGCCCTGCAATGACACAGTTGATATGTGTGCACAGTTGGCTTCATGGACCTCACATCCTAAAGATATATGGTGTAGACTGCACTGATTTTTGTTGAGAGTTAGTAGTGGGAGTAGTTAGCAAAGAGCTCAATGTGATAGGATAAAGTTGAACACCAACTTGGCAGGATCCTGTAAATGTGCGCACAATTTGCTATAGTAACAACTGTTGGCACACAATGGGCATTGGGCCATGAATGACTGGATTCTGACTAACTGCCCCAGAATAAGTGGTTTCTGAAAGTATCAAAGTGAAATGTACTGGGATACACATTAGTACTGAAACATACTGGTGCAGTGCTGCATGTCATACTCATTGTCATTGATCTGGATGTAAATGTATTGAAACTTAAATAAAAGTAATATTTAAAAAACAACAGCTCACCCTGTTTATTGTGAGCTCAGCAGCAAAAGAAGGGCTGCGAAGAGTGCTTTTCTATGATGTGATGAATGGCTTCTATGGGGAAGGTGCTCATAGGGCATGACTCGTGATTGTCCTGAGGTGTCTCACAGAGTAGGAGGCTCAAAGAGGTGCAGAAGTAGAGACAGCAAAGGGGCTCCTAGATATAAAGCGTGACTAGGAGACAAAGCGAAGGTTTGCAGAAATTGAGGTACAGAGATAGAAAATGAGGTACAGAGATAGAAAATTGACTTGAGACTCTCAAATAGGTCTATTCCATTTGTGTCAACTTCATTTTTGTTATCATGAAAAATCCCGCAAGAAGTTTCAGAAAGCAAATCTATTGTATTTTCATTGGTTGGTATAGCAATTGACAGCAGTGAAAATGGTGCAGTGCTCAAAGGTGAAGGTGCAGTGATACACAATATGATACACATATGTACAAGAAGGAGTGGCCCTTAACTCCAATAAATTATTGAGCAATATGTATATTGGTCCTTGCTCATGTGAAATCCTAATAGGACAGCCCTCTTTGGAAATGTCAATGTTTCACCCACTCATTGAATCATATGGGTTTCATCGATCAGAACAAATATCTGCTGAGGATATAGTACATGAAAGCCATGTTGTGTCACTACCCAGGCCATAAAAATAGTTATGAATATGTGTCTGGAACTCAATTCACCAGAACAACATTACCTTGTAATTATTATACCAAAAGATGCTCATGGTGCCTCCAAGGTCCAGGGACCTTGCCTTTTTTTAATGGACTGAGTAGTGGCACCACATAGCCTTTGATAGTACATCTTCAGCAGATCTTTGTTTTGAGTACATGCATGAGGTTCGGAATGACGTAATACTGTAAGTTATGGGGTTGTTTTGAACCTGGGGTTCTGAGTGACATCATAAACAACTGGAACTTCACTCTTGTTGTCTTTTTGATGTCACTCAGAACCCCTTGTTGAAAAATATCCCTGTTATTCACTGTTACCCATCTATAATTCTATATGTTATACATCGTAGTCTGCAATCCACATAAAAAATCTGGTCTCTAATTTCCTTATTGCGGTCGAATTGTGACCATCCTGTAGTAAATAAAATGATTTAGATGCTCAACTGTAATAAGTTATTACAGTTGAGTTGCGATGTCATAATGCTTGCTGCTATTAGTCACAATCAAAAGTTGGTGATGGAACATCACTGCAACTAAAAAATAAATTGTTTTTGCCTTCTGATCTGTTTTTTTTTTAAATAAACAGTGGGACAGAAAGGAGATAGTTATGCAACAAGTTTATTTTTTTTAACACTCTGGGTCATTACAGGAAACATACAATCCCTCTCCATGTTATTACTCATTACATCCTTGTAATCTGGTTTACAATAAACTGATTCTAACATCTTTTTGCAACAAAGTACTAATTGCTTTTTGGTGTTTTTTTTTTTTCACTACATGTTTTGCTTTTATTCTTCATATCTTTAACCATACTATCTCTTTCACATGAAAGAGGGTAACATCAAGAATATAAGAGGCTTGTGGAAAGGGTGATAGTGTGATCTGTAGCATCCTCCCCAGCCCGGGAGCATGCAAATGAATACACCACACATGGAGCTCTCTAATAGATGTCTTTATTCCTCAGCATATGATGAGAAACTGCCTTCTCATAGCCGTTAATAACCACACCTTAACACTTCCCAGCAAGTTATATAATTCCTCTGTTGAGTCCGCCCAGAACTATAAGGGTCCTAGAGCACATAGTATCATGACACTATATCTCCCCCTTTGTTAAATAAAAAGTATGAACAACAGTCACATCTTAGTTCTTCAATAAGTCATCGATTTGCTTGCACTAGTCAGCCAAATTGAGTTGTATATGTAGATGAGGTGCACTATGATTGGGCACCGATTGCAAAGGTTCTGGTGCTTGATCTGGACTATCAGGCAGGGTCACCTCATTCAGGAGTGCAGGAGCTGACTAATGTCGAGGTAGGTGCTTAAAGTGTGACAGGTTCCATGTGATGGACTTTCCGGGGACTATATGCCAGCACCATGTGTCCTTTGCACGTCACAACACTCAGAGGATCGACAGCAAACTGACTGTCTGTTTTCTGCTTTTGTTTCTGCTTGACCAGGACCCAGTCACCATCATCGAAGACTGTTTCCTGAGCTTGTTGACTCCGATCAGTATATGTTTTCATTTTGCACTTTCGAGAAGTGTCCATGACATGAACCTTATCAGCATTCATGGATCGGTCAGATGTCCACTGTGACAGTTTGGTTCCGATGGCTTTCCCAAATAGCAAGGTGGCAGGACACTCTCCAGTTGAGTTGAATGATAAGCATGAGGGCTTGAGACAGGGCCTGGTTTAACTCAATTCCCTCCACTGATGCTCGTTGAATTACCCTTTTGAGGGTACCCATGAATCGTTCCACAACACCATTGGTTTGGGGAACAGAGGTGTACTCTTTTGATGCTTGAAACTGAGTCTGACTAGAAAGTCCTTTAATTCTTTGCTATTGAATGGCGGACCACTGTCAGATTTGAGAATGGCGGGGATACCCAACGCTGCAAAGATATCGCCCAACGGCTTGATGATCTTGTCATGGGTTGTTGATGATATTTCCTCTACTAAAGGAAAACGAGAATACTCATTGATGACTACCATAAGATGATGCCCATTTCCTAAGGGCCAAAAGAAATCAACAGCAACTTTTTCCGAGGCATCAGCAAGAAGCTCAGACATTGTCAATGGATGCTGTGTTACTTTGGGGGAAAGGTAGTTGCAAAGATGGCACTCTTTTATTTCCCTCTCAACTCGCTTGTCTAAGTGTGGAAATCACACTCGGTCAGTTAGGGCTACTTTGGTGGCTACAATGCCATGATGTTGGCAGTTCGGGCTGGACTGTTCCCATGAGGCACAGGGTCAGACTGATTTGCATATGGCCATGTCTGAACTGGGGTGGTGGAGTGAGCTAAAGAATGATGATGGATTAAACCCAGATCAGTTGACTGGGGGTGAGTGTTTGATTTGCTCAAGCGCTCCGTCCATCATCCCCTTTGGTATCGCTTTGTTCGCCCTAAGTTGGCAGGGTATGCCCAGACGTGGGTCCCTTGCTCACTTTGCCACTGGATTCAAGCTAGCCTGGCTGATGACGGCTGAATAGCCAGAAACCGGTCCCAGGTTGCTTGTTTCCGGTCCAGGGAAGACATGGCTTGGCAGTTCGGGCTGGACTGTTCCCATGAGGCACAGGGTCAGACTGATTTGCATATGGCCATGTCTGAACTGGGGTGGTGGAGTGAGCTAAAGAATGATGATGGATTAAACCCAGATCAGTTGACTGGGGTGAGTGTTTGATTTGCTCAAGCGCTCCGTCCATCATCCCCTTTGGTATCGCTTTGTTCGCCCTAAGTTGGCAGGGTATGCCCAGACGTGGGTCCCTTGCTCACTTTGCCACTGGATTCAAGCTAGCCTGGCTGATGACGGCTGAATAGCCAGAAACCGGTCCCAGGATGCTTGTTTCCGGTCCAGGGAAGACATGGCTTGGCAGTTCGGGCTGGACTGTTCCCATGAGGCACAAGGTCAGACTGATTTGCATATGGACATGTCTGAACTGGGGTGGTGGAGTGAGCTAAAGAATGATGATGGATTAAACCCAGATCAGTTGACTGGGGGTGAGTGTTTGATTTGCTCAAGCGCTCCGTCCATCATCCCCTTTGGTATCGCTTTGTTCGCCCTAAGTTGGCAGGGTATGCCCAGACATGGGTCCCTTGCTCACTTTGCCACTGGATTCAAGCTAGCCTGGCTGATGACGGCTGAATAGCCAGAAACCGGTCCCAGGATGCTTGTTTCTGGTCCAGGGAAGACATGGCTTGGCAGTTCGTGCTGGACTGTTCCCATGATGCACAGGGTCAGACTGATTTGCATATGGCCATGTCTGAACTGGGGTGGTGGAGTGAGCTAAAGAATGATGATGGATTAAACCCAGATCAGTTGACTGGGGGTGAGTGTTTGATTTGCTCAAGCGCTCCGTCCATCATCCCCTTTGGTATCGCTTTGTTCGCCCTAAATTGGCAGGGTATGCCCAGACGTGGGTCCCTTGCTCACTTTGCCACTGGATTCAAGCTAGCCTGGCTGATGATGGCTGAATAGCCAGAAACCGGTCCCAGGATGCTTGTTTCCGGTCCAGGGAAGACATGGCTTGGCAGTTCGGGCTGGACTGTTCCCATGAGGCACAGGGTCAGACTGATTTGCATATGGCCATGTCTGAACTGGGGTGGTGGAGTGAGCTAAAGAATGATGATGGATTAAACCCAGATCAGTTGACTGGGGGTGAGAGTTTGATTGGCTCAAGCGCTCCGTCCATCATCCCCTTTGGTATCGCTTTGCTCGCCCTAAGTTGGCAGGGTATGCCCAGACATGGGTCCCTTGCTCACTTTGCCACTGGATTCAAGCTAGCCTGGCTGATGACGGCTGAATAGCCAGAAACCGGTCCCAGGATGCTTGTTTCTGGTCCAGGGAAGACATGGCTTGGCAGTTCGGGCTGGACTGTTCCCATGATGCACAGGGTCAGACTGATTTGCATATGGCCATGTCTGAACTGGGGTGGTGGAGTGAGCTAAAGAATGATGATGGATTAAACCCAGATCAGTTGACTGGGGGTGAGTGTTTGATTTGCTCAAGCGCTCCGTCCATCATCCCCTTTGGTATCGCTTTGTTCGCCCTAAGTTGGCAGGGTATGCCCAGACGTGGGTCCCTTGCTCACTTTGCCACTGGATTCAAGCTAGCCTGGCTGATGATGGCTGAATAGACAGAAACCGGTCCCAGGATGCTTGTTTCCAGTCCAGGGAAGACATGGCTTGGCAGTTCGGGCTGGACTGTTCCCATGAGGCACAGGGTCAGACTGATTTGCATATGGCCATGTCTGAACTGGGGTGGTGGAGTGAGCTAAAGAATGATGATGGATTAAACCCAGATCAGTTGACTGGGGGTGAGTGTTTGATTGGCTCAAGCGCTCCGTCCATCATCCCCTTTGGTATCGCTTTGTTCGCCCTAAGTTGGCAGGGTATGCCCAGACGTGGGTCCCTTGCTCACTTTGCCACTGGATTCAAGCTAGCCTGGCTGATGACGGCTGAATAGCCAGAAACCGGTCCCAGGATGCTTGTTTCCGGTCCAGGGAAGACATGGCTTGGCAGTTCGGGCTGGACTGTTCCCATGAGGCACAGGGTCAGACTGATTTGCATATGGCCATGTCTGAACTGGGGTGGTGGAGTGAGCTAAAGAATGATGATGGATTAAACCCAGATCAGTTGACTGGGGGTGAGTGTTTGATTTGCTCAAGCGCTCCGTCCATCATCCCCTTTGGTATCGCTTTGTTCGCCCTAAGTTGGCAGGGTATGCCCAGACGTGGGTCCCTTGCTCACTTTGCCACTGGATTCAAGCTAGCCTGGCTGATGACGGCTGAATAGCCAGAAACCGGTCCCAGGATGGTTGTTTCCGGTCCAGGGAAGACATGGCTTGGCAGTTCGGGCTGGACTGTTCCCATGAGGCACAGGGTCAGACTGATTTGCATATGGCCATGTCTGAACTGTGGTGGTGGAGTGAGCTAAAGAATGATGATGGATTAAACCCAGATCAGTTAACTGGGGGTGAGTGTTTGATTTGCTCAAGCGCTCCGTCCATCATCCCCTTTGGTATCATGATGTTCTTTATGGGCAAGTTCAATGACTTGCTGTCTTAGACTCTCAGGTATGATGATTCTCGAGCCTCTCAATATAACACCTTCCCTGGTAATGGACAGTTCATCCTGTACATTTTTGAATTTTTGAAATTCAACATCATCAGCAAAAGGTTGAGTACTCTTCTTCCACGACTATTGTGAAATAATGTCTTTGAGGATAAGCATGTTGTTGTTAGTATTAGTGGCAGCAATAATAATCTGTTCAACTGAGAAGGCTGCTGGCATGGTGGACCTCACAATGAAGTGGATGTACTCTTCAGAAATTTTAGATTCCAAACTGTGATGATGTAGTGGTACTCGTGAAAAGTAATCATAAGGATTCTCTTTACCTGGCTTGTGTACAAGGATGGCCCCCAGCCTCTCCAGGCTCGTATCGACTGGGATCTCAGTATATAACTTGAGGTCAAAATAGACCATTGCATGTTTTATTCTTTTGAAACTTTGATCACATTCAGCGGACCACTGAAATGGGACATTTCATTTTCTCAAGTCTCTCAATGGGGCACTCACATAGCAAAGTCACAAATGTACCTTGAGCAATAACTGCCTATGCCTAAGAAGGATCACAGCATGGTGACATCTTGTGGGGGGGAAGTAGCTGACAGTGTTTCCACTTTATCTGGGTCAGGAGTCATTCCCCTATCAAAGAATATATGCCGAAAGAACTTAAGTCTGGTCTTGTGAAACTCAAACTTTGCTGCATTCAGAGTGAGACCTGCATCTGCAAGTAGCTGGCACACATGTGTAAGAGCCTTATCATGCTCCTTTTGCATTGTCCCAAATACCAGTATGTCATCACTGTAGTTAAAAGCATGTGTAACAGGTTAAAATATTCGACGTATAGCATCCTGAAATATTTCTGCATCCGACGACATTCCAAAACTCAACCTTTTGTATCTGAACAAACCACCATGTGTTGAAAAAATCAGTAATGTACCTATAGTTCTCTTCTAGTTCGAGTTGATGGTATCTTTTGTTCAGGTCAAGACAGGAGAAGACATTGGCTCAGTTCAGCTGCATGATCATGTCTGCTATGTGTGGACCAGGATGTCTTTCTCTCTCAATTGCTTTGTTGGCATGGCGCATATCAACACCGATTTGCGCCGCACCTCCATTGTCCTTTTTTGTTACCACCACTATGGGAGAGACCCAGGGCGTAGGACTGATGGAGCGCTCAATGATATCATGCTTCAACACCTATTCCAGTTCTTTCTCAACAACTTTTTGCAAGAGAAAAGCGACTCTCCTGTGTCACTGGGCAACAGGGTGAATTTCCTTGTTGATATGATGTTACACTTTTATTTTCTCATGCCTTCCCAGGCCATGAAACAAGGACGGGAACTGACTCAATTTCAGATTGAGCATGAAGGTTATAGTTGAGAGATATCAGTCCCATGTCTGCAGCAGCAGCAAAACTGAATAGGCATGCACTAGATGATGTTCCTTGAAGACCGTGAATTGGCGCTTGCAGTGACGTTGTTTTATGTTGCATGGTTGCTATGAATGCCCCTTGACTCTGCAGCAGTTTGGCGGCAGCCCACGTGTACACCTTTGTGTGTGGCAGGTTGAGGCATGGCACACGAGATAGGCTGGTAAACTTTTCAGCGGGCATGATTTTACTTGACGCACCACTGTCTATGATACAAGTTATGGGGCCACCTTTGACCTTTATGGTAATCTTGGGGCAGTGTCCAAATAAATTCTGTTGTTTCATTTGTTGGTTTGGCTTTGACCTTTGTTCTTCTCTGCAAGCAGTCAAACCTGCTTGTGCATGTCGTTTTTTGGTCGATATCATCATTGCACATCCATCTTCTTCACTGGTGCTTGATAATTATGCTGAAGAGCCTTTGTAGGATGAACTTGATGACAATCGACTTTGTCTGGTTTCTACTTGTCATAACTGATGTTGCTTTTTGGCCTTGTGGGCATGGCTAGAACACTTTTGGAACCTTCTGGCATCCATATTCTCTTCTCGCTGTGACTCGGTTTCTCTTTTGCCTTGCCAACTGTTATGAAATGGTTTTGCTTCCCGCAACCTTTGCACGTCTGTCCTATGGCTGGACATTTATCATTATGGGTAAATGAAAACCCACATCGGAAACACAACTTTTTCTTTTTTGGAGACATCTACTTGCGTGCATCTACCTTGTACTTGTTCTTACTTTTCCCTGTTCCAGCTTCAATATAAGCAATTTGTCAATCCGTTCTTTCATCAGCCCTTGCAGCCATTAGTACTTTCTCCAGACTGAGCATCTCTCTCAGCATGCGTCTTCTGATAGAGTCGGAAAGACAGCCACCGATGACTCTGAGGCGTATTACTTCGTAATTAAACTCATTAAACTTGCAGTGTTTAATAAGCACGTCAAGTCTCTCAACAAACTCATCCATCGTTTCACCATCTTGCTGTTTAGCTTTATGGAAAATCTACCTTTCATAGTCAACATTTCACAGCAGATTGAACTTGGCTTCCAATGCTTCCTTGATTTGACGGCATGAAACTGCATTAGCTTGTGATATTTTCTTTATCATTTCTTTTACTCCATAACCAGCAAGGTTCTTTAAGTACTAAATGATTTTCTTATTGTCTGCTTCATCCAGCACGTCTATGAAATCATTGAATGTCTCTATCCATGCAGTTCACCCGGTGCTAATATTCTGCTTCTTGGTGGTGTCAAATGGCGGAGGTGAGTTCAGGAACGCGGCTGCCATGTATTTCACGCTCCCTTCTGCAGCCATTGAAAAATGTCACTATTCCAATGACTTTCGTTGCACTGGATGCCACGGCCGCTGTGCACACATCGGCCCATCAACCGGGCCTGGGTTGTCACACCAGGTTCGAGTTCATGTGGTACTTCATTCGCTTGTACCGGTAAGTATGTTTGCACTTTTGTACCTGGTTATTGCTGCCTCTACCGTTTGCTTGCATGGATGATGACTCTGTGTAATGGCACAGCTCAGTATCTCTTCTTTTGGCCTTATCAGCTGGTTCTGGCAGGCTTTTATGATGATGCTCCTCCACAAGGCCTTACCTTCTTCGAGGGCTGGAGCGGGGCTTCGACTCCATGTACACCAAATTCAAACTGCTTCTCATCGATTTGGGTGCACGTGGCATGCATGAGCAGTTTGCTCTACCGTCGCAAACTCTCAGGGAGAGCAGTCCAATTTCTTGGGGGCACTAGTCCCACTTTCATCGCCAGATGTAGTGTCCTCCCCAGCCCAGGAACATGCAAATAAATATGCCACACACGGAGCTCTGTAATTGAGGCCTAAATTCCTCAGCATATGATCACACAATACCTCTTGATTATGATATGATGGAACATGCTTGAAACTTTGTGAGGACTATAGACTTCAAAAATACTTTACCATAACAATATTAGAGCTAGGAGGAATAACGTGGCAGTTAATTGAAAATGCAATGGCAATGCTAATGGCGACATAGTTTGTCCATTATTTTTTATGACCAACAACCACTAAGTTAGTTGTTTATAACCACAAAAGTAAAGGCTATAAACAGCTATTTACAGCTACTTGTGCAGCACTGAAAAGCACAGATAAAAACCATTTTTTGCTCAAATGTCAGGCTGGAAGGAAAAAGGAAAATTAAAACATTTCTAAAGTTGCTTTTTCTAGCAAAATGGCAGCCAAAACTGACACATACATTCAGCAAACGTACTACTCTAAGGCCAGATGTACCACCATTCCAAATTGCGACTCATAATTTGCGCTCAATTGCGAGTCGCAAATTGCGAGTTGCAATTTGGAATGTACAACAGTGTCAAATGCACTGATTGCCATTCCCAATGGGGTCGCAAAATGCGAGGCTCATGAATATTAATGAGCCACTCGCAATTTGCGACCCCATTGGGAATGGCTAGCCCTCCCAGGGCTGGTGGCCTGCTGGGCTCAGCAGACCTCCATGTCTGGGACTGCGTTTCAATAAAGCATTTTTTTTTTTTAAATGCAGCCCTTTTTCCTTAAAGGAAAATGGGATGCATTTAAAAAAAAAAAATTAACGTTTTTGTTTCATTTTGTAAGGACAGGCAGTGGTCCCTGGGACCACTGCCTGCCCTTAAAAAATATTTTCAGAGCCAGTCATAAAGGGGAAGGGGCCTCCTGGGGACCCCTTCCCATTTGCGACTCCATTACCGCCCTCTTCAAGAGGGTGGTAATTTGTGAGTGTTTTGCAACCGCAATTGCGGTCTCAAAACATTGGTACATGGCTTTGTTATGTTATGTTATGTTAAGAGCTTTTGTATAGCGCATGGCTACCCGGAGGCATCCCAGCGCTGCGGAGGTAACTAGGGGTTGGGGGGGAGGGAGGAGAATTATGGGAATAGCCAGGTTTTCAAGGATTTCCGGAAGGTCAGGTGATTCACCTCTTTACGAATAGGAAGAGGGAGTGCATTCCATAACTTAGAAGCATTGTAGGAGAAACGGCGACCACCTGTTCTGGCCTTCTTAATTCTGGGGACCTCTGTCAAGTGAAGCTCATCTGAGCGCAGACATCGATTGGCCTTATATAATTTGACCAGGTGTTTTGTAATAGGCGGGCCTCTGTCCTGCAGACCTTTATGGGCAATGCAGAGGGCCTTGAAATGTATTCTCTCCTGTACTGGGAGCCAGTGGAGAGAGCGAAGGGCAGGCTTTGCTGAGCAGTGGCTTTTTGTGCCCGTAAGGAGTCTAGCTGCTGAGTTCTGGACCACCTGGAGCTTCGCTATGACTGATTTGGGAGCACCCAAATAGAGAGCATTACCGTAGTCCAGCCTAGAGAGGATAAGTGCCTGGACCAGGAGTTTTCTTGAGTGGCTAGGTAGGAGAGGGAGTATTTTCCGAGTGGATCTGAGTAGCCCATAACATACAGCTGCCGTTTTCCTCGCTTGGACTCTGAAAGTGAGGTCGTGGTCGAGCCAGATACCCAAGCTTTTTATCTCGTTTTTGGCAGAGGAGCTGTACCCATGCAACTCGGCCACATGGTATTTGAGTTAAAAATTGCTTGGTTGCCCAGCAACATGAGCTCAGTTTTTTCGCCATTGAGCTTCAGGTGGGATGAATTCATCCAGCTAGCAACTGCCTCAAGGCATAAGCGCAGATCCGAGGGACGTGGTTCCGCATAGTTCAATGCCACAATTAATTGGGTGTCATCAGCGTATGTGACTATATGGATTCCGAAAGGGGCTACAATCTCTGCCAAAGGGGCCATGTATACGTTAAAAAGTGTAGGGCTTAGAGATGAGCCCTGGGGGACACCACACTGCAGCGGGATTGGTTGAGAACGGGAGTTACCTTCGGATACCTGGAAGAATCTTTCTTCCAGGAACGATTTCAGCCATAATAGGGCCGTGCCTGTCACTCCCACTTTTTTAGACGGTGGACCAGTATGCCATGGTTCACCGTGTCAAAGGCTGCACTTAGGTCCAGGAGAATGATGGCCGTGGACCCTCCGGAATCAAGAATCTTTCTTGACTCCTCAACTACCGCTATCAGAGCAGTTTCTGTGCCCTGACCAGGACGGAAGCCAGTCTGTGACGAGTGGAGTAATTTAAATGTTTCCAAGTGGGTCGAAAGTATACGGTTAATGTATTTTTCGGCAATTTTACTAATTCCAGGGAGTAATGAAATAGGGCGATAGTTACCTAGCTCAGATGGGTCTAAATGAGGCTTTTTAGTAGCGCCTTCACTATAGCCTTTTTCCAGTCCTGGGGACAATGCCCGAAGCTAATGAGGCATTGATTAGATTAATGATGTGGGGGCGACTGTAGGAGCAACCAACCTCAGGATGTTGGGGGGCAGGATCCATCGGGGACCCGCTCTTAACTGAGTCTAGGATGGAGAAGAATAAATCCTCGGAGAGTGGAGAGAATGACTCTAAGAGGTGAGGGTTATTCAGGGGTTCTAGGTCATGTAGTTTGACTGAGTGCTCATTGACAGAGGGTGGAAGGAGATTGAGGATGTTTTGAATTTTGGTCGAAAAGAAGTGAGCTAGTTCTCGCATCGGCGACCAGAAGGATCGGGGACTGCAGGAGGGTCGGGCACTTTCATAAGTTTCTTTGCGATCTGGAATATTTTTCTAGTGGAGTTTGAGGCGGAGCGAATTTTTTCATCATAGTAAGCAGCCTGAACTAATTTTAGAGCTGATTTATATTGAGCAATGGATAGCCTATATGGTGATTTTTTCTCGCTTGAGAAATCTTTCCTCCATGCTCTTTCCAATTTTTTGCACTGTTGTTTCAGTTCACGGAGTTCGGGGGTATACCACGGAAGTTTATTGGGGCCCGTTTTTTTGAAGCGGTTTTCCTCGGGAGTACTGTGTTTAATGAGTTTTCGATCCATGAGGAGAACTTACTATTGGCAGTTAAAGGATCAGGATCCAAGGTGGGCATAGATGACTCCAATTCACGGGCCCAATCTTCAACAATCAGTTTGGACCAGGGGCTTTGCGGTCTCTATTAGGAAGGGAACGCCCCTTCCTAATAGAGAGTCGCAAAACCTATTTAGCGAGCCGCAAATAAATTGTGACTCGCTAAATAGGCTTTGTACATGGCCATGTAGGTTTTTGCATGCGCAAGCGGGTCGCAGACCCGTTTATCAAAATTCCTTGTAATGCACCATAACGAAGGCTGTTCTTTCCTTTTGACAATAACTGTGCGACCATTCTAAATACATGCCATTGGATTTTGTATGTAGGTGGCACCCAAATTGGCACAATGGATTATAGTATATGTGTAATAAATTGGAAGAAGAACGAGGGAATATATTAATATAATTATATGGGATACCGTGTCCCCTGCAGCACATTGTAAGTTACTGAGAAGTTCTATGACCATATGGAGGAAAAAGGCAGAAGGTCATGGAGCTCGAAGGTGACTTCAATATCCTTATGAAGTACATCAAGGGGTACTTTATTCCTTAATAATACTTGCTCTTGTAGTGTCATGAGACTATGTGTGCTAGGACCATTGTGACCATAGCATCCTACGCCGACGACACCCAGCTCATCCTCTCCCTCACGAAGAACCCCCGAAGACACCAGACTCTGCTTCCAGGAAGGAATGAAAGACGTTGCAGCCTGGATGAAGGATAGCTGCCTGAAGCTCAACTCGGAGAAGACGGAGGTCCTCATCCTCGGACCCTCCACCTCCACCTGGGACAACACCTGGTGGCCCTCCGCCCTCGGTAGCCCACCCACCCCTACTGACCACGCACGGAACCTCGGCATCATCCTCGACTCATCCCTCACCATGACCCGCCAGATAAACTCTGTTGCCTCCACCAGTTTCAACTGCCTTCGCACCCTCCGCAAGACCTTCAAATGCATTCCCCACGAATGCAGGAGGACTGTCACCCACGCGCTCATCACCAGCAGGCTGGACTACAGCAACGCCCTCTACGCCGGAATCAACAGAACTCTTCTACACAAGCTCCAAACCATCCAGCACACCGCAGCCAGACTCGTCCTCGGGACACCAAGACACGAACACATGACCCAACACCTACGAGACCTCCACTGGCTCCCCGTCGAGAAGAGAGTCACCTTCAAACTGCTCACCCACGCCTACAAATCCCTCCACAACATCGGTCCCAAATACCTCAACGAGAGAGTCTCCTTCCACTTACCCAAGAGGAACCTCCGCTCCGCCGACCTCGCCCTGGCAGAGACCCCCCGCATCCGCAGAAGCCGAGCAGGCGGAAGAGCCTTCTCCTACATCGCAGCCAAGACCTGGAACCAGCTCCCAGTGAACATCAGACGCTCCCCGACCCTGCACATGTTCAGGAAGAACCTCAAGACCTGGCTCTTCGACTGAAACTGGAGCTGCATCCGCCCCCCCTCCAGCGCCTTGAGACCCTCGCGGGTGAGTAGCGCGCTTTAAAAACCCCTGATTGATTGATTGATTGATTCTGGGTGGACTCAACAGAGGAATTACGTAACTTGTTAAGGTGCGGTTATTAACGGTATGACATTATTCAAAATCTATCTGGCGCCAATGGGCAATAAAGTGGAGAATTGGTGCTTCAATCTCGTCTTCTGTGCTGATGACACCCAGCTGGTGCTATCCTTTCAGCAAATGGACAGCTCAGTGATGGAAAACGCCCATAGTTGTCTGACTGCTGTTATGAGATGAATGAAACACAGGTACTTAAAGTTGAACTCAAACAAATCCAAAATATTTTTGGAGCAACTGGCCCTCCTGCTGCCACATTGCTGTGGCCTGATGACATGGGTCCACCTCTGATTCCTAAAGGTGAGGTGAGGAACCTGGGTGGAAAATTTGACAACCAACTATCATTTAAACCACAGGTGAGAGTTTTCTGTTTTGCCATTTTAAAATCTTTAAAGAAGACCTTGTTATTTCTACCTAACCACACACGAAAGATGGTGGTTGCACTATGCGAATAGTATGTACCTTGGATTACCAGCTGGGCTCCTCAATAAATTACATCTGGTTTTACTGCCAATTCTCAATTGTTCCAGAAGATAATCCACTAGGCAAAATCTGAAGACTCTTAACTGGCTCCTGATCAAACAGAGGATAATGTTTAAAGCCTTGACAATTACACATAGGGCTTTGCATCAATTTGGGCCTCTGTGCTTACAGAGGAGATTCCACAAATATGACTCGAGTAGGACTTTACGCTCCTCCAACCAGGGACTGGTGTGTATTCCCAAGATACATAAGGGGAGGCTAGGTGGACTGTCTTTTGCATATTTGACCTCTAAAAACTGGAACTTGCTTCCTAAAGCTCTGAGAGATCTAGATTTGGAAAAGGCTTTTGAGGCATCAGTAAAACACACTTTTTAAGGGAATTCTAAGTTGTTGTACCGCTCTACAGGCATATTCAGTGCCAGGATGTATCTTGGGAAGCAGCTGTGGGCTTTACAAATGACACTGATTCATTCATTCATTCAAGACCACTTGACTAAAGCTCAACTCCACAAAGACAGAAGAGGTCCTCTTCAGTAAGGACACCTTGCTGTGGACACCAGCTAGGTGGCCTACCGAACTGAGGCCAACACCCAACACTTCTAACCAAACCAGGAACCTCGGGATAGTGGTGGACAACCAAATCTCAATAACCAGCCAGACCAATGCATTTGCATAATCCTGCTTCCTCATGCTCAAACTCCTCAGATGGCTCCCACTCAACATGTGGAGATGGCCCTGGTTTCTGGCCGATGGGGACACTCTCTATGGCGGTATCTCTGCACACCTCACCAAAAGACTCCACGTCATCCAAAAAACTGCTGCCCAACTCACGTTAAAACTTCCATGCTGCACTCACATCTCCTCACACCTCAAAGACCTTCACTGGCTTCCAGTTCAAAAACATACACTCTTCATACTCCTAACACACACGTGCAAAACCCTACACAATATATGGGCCCACAGCTGCGTTAGATTCGATGATCTGACCAGAAACCTCCGCTCGGCCAGCCTCCTGTTCACCCACACTCCCTGCATCCAAACAGCTAGGGCGCGTGGATGCGCTTTCTCGTTCCTGGCCCCCAATGCTTGGAACAACTACTCCCTTGCACGTCAGAGCAACCAGTTCACTCCTTGAACTTCGTAAGAAACTGAAAACCTGGCTCTAATAATGGGCCTCAGCCGGGACCACATCTCCCTCCTTTAGGCGCCAGGATAGCATCCAAGGTGAGATACATGCTTTACAAATACTCATAAACATATCATGAAAATGCTGTTCCCTTTTGATTTCTGTATAGTAGTTTGTTATGACATCTTTTCCACTGCAGGTTATTAGTTTAGGTGCAATAGGCATCGTTTTCGGACAATTTATACACATCAAATAAAAGAAGCAAATTGCACCAGGTGGATAATGCCCTGGGATGTTTGTTCCAAATGCCTTCGTTGCGCTTTTTTTAAAACTTTTGACACGATGGTAATGGTAGCTCCGTTATCCCTCTGTAAGCATTTTGCGGTAAACTCATTTTCCCGCAACTTTAAAAGTAGACCTATTTCACCCTATTTTAGGACCTTGTGTTAAGTATAATTTAAACTTCGAGGAAAATTATCCCTTTCATCTCAATAAATACATCAACTTTTTACTCCCCCATTTGTTCTAGCAAACTGAAATAAACGCAGAAACCGTACTGAATATATTTGTGTAGCATCTGTGCATCATGGCAGCAAATCTCTTCTAATATTCTCCCCGGAGGGACTGCAGTCCCAAAAGAAAAAAATACATTATTCAACAGACAAGACCAGAATGACTCAGTTCATTAAAAAGCTACGGGATAAAGAGGATTACAGAAAATAAATATAACACATTTAAACTGAACTATTAATGAATGCGTGATCACGGAAGGTGTGAATAACCATTCCACAAGCCTCGCTCGGCAACGTTTTTCCTCGAGCTGGTTGACGTCATTCACGTCGCCGCCATAACATAATATTTTAACGCAGTGGTACCTGCTCGCGCAGTGAAAGGCCTCTGTGCTTTATGCAGTTACGTCGTTTGAATAGACATTCGTTTATGTTGTAAGACAAAACAAACGCGTGCGTCCTTTCTATAGTCACGAGTAATTAAGTCTTAGCTGAAAGCTTTTCAAAATCCATGTGCATCCTGTAGCTTCTATTATGTGCTTGATTCCTTTCAGACATTAAACCGTCTGAGAGGAACTAATGTGGGCCCATCCGCTGCTTTATTCAAACACAATGACACTTGGCAGTTCCTTACGAGAATACGTTTAGCGGAAGACTTTAGAAATGTATCCAGTGGATTTACATTTAAATGACCTAAAATAACCTTCTCTAATGTTTGGCACAATCGCTTCTTAAGAGGTGGGGTAGCCCACAAGAGGCACCACTTTTTTGTGTCGAAAATCTTGAGTCGACCTTTATCAATTGTTTGATCCAAGGATTCAGACAATAATCCTGGAGTGCTCCTGGAATACTGAAAGAGCTGTGGTTTCTCAAGAGTAATTCCGAAGTTCTGGTGTGAATTCTCAATTGCAAGTAGGGGCATGATTTAGAGTTTGGTGGAAGGGATACCCTGTCACAAATATCCCGCCTGCGTATAACATTTTCATTATATCTTATGGCACTAGTAATATGGTGGGCGGGATAATCGTCACATTGAAACACACTATCCTACCCCCCATACTCGTAATCAGGTCTATTCTGGAGCATTGTTGCTTGCGCAAATCTACCTTCTGTACATTTAAGTGTGTGTAAGTGGGAAACCCAAATGTAATTTCAGTTTATAATTCTTTCATGGGGAAAATATTTTCCCAAAAGATAGACATCTTCTCTATATCACCCCTACCAATTGTGGGATGCTTCCTCACAATTAACATCAGGAATATGGTTTTACTGCTGCTGTTAGGAAAAAATCTTAAATTGTATTAAGATTGGAAATGTGTCTTACAAACGTTTAAACGTTTCTGTTTTGTTACATACTCATTGATTTGTGGGTATTCACTAAATCCCCCCCCCCCCCACTTCCTTCCATTGACAGCAGAATTAGTCCTACTTAATATTACACCATAGTAATCGACATTGGATTGTGCCCGGCAAAATACACAAGTTGGTGCCCCGTCATGGAACGGGGTGAGGCCAGAATCATTGTACTCCAGATCAAGGCTGAGAAGGCAAAGTGGGCTGTCTGCCGGAAACAGAGTTGTGAATTCTTCGGAGAGGGGCCTTGCTAAAGGTTCTATTTCTCCCTAGTGGTCTGTGAGCTGGAGCGGTATGGTAGGACACACATCTTCTCCCCAGGTTTCTTTGAAGGATCCTGTGTGATGGAGAATGCTGTTGCACCACTGTAATTTGGCAGAGGACACAGTGCAGAGGTGCTTGGCTTGAGTTGGGTCCACTGTTCCCTTCCTGCTTCCTTGCTTGCAAGTAAACCTTGTCTGAGTGGGGGAAGTTAGAGTGAAGAGAGAAAGACAGCTAACTTGGGACCCTCTACCCTACCTCATGAGGTGACTGGAGAAATGTATATCGGACACAACAGACTGAGAGGGCCTAAGGCAGCAGCTTTTGTGTATAAACAATAATCCACAAGAGGATCAAAACTAGATCATAGAAGAAGGTGCCAATCAAACAAACTTATCTAAATGTGAATGTATAACACTCAGGAGACATATAAAGGGCAGACCCACCATAACCACTCACAAGGCTGAACTCAAACCAACAGTATGACATAGCGGTGAGCAACCAACAAAAGGCTCAATAAACAGGACATTCAAGTGGAGAATAATGACCACCCAAAAAACCAGGCACATTAACAATAAGACTCCACAGAGAAGGCAAGCAATCACGAAGACTAACACCCAGGCATCAAACACAAACTCATTGATTGATCCAAGACATATCAACAACAGGGTAGACAGACACATCAGAAAATAGATGAACATCAAACCAGGACTAAGAAGAGACAAACACCTCCCAGGACAACAACTAAGCAGAAAATCAAGTTTGATCACTCAAAGTGAGAAAGATCACACTGAACCCTCCATGAACACAAAATAAGAGGCACCCTGACACAAACACACATAAAGTGGCAGAACACACCGTGAATCCTAATAGATCATAGCCCAGACAAAAAGACTACATCAAATTGGTCCTAATGCATTCAGAATTATACAACCACCAAATCTCTCCAAATATGCAGCAAAGAAACCTGAAACATAAACTGTTTAAAGAACTTAAGAGAATCTAGTCTCTGGCATCTACTACTGTACTCAAAAAGACAGTCAGTAAATGGACCTTATCTTCTGCACGTGTAGGCCTGCAAAATTGAACGTAGTCTTTACAGACTAATACGCGTAATCAACTCAAGTATTATCCCATACGGTCCATAGCTAGCAAAAGCACAATCAAGAAACTTCAAAGGAGGATTCATATCAATATAGAAAAATGGCAACATCCTGATGCAAGCAACTGAACACAACCGCTAAGAATTCGATCTATACATTTCCACACTAAGGGAGCTGATGCACACCAATCAAAATCACTATCAAAGCACCCCAGAACACACCACCTCACCCATTTCACCACCAAATCAAAACACTATCACTCTCATCACTAGCAATGCAACCCAATCGTCTCCACCTTACATAACCTACAATATAAGAACACCTACCAACAAATAACTGCGCCATGACCAGTCCCAAGCCCAGCTGCAAAAGAAGGACGGTTATGCGTGGGGCTAGCTACCCCACCTTGTAAAAAAGATTCTAGCTACAGAAACTTCAACCAAAAGACCAAGAGAGAGGAATCTCCTTCACAGTGAGCTATCACACCTTGTGGTGAAAGCCAGAGATCCCTGGAAGCCACAAGGCCCATCCACCTGCATTCGAATAAGACCATCAGCATCGGGACATGGAACCTTAGGATCATGTACGAGGCAGGCAAGACAGCCCAGTGGCAGCGGAGATGAAAAATGTAAGCATGCCCTGCTTGGCATGAGCAAGACCAGATGGACACAGTCCGAACAGAAAATACTGGCTCAAGGAGGAATGCTGCTGTATTCTGGCCACGAGGAAGAGAACCCCCCACATACTCAGGGAGTTGCACTGATGCTAACGCCAGCAGCCAGAAGCGCTCCTATTGGTTGGGAAGTCCACGGTCCCAGAATCATCACAGCGACCTTCCGCACAAAGAATAAGAGGATCAACATGAATGTTAGTCAGTGCTATGCACCTACAAATGTTAGCAAAGAAAAGGAAAAAGATCAGTTATACAACAGACTCCAGTCCATCCTGGAGGAATGCCTTGAGAGAGACATCACCATATTGATGGGGGCCCTTAATGCCAAGATTGGAAGCAACAACACTGGGTATGAAGAAGTCATGGACAACCATGGTCAAAGGCTTGCAGATCTCTGTGCCCTGAACAGTCTGATCAGAGATGGTAGTGTATTCCCCACGCAAAAGAATACACAAAGCAACGTAGGTGTCACCAGACCATTCAACAGAGAATCAGATCGACCATGTCTGTATTGCCAAGAAGTTCCGTAGGTTTCTGCAGGATGTGACAGTAATGAGAGGAACAGACGTGCCATCAGACCATCACCTTGTAATGGCCAGTCTAAAGATAAAGCCAAAGAAAGCGTATTCACCTTCAGAAACAAGTTTCAAATCCTACAAGAACTAGAGGATGACAGAGACCCAGTAGAAAGTCAGTGGGAGAAGATCAAAGAAACAGTGAAATCAACCTACCAGGAAGTACCGGGTCCCAAGAAATACCAGCATAAAGAATGGTACTCCACCGAGACACTCCGTAAAATCCAAGAGATAAAGAAAAAGGAAGCAGCTGTCAACACCATCCAAACAAGACTAGAAAAAGCGAATACACCAAAACCAACAAGAAAGCAAAGAGAAGCTTAAGAGCATACAAGCGAAGATTTATCGATGGTCTTGCCACAGAAGCCCAGGAAGCAGCAAGACATGGAAACTTGAACGAACTCTGTGACATAACAAGGAAAGTCTCCGGCAGATACAGGATGCCAGAAAGACCTGTTTAAGACAAAGCTGGAAAGACAGTCATGGGTACCGAAGGCCAAAAACAAAGATGGGTGGAGCACTTTAAAAAGCTGACGAACCAGCCAATGCTGCAGTCTCCACCAGACATACAACCAGCTGACAAGGACTTGCCAATCGACTGCAGCAGACCAACCAAGGAAGAAATACGGTAAGCCATCTAACATCTGAGAAATAGGAAGGCAGCAGGACCTGACAACATGCCTGCAGAGGCACTGAAGGCAGACATTGAAACATCAGTAGACATGCTCTACCCCATGTTTGGAAGGATCTGGGAAGAGGAAAAGGTACCATCAGACTAGAAGGAGGGATATCTCATCAAGATCCCCAAGAAAGGTGACCTGAGTAACTGCGCAAACAACATAGGGATAACTCTTCTATCAACTCCAGGCAAACTGTTCATCAGAGTCATCCTGAACAGAATGAAGGAACACGTCAACATTCATTTGCGAGACCAACGAGCTGGCTTCTGCAAAGATAGGTCCTGGCAGACCAGATAGCAACACTGCACATTATCATTAAGCAGTCGATGGAATGGAACTCCCCCCTCTATGTCAACTTCATCGACTATGAAAAGTCATTTGACAGCGTGGACAGAGGGAGACCCTTTGGAAACTCCTCCGCCACTACGGTGTGCCAGATAACCTTGTAAGAATCAGCAGGAACTTTTATGAGTGAATAACTTTCAAGATAGTCTATGGAGGACAACTCACGGAAGCCTTCTAAGTGAGGACCAGAGTCTGCCAGGGTTGTTTTTCTCACCTTCTCTCTTTTTAATGGCCATAGACTGGATCATGAAGACTTACACAGCAAGGAGAAGAAATGAGATCCAGTGGACACCTTGGATGCATCTCAATGACCTGGACTTTGCAGGTGACCTAGAGCTACTCTCCCATACCCATCTGCAGATGCGAGAGAAGAACAACAATGTGGCAGCCACGTCAGCACAACTTGGCCTCAACACCCACAGGGGAAAATACAAGATCCTCAAGGATAACACAGCCAGCACAACTGCAGTCAATCTTGCAGGCAATGCACTGGAAGTGGTTAAGGCCTTCACCTACCTGGGCAGTGTCATAGACAAGCAGGGCGGCACAGACACAAACTTCAAGGCAAGGATAGGCAAAGCAAGGGCTGCTGTCATTCAGCTAAATAAGATCTGTAGCACCATGTACCTAACCCTAACAAGATCAGGCTTTTTAACACCAAAGGAAAATCGGTCCTTCTGTATGGAGCAGAAACTTGGTCAATAACAGTGACCACCACCAAAAAAGTCTAGACCTTCATCAACACCTGTCTAAGGAAAATCCTCCAAATCCGCTGGCCAAACACCATCAGCAGCATTGAACTATGGCAGCAGATATTCCAACTACAGGCTCATGAAGAAATCATGAAATGACACTGGCACTGGATAGGTCACACCCTTCACATCCCCCATCAAACACCACCAAGCAATCCCTGAACTGTAACCCTTAGGGGAAAAGGAAAAGATGAAGGCCATGAAACACATGGTACTGATGGCTCAAGGCTGACTGCAAGGAGATGGGTTACACCAGGAGGAGTCAGATTGAAAGAAAATCCCATGATAGAGACGGCTGGAGAGTCCTGGTTGATGGCCTATACCCCGGGAGGGGTAGTAGGCATAATAAGTAAGTAAGTACTGTTAGAAATGGGGGTCTCTAGTTGGCAAGGGTTTGCACCTTTGTCCAAGTAGGGACCCTTCCTTCTAGTCAGGATAAGGGAGTCACACTCCTAAATTAACCCCTGCTCACCCCCTTGGTAGCTTGGCACGAGCAGTCAGGCTTATCTTAGAGGCAGTGTGTAAAGCATTTGCACATAACCAACAGTATCACAGTGAAAGCACTACAAAAGGACACCACACCAGTTTAGAAAAATATCCAGTATTTTTATATACTCAAAACAAGACCAAAAACGATAAAGAATCCACAATACAGTACTTGAAAAATAGATACTTTGCAAGATGTCTTCTAAACTGCAGAGATACCTCAAAAACACAGTTCGTACGAGTCCGTAGCTCCGTCCGTGGCTACCACGATGTTGAAAACAACAGAGTCTAACAGTTCTAGCCGACCACGTTAATACGGGCCAGCAAAAGCGTGAACAGACTTGGTAACAGTACCTTTCTCGTTGTGGCTTACATGGAGGTGCAAGCCGGTCGTGGCAACTGTCGCGGTTGCGTTGCAAAGTGGAAGCAGTGCATGGCGCGGTGTCCTCTCGATGCAATGCAGGCAGCGGCTCGGTGACGATCGTCCAGACGGCGTCGGTGAGACCAAGGCTTACGGTGCAGGATGAGATGGTGCTCGATGCGGTGCTGGCAGGTTGCGGTGCAGGCGACAGAGCCGGTTGGCGGGAGCTGGCGTCAGTCGGCCCAGACGGCTGTGTGGGACGAGGCGATGCGCCGTGAAACTTTACGAGTGGTGCCCCCAACCACGATGCGGTCCCGGGTGTCGAGTCAGCAGCAGCGACAGCGTTGGTGGGACCAGGATGGTGAAGTGAAGCGAGGCGGTGCGGACTGCGGTGCCCACAGGTCACGGTGCAAGCAGCGGCTCGGTGGCGACGGCATTGGTCGTCGTTGTCGGTGAGACCAGGGTTGCGGTGCCAGATGTGGACGGTGTGGTCTGCGGTGCTGTCAGGACACAGAGCCAGCGACTGAGTCGGTGACAGAGTCAGTTGTGGTTCCCTTCTCTGTGGCAACTGAAACAGCGGTACCCAGAGGCTGATGAAGTCTTTGCAGTCCCTGAGACTTCAGAACAGGAGGCCAGCTCGATTTCAGGCCCTTGGAGATACTCAGCACAAGTAAAGAAAGTTCAGTCCAGTCCTTTCACTGCCCAAGGCAGAAGCAGCAACTGCAGGCGAACCCAACAAAGCAACAACACAGCAAAGGGGCAATACTCCTCCTGGCAGCTCTTCCAGCTCTTCTTCTTGGCAGGTTCCTTGATTCCAGCGAGTTCAAAAGTTTAGGGGTTTGGGCCCCACTTTTTATAGTCCAAAATCATTTGTCCTCTCGGGCAGAGAGTGTCTGTGCCCAGCCAGAACTAGTTCTGTTCTCTCTGGTGCAGATTCCTGGCAGGAGGTGGAGACAGCATTGTCAGAGACAGACCAGGCCCATTCAGGTGAAAGGAAATCTCCTCCCCCTACTCTAAATGCAGCCCAGGTCTATTCAGCCCTTCCCTGACCCATCTAGACTCTCTGGAGCCACTGCTCCTCTCCAGCCCCTGTCATCCAAGACCCAGACAGTCAATCCAGAAACCCAGCAGAGGCCTACTGGATGGCTGAGCAAGAAAATACCTACTTTCTAAAAGTGGTATTTTCAAACACAGAATGTAAAAATCACCTTCACTAAAAGATGCATCTTTAGATTCTGAGTTCAGGCATACTAAACTTTACTTCTCTACCTTGTTCCCAGGGGTATTTAGGTTTATAAGATGTTATAAACAAACTCCCCATTCTGTCCTATGCGAACAGGTAGCCTTGCAATAGTGAAAAACGAAATTGGCAGTAATTCACTATCAGGACATGCCACACACACCAGGGCATGTCCCACCTTTCACACACACTGCACCCTGCCCACAGGGATACATTGGGCCTACCTTAGGGGTGACTGACATGTAAGAAAAGGGAAAGTTAGGGCCTGGCAAGTGGGTACACTTGCCAAGTCAACATGACAGTTACAAACTGCACGCAGACTCTGCAGTGGCTGGTCTGAGTTACCTTTTCAGGGCTACTCATGTGGGTGGCACAATCAGTGCTGCAGGCCCACTAGTAGTTTTGATTTACAGGCCCTGGCACACTCAGTGCACTTTACTAGGGACTGACAAGTAAATCAAATATGCCAATCATGGAAACACCAATCCATAACACAATTTTCACAGAGAGCATATGCACTTAAGCACTGATCAGCAGTGGTAAAGTGCACAGAGTCCTAAAACCAACAACAGCAGGTCAGGAAAAAATAGGAGGAAGAAGCAAAAAGTTTGGGGATAACCCTGCAAAAAGGGCCATTTCCAACAAGTACCAACCAATACAATAAGGGCCAGATTTACAGAAGGAGTGTATTGCTCTTGCATCACACAAGACAACGCAAGGGCAATGCTGTCCTTAAGTCAGATTTACAAAGCGACGCAAAGCCACCTTGTGTGGCCCCGTGTGGCATCAAAGGAGTAGCCAGAAAATTAAAATACCCCCTCTTGAAATATACCTTTAACCAAACCGAGCGTGCAAAGTGAGCAAATGCCACCCTCCTTCTACCTGTTCATCCACTTACCCTTTCATTTACTCATCCCTTCCATTTTCTATCTTCCCACCCGTTACCACATCCATTCATCCTTCCATCGTTTCACCCATCAACTCATCAATGTGTTCATGTATCTGTCCGTTCTTCCATCCTTCCATTTATTCACTCTTTCACCTGTCTATCCTTTCACTTTTATGTCCAACCTTCGACCCTTCAATCTATCAATCCTTTCACACACCCATCCTGCCATTCTTTCACCCTTTCACCTATCTTTCATTTTTCTTCCATCTTTCCTTTCACGTTTCCTTCCTTCCTTCCAGTCACCCTCCTTTCACCTCCGGTTCTTTTTTCCACCTGCAGACATACGAGGCCCAAAAACAACAAATGAATGTTTATGTTGCCCCAGTTCACCAGCTTATCAGGCCCAGTGGCAGCCCCCTCTGAAGCTGCTAAAATGGAGGGTTCCCTACACCACCGCGTAGCATGGTAAATCCAGAATAATGCAAGGCAGTGCAAGTCGCTGCCTTGCTTACTCGTTACCAGAAAGGTGTTACATGGATGGAGTATGGGTGCTCTCACGCATCCACCCATGGTTTTTAGAACATTCCCAGATTAACCAAGAGAAGTAAACCTGAGAATGCATCAAAATTGTACACCTGCCCAATAGAGGCACAAGGAGGATTTTCTTAATTTCTCCTTGTTATTTTCTCTTTTTTTTAAGTATGCTGCATTCCGCAGCACATTTACAAAGAAAAAAACGCCTCTAAGGATTGTTTTTGTGTGGAAAGGTGTCCCTTCCTGCACAAAAACAATCCTGCCTGCAATGCAGGCACCCTTGCGCCATGGCACACGCGTATCTCCATTGGTGCTAGGCAGCACACAGTGCACCAACACAAATAGAGAGCATGAATGCACCATATATTAGTAAATATGGCGCATTCCTGCTATCTCTATTTGATGCAGTGCAGCAAGTTGTCTTGCTACGTTGTGCTCTATCAAATATCATAAATCTGGCCCTTAGCTATCTTATAACACATGCAGCTGAATCCACAAGACATCCGAGTAAACATGTCAAAGCACTACAGCAATCGACCGACAAGAACAACAGAACTAACACTATGGAAATGGAACTACATCCACAAAAGTGTACAGAAACAATGACCACACCATGCTTGATACGAGCCCATACCACCACAACCAAGCCCAACAAATGGGCACAACAACCAAAAATCAAACAAACTAACCCTCACATCACACTCCTCACATATAGGAACACCACATACCACTTTGTCACAAAACCACCTCAGGAACTTCTGTACCTATACAATGAATGGCATTACAAAACCCATGGAAGAAACACGCCACCACCTCATTCCACAATGCCCGCAAGAACACCACACACATGATATCTACCCAGATACAAAAATAGAAACCACCAACAAAGTAGAAGTACCCAACTTAACATATCTATCAAGTCCCCAAGGGAACTCACCAAACACAAACACAACCACAATATGCAGACCATTTCTAAACAAAAGTTGGCTCAGCCCTTATGACACTATACCACACATAACTGACCTGAGGACCTCACCAATTGCTCACTCTCCTTGAGCACATGTCCACCCCGTCACCTGCCGAGACACAACAATAGAAGCTCCCAACACAAAATCACAAAATACCCCACACATGACAACATTCACATCACAACTAAAAGCCAACACTAACTACCTCACCTCAGACAACCTCAAACTTGATGTTTCTGAGAGAAACAGATACAAACCCACTTCTTTAGAACCAAAGCTAGATTCTTCCGATTGCAGTTAGATAAAGCAAATAACCGCCCAAAACAACCCTTCAACTACATCAAACAACAAGCACCACCAAACTCTACCCTTAATGACAACAGCGGAAAATTTTGAATAATTCTCAAAACTGTTCCCTGAAAACATTTATAACATTGAAGCATCCCTGAACAGCAAAAGAAACAACAACCAGCCTCCGCTGACCACATACACACACCAGAATCAAAAGAAGAGGAAAAAAGAGACTATAGCACAGCAGCCTCTGCTACCCTGTAAGAATAATGAACTATGGTAGGAATTCAAAATACCTGAAGAGAATAAAATTAATAAAACCATATCAGAGCTAAACCCAACAACTCATTTTGCAGATCCTCTTCCATCTCAACTATTCAAATAACTCAATTACACAGTTGTACTGATATTGACCAACATCATCAACTCCTCTTTAACACAAGGCACAATGCCAAAATGCCTAAAACTTGTATAGATCACTCCACTCCTTAAAAAAACAAGGTCAGACCCTAAAGTCCTAAGCAGCTTCCACCTGGTAACAAACCTACCTTTCTTATCAAAGCCATTGAAAAATGTGTACAATCCCAGCTCAGATAACACATAGAAGACCACAACCTACTCAATATCTTTCAGTTGGGAATTAGAACAGGCTACAATACAGGAACAGCTATGTTATAGATGACATATACAGGATGCTTGACACAGGTAACTTATGTCTGCTGATTCTACTAGACCTTGGCTCCACTTTTGACATGATTGACCACACAACACTACCCAGCACTTTGAAACATGTATGGGAATCAAGGATACTGTCCTGTTCTGGTTCATCTCAAGTAGGTGGATGCTCACAGCTAGTCTAAATGAATGACACCCTCAAACACAGTCCCGGTTAACCAAGGTGACACCTCAAGTCCCAATCCGATCATTCACATTATTCAATCTCTACATGGAACCACTGACATCAATAAAGAAAAATGCCAACCTCAATTACCACCTCTACGCAGACAATACACAATTATACCTTAAAAGCTCATCATCAAACAACATTCTTCAACTGAATAAAACACTAATAGAAGTTCAAAACTGGGTATCTTTAAACCACCTACAACTCAACCACCAAAAGATAGAATTCCTACTGATATACCATCAAAACAACACATCTCAGATACAAAAATGGATTGCTCAACTAGACTCACTCAACTGCCAACCGACAGCAGTAGACTACACCAAATCACCAGAGATCACATTTGGCAAACAACTGAGCATGACTTCACACACAAGCACCACAGCAAAAAATGCCCTGTACAATCTCAAGCCTGAGCCAGCATTTCTGGTCCCACGGTAGGAGTTTAGGTTTTATCTCCTTTACTGGATCACTAAACCACTTACTTACTTTCTATCTTGGTCCTCCAATGGATCTTTATAAGTCACACTGAGGGGAAAGAGAGTTAGCATTACTTGTCCGATCAATATTCAATTTCAGTTAACAGTGCAACCAATTTGACTACACAATGAGGACCAGGAATCAGAAGCCAAGTTCAAGGGTGTTTATTATAAATTAGTAATTAAGTTCAAATAAATCACACTTAAGACCATACAGTAGAGATACAAGATGACAACAGAGAGGCCAAGCCTCCTGAAGAAGTTTAGATGAACAAGAATTAAACAAGCAAGAAGCTTAGTTGCTGCAATACAGAACAATAACATGAGACTCTGATGCTTGAATACTAAGCTGGATTGGTCTTTTTTAAGCATTAGCAATCTAATTCTTTCAAGCACAAACCAAGGCACAGTAATACTCAGAGTTCAGTAACCAAATAGCTCTATAGAAAACAATAGGGATAAGGAACAAGAGTATTAGCAACACCAGCAGTAGCATTGCAGAAGCTCGGTCAGGAGTCTTCAGTAAGTCAAAAATAAGTGTCAGTCAAAACCACACTTAGGGAAAACAACGGGACATGGGGAATGTCTTAAAGAGTCCATTCAAAGGTAATGGGGATTCAGGAAATGGTTCGGGTAGGAGTCCAAGGAAGGTTCTGCATAAGGTCTGCAGAAAGGTCTCAGCAAAGAGTCTGCAAGGAAAGTCCAAAGTCAGTAGCAGGATTCAAGGGCACGTCTGAAGAAGCTCTGGCCAAGTTCAACAGGGCAGTCAATAAGTTATAATCCACAAGATGTAGAGCAACACCCCTTTGGCTGCCTCATCAATAAAAGTCCATTGTATTTGTTACAATCTCTAGGTGAATTCACATGTCGCACACTGCAACAGTAGAGAAAAATCCCACACTGGACTTGGGAACACCGTCTTGGTCACACACTCAGGCTAGAGCATAATAGTCTTTTATTTGTCCACAGGTTTCTCATGTGCTCGTATTCAAATTCCTTTCCCAGATATGTATCTATTGCTGTTACATGAAATGTATCTATTCTAAACTAGCAATGCCTGAGAACACCTGCAAGAAAAGCAAGCCAGCAGAATACGGGAGCACAGTAAATTATTAAATGAAATACGATGAAATACAGGCCTTTTGAGTAAATACTAACTTAAGACATTAAATCAATGATGCACATTTGTGTGTGCACGTTTAAACGTATACAAATATAATATTTCTGCAGTACTTTTAGTTCATATTGCATATATCATACAATAAGCAATCAAACTGCACAATAGTAGGTGTAGAGGAGAACTACGTTGAAAGTGCATACATGTAACATTAATGTATACATTGAATAATGTTTGTCATTTGACTTGTACTAAAATAGCCCACCTATAAGGATCATTGAGAGCTAAGAACGATATCCCTAACAGTTACACAGTCAATATAGCAACACATTTAGGAATCGTGAGTAATGCTTCAACTGTGAAATAAAAAAGATGGTTTTTGGAACAATTACACATTACTAATTTTCATCTTTGCAGTGTAGTAACTGTAAATCCATTTAGTTGCAATGAAGCATATACTTTTTATTATTGCGTGTCAGACGCCTTATTTATCAGCTTCAAATAATTATTTCTAGATTAATTTATTAAATACATCTCTTATTTAGTAAACATGTTCCTAAGTTAAATGTTCAAAAGTATTTCTTTCTACATTAGTAAACATTCTATATGAGAATTGTAAATTCTACAGTAAAGATTCTCCTGCAACAGCAGTGTCAAATGAAGTGTGTGCTTGAATCATTATGATATGTAGGACTCATGTGCAAAGTGCACATTCATTTTGTGTGTCAGGTATCATTTGCATTTCGTTTTTAGTGACGTGTAAAGAGTGGGCAGTTTTGCGCTGTACCAAGACCATTAAAAAGATCAAAACCATCATTCCAGAGGAAGACCTCAAAAACTTGATACAAGCCATGGTGATATTCAGATTGGGCTATGAGAATGCAAACCTCACTGGGACTCCTAAAATGCACCTAGCTCCTATAAAAGCAACTCTCAATGCAGCAGCCAGGCTCATTTTTGAAGAAAAATCATATGGCCACATTACCCCCACTCTTTCAAGACTCAAATGTCTCCCAATCGAAGCAAGATGCATTCTCAAAATCAGCTTGCATCATACACAACGCTCTTCACTGAGATAAGCTGAAGTATCTATCAAAACAACTGGTAAGATCAGTAAGCAGCTGCACACTCAGGAGCACAGATTCACTGTTTCTGGTACCACCAAAGTGTAAAAGAGAAAATACATGCTCATTCACAGCAAATGTACAGAGAATTTGAAACTCCATCCCACCGGAAATTCAAGCAAATCTGTCAACAGCTAACTTTCAGAAAAGCGTGAAAGTCTTGCTACAGGAAAGAAACCTTAGACACAGGAAAAAAATGAGAATATAAGCAACACAAGCCATCAAGCCTGCAAAGACATCAACATATATTATCACAGGTCCGAAAATAAACGACAAGGAGAAACAATAACAGCTACAAAAAACAGGATTGGGGAGTGAAGAGGTAGTGCCCTTCGCGGACACTGGAGGTGGATACGTCCTCCTCTAAGAATCTATAACAAAACACAAGGATCCACCTGCAAGGAGGGTTCTATTGATTGAGTTTCTCACTATGTCAAAGAGGTGTGTTTCCTACTTTGTTGGACGCACACAGTGTTTGCTTAAATACCTCACACAAGGGCCTTGGTGTCATGCTTCATCATAGGTCTTCCACCGCTGCGGACGGGCGTGCTACGACCTGCAACTACGCTGGAGCACTGATCTTCAGTACTATGTGTGGTGTAGGGTAGTAAGAGGAAGGGTCAGAGTGAATGCAAAGGTGAATTAAAGGACCTAGCCCCATGGACTAGAAAAACTTTAATACGTCACTGAGGCTGGTACTATTAAAAACAGTGGGTCGGAGATGTCCTGCGTCAATGTGCGGATACTCCTAATCAAGTCAACATGTCTGAAGCATCAGGGCTTCTTCATCAGGACTGAAACTGATCCTTCAGTACTCACTATGTTGCTATCAATGAAGTGAAGTAAGTGATATATACAGGAAAGTGAAAAATGCAAATTATCATGCACTTTATACAATACCATTTGGTATTCTAAATGTAAATTGGGATATGAAGGAGAAAGTACTCCATGAGCCTCTAGAACGGGTGGGAAGGGTGTTGCCACTGCATTGGAGAAGTCAACACTGCCTCCGTTGTGTGCCGCGGGATGGCGTTACCTTAAGCGAGGCAGTGTTGACTTCTCCAATGCAGTGGCAACACCCTTCCCACCCGTTCTAGAGGCTCATGGAGTATTGTCTCCTTCATATCCCAATTTACATTTGGAATACCAAGTGGTATTGTATAAAGTGCATGATAATTTGCATTTTTCACTTTCCTGTATATATCACTTACTTCACTTCATTGATAGCAACATAGTGAGTACTGAAGGGATCAGTTTCAGTCCTGATGAAGAAGCCCTGATGCTTCGAAACATGTTGACTTGATTAGGAGTATCCGCACATTACACGCAGGACATCTCCGACCCACTGTTTTTAATAGTACCAGCCTCAGTGACTTATTAAAGTTTTTCTAGTCCATGGGGCTAGGTCCTTTTTAATTCACCTTTGCATTCACTCTTGACCCTTCCTCTTACTACCCCTACACCACACATAGTACTGAAAGATCAGTGCTCCCGCGTAGTCGCAGGTCGTAGCACGCCCCGTCCCGCAGCGGGGCGGGAAGACCCTATGATGAAGCATGACACCAAGGGCCCTTTTGGTGTGTGAGGGGTATTTAAGCAAACACTGTGTGCGTCCGACCAAAGTAGGAAACACACCTCTTTTGACATAGTGAGAAACTCAATCAATAGAACCCTCCTTGCAGTTGGATCCTTGTGTTTTGTTATAGAAACAATAACAGCACCTGTGTGCCATGAAGCTCAACTCAAAGAACAGTTGGTAAAAAACAGGAACCCCCAGGGAACTTTTCATCTAAGGATAACATAGAGGCCATACACTGACAGACCTAACTATGCATATAACAAACCATCTCCTCATCAAAAACTGTCATACCATATAACCCCATCAACAACCAACTCAAGAAAGAATGAAACAGAACAACAAACTTGACAGACGGATATAAAATGCTGAGAAATGCCTGTAACAGAATATCTGAAGACACTTTTATATAAATGACCACTCTCTTGCACTGTACAGCGTGCTGATACCCTAGGGTCATGTACGCTCTATATAAACCTTTTTATAAATAAATATAGGGCATGGTCCCCAACTGCTACTGATTGGAATTACTTCCTATAGGTAAGTGTACACAAAGGCTACATATCAACTCACATAATCACAAAACAAATATTTGGTAGGTTCGGGCCTCTGATCAGTGCTGTGCATGTTGCTGTACCCACTATTTGAAATGAAAAAATAGAAGTGCAGGTACTTTGTACCAGAGTACCTGCTCATTTCTGAGAAGTGCTGGTACTCTCCAATTAAAAGTATTACGTTTCTCTTGAGAAGTGCAGGCACTCTCCCTCTCAAAATGAAAAAGTGCAGGTACTCCGAACCGGACAGTACCGACCCATTTAACCGGTTAACTGCTTAGAACGTTCCGCGCCAGTGCGGAACGTTCTATTAAGCGGGCGGGGCCGCGTCGGCCAACGGACGTGCGCAGCACTACCGAGGTAGTGCTCGCGACGGCCGTTGGCCGACAGAAGCACTCAACGGGTTAAAGAACTGGCTGTACCTGTACAAATGGTGAATTTAGCACTTTTCTGGTTTTGATCTACTGATACCGGATGCAATCCCTAGATCTTTAAATTGTTTGCATGGATGGCCTTCAGCAGCGACCGTGCAGGTAAGAGCAGTGGGGCCGGGTTGGGGGTGGGGGAGGATGTCGACATACAACGGAAAATTGATTATTTATTTAAATTTCCCTTGTGGTCGTCTGACGAATCCCCCACAACCTTGCCCGCAGCTCTTACCTGCACAGGCCTCTCCTGATTGCCTTAGCCAGTAATCCTTCCTATCATTTGAAACATATTATATGATCACCATTTATACATTTATACTGTGAGGTTTGTCTAGCTAGCAAGCTCATTTTTGTTTTTAAAAACTCTGTCCAAATCTCCTTGTATAAATTATCATGGAAATGTATATATTTTTTATATATGTGTGTTTTAATGGGCTTCTATTTATTCTTTGTACATTGAATTAAAACTGATGTATTGTTTGCCATCTTGAGCTCCCAGGCACCTACTTTTATCTGTGTCTCCCAAACATGTATTTTTGTGCTTATGTTCAAAGTCTTTGTATTTGTTTGATTCTAAATTTCTGTAACAAGGCTTTCCTTTGAAAGCAATGTATCATTATATAAAGGTTTCAGGTACATGCTGTTATTTTTGGCCAAGATGTGAATTCTCAATGGTGAAAAATCTATTTTTGCAGACCCCTAGTGGGCATTGTTGTATTGAAGACGCAAGGCAGAAGTTGATTCGAAGAAGAAGCTTTATTTATACAGCCCCAACACATGTGAACAGCTCCGCAGCTCTGCGACAACTGTCGGTGTTGGCATAGCACAACGGTTAACCCGTAAGTAACGACATTAACGGTAAGTGGAACGTTGAGGGACCAATGGTTAAGCCAGGTTGGCAGCTCGTGCCATCGCGTGAAGGTGGACAACGTCATTCACTGTCGCGTGCCATGGCCATGGCACGCGGCAGTGATACCGTTACAACACATCTTCCCCTCTTAGAACAATGCAGAAATGATGGGTTAGTCACAAATAAAGTCGTCATATTTTTTTGGTTTGCTGATGGGTCTACCAAATCTCCCTGAGACACCGTGACTGTCAACCCCTACATCTGAGTCTGAGTGTGAATTAATTTCATCACTCCAATCAGGCGGGAGGTGATCAGTAGGTGCCAAGGAAGTGGGAACTACATCATCATCAGATCCATTGAAACTTGCAAGCAATTCGTCATGCATGTTTGATGACCTGTTCACATTACCTGGTTCATCATAATCCACCCATAAATCATTATTGACATTACTAGCATAAGGCTGAATCAGCTTTTTACCGTCATAACTACACCTGGCTAGTCTGTTCATGTGCCACACTTTGCCATTACTAAGTTTGACAGAACAATTATACACTTTACTTATCCGAAGAGGTGATGAGTATCTACTTTCCCCCTTCTTCACTTTCCTTTCAAGGCGAACTTTGACCAGATCACCCACATTGAATGAGTGATCCTTGAAACCATAACGATTGTCATACCATTCTTTGTAACATTGTTGTGCCTTTTCAATGTTGTTTCTAACAATTTCAGGTGACCATTCAATCCGTTTTGACGATTCCATCCAACCTAAGTCCTTGCTGATGGGTTTCCTGCTCCTCATGAGAACAAAAGGAGATTCCTTGGTACTGGTATTGGGTGTAATTCTGTAAGCCCAAATGAGCTTAAAGATCTCTTTTTCCCAGTTGAGATTACTATTTCTGGAAAGTTGTATGTTCCCTTTCAAACACTCTCACCGCATTGAAGACACCGCAGAATGCCGTTCAGAGACAGGAGGGCAAACGGAAGACAGGATACAGCGGAGATGTTCCCTAATGGCCAGATGAAGAATAACTGGAGTTGCTGTGCTACAGCGAAGTTTGACCTTCCGAATACCTTGCGACGGTTCCTTGCTGAATGTGAGGGGCTGTTGGTAGTTCGCCACAGCTCGTCGCCACTTGTTGATTTGAAGACGCAAGGCAGAAGTAGATTCGAAGAAGAAGCTTTATTTATACAGCCCCAACACATGTGAACAGCTCTGCAGCTCTGCGACAACTGTCGGTGTTGGCATAGCACAACGGTTAACCCGTAAGTAACGACATTAACGGTAAGTGGAACGTTGAGGGACCAATGGTTAAGCCAGGTTGGCAGCTCGTGCCATCGCGTGAAGGTGGACAACGTCATTCACTGTCACGTGCCATGGCCATGGCACGCGGCAGTGATACCGTTACAACAGGCATGGCACTTGACAGGTGGCTGGGAGGCTTCCAATGATGTGGAAACTAACTAAGGAACTCAATAACGGAAGCGACAGAGGCGCAGACAGAGGTGGAACCCTGGGCCACAGCAGAAGGTGATAATGGCAAAGAGACTTTCAGCAGTGGCATTGGTGGGAACGAAAGATGCAAGCCTACATGCTCTTGGCATGACAGAATGTGAGGCAGCCACTTCAGGCACAGGTACCGACCTTGAGGACTCGAACCCTGGTGAGAGAGGTTCCCCTTATCTGGCTCCCTGATCTGTGGATGACATTCTACAGCACTGATGAAATTGCATATGGCGCCGGAAGGTCACCCTTGCTAGTTACTCCTTGAAACTTACTTGGTCGCTCCGGGGATGGGGTGTTGTGGTTTACAGGCCTGACCTTTTTGGTGAGAAGGGATTGCTGGCAGGGAGTAACTCTTAACTGACCCTCCCTCTTTTTCTACTTTCGCCTTGCATATTCCCAATTTATAAGGGAACCGAGTAAATGTCCATTTGTTTCGTTTAGTTGGTTTGTGTTTTAGCATGTTTTGCCACGGCTCTGGGAAAGGGTTGTTGGGAAATATTCTTGGCAAGCCCTTATGATGGACCACCCATGCAGGAAAAGGACACACATTTTTGCTTTGTTCGGTGCAAAGGCTTGAAAATTCCTGTGTCGTAAGCGGAAAATTGTGGCAAGATTACTGCATTGGAGCGCTCTTCATTCATAATACAACTCCATGTGAAAAACATCTAGAAATATATTTCTATCCTGGAATGTTCAGGTCATGGATCGTTTATCCCTATGACACAGGGTGCATGCATGCTTAAAGAGAAGGGGGCACACTTTGGATAATTGGAGGAGATGCCCTGACCAGAACGGAAGGTGAAAGATTGAAGAAGAGCAGTGGCGGCTCCTCCGCTAAGGCCGGGGAGAGTTGCCCTACTGCATTTTTGCAGTGACACAAGGAAAATAAAACGATAATAACTCGGGTTATTATCATTTTATTTTCTCCTACTTCCGCCCGCTTTGCGTTAGGGGGTGGGCGCAGGGGAGGAGTGTTAGCACCCTCCTGAAGTGCACAGTGACTGCTTGGCCAGCCCTCTCGGGCCGCACAAAACAGTCTTGAGCACTTCACATGTTCTCCATGCAGGCTGCATCGCAGCCTACGTGGAGAACATGCCCAGGCCTCCAGTCAGCGGCTGAACGCCGAAACATGGCGCTCAGATCAATCACAACGCTGTGTTCACTTGGGTGTGCTTCCGGTAAGGCCGAGCGAGGGAGGACTACTGAGGCGAGGAAGCAATGAGAATGTTAGGTTTTTTTTGTTTTTTTATTCCTGCTTCCCCTTGCGTACTCCCCCCTCTCCAGCCCCGCCCCTCTACCTCCCACGTCCTCCCCCCCTACCACCCGGCCCCTCTACTTCCGATCAGTGCCGGCCGCCGCTGAAGAAGAGATGAGAGGCCAAACTTACTACAAAACATATGCAATGGGGATCTTTCTGCCTAGTAAGGAAACTAGAGATGACAAAGATATATGCATATTGATAGAGGGATGCTTGAATGGCAACCCTTAGACAATTCTTGTATTCATACAACCATTATGCATTAGTTGATGAACCTAGGGGATAAAACAAGGCCTCTTTTATCAGGCATGGTTGTCAGTAGATCTGCAGTTAAACAGCTGGATTGGTTAGAAACTGGAACGTGATAAATATGATGAGCGAAGCACGTGCGATAAATAGGGAATGTTTTTATTAAGCTTCAGTCCAAACCAGTACCAAAGAATACACATGTTTCTTGGTACAACACAATTACAAGGCTAAGTCCCTGTCGTTGAATGCTTCTGTAAAGAGATTTCAACCCACAATCCCTTGTTCATAGCCATGACCAGTGCCACTGGAATTATACGGCGGGTGGGCGTTAAATTAAGCATCAGGGTTGACAAAATTATGGGGCAATAAAAGGCAAATTATGTGGCATAACGCAGCACACTTTTCTGATAGCATTACTTCATTTGATTTCTTTTTTTTTGCACATGGTAATACGGTGTTGGCAAAGATTTCACCTTAGTACCAGTTTAACAGCCAAATATAGAAATAAGCAACATGACCAGCGAAGTTTTGCGAAGGGCCTCCCACTGCCCACCCACACATGTTGCCATGTTTTTAGTAACGTTTGATCCGTTTGAGCTAGAAACTACGTTTTTGTTTGTTAAAATCTGCAGATTATGAAGCAGATGATGGATTATGTGACAAATGCGGCAAATCCATAGTTATGCAAAAAAAAGCCTCAACTGAAGAATCGCACAATTCCAGTAGACCTGGCCATGACTCAGGAGGAACCAGCCAGCATGTGTTCTCAGCTGGCTATTACAAGTAAATGCATTGTACAATTCAGATTCGGAGGGGCGCAAAGAGACTCCATAATTGTTTATTTTGAGTTAGATGGCAATTCAATGGTAGATGCACACGTCCGGTTGGTGGCATTTAAATCTGTAATGAGAGGTGGTTTTTAAATGCTTTTTACGGGGCCCTGTTATCTCTCTACATGCAGACAAAATGTTGTTAAACATAGGCAATGTGGAAACAAGTATGGAATCTATGACAAACAAATTAACTAACTTGACGACTGCCAAAGAAAGACAGATTATGTCTCTTCCCCTTACATACACGGACATTATCTGCACGGTCACAAACGCATATTTTTGCTTGGGTGGACACTTTTAGTTACCTATATGTTCAGGTTCACCATTGGGATGCAGGCATCATGGCAGGTAGTGTCTCTCTGACAGGGAATCGAAGCAATGGGGCGGGCTGTGCACTTACCACAATGGTTAGACTGTTAGATTACGTTTTTTAATGTGCCAATGATTCTTCCCCACTCCACGTTCCAGGAATATCATTTTATATTGATAGATCTAATTTTGGGGGGAGGCATATGACATTAGGTTGTTTTCCACAAAAGTAACAGACCAAATCATACAGCTGATGGATAACTGAAATTTATACCAGAAATGTGTCTGCTAGGTCTAATGACGCAAAAATGACAAATCACATTGCAAGGTGACAGACCTAGCTCTACTATTGGTTAAACAGCTAATAGTGACATGTTTGCGATCCTAAAGGGCAGCTTGGATTACCAAGCAGAGGGTAGATTTGATAAAGTAGGTGGCTGTATAGGTTGAAATTGCAATAATACAGACTAGCTCTGCAGTCTCACTTGCCACATTCAGAGGTTTTTCCATTCAGGCTTTTTCCCGCATTGTGGCTCCTTCCGGAAGGCACCAATTACTATGTACCACCTAGGGTCAGTGGCATTGATGCTAGTGGAAGGGGTCGCCCATACCGCTGACAGACTACCTGATGCAAAGACCTGGACGTCCAGAAATGAAGCAGCCACAGAGAATCTCCTAGCTGTCTAGTTTGTGACATTAAATTAACATGAGCTCAAACCGCTGGCAGCTATGGCACACGGCAATCTGGATTAATTTTGCACAATGTGTAAATTATTCATGCAGTACCAAAACAGTAATAAAGTCAAAACACAAAGCAAGAAAAATCCCAAACTAAATTATAAAAATAGAGTAAAAAATATAAACACAATCAACACCAAAGAAGAATACAAAAAACATAAGGGAACCGAAGATCTGTATTTTTGAAGTCTTACCTAAAATAGTACAAAAAGCACTAAGTCGAGCTATGAATTTTTAAAGTTTTAAGTAAAAATAGTGTGAAAAAGCACTAAGTGCCAATGATAGTCTATGGAAGCAGTAGACCGGGACCTAGGCCGACTGGACCCATCCAGATGGAGCCTTGGTCAGGTAAACCAAGTGGATTGGTCCTATTGAATGTCTGGAAGTCAAAAAGTTCCAAAAAGTTTCTAAGTCTCACTTCAGAAAGTGAGTTCATCACTTTTGTGAAGAAAAGCATGGACATTTCTTCTATGTCTCAATGCATAATGGGATTTAATCATTTTTCAAAAGTTTAGAGATCTTTGAGCGGGACAAAGCTGAAATTCAATCAGACAGTGTGGAACTGCCATTGGAATACCTTTTCCGTTGGGTCCCACTAAAGCTTCTAACTCTAGAGGAAAAGTTTTCAAAAGTTTCCATACTTTCTTCTGATGCCCAAACAACCACAGGGTTACACTTCTAAGACCCACAGGACCTCATGGGAAGGCCCTTAGAGGTACTCAGGGTGTCAGACAGAGGCAACTGCAAAATCCAGTTCAGATCCAGTTGACACTGTTCAGCTGGGCAATAAAGGAAAAATCATCTTGCAGCTTATTGTGTCCCTGTAGCCATACAGACGGTTAGCCAACTGACCCTTGGAATTCACTTCTTTGTACTGAGCACAAGAGGGAGCAGGTCCACTCCTTCTAGGCTTCTCTCATGTCACAGACAGCAGGTACAGTCCTCTTCTGATCTTCCCCAGATCCAGTAAGTATTCTAATGATGATGCCTTGGACTGCCACATGTATTCCTCTCGAAGCCCCACACTTTTTAATATCTATGTTGCCCCTCTGGCTAGGGTAGTGAGAGCCTTTGGATTTGAGGTGCTGTCTTATGCTGACGACACTCAAATCATGGTGTCTATTACCAACAGCATCAGTGAATCTGCCGCAAATTTCAAAAATTGTATGCAGGCAGTCTCATCCTGGATGGTTGAGAATTATCTTAAATTGAATGGGGAAAAAACTGAGATCTTGATTTTTGGCAACCAACATGATATATGGTCCAATGACTGGTGGCCTGACACCATGGGCAGTTGTCCCTCTCCTGTATCCCATGGGAAAATCTGGGGGTTATGGTCGACACTTCGCTGTCCATGAACCTACAGGTTAGCAAAACAGTGTCTATCTGTTTTGGAATAATCAGGCTGCTTAGGAAAATTTCACAGTTCTTGTCGTTTTCATCACGAAAGCAGGCAGTGATTGCTTTGACACTGTCCAGACTTGATTATTGTAATGCCCTTTATCTGGGCATTAACAAGGGTTTGGTGAGACGGTTACAGATGGTACAGAATGCTGCAGCAAGGTTGGTGTTGGAGTTGCCAAAGTATCACTCTGTTTCGGCCTCCTCATTTCGTTGCATTGGCTACCTCTGGATCGTAGAATCCTTTTCAAGTCTTTGTGCTTGACTCACAATGCCTACTATGGATCTGGCCCTGATGCCATTAAAGCAATGTTTCAACGCTATATCCCGACCAAGCAGCTTAGGTCTGCCAGCAAGAACTTGCTGGTGGTCCCTAGGTTTAAGAAGGTTAGATGGGGAGGCAGAGCCTTCTCCACTGCTGCTGCTAGGCTGTGGAACTCTCTTCCGGATGGTTTATCGGGTCTTGTGTCATACTCTCTTTTCGCAAGGCCCTGAAAACCTGGCTTTTTACACAGACTTTAGCTTGAGCATCTTATCCGGTTGAACGTTAGTCCTCTGCAGCGCCTTGATGCCCTTGGGCTAAGTTAGCGCTTTATAAATCTAATATTCATTCATTCATTCCTGCTATTGATTAGAAGGTGGGGGTGACTCCTGTGCACTCCTTAACCAATGGGGTAAAACTTCCCAGGGGCAACTCTATCCACCTTTTAAATCAGTTTCTGTTTTCTATACTGGAAACAGTCCCAAAGTGACCTTCACTTTCAGAATCCAAGCTGGAGAAACCCATCTCCTATTGCTCTTAGCCTGTGTGCACACCCAGAGCTGTGGCCTGAGAAATGAGCAGTCCCATCCTCTCTGATCACTCAAAACCGTTGCCGTGGGTAGCTTTCCTCCCATAGGGCTTGGTGCCAGCATGATTAGGGGGACAAAGGCTTACCTTTCCTGGTGCCGCCTAATATTTGGTTGTGACACGGCAAGCCTCTTTGAACTTAATGCTGTTCCTGACTCCACCCTAAATGGCAGGCCTGCAAGGGCAACAAAATCACCCCAACACCCAGGTCACTGCTCTGGGAGCAGTTTTCACACCCCTTTCAAACCTCATTCAGACCAAATACAGGCTGGGCAGTGGCTGGACAGCTAAAGCAAATTAGCTTCCAGCAACTTCAGGCAGGGTGAAGGTAACTTACTAAAAGTTACACTTCCAATGCATTTAATAAAAATCAAACTTCACCATTAGATTGGAATTTTATTAAATATATTATGTCTTTGAATGGAGTCTGTAGCTGGTAAAAGTCACACAAAGATTAAAGTGTATAATCTATACTTTGATATTTCCTTTGTGCCAGTTACAGCCTGACCAGTGACAATGTAATTCGGGCCTAGTCACTGGGAGGACATGCCATTTCTAATATCACACATGTTCCACTAATATTTACACACCCTACCTTGTGGCCAGCAAGGTTGGCTTAAGGGTGATCTAATAGTATTTAAAATCAGGTTTTTCTACATGTCAAAATGGTGATTTTGACAAATGTGTGTGCAGCTGGGTTCAAGCTGCTGCTGTCATGCTAGACATGGTATGCCTGACGCCATGTTTCCAGGCCCACTCTGTGGATGGTACAATAGGTGCTGCAGGCCACAGGTGGCATTTGAGTTCCAGGCCCTTTGTACATTTGTTTACCATATACTAGGGCCTTACAGGTAAGTTAAATAAGTCAATTAGGGATAAGCCAATTTAAACATATTTAGAGGGAGAGTGCAGGCTCTTTACTCCTGGTTAGCGGCAGTAGAGTGTTCACAAGCCAGCAAAAATAGATTCCAGAAAAAGATGTAAAATCTGGGGTGACCATGCACATAAGGCAGATTTCCTACAATTGTTCTATGAAGTGACAATATTTATAACGTGACTAAAATGTGAAAAGGGGCAAGTTTGCAGATGGGGTAATCCCCTGCTAATGTATATGTGCCAGGGAGACTACCTCTCCAGTTGATGTGTCCTCAATGATATTAGATTAAATATTCATGTCAAAGTTCAGCAGTTATATCAGGCAGTTGGAGTAGCATGCTCTAAGATCCTTCCTTGTCTTGATTACAATTATTAACCCTCTTTGCCAACACAAGGTGTAATCTCTTACTGAAACATGTGGTTAAGCACATTTAAAAACAGCTAATCAGAACCCCCTACAAATTGTATTGATCTTGATTGGGATCTTGTTGTTCCAGAAGCCTTCCCATTCTTCTGCTTTTCATCTCAAATAAAATTTTCACTTTTGTGCTACAGCATTCCAAAACCCCACAACTCTCCATCTAACTTAGTCATACCTAACCAGTTCCAAAAATCACATACAACAATATAGAAGTGAAAGGTAACTACACTGTATAAAATCACATAGTTTGAGAGTGTCCTTAATCTATTTATTACTTTCTTGCACCTGCGTTAACATTTAAAATCTCTGTCAATATAGCCATCAACTCTACTAAATATAGTCAGCATAAAGCAGAATTAATTCATTATGTTAACTTCCCCACTAATTGTATCCCAATACATAAAAAATCTATCTTTGAGAAAAGACTAACTTACACATATTTTTACCAGAAAAAAAGATATATTATTTGCTTTCCTCATGTATAATATGCCAGGTATCTTCTGGTTCTGAATCCTCAGTCAAACATCTGATACCAGGCCTAACTCGTGGGAGGTGGTTAAAGGATAGTTAGGCAGCCATGTCTAAATTTGGGTCTAGTAGGAGATTGAAACCCCGAGGTAAGATAAAGTTACTGTAACATTTTACCTCTGAAAACAGGTCAATAACGTGCTTTCATAAAGATTAGGGTCTTTTACAGTTATTAGATTAAGATGGACCCTTTAAACAACAAGCTGTAGAGCTATCTAGTGAAGTTAAAATGTGTATTTCTCATGACACCTTTTCAAAAATAGCTTCTCCTGGTTTCAAAATATTCATTCTTTTAGCAAGACCGTACACCCACTGATGTTCCACAAGATAAATCTAATTGTCATCCCACACACAAAAGATAGAAAAAGATATTAACCACTTTGATCCATGCTCCTACCCAAATACCATGGCACTTTAATCTGCTTCCTAAAGTACTACAGTAATATACCTCTTTTTAAAACATTCCACACCTGGAAAATGCAAGTTGGTGAAAACCCTATCCTATCAAACAAAACCTACCTGCCCTACTATGCCACACTTCACTTCTGAGCAGCATTCTTCTTTTTAAACTCACTTGTCTCTAGGACCCTGGAGGAGAGTAGTTTGAAACCCCTTTTCGAATTTACAGTAGGAGTGCATTGTAATCACGGTTAAACTGCACTCACATATATTCTGTGTGACTAATGTATGAAAAAGAAGAAAAGGAGAATGAGATGTTAAAGTAAACCTCATGATTAACACAAACCTCATGTGTACTTTAGAAATGTAACTGACGAAAGTGTGCATTAATATTGTGTTAAAGGATAACAAACTGATTTTTTTAAATATTATACTCATGACACTAATATTTTAAGATGTGCCATTTATACCTGTTGAAATATATGTTGAAAGTATGGCTTAGTTGCTTCTAAAAGGGTGCACATAATGTAACCTGTGCATTGTTAATTTAGCCTAACTGTAGGCCTGAAATGCATTCTCAATATATTTTTCAGCTAATGTTTGAATTTGTATTTGCTTGCACCGTGGAATGTTGCATGTATCTTGTGATCCCAATGCAGGTGGACAAGGCTTCATTAGTTTAGAGGAAGAGTTATTGTTCCTAGTAGATAGAGAGGCCTGAGAAGAAGAAATGCGATAACTGATGGAGGACAAATTTTTGTGGTAGAAGATGGCACCCAGGACGTATGAAATACCCCAACATGTGAACATGTGGGAAGAGAATGGAAGCAGGAGGATGGCGGATTAATGGAAAATACCAGTAACACTGTGGGAGGTGCCTTAATTCAGTGATTGCTTATGTTGTATCATAGTTAGGGACAGCTGACACTTTTGATTTAGGACGCCTCGAGGTACAGATCTCATCTTTGGCTTTTTGGCTTTATGCTACATGACCCTGGTTGGAGTACTTCTTAGGAGGGCTCTAACAGCTGACACCTTTTCCCATCTCTACTGAAGTTTGCTTTAGGTTAGGATTGCAACTTTGAGGTAGTGTAGGGACAGTTAGGGATTTGTGAGGCCTTTTGCATGAAATTGTGATGCAATCCAACGTGCATTTTTTCCTTCTGATAACATATGTTGCGGTGATCGTGTTAGTCGTTTTCTTTTTGTTATATAGGGTGAATCGCTTCCGGAGATTTGGCTTCCTCTTATTTATTTTGTATTTCTACACCATAATGCTTAGATTAGTGTACATTATTCTGTTTCAAAATTTGAAATAAACAAACTAGCCTGAATGTAGTTGTCAACCTGAGTTCTTAGTAGATTGAATACTTAAAAATGTAGCTGTAGCGAAAGGAGTTTTCTCTTTTCCTCTCATGCTGCATAATAAGAACCGTTGACCAGATCATTGAGGAGTACGGGTTCCAGCTTTCCCAGATGGTAGCCATAGAAGATGGTTCTGCACTTGAAGTAAGCGACAACTTGGAACCAAATCTAGAATAGCTTTAGATCCTTACCCCATCACCCGAAGTCTAGAGTTTACGATCGAGAATTGGAGGACAAGCGGAGTTCCAGAGACGTGTGGTGAACCCAGTGAAAGAGGAGAAGTGAGTATTAGCAGGATTCTGTGCGTGTGACAGTTATGCTAGAATGAGGTGAAACCTTGGTTGTGTGATGTCTGGCAGAGATGTTGTGAGAGTTGTGTGAATGTGGTGATAAGTTGTGGTTGAAGTTGTTATTGGGTCCGACGTGGTGTATGATCCCAGGATATATAGTAAGGTTCAGAAAACATCATGTTGTATTTGTCTGCTGTGTTTTTGCGGTGGTTTGTTGTGAGATGTCGTTGACAGCCCCAATTGAGATAGGGAACTTTGTGCGAATGGGAGAATTGTGTACGGTGTGGTGGACCTTTTGCGCAGAAGGGAAGCTATACTGATTCCAGTGAATCCCCACTGGTCGAGGTTTCGTTTGCGAGTGTGCATTCTTTTAGTGATTGAATTCTAATCATTCTTTTAGAGAAGAGAAAATTGTTGTTTAAATGGAAATGCGTTTGTGAAGAAATTGTGAAGGAGGGTGAGCTGCTGCAAGGAGTGAGAGTGACGTCAGAGTGTGCTGCGCTAGGATAGGTTGGATCACATATTTGAATTTGTATCGTTGTTGGAACTCCGAGGATTTAAATTTAAAGTTTAATTGTGGATTGCTAACGAGGAAGGTAAAATTAGGTGTTTTAAAGCGATCAGAGAGATGTTTAGAGGAGATGAACATGTTCCTACTAGAATGGGTGAAGAGGCATCCCTGAGGGACGTGCCAGCTCACTATATGGCGACACACATAGCACTTCACACTATCATTTGGCTTAAGAATTTGCATAATATCACCGAGAAAGAGGGTGCATTGACATTTCCACACCATTGCACATTTAATTTGAGGATAATCAATAATTTTAGGGGAATGTTGTTTGCAATGAAACCATTACCTAGACCTACACGGTTTGAAACGCTCAATGCATGGGAGCAAGCTGCACATTTCAAAATGTGGACCACTAGAAAGGAAAAATAACAAAAGTGATGCGAGCCTATGCAGATGTGAGGTGGGGCGATCAATTAAAAAGGTGGAGAGTAGACATAATTGAGGGAGCTAGATTGTACCCTGCATTAGTGATTGATGGGGACGATATGGGGGAAGAAGGAAAGAATGGACAAAAGGGAAATGGACGAGAGGGCCGAGAAGACAGCGACAGTGATGTAGGTGATAGTCTGTTGGATGGGTTGCTGGTAGAACGTTCATCCCCATATAGCCAGACATACCCTGGGAACGGGGAAAGTCTGGATGCCACTAATAATACGGTAAGTGCTTCAGCTCCAGTGGCTCCCAAACCAAATGTCATAGGGATCCTTTCGACTGGGATGTCCCAATTTGGGAGGAGGGATGAGATGCAAATGGGTGTCCCACAAGTTTAAGCACGTTGTGATTCCAATCCCGCTTCAAGGATTCCGGGTGCTCTTACAGTACCGGTTACTATTGGCCCTATTGTTCCCATATACGATCCAAACCAAAGTGTGAACGGGGACCAAGGGACGTCTATAGTAACAGAAGGGGGTAACATTGCAGGAAAGAGTAGATGGTCATACACGGGTTTGATCCCTTGATGTCGATGAACGCAAGCACCCCTTGTACAGTGGCTGCAGATTCTTTGGCAGTCCAAATTGGGTCTGGAACTGTTAGGTCCTTTCTGAGGTAACGGGGTTAGACACGCCTGTGTGGGAGATACTTCCCAGAGTGCATAATAGCACGCCCTGAGAGACCGGAAACACACAGATATCACCTGAGAGCCAGAGCCTATTAGATGTCTTGAACTTAGAGAAGTGGTTAAAGGAGCATAACAATCCTAGTGAGAGCCAGAGTACAGAGCCGAGTCAAGGAACTATTAAGTCCACCATAAAGGTTGATTTGGTAGAGGTGCTCAAGTTGAAGACTGAGGTGGCTGCAATGATAAGTGGAACATTGGAGCTTTACTGAATAGACTCTTACCAACTGAATGAATTGCTGTTCATGAGTAAAGATGTTACTAGAAGGGCGAGAGAAGCGCATGCAAAGCTATCTGAATTGGCCAGTAAGTATGAGGTTTATAAGGAATGTACTAAGACATTACAGAAGAATCATTGGCTTGCCTTTAGTGATCAAGACATAGAGAACCTGAGAGTGCCAGGACTCAAAATGCAGATTCGGGAACTGATATTGTTCATTTGAATTTGGAGTACTTTGGATAAGTGCAAGGAGAGATGGGTGAAAAGGAAGGCTTCGAAAAAGAAGGGAGCGAGTGTTAAAGCCTTTACTTTGCGAGAGGTGCAGAGTGGAGGGTATGTGGATGTGCCTTGGAGCAGGGGTGATCTAGCCGCATTTACCAATGACTTCCTGAAACTGAGAGAAAAACCTGTAGAATGGTACAAACAGGTCAATTGTTTTGTGAAAATCTCGAAGGTATTAAGGATTGACCTCAATGCATTGTTTAAAATTGTGGTTCCAAGAGATTTGTGGTCGGCATGTAAAATAGCTATAGAATGGCCAGACGGTGAGCCCGCAAGGGACCCAGTGACGCATGGTCTGTCGACGATGGTGATGTAAAAATATGATCAGGTGATTACACAGTTGCTCCACAGGATGTTGGCTAGGTTAAGATTAACAGAACCATAAAGGAACGTACTATAAGAGGCTGTTGCAGGCTTCTAAGCAGTACAGTGGGACAGTTAACCATTAGTCGAAGAACATGGGACAGTTTGTATCCAAATTTGGGACTGGTTTGCTCACTGAAATTAGCTTAATGATCCAACATCATTTAATTTGTTAGCAGACCAAGTCTATTGACGAAATTCTGCTTTACGCCAGATATTGCAGTGATGAAATTGACATGAGACATACAAAGATGAAGGAGAAGCTGATGTTAGTGCAGATGAAGAATGTTCAGAGAGAGGGTCAGGTTCAACACTATAGCGGAAACATTGTTCCTATGACCATATCACAAGGAGTTCAGATGCCGCAGAGCAGAGGAATGCAGGGGCAAGGAAGAGGCAGGAGTGTTCCAGTAGATCCAGAAACTGGAGTGGATGTATCTACCTTAAAGAAAACCAGCCTGTGTCATTATTGTAATAGGGTGGGGCATTGGAAGCACGAATGTCATCTAAATCCTGCAAATCAAGATCAGAATGGGGTGTCTAATCAGCCACAGGGCAATGTTGTACAGTCTCAGAGTGTGTCTAGGCCAAGATCCCAAAATATGGAGGGACCCCAAGATCCTGTGATGCCGGTGCTGAAGCCTTCGATGCCACCGCAAGTTTCGCAGAATGCCTCTTATGGTAATGTTTCAGTTCTGTAGTAGTTTGAGGCTTTCAATGATTCTGGCACCGATCAGTCCACATGACGGTGCCTGAGAGGGGAGGAAGACTGTACGCTTGGTGCAGTCTTAGATGTAGACCAGGGTGGACCTTTTTGGTTGACACTGGTGCTACTCACTCTACTGTGAAAACAGCAGAAGCTCCTAACCTACCCCTCTCGGGAAAAACAATCCAAGTTGTAGGTGTGTCAAATAGGAAGTTGTCAAATCCCTTGACAGAAGAAATGCTTGTGAAGATAGGGACTTTTGAGGATCATCATCAGTTTGTGGTGTGTTATTCGAGCCCTGTGAGTCTGTTGGGACGAGATTTGTTGTGATAGTTAAACTGAACCGTTTTATTGCACACCAAGGGTCATCAAAATTCAGACAAAGGATGAGGATGTTGCGTTCAAATATGCAAACCAAGATCTGTGTTTATCATTGTTTCCCTAACTGACGATAGAGGACCTGCTGCTAGACCTCAGAGAGACGGTGGCAAGTGCAGTTTGGTATTTTACAGGAAAGGACATTGGACTCATCTAAGGAGTTGAGCTCGTCCGTATACAAATTAAGCCCAATGCAAAATATCCGAGAACACCACAATACAATTTGACAGCCAAGACAATTGCTGGGCTCATGCCTGTGATCGAGTCCATGATTGAGCAAGGTATTGAAGGAGATCCTGGGGAGTCCATGCAACTCTCCCATTCTGGGCTTACAGAAGCCTAGCGGTAAGTACTGCATAGTACAGGATCTCCACAAAATAAATAATGTGGTTGTTCCTTGTTGTCCCATGGTACCAAATCCATCTGTGATACTGTTTCTGATTCCATGTGAGGCTGAATGATTCACTGTTGTTGATCTTTTCCAGGCCTCTTTTTCGGTTCCCTTGCATGAATACAGCCAGTTTTTATTCATGTTCAGGCTGAGGGATCGTGTTTAACATGGTGTCATGTCCCACAGGGTACACAGAGGGGCATATTCTCAAGAACTTGTGATAACTACCGCAAAAGTTGCTTAACGCAACCCTTCACATCGCAGTCCATCGCGGGAAAATAACACCTTGTCAACCTGATATTCCCAACCCTGCGGCACCTTGCGATAATAGCAGGATAACGCGCCAAATGACCGCCCAAAAACCAACGCGACGCAGAAACAATGCGAAACACGAACACGAATAAACCTGCGATGTCCCAAACCGCGATACAAAAATCAGCGACAACCAGCCACAGGCCCGCAAATCCCACGCGTCATGCGTGAAAATGCACTATAAGAGCAACCAAAAAATAAACACCAAAAACAAAACAAACTGCGTAGCACCATGGATGCACCCGGACCGAGTGCAGAGGACAACCCGAACCCAACAAGCCCCACGGAGGACCAGCCAGGAACCCCGTGTTCGGGGAAGGGCAAGGAGAAGAGGAAGACGGGGTTTAGTCCGTAGGAAGACCGGATCATCGTCACGGAGGTGATAGAACACTACCAACATCTGTTCGTCACCTCCACTGCATCATTGGCAACACAAACGGAAATATGGCAGTCCATCGCCACCAACGTGAATGCAGTCGGAGTGTCGAGGAGGTCAATGGAGGAGGCCAAGAGGCGCTGGCATGAAGTGCACAGCCAAACCAAACAGAAACTCGCTGCCAACATGAAGGCAGCAAAGGCGACTGGAGGTAGGAGTCCTGCACCACAGGAGGAGCTGGATGAGCTGGAGGAAATGGTGGCCACAGTCATCAGCTTGGAGACGGTGCAAGGAGTCGGGGGTCTGGACACAGCCCGATATGACATGACCCAACAGCAACAGGGTGAGTAACGACCAGGGACTGGGGGGATGGGGGCAGATGGGCACAATGCCACACATTCACAAACATGTGCAGCACACTGCACACCCACAATGACTGTGGAACATGTCCCTGATACCCTTGGCACACTGCAGCACACATAGAAACACCAAGTAGTCCCACGTCCACAATCAGCACAAATGGGCCCCCCTCCATATCACCAATGCCACAACCTACCCATGCACATGTGCCGAATCCCGAAAAGCAGCGGCTCTGTGAGCCACACTGACAATGCAAGTGACACTGCATGACAGATAGCATGGCTGAAGTCACAATACATGACATGGTGCACGAGACGACACTGAGGTGGCTGAGTGTGGACCACATCCGTAAAGGAGCAGGTCACACTCTGACACATCCTCGTGCACCTACGAACCATGACGTCAAAAACACATTTGCAGACAAACAATGCACAAGAGTACCAAATATCTCCAGTAGCACAAATGACCCAAGTCGCAAACATCCCAGCACCCGAAAAGCACACATGTCAAATGCACACCGACTCAAAGGGATAAGGGTCCGCCAATGCAGAGCTGCCGGGGCGAATCGCCAACAATGCAGCACACACACATAGCAATCACAGTACATCAACATTGACGACTATGTGGGACAGAGTGCAACCCCTACACCACAGGACAGAGGACACAACTGGTGCCGCTCATGCGTAGAAACTGACCAATCACAACTGGCAATGCATGACACTGTGAGCTGATGACATACGAGTACAACCACATATCCGTCATGTAGTCGAAATGTCCACTGACTCCCATCAAATAGCCAGCTTCACCAAAACAGTCACAATGTACATCGTCATGCAGTCTGAAAGTAAACATCTACAATGCATCAACATACATGGAACACACTGTTAACCTGCATCTCCCCTTCACATTGCAGAGGGACAATCAACACCTCCTGCAGAGCAGACCACACATCTCTTCAGTGATGATGAAGAGGATACCCTGCACATTTGCACAGACACCCTCCAACGGCTCGTGGACAGCCTCCGCACCCCACCTCCAGGAGCAGGGCAGCCCAGCTGCATCGCGGTGAGCCCACACCCTGCACAGACCACTCCGCAGGAAGGACACACCACCATGGCTGCCTCCCAGGACCCCCACGACCAACACACGGATTTCAAACTCCGTGTATTAGGGTGCCAGGAGAAGATGGCAGATCAGCTGCGGCTGACAAACTCGATGCCATATGTGGGTGCCTGAGTCCCATCAGGGAGCACCTACAGCCCCTAACGGATACCCACTGTCCGCACCATGCTCACCAACAATCCTTGGCTGACATCACTGGGTCCATTACTCGGTTACAAGAACTGTCTAGGCAGACAGGCCCAAGCGATGACAGCACAGAGTTGGCACAGATGGGGAGGTCAATGGAGACCATGGAGCCGATGCAGGCTGGAAGTATGGCTGCCACTGCTGAACACCAGCGAGATGTAGCTGCGATCTTCCATGCCTTGCAGATCCTCATCTTGCCATTGCTGCCACTGAGCCTGTTCCAGGTCACTGCTGCAGGAACCTCGACACACACATATCCTCCCCCTGATGTGTCAGTGGCACACAGTGATGCAGCCCTATCACCTTCGCACCCTGATGAGTCAGTGGCACACAGTGACGCAGCCATAACTCCACCACACACACCTGACACACCGGACACAGAAGACGTCTCAGAGGAGTAAGATGTGGAGGGTAATGACTGTGTGAGGAAGGAGGTAGTAGCATCCGTCCCCGCCATATGGCCTGTCCCTGCCTGGTCGTGCTCTCTGAATCATGCCCTGGAACAACACCTCCCACTGTCCCCCGAAACACTCTGCGACCTTCACATGGACCCCGACATGGACTGCCATATCTGCTCTGGTACCAATGACACAGCAACTCGGCGGCGGACTGCACCCTTCCTCTTCAGATCAACTGTGCCTTGCCACAGGAACTCTGGTTGGCCCACCATTGGGCAACCATGTCATGTGGGCTTGAAGTGGCCATGTACTGCTCCAGGTCCGACACCCCCCAGAATGTGAATAAAACATTCCAAATCACACAGATGTGTCATGTCTATGTTCACTCACGAATAAATGTTTGGATGAATGTCGGGACATCGATATCACTAAAAGGTACACCCTGGTAGATGTCATCAATGCGCATGTTTGACCCTGACCCACATGGCCACTTAAATGACTGTGAAGGTGTGAACTAGCTGTGGCCACATTGCACAGTGACAACAATCCCATTGCCCCCAAACGTAGCACCACGTCCATGTATCAAATAGGGCTGTGTGTGGAAATGTCACAATCGGTAGCAGTCCTTAAGTGGTGTCCCCCATCACATGTGACAACAGAACGTCTCTTTGCATGCCTACTCACATACATCTGTGTGGACACAGTCTGTTTTGATGGATGACCTTGTTCTACATGGCGAGAAGTTGGACACCATACGCACATTGCTGGGGACACTTAGGAGCACAGGTCTGCCACCAACTATCCCAGCCACAATGTCTGGCTCACAGAGGTGGAGCTGGCAATGGGCACTCACCCCCAATTCACAGGCATCAGTCAATGCCTCCCTGTGTATGGACAATGCACATGTAGGCACATGATCTGTCATCATAATCAACACTCATCACAGTTGTACACAGGTGAAGTTGCGTGGACTTTATTACCATGTGCGTGTCAGTACGGGCAAGGAAAGGGCCACAACATGCAGACCAATGTTTAAGACACTTACAGGCAGCTTTGGAACATGTCGAGGTGCAAGTAATGGGGTGGCAAAAGTGCACACAAGTCATTACGGATGTCAACGGTCTCAGCCCACCTTGCCTTGCTGGACAAGTCATGTGATGTTTAGCGTCTGCTCATCGGCCCGTGTCAGGGGACACGACTCACACCCATGGGATCTGCATAGTGCTGTAGCACCGGACTGCGCTGACTGTGTGCTCTGCTGACAGTGAGCAGGTAAAGAGATCCTACAAGGTCACATGTCGTGCTACATTGCCATGTGTGTCCTCTCCCCCCAGCAGTTTCTCCGCTTTTGGAATGGTGCCAGGCGACGCTGTGCTGCTCCGCCCATGGGACTGCATCACCTTGCACAGGTGTGTGTACACACGCGTCGGTCCACGCACATGCATTCTGAGTCCAGGCGAAGGCAGACATGTCCACTGTTGTGGTGGGATATGTGGAAATTCCTCCAAGATGCTACAAGGTGTGGGGACCTGTGCTGTGGGTGACAATCAATTGTGGCTGCAGGAACGTAGTTACTCGTCCATGTATGCGAGCGCTGCTTCATGGGCAATCTGTTCCAAGAGTACGTCGTTGTCGAGGTCGAGGTACGCGAGGGCGAGCCAGTCCATTACCTGGTCCGGGCAGCTGTGCTCCGTCCACGCCGTTTCACCAATCCGCAACACAGCCCAATAGGGGAGAGCCTCGATGTGGTCACTGCACAGGAGGAGTTGTGCAATCTCCCATGCACAACTGCCTGCACATACGCCAAATATCAAGGCATCCCATGCACGGGTGTCACGGTTACACTCCTGTTCATTGGCCAATAGGGGGCACACACACGTGTCATAATCCAGTTCAGCTACGGTTGTGTTGGATAGGCAGACATCCATGGGCCACTCAAATGTGCATGATCGACAGTGGAACCAGGGCTGGACGCAGGTGACGTACGCAAGACGGAAACTCAGACGGTAACTGATGCGCAACACTGCCAGTGGCAGTGATCCCAACAGATGCAGCATTCGTGCACGGTACAGTTCCACATGACAGGGGTTGTGCATGTGCCCGGGATTGCCAGCCATTGCCTTTGTTGGTCTCGTAGCACCGGCACACTTCTGACAGGCGGCAGTTGTGTGGATGAGATGCCACTGCTCGGAGCAATGAGTTGTGTTTGTGTGCAACGTTTGGGCGTAAGGGTTGTTTCTTACTTATGTGTCAGGGGCATCCCAAGCAGGTGTGCCTCAGGCAGGGACAAGTGTGTGTGGGGTGTGGACACGTTGGTCTTTCATTCACGCAGTTCGTGGTGTGGGAGTCGTCACGATCCGGTTTGGTATCTCTCGCAGGGAGTGCCAGCCGTATTCAGGACCAAGGTCGGGGGTTCAGGTGTCCTTCAGTCTTGTGTGTTGAGACAATGGAGCTTTCATTCCTGATGCTGGGCTGACTACTGCTTGCATTTTTGAAATGCGATGTGGCCTTCGCATTGCTATTGATGCCAGGCCTTTGACTTAGTGTGCGCGAATAGCGACACACACAGAGCAGTTGGCATGTATGAGCCAGGAGCCCGATTGGCCTTGCGCTCCATGTACAATGTCTCTATGTCTCTCTCTCACTCCCTCTCCCTCTCTTCCTCTCACTCTCTCTTTCTCTCTCTCTCTCTCTCACTTTCGCTCGCTCTCTCTGTCCTTTGATGAGTGCATGACACACCTTCTTATCTGGGAATTTGTTTTGCAGGCTGTGACTTCCAGATTGTCCTGGGTGGACCCGCCATGACTCTTCATAATAGTTCTTTTGTGTTTATTCTGTATGAAACGCATTATTTGCTGAGTCTGAGATGAATGTATGATTCTCATTTTTCTGACGACACATGTAGGTTAGGTGTTGTTATTGTGCGACATCGGGCACATTGTTTTGTTCATGATTTCGTGAGGTTGATGTGACATATCTTTGTCGGGGTGTGGGTGGGGGGTGCCCGGAGTGGGGCCCCGGGGGGGGGGGGTCCTGGGTGTGGTGGCGGTGGGTGTTGTTGCACTCTTGGGGCTCCGGGATGCATGGTGAGTGGCTCCATGGCATCTGTTGTTCTTCATGTGTGGCTATGGGCTGTGCTCCCTTGTCTGTTTCAGGTTGTCGTCCGACTTTGCACCAGGTAAGAGCAGGTGTTAATTTCCTGCTGCTAACGCACCTTATCGCATGTTTTGTGATCTTATCGCGGATTGGGCTGGTCGTTGAGAATGTTGTGGAGTGGTGTTGTTGCAGCTTTTTGCACGGGTACGCCTACTCTGCATATCATTAGCGTTAGTTGCCAGGGGCATCTGTGGCAATGTTTTTTGTGACTGCTATCGCAGGTAAACTGGTGTTATGGGCTGTTAGCACCAGCTTGGGAATGGGGTGTGGTGTGGTTTGTGGCCTCATTGTCTACATTGCTAAGTTAGCTTAGGCCTGGCTGCCATGATGCCTTTTTGCACATGTTACTTTGTGACTTTGTTTTTCCAGCCTCTGCTTGTGCCCGGCTATATTAGAACTGTCTGCCTTTTTGCCTTTCACCTTTTCTCCTGTTCCCTGTAGGTTTCGTCTGCACATCATGTACAAGGTCGAAAAACAACGTCCCTTGTTCTTGCTGATCTGGTCAGCCCCTCGCACTTAGACATAACACAAAATACAGCTGCACTGGAGAAATTCATGTGCTTTTAATATTGTGATCTCGCTGTTTGTGACACTTGGAGAAAAACCTTTCCAGGGAGAAGAGCTGTGCTTGTCTGATGATGTAAACCTTGCATCTAGATATTGAGGTATGGGGATCCGCCTGACAAAGCCCAGAGGTCTTCTATTTTTATAATAAACTAGTTAATATCACGGGGAGGGTGGTAAGGCCATTTAGCCCTATATCCACTGTCTTTATAAAATGCTGTCCCCGTTTGTATTCTATGGAATTGTAACTATGCTTCTTATTTTATCGTTATGCATTATGCTGATAGTACTGGCACGTGTACTGTATCTTAGAGCACGATAGTTGAAATAAACATTTTAAACTATACAGTGTCTCTTATTACGCACGTTGTGGCAAGTATGAGTGAGTTATGAAAGAGTGTTCTTGCTCCCGCGAGTCCTGAGAGAGACCGTGTTCTGGGTTGTCTAATCATTGGTAGCTTCGCTGCGAATGAGACGCTAAAGCTAGTCGGATTGGGATTGTGGGTACTAAGGTGCATGGTTGGTTCACCACTATACTCCGAGGTCCTATTATCCTGTGCATAGCTCTGTATATGTGCAGAATCCCTACAACATGGCGCCCAACGAGGGCCATGTTGCCATTGAGATGGTAGTTTTGCCTGATCGCCTGCTCGACTGCCTTGATTCTTCCTGCAACGGGGAGACCGAGTATGCATACCCCGCAAACGAGTCGGTGGCTCATTTACCAACAACACCACTGAGCCCAACCCATTTTTCCTTTGATTCGGCTTCCACCTCATCACTTATCCCGTTCAGCTTCAGTGTTTTTATATCCTGGTTCAGAGACAATTTTTTTATCCCACCATGGACATATATCTGGTTGGTGCTATTCCTGATTTTTCTGTTCATGTCCATTGGCTTTGTGACAGTTTTTTTCTTGCTCATCAATGGTCACTATTTACCAGAGCGCTCTACGGTGAACTGTGTTGCTGGAACTTTGGCTCCGCATTCTTCCTCTCACATCATGAAGCATGACCACACATTTGTGAACATTTCGGCTTTCCCAGTCGCTGATGGCATCGTATGGGATGCAGTAAATTTCCAAATTCATGGCCCAACCGAGATTATTAATGTACCGAATGTCCTCCGTGTTTCAATGGGTGATGTCGTTAAAAGTAATATTCATTCTGACGATTGGGATGTGCATGCCGTTGAATCGTTATTTTCTGATTTGAAATATTATGCTGCTTTTAATGCTGAAGATCTGTATTTAAATTCTGCAAGTTATGCTGACCTATATTGTTACCAGCATTGGGGCAACCATTTTCTCCATAAACCAAGTGCTCTTCGAGGTCCTTTTAATTACACCCAATGGGAACATTGTCCAACCCCTTTGCCAGGTAGCTCCCAAACTCTTAGAAGTAAATTTACTTACTTTACAGACTTTGATAGATCAAACCCTGGGTCCTATTATTTTAAATTGAACACTTCGTCCGCTCAGAAGATCATGTTGACCCACACCAAATTGCTATATTCGGGTTCCTTTTTGAACGCGTTAGCAGTGGGTGGTTATGAACACTGGCGGGACACCATTGACTTAAAGTTTAGTTGGGGCACTAAATTATGGCAGGTCCGAGGCACGGAAGCCTTACACCGTGCTTGCCTCATCCCGGCCCAAATTTTGTTTTTAAATCGTACGATCTATCAAACGACCTGTTGGGGTTTGGCTACTTCTAAACAATTGAATGCACCCTCCATTCCCGCATTGTCTTCCACTCCCAACGACAGCTTGCGTTTTAATATTTCCCTAGCCAATTTGCAAGCTTTGTTTCAAAACAATTCGTTTAATACCTCTACGATTGTTCAGTCACCCTGGTTGGCTTGGCCCATAGCATCCAATGCCTGCCAACTGCGTTTTCATAACTCAGCTCCTGGTTACAAACAGGATAAGCCAGATCCGAGGTTTTCTGACTCTCGTACTGTTACAACATATTCTGTTGGTAAACTGTGTAAACAGTGGTTGCAGCACTCTTCATTAGATTCTGTAAAAGAACATTTATCCCTCCTATCAGGCAACATTGATCTGTCCAATTTTGTTCTGGGGCCTCGTGGTCCTCGACCTAAGAGATTCATTTCTGAAACTTACATTGAACTCTGGAAGCTTTCACAAATTGAAGCTGCTTCCCGTTTACGGGAAATCGATCAAGCAAATCTAGAAAAAGTGCTTGCTGTTGTTGAGAATAGTATTAATACCCTGTCTTCCCGCATTTACACATTAGAGAATATTGTTTCCTCTGTTGTTGATATTGTACAAGATGATGTGTCTGTATTATATCATGGTCAGAATCAATTGCGTTCAGTGATGCAGTTTGCATGGACTTTACAAACACTAAAAATGGGTAAAGTTCCTTGGCATTTTTTGAACACCTCTGCCTTATTCTTGCCGTTTAATTTAACTGAAAAACAGCAATTCATGTCCATGAAAGATGCAACATACACTCTCTTACATATCGAAAAGATAGAGCCGTTACCATTCTCTGTGGCGGAGTTGGACTCTGCAGTGTGACTAGTTCACGGGGTTATCGCTTTGCCTTTTTCTTTATTTGAGTTCAGTTCCTGCATGAAACATTATCCTGTTGGCCGTTTTCAGCCTTTAGGCAGTGCCTTCTTGCATGAACTTTGGTCCCTGCCTTTCATGTACAGATGCCTTAGGGACGGGAAAGAAGTTTTTCTCACAGGAGAGTCGTGCGATTCTACTGTGGGTCGTTCCCTGATTTGTAAGAACATTAAATTGCACAGGGCTTGTAATGTTTCGGCTCCGAATCTTGCTTGTGTTTTAAAGGGCATTCCTGCTCCTGTTATATCACCTACTTTCACTGTGCTTGCAAATGGTAGCTATCTCCTTCTGAATAATCAGGACTGCTGTGGAATGCTGGCCGGCATCCCCTATATTGTAACAGTTTCCCACCGGGTTGTGTGCTGCAAAAATGTACTTTTTCCTCCCCCGCACGACATAATAGATAGTTCCATTTGGCCTTCCATTCCAACTTTGAAGGCGGATTTCAATAAATTGAGCAGAATAAAGGCGCTATTATTGAACCAGGAGGTTATGCTCACATCCGCACGGGAGACCTTCCTCCTCCAGGTGGCTAGTACCCACAGTGAGATACAGGCCCTTTTGAACACAAACCTCCCACAACATTTCGGTGAGCTGATTCACCGTGTTTTCAATGCGTCTAGCACCGAAGGTCTTGTGCACTTTTTTAAAGTTGTGGGCTCTGGCCTTGTTACCTCCTTTCAAACTATATTTGGTGTAATACCGGCTTTTATTCATTCTATTTTTTCCAGCGTCTTTGGCGGCTTTCCGTTGATCCTCGCCTTAGCGGCTGGTATATTGCTTTTGGTCTGTTTGCTACTCAATGGCTGCACTTCCTGGGGGCCTCCTCGACCAGGGTCGACTCCGGATGCTCCGTGAATGCATGCTCATCGGCTTTGGCGTCCTACCATTAGCGACACTCAGTGTGTCCTATAGACTTTCATTTTGCTTTGCGTATTTCACTTGCGTGCAACCTGTGATGTCTTGTATACGATGTCCTTTCTCTTGGTCCTTGGATTTTTGCCTCTCCAGTACGTCTCTGTCGGACCCGGATTTTGGCCAGTTGATGGGTCCCTTAGAGGCCCATGAACGGGACTGTTCCGGAGCTGGCTTAATGGCGCGTGCAGCTGCACTTGGAATTTTGGCGCAATGGGATATCTGGGTGGCTGCTCAGACTCTCCTACTACAAAGTTATGTTGAGTATCACGCAAGTTGTCCCGCAATGCTGATCACTGCTCCCTCTTGTGAGGACCATGAATGCAGTTTTGCTTTGTTGAACTGGATGGCGTCTCTTTTTTCAGACAATACCAATGATGTCCTCTTGGAAGGTGTGGCGTTTTTCTGCACTTACACTCTATTGGATTTGGGAACTTCACTTGCTGCGTCCTGCATTTCTGGAATTTTTTTATCCTGTACTTTTTTTTCTCTCCATTCACTGTCCGTCATTGGGGACTATTCATAATTAGACGTTTGCATTCTGCTCCATCTATTTGAACTCTGTTTTCGTCCTATGTCTCGGCCTATGGACTGACCAGGGGAGGGTGTGGTGTGGTTTGTGGCCTCATTGTCTACATTGCTAAGTTAGCTTAGGCCTGGCTGCCATGATGCCTTTTTGCACACGTTACTTTGTGACTTTGTTTTTCCAGCCTCTGCTTGTGCCCGGCTATATTAGAACTGTCTGCCTTTTTGCCTTTCACCTTTTCTCCTGTTCCCTGTGGGTTTCGTCTGCACATCATGTACAAGGTTGAAAAACAACGTCCCTTGTTCTTGCTGATCTGATCAGCCCCTCGCACTTAGACATAACACAAAATACAGCTGCACTGGAGAAATTCGTGTGCTTTTAATATTGTGATCTCGCTGTTTGTGACACTTGGAGAAAAACCTTTCCAGGGAGAAGAGCTGTGCTTGTCCTATGATGTAAACCTTGCATCTAGATATTGAGGTATGGGGGTCCGCCTGACAAAGCCCAGAGGTCTTCTATTTTTATAATAAACTAGTTAATAGCACGGGGAGGGTGGTAAGGCCATTTAGCCCTATATCCACTGTCTTTATAAAATGCTGTCCCCGTTTGTATTCTATGGAATTGTAACTATGCTTCTTATTTTATCGTTATGCATTATGCTGATAGTACTGGCACGTGTACTGTATCTTAGAGCACGATAGTTGAAATAAACATTTTAAACTATACAGTGTCTCTTATTACGCACGTTGTGGACAAGTATGAGTGAGTTATGAAAGAGTGTTCTTGCTCCCGCGAGTCCTGAGAGAGACCGTGTTCTGGGTTGTCTAATCATTGGTAGCTTCGCTGCGAATGAGACGCTAAAGCTAGTCGGATTGGGATTGTGGGTACTAAGGTGCATGGTTGGTTCACCACTATACTCCGAGGTCCTATTATCCTGTGCATAGCTCTGTATATGTGCAGAATCCCTACAACAGGGGAGATAAATTTATCGCGGATTTGGCTGCGATAACGTGCCGATAACTCGGCGATGGCTCCTTGAGAATATGCCCCAGAGAGTTCTTCTATCTCTAACCACATTTTGAAGAAAAACCTTGAGTCGCTGGTCATGACTTGCAATTCAGTCCTGGTGCAGTATATCAACGACCTCTTGGTTGCCTCGAATATTCAGGGCTCTTGCAGAATCAAAACCATTGCTTTGTTGAACCATCTGGTTGAGAATGGACGTAAGGTGCCCCCAAATAAGTTGTAGTACTGTTTGACCAAAGTCCTATATTTAGGACAGTAAATTGCAAATGGTGTCAGAAACGTTTTGCAGGAGAGAATATCAGCAATCATGCAAATGAATCCGCCATGTACACAGAAGGAAGTTAGGATGTTTTTGGGAATGGTAGGCTACTGTTGCCAGTGGATACCTGTCGTGTCACACAGCGGCGGCATCCGGAGAACACTGTAGAGTCTTGCGGTACGACATATGCCGGCTGGAACCCGAAGGAACTACAACTCCCATGATTCCATGGGTGATTGACGTCGATGACGTACCTACGTTCACGGAAGCTGGGGATATAATTGCTTCCAGGGCACCGGTCGGGTGCCGTTTATTCCATGACTAGGAGCTGACTTTGTGACGAAAGAGGTCCGGTAAGGGTGCTTCTTGCACCACCCATTCCATGTCCTTTCAGCTGTTACGTATTGTCTCGTTCCGCTATTAGCAGACTATTGCAGAAATTGTTCCCGGCTGCTGTTTCACCCTGTTGGTTGAGCCATAGAACGGGCTCTTGCGGGGCTAAATGAGCAGCGTCCTTGCATTTAAATCGTCCTGCAGGTTTGCCACATTTTAACTGTAAACATTGTGCAACAACGCTGACTATTCCTACGAGTAACGGCAACGCATGTTGGTTACGCGGCTGCCATTACTGTCTGTGCATCCAGACTCACTGTTCTCTCGTGTTGGAGAGTTGGAGGCCAACTCATGCCGAGAGAGCGTTAACAACAGGCCAAACGCTGGCGCAGTATTTTCCGTTGATTATGGCTGAGTTAAGCATTGAATCCCAAGGAGCAATTGGGTTATCTTATTTAATTTGTGACACATTGTGCATTGAGCATTTCTGTGGGGAGACTGCTGCCATTGGGTGTATACTACTTCTGTGTGCTAGGCGTACATCGGCCACACCTGACAATACCTGTATGCACAACTTGGTGTTTATTTGATTCACGTAAGGCCCCAAGAGGGATTGGAGCCTGAACTTTGAATTCAGTTGAATGAACCTTCCTTTGGGTTAACCAACCCGTATGCACCCATTTAACCTTGCTGTTGTCTTGGTTTGTTTATTTGTGTATCCCACAGCAGGGGATGTTCAAGCATATCCAGAAGAACAGCTCTGCACCCCTGTTATCGCCACTATTTGATTCAATTAGTATGTAACACCTATGTAAAGTCTACCTCTAAACGGAGTATCAGTAATGGGAACAGTTGTTAATTATATTGTTCTGTTCATAGATCATAGTGGATTCATGCCTCAAGGATTGTCCATCTAGGAATCCGAATTGTTTTACTTTACAGGTATTAATACCAAGAGGAGTGTTAAAGAGGTGTTCTTGTGCCTATTGTTTGATATACTGTGTTCTCAACGTTATTGCTCTTGTTGCAGGTCTCCCTCCTAGCTGTTCCCATCCTTCCCTTCCCCCACTTGATCACTCCATTAAGTCTGTTATATGAATCAGACCTTGGGGCTATCAGGAGATGGACCATATACTGCAACATACGATCCCAAGGATTCAAGGCCTTGACAATACCCAGTTTTTCCCTAGTGGCCAAACCTCTCCAGAGGTTGACACACAAGGATGTGTCTAATCTGGGCACTGGGACGATTGTTTGAATGCATTCCTGCAGTTGAGGGAGAACCTGTGCCATGTTCCAGCACTGGGAATGCCAGATTACAATAAAGCGTTTTTGCTCTTCTGCCGTGAAAGTGAGGGCTGTGCTCTCTCAGTGTTGACTGAGAACCATGGAGTTGCCCGTAGACCAGTTGCATACTTCTCAGCTAATCTAGATCCAGCAGCGTCTGCGCCGCCAGGATGTCTCAAATCCGTTGCTGCAACAGGTGTCAGCTTAGAGAGATGCGAAGGCATCGTGATGGGTCATCTGCTTACTGTTTAAGTCCCGCATTCAGTGGAACTACTGCTAACAAAGACACATGACGAACAGTAGGCTTACACGTTATGAGCAGGCCATATTGTCAGCTAGGAATGTCACTTTGAAGCAATGTTCTATACTCAATGCTGCTACGTTGTTACCATTGTCTGATTGTGAGAGGAAAGAGACCGAGGGAGAGCATGACTGCCTTGATGTCACTGAACTATGCACCAAAGCACATCCTGACATTGCTGATGAGCCATTAGCCAAGTCTGACCAAATCCTGTTTGTGGATGGTTCATGTTTAAAGGGTCATAAGGGAAATCTGAGGGCTGTCTATGCTGTCTGTACTGTCTCAGGGGTGGTAGAAGCTGCTTGTCTTCAAGGAGTATGCTCCAGACAAGTAGCTGTATTGATTGCACTGAGACCCACATGCTGTGTCTCAGACCAACTGAGGGTGACAATATTCACTGACAGTCAGTATGACTTTGGTGTGGTGCATGATGGGCAGTTATGGTCTCAGAGAGGTTTTATGACCTCATCAGGATCACCCATCCATAATGGGGAGGTTGTGAGAAAGCTGTTGGATGCTTTACAATTGCTGCAGGAGGTTGCAATTGTTAAGTGTCCAGCTCATTGTAAAGGAAATGATTATGTCACTCTTGGAAATGGATACTCTGACGAAGTTGCACGTTATTGTATTCTGAATGCTTGCAGTTTCAATGGGGAATATGCAAATGAACAGAACGATGAGACTGATCTCAACCTGTTAATGACAGTTGCTGATACTTGGATGAGGTGAAGAGGTTGCAAGAGGAGGTTTCCGAGGAAGAACAATCGAGCTGGATCAGGGAAGGATGTGTAAAGAGGGAGGATGACATTTGGGTATCCAAAGATGGGAGACCAGTGTTGCCCAATATTTTGTTACATCTGATGGCAAGGCATATCCATGGGCCGACACATATGGAAAGGGATGCGATGGTTAGGTTGTTCAGGCAGACATGGTTTAATCTCAAATTTTGAGTGATTGCTGAGGCATTGTGTCACAGATGTGTGACTTGTCAGCAAACGAATGTGGGTAAAAGAACCGCAATTACTCTGAGTCATATTGCAAGGTCAGGAGGGCCCTTTAATCGTATTCAGTTGGACTTTGTTGAGATGCCTGTTTTGAATGGACTGAGGTATATTTTGGTGGTGGTGTGCATGTTTTCTCAGTGAGCAGAAGCCTCTCCTACTAGAAGATGTGACAGTCTTACAGTGGACAAATTAATGTTGAGGGAACTTATTCCAAGATTTGGATTTCCAACTAATTTGGAGTCAGACCGAGGGTCTTATTTTAATAATGAGATCATGAAATTGTTGTGTGCAGCTTTACAAGTGGAACAGAGACTGCATTGCAGTTATCGTCCGGAGGTTTCCGGTATTGTGGAACAGGTTAAAGGAACTTTGAAATCCAGGTTGACTAAAGTATATGCCTCAACATCTCTGAAATGGCTCGATGCTTTACATCTTGTGTTGACAAGCCTTCGTAGCATCCCAGACAGAAGGACTGGACTCTCGCCACATAAGATTCTCATGGGGCAGGCTATGAGGTTGCCAGCTGTGCCTGCCAACGTACTTGTGAATATATCAGATGATCTGGTGCTCGACTACTGTAAAGGGCTGGCTGATGTGGTTCATTCTGTATCGCACCAGGTTGAAACAGCAACTGCTTTGCCTCATCAGGAGCAATGCCACAACCTCAACCCTGGTGACTGTATGCTTGTCAAGAAACATGAGGAAGAGCTGTCTTGGATGCCTTTGGCATTGCCCATTCCAGGTGATTTTAGTCACAACGACTTCATGTAAAGTATGGCGGCCTTCCAAACTGGGTGCACGCCACCCACAGGATCCTGTGTCCCCTTGATGAAACAGCTCCTTTTCCAGAAGAGACACCAGCTTTGGCTGGGAGACCCCGGGAGAGGGTCAGTCAAGATGTTAGGGGACGATCTCAAGTTGAAACAGCACTAGAGAAAGTCGAAGGAGGACCAGAAGAACAAGAGAAAGAGGCTGGCTCAGATGAATCTGAGGTCGAATTGGTGAACGAGACAGGTCCTGCCTCTAATCAAGAGTGGAGGTGGAAGAATGCTGGCCAAAGGGATTGCCTAGAAGAAGTTTGACGTTGTCCAATAAAGGAGAGGTCACACCCATAAGTGCCATCTGAGTCAGAACAAAGTGAAGGCAAAGGTAGGGGATCCAGCTTAAGGAGATCCAATAGACTGAGGGTGTCTTGTCGGAGGTACACTTCTCCTGAGTGGACACACCTAGCCACAAATGCTGACGAGGACGAGCAATGGGAATTCAGTGTCGATAATATATGTTTTGCTGATGATTCAGGGTACCGATTTGAATGTTCTTCTCTTGTTTGCTGTCCCCTACCCGCCACGGCTGGGTGGTTTGCGAAACCTACTAATTCCTCATTTAAGTCCAGAACAATCCCCTGAAGAGGTACCGGAATTGAGAGCAGATTTGTTACTGTTGCTCATAAAGGAATTGGGATCACAACTTATAAGAGATGTTGAATGACATTTTATGAACTTTTGCTAACGGTGCTTGAAGAAGAACCCCCAGGCTCCGAGTGGAAGAAGAAAGAGTTTAGGGTATGTCAATTTAGAACACGGAGTAGGGCTAGGGAAGCCTCACGAAGATTGTACATTGATGTAAAAAGTTGAACTGTGAGCGAGAGACTGTTTTGCTCTTTGCAGAGGTGGAGAACAACAGAGATAATTCTGTAGCTGCTATTTTTCTGCTGAACTTGGTCTGAATCTAAAGGAGAATGGAAACTAATCGTTCTAATAGTAGGTATCAATGCATAATGTGTGCTTCTATAACACTCATAGTAATAGGATAAATAGTGTTAGCTGTTGTGCTATGTTTGAGGCCTGCTGGTAGCATAGAGGAGATATCTACACCTAGACAAACACCCACACCTGTCGTGTAGCTCCTATAGTACCCCTGCAGGACCTGCGCGTTTGGATAACATATACTGCGGGCTTGGTGGCAGACTGACTCTGTGCACCCCCACCGTATATGTTAGCCTAGTTTTGCATTAGCTAGCTCGCAGTGCCACTAGTGTCTCCTCTTATCGGGGAGAGATTAGTTTCTGGCAACCTTAGACCATGACAACCCTGATTCCCTCAGAATCGTGGAAACAATGTACTACCTTTCGCTCAGTCATTCGTGCTCACTTATTCGGTTTGTCTCAGAGAGTTACACAGAATAAACAGTCGGGCGTTTCAATAAGTATTTATTGAACAGTTGTTATTCTAGTGTAAAATATATGTGCTGCGGTAACCAGCAGACAATAGCAGAGATATGTTATCAACAGTACGATAAAAGCAAAGGGATAGAACAGTTCTACCATATTGCGAGAGTCATGAATACATACATGAATATAAAAGCATTATGAAAAGTGCGCGTACTCCTACGATGCCTAACTAGATGTACCTGAGTGTACCTAGCATATGTGTGTAAGTCTTAGAAGCTAAGAGCCAAGAATCCTCCTAGGATTTAGTCGAACCCCCATACCTGAATAGAGAGAGAGTGTGGGACCCCGTCCTGGTCTCGAGTTGGACACCCCGTCCGGGTTGTGTCAGACCACTGTCAGCTTGAGCGACTGCATGCAGGAGCCTCAGCGTCTCTGGTCAGTGTGTCAGCATGGAAGTCTCGGTTCCCTCTGCCTTACCGGGGCAAGATGTGGTGTATTTATACCCTAAAGAGTCTCGGTCCTCAGTATGGGTTGTATTGGACATGAGGAAGACGTCAGGGGTGAACTTTGTACATACATATTATGCCGGTGTTGTATTCTTAGAAAGCCATGCATAATTAATGAGTACAGTGTGGGCCTGTGTTTGGAAGAACCCTGCTGCATTCAAAACCACAGGATAGATAACGTTCAGCCCTCAGAGCTCGTTGTGTACTAGCTGGAACCAATGTAGGTGAAAGATCATGCCTATGTAAGGAATCATACTATAATAGGACATGTACAGTTGTGACCATAATTGGGCATATGCGGCCATGACCATAATTGGGCAAGTACGAATATGACCATATTAGGGTAAATATGAATACGTCCATTTTAGGGCATGTACGAACGGATCTACATTAGGGCATCTATGCGGGATATACCACACCTGAGTCCAAAGTGGAATTAGCACTGTTAGGAGTGCAACACTTGCATACCGATTCGTCTAGAGGGGATTTTACCTTTAACGCTTATGTTAAGCTACTCTATGACTATGTGGACACTATGGATGCAAGGGATGTTTATGTTTGCATGCAATTACCTGCCTCAGCAGCTGAGGGCATCACTTACCATCACCTTCCTTTGACCTATGGTATTAGTTGTAGTTTGCTTCTTAGTATATTTCATAACAAGGGTCATTTTGAGTGACATTTTTCAAATTGCGATTTGGTCCTTTCTGAGGTGCCACTGTTCAAGCACCTGAATAAACATGCAAATGGTAAAATGGCTGAGGTTCCCAATAAATATTGCATTTCTTCACAAACAATAGATACTGCTTATGCACATTGACATAACTTAACTTGTATACTTAATGGAATTGAAAATACATTAATTGATCAAGTCGAAGATAGATTTAGGGCAGTGGTGGCTAATGCTGAGACTGGATTTCATGTTCAGGAGCTGGCACAAGAAGAAAGGGATCATCAGACCACAGGAAACATTGGAGCATTTTCATTAGATTGGTAACATAGGGGGAGATTGTGTGTACACCACAACTGTGACTACAGTGCCATATTTGTAGGGAAGAGTGAATGTGATCACACTTTTGAAGTCTGTGAATCTTGGAAGTTGTTTGTGGATGGAAGAAATCCAATGATTCCTGGAGTTTATTTTGTCTGTGGGAGGAATGCTTACTTTAAATTATCTAGTAGATGGTATGGCACTTGTTATTTGGGTGTGCTATTTCCAAAGATTTATCATGTTGACAATTTTGACCATCCTGTTTGGGAGAAGAAGTCGAGACATAGACATGGTTTGAGTGCAGGATAAATTGTGTGAGACATTTTTGGGGCTATTATACCTAGTGTTGGTGTGATACTGAATGACATCAAGATTAGAAAACTATTTACTGTGGTCGATAAGTTGTCCACTAGTACTGCTGGATTTTTGCTGCTCGCGGATACTGAAATGGTTGCTATTAGACTAATGGTTTTGCAGAACTGTCTTGTTTTAGATGCCCTGCTCGCAAAAGAATGCAGAGTCTATCGGATGCTAAACGTTCAGCAGAGTTGCACTTATATCCCTGATAAGAGTAGGGACTTAAAAAAATACACAAAGAACATTACTGACATTCAGAAAGATTTAAGTGGGCTGGCAGTGGAAGGTGTTTGGGATTCAGTTGGAAACAGATTTAGTGCTATAGGCAGATGGTTTGCAAACTTCGGAAGAGGTATAGTTGGATCTATTCTGAAGCTTTTGCTTATAATTGCCATTTGTGCACTTACCCTGGTGTATGTTGTCAAAAGGTATAAGAAGTATCAAGAAAGGAAGGGAAAGAATTGGGAATCAGGGAAGATACAATAAGAAAGGGCACATGATGAATATTATCATGATCTGAAACAATTGAATGAGTTCAAAAGAAAGAGAATTGCAACAACAACGATTTAGATTGGTCTATCTGGAAGGATCATCTGATAAGAAGATAAAGATTTGGTGATGTCTCGATACGCTATCGGAGGGAGGATTGGAGGAGAGTGCGGTTAGATTGCACTCACATATATTCTGTGTGACTAATGTATGAAAAGGAAGAAAGAGGAGTATGAGATGTTAAAGTAATCCTCATGATTAACGCAAATCTCATGTGTACTTTAGAAATATAACTGACAAAAGTGTGCATTAATAGTGTGTTAAAGGATAACAAACTACATGTGTTTATTGATTTGTTTAATATTACACTCATGACACTAATATTTTAAGATGTGACATTTATAACTGTTGAAATATATTTTGAAAGTATGGCTTAGTTGCTTGTAAAAGGACACGCATAATGTAACTTGTGCATTGTTAATTTAGCCTAACTGTAGGCCTGAAATGCATTCTCAATGTATTTTTCAGCTAACCTTTGAATTCGCATTTGCTTGTACAGTGGATTGTTGCATGTATCTTGTGTTCCCACTGCAGGTGGACAAAGCTTCATTAGTTGAGAGAAAGATTTATTGTTCCTAGTAGATAGAGAGGCCTGAGAAGAAGAAATGCGATAACTGATAGAGGACGAGTTTTTGTGGTAGAAGATGGCACCCAGGACGTTTGAAATACCCCAACATGTGAACATGTGGGCAGAGAATGGAAGCAGGAGGATGGTGGATTAATGGAAAATACCAGTAACACCATGGGATGTCCCTTAATTCAGTGATTCTTATGTTGTAACATAGTTAGGGACAGCTGACACTTTTGCTTTAGGATGCATTGAGGTACAGACATCATCTTTGGCTTTTTGGCTTTATGCTACTTGACACTGATTGGAGTACTTCTTAGGAACGCTCTATTGGCTGAAACCTTTTCCCATCTCAACTGAAGTTTGCTTTAGTTTAGGATTGATACTTTAAGGTAGTGTAGGGACAGTTAGGGATTTGTAGGGCCTATTGCATGAAATTTTGATGTAATCCAACGTGCATTTTTGCCTTCTGATAACATATGTTGCAGCCTATGGACAAGACGGGGAATTCCTCTAGCCCGGGGGCATCGGAATTATCTCATCCAACAATACCAGCAGTAGTTGTACATTGTAAGAACCGTTTTCTGCCTCTGCTGGACTTGCCAGATGGTTCTGTAGATGGGAATATAGAAGACATGGCAACCCCTGCTATCACCGTATCCTCGCCCCCTAAACTTTCTATGGGGTCTGCACCATCTGATCCCGAATTACAAATAAGCCGGGAACATGGCAGGGATACACTCTAAACTGCAAGATCCAGAATGGTACTTATTTGTTGGATCTAATGACATTTGTATTTTCCAAGAAACTTGGGCAGTGGCCAAGATACACATAAATGGCTATACGACTTATAGTGTGGAAGCTAAAGCACCTAAAAAATCGGGCAGAGTGAGTGGGGGATTGATAATATTCGTGAAAAACACTATAGCTTGTAAATATAAACAGTTGGCAATAGAATCATCTTGATATACTGGGGATTCAGCTCACTTTTCCGACAGGTTTTAACCTAACTATATTCAATATCTATGCTAGGTCCGAACCACATAACAATGAATCTGCTGTACTATTACAGCTAGATGAGTTGTTGGGGGTATACCAACTCAACTCCAAGACCATAGTTGCAGGGGATTTTAACACCACCTTTGAACCTTCCCCCGTATTGAGTATTTTACTGGAGGAGGAGAATGAAATTTGGGGCATACCGAGTCTGGGACCAGTTAAAAATTGCTATAGAGCAACGGCTGTGTCTCTGCAGATTGCATCCTTGGTTGCAGGCAGGAGTATGAGGGCTTGTAATGAGAGGACTCTTTCTGATGGGAGCAGGAAAACCACCTTTAAGCGTGGTAATAGCTCAAGCGCCATCGACTACATCCTTGTTGATGGTAGAATTTGGTCACTAGTTGAGGATATGCTAATAGCCCCGAGGTCAAATAGCGACCATAATCCCTTGCTGCTACAAATGAGGGGCTCCGTACTGGGCAGACAGCTATCTGGCTGCCTGTCCAGGGTGGATGAACCTCTTGTAACCAACAATCGCAGAAGAGTTACCTGGCCCAATGTACTTGCTAATCGATCCTTATATATTAGGATTTATGAATTATTTGTACATTTTATATTGAGGTTTATAAGTAGTCTGGACTGTGAACACCTAGGTGGACTAACCCCGATACTCCCCATACACAATGATCTTTTTGAAGCACTCCAAGTAGTGTTTACAAAGGAAAGTTCGGGTGGTAGACCTGCTAGTAAAAGAATTGATAGCTGGTTCAACCCTGATTGTAAATCTGCCAAGAGGCCCCCAGCTACCTATTAAGGCCCATAATCAGCCAGGGGTTGCCCAGGCTCGTAATAAATATAAAACTGCAATATTAAAAGCAAAACGAGAATTTGCGGATAAAAACTGGCAGGACCTGGTACTAGCAGCTAATTGCAAAGATACTCGCCTGTTTTGGCATATCCTTGCAAAGGGTAACACAGACACTCTAAATACCCCTAGTTATCACATTCAGCCGGAGGTTTGGGTTGAGCACTTTACTACTTTATATTCTAAGAATTCAGAAGACGATTGCATTTACAGTACAAGCACTGAACTAATTTCTTTGAATACTCTCCCCGCTATGCCTAAGACCAACATAGTATTGGTCTTTAGTTTGGATGAGACTGTGGCAGCAATAAATAGACTGAAGGCAGGAAAGGCCCCTGGCCCTGATCAAATACCGGGTGACCTTTACAAATCTGAACCTATGGTATGGGCTCCCTACATAAACACCCTAACAAACTGTATATCGGCTGGTGGGGCTATCCCTCCAACATGGAAGGGAGCCGAGATAATCGCCATACATAAGAAGGGTGACATTTCTACCCCATCCAACTATAGACCAATCAGTCTAATAGACAACTTGCAAAAAATCTTTGCACGTCAAGTTCTGGATAAACTCCAGAGCTGGATGGACGAGAAGAAGGTGCTCTCTCCCTACCAAGAGGGCTTCCGCTCCAAAATTAGCACGTGTGACCAGGCTTTCAGATTTACTCTGCTGACCTGGAAGTATGTGCTATTGAGAAGACAAAAGCTGTTCGTGGCATTTGTCGACTTAAGAGCTGCGTTCAACCTAGTGCCACGTAAGTTGTTGTGGAAAGTAATGCTTGATTTAGGGCCCCCGATTGAGCTGGTGACTCTGATAGCCAGACTCCACAAGGACAACTATGCCCAGGTCAGATGGAGAACACGAGGCGAATTAACCGACAAAATACCAATACAGCGCGGGGTGCACCAGGGATGTGTGCTTACCCCCACACTTTTTTCCTTGTTTGTTAATGATGTGGCCAGCAGTTTATTGGACTGCAGGAATGACTCTCCTGTCTTCAATGGCACTAAGGTCCCAATCCTGCTCTTTGCAGATGATTCCTTGCTTATTTCCACAACCCCAATTGGCTTGCAAATCCTTGTGGATACGTTTTTGGATTTCTGCAGGAGCAGGAGTTTGGAACTAAATGTCACCAAGACCAAATTCATGGTGTTTGGGAAAACCAAGGGCAAATCAAGAGAGGTTAGGGTCGCACTGGAACCCTTGGAGCGGGTAAAAAGCTTTGATTACTTGGGGATAAGATTGAGTGATACACTAGGCTGGGAGCAACAACTGGAAAAGAGCCATTTAACTCTCGTTCATAGGTCAAAATCAATACTGAGACACTTTTAAGCAGTCTTACACTCGATCACTGACTCCAGCTCTTGAAGTGTATCGAGCAAAAGCTCAGAGTGGTGTTCTGTATGGAGCAGAGATATGGGGGTATATCAACATAAATAAACTGACGATATCTGAAAATATCTTTGCTAGATCACTCATCTCAGTACCTATGACTACTCCCCTAATTCCACTTTTCTTCGACCTTGGGTTGAAAAGAATCGGTGATATGGTGTCACTGAAACCTTTATTGCACTGGCTGCGTTTGTGGACAACACCGCAGCTCTCTGATTATTGCAACTCCGTAAAGGAGGTCTTGAAGATTAGTGGTGCTAAAAGCCTCCCTTGGTTTAAGCATGTTGCGAGTTGGTTTACAACTCTTGGTATGACAGAATCTTGGGAACATCCAGAGAAGGCAAACAAAGCAGATTGTTCAAAGTTGAAGATCAGGTACTGGGCGGCCTTGGAAGAACGTTATGCCACTAGGTCAGCAAATGGCCAATTAACCTCACAGTTTTTATGTGTTAAGCCGTGCCCTTTATTCGAACCCTTCCTGGACCAAATCACGCCACCACTTGCAAAAAGCTTATATGTTAGGTTTAGGTATGGTAACCTTTTACTACGGTTTCCCAGTAATTGGACCGCAGAACTATTTTTTAGAACCTTGTCCTGCATGTGCTAAAACCTTGGAGACAGAAGAGCACATCCTTTTTTTCTGTATAAAATATCAAATGATCCGGAGGAGATGTATACGACCGACCTGCTTAAACATTGGAGCCAGGCAACACCAGGTTGCCTACAGAATCCTGAAAACTGATACCACAGGTCCGATAGTTTACGCGGTCAGTCGTTTCCTATTCTCGTTCTGGATCAAATGGGAAAAGCTTCTGCACACGGTTGGTGCCGATTGTTAATATCAAAATCAAACCCTTGTGATTTGAAACTGATTTGCTGACACAAATGAATCGTATGCTATAAGCAAAAACTCTCTATTTACCTTTAGCTTAGTGCTGTGCTTTTTAATTGCATGCTGATATATATGTTATTAGCTGACAACTGTTTTTAGGATCTTAGCCATGTTTTTTTTAATCTATTTTAGATATGTCAGATGACTTTTTATCTTTGTTTAAATTACTCCAAAATTTGAGTATTGTTTGTATTTGCATTTGTATACTTTGATAGTTTTTTAAATATCAAACCGAATAAAGTTATTCAACACATATGTTGCAGTGATCGTGTTAGTCTTTTTCTTTTTGTTATATAGGGTGAATCGCTTCCGGAGGTTTGGTTTCCTCTTATTTACTTCATGTTTCAAAATATGACATAAACGAACTAACCTGACTTTAGTTGTCGACCTGAGTTTTTACTTAGTAGATTGAATACTTTAAAATGTAGCTATAGTGAAAGGAGTTTTCTTTCTACCTCTCATGCTACATAAAAAGAACCATTGACCGGATCATTGAGGAGTATGGGTTCCAGCAAATGTATTGATGTAGCCATGCTGTCAATCTACTAAGCCATTTGAAACAGACTCCCATTGGAATACGTTGCAGGCCTAGCACCTGAGCAAAGTGACAAAAAATACTTATCCATTTTTATAATGGCGAGTGTTTGCAATTCATTACTATTCATTGCCTTCAATTTGTCAGGAACAAGCTCTTGCATGTCAGTGGATGTAGTCCAAAAGTGTTCTATTAATTGATCCATTGCCTCTCATTAGTTTGCCACAATGCTGTCATATTATACAACTGTGGTGGTGCAACAAGCTTTATTGCAGAGTTTGTGAGAACACCTTTTCTCTTACTTCTCATAGTACCAAGGCTTGAAAACAGACCACAATCCTTCTAAGTAACTTTCTATTAGCTGACGCCTCAGGTGATACTTGATGAGTCCAATATTTTTCTTGAGATTATTCTACAAAGTAGTTATCTCGGTATCATGGCCAATTGTCTATTCCAAATCAAGTTCTGAAGTGCCAATATACCATTAAGAGGAAGGGGTGGTCGCATTTTATTGTGGGATTACCCTAAAAAATGTCTCCAGAAAGTTTCCATGATGATCCACACCCACCTTCACTCCATAATGATGCAGTTCCAGAGAGTAGTGATACTTATAGATGCATAGGGTGCTTTGTGCTGCAAAATTGAAGATGGCAGAGGAGCAGTCTCAGGTTAAGGAGCTTTTATGCCCTTCCCAACCTCACCCAGTGCCATTCTAAGAAGCACACTCCACTTCAAGGGAACCTACTTGTTAATGGGGACAGTGCCTGGAATGAATGAGACCCATTATTCGCCCATTCTTGAAAAAAGATAAGGCCTAGATTTAGTAAGATATTGCATCAGGGTTGCATCATTTTTTGGGCACAGCCTTGATACAAAATCCATTTTGGCATTTACTAAGCCATGCAAAGTGTAAACATCGTTTACAACGATGTTGATACATCACATGCCATTACAACGCGGTCATTACAACGACTGCGTTGTTACATCGCAAACCACAACGCAAGTCTTACAACGACGTGCTGTAGGGGGCGATGTTTTGGGTTTTAAATCTAACACCTTCCCTACTGTTGCACAGACTGGAGTTGGAATAGTAAATTATACTATTCCAAAATCCAGCACCCTCCCTACAGCAAGTTGTTGTAATGACTTGCTTTGTAATGGTATGCGCCGTAACAACACGGTCATTGTAATGACTGCGTTGTAATGGCATGCATTGTAAATGCATGCGTTGTAACGTGGCCTATTCCATGCAAAGTCATTTTGCGTGGCTTTGCATGGTTCATTAAAGTACAGTAACACAACACAGTGCATAGTGCTGCCTTGCGTTACTTTGTGTGGGTAGGTATTACATGGGTGGCACATGAGCGACCTTGTATTTTGATGCAAACCCAGATATACAAAGACTTATAAACCTGAGTTTTTGCCAAAATGGTGCGTCTACCCGACAGAGATAAAACGAGTAGAAATATCTCCGCTTTTCCTCGTTACTTCCTCTCTCCACGTGTGCTGTATTCTGCAGCACACATAGAAAGAGAAATATTCCTATGAGGAGTGTTTTATGCAGGAAGGTATCTCTTCCTCCACAATAACAATCCTGCCTCTAACGCAGGCAGATCCAAGTGAGCCAGTGCATAGAGGGAGCAGAACAGCACCATAGCTTGGTAAATATGGTGCTGTTCATCTCTCTCCTATCTACTCAACCCAGCTCAGTAACTTGCCTTGCTGTAAAGCACTGCGTTGCAAGAACTATTAGTAAATATGCCCCAAAGTGTGGCAGTTCCTTTCATTAGCAAATGCCCACGTGCAATCCCTTTTCAGACCCTCTTCACTATTTTTGACTTGCGTAGTGTTCCCTATGAAGCTGAGCAACCCATGTCAACCCTTGAAAACCAACCAAACGTTTGAACTGAACTTGAAGAAGTGGAAAGTAGATGTCAAAAGAATCAGCTAAGGCAAGCATCTTCATAAGCCACTGAAGTTGTAAAACTCACAAAAATTGCAGCTTATACGTGATTACATAGTGAATTGTTTTGATATTGACTTCTATGCATATTGCACATTCCAAAAATAAAATTTAAACTGATAGTAAAGTAGCATTTTTATTTGAAGAATACTTATGTCTACTGCAAACAAGAGTCAGATACCCTTGTCACAGATACTGATTTATAAGGCTGGAACTGGGGAGACAGTATATCATTGACCTCAGCTTTTATAAATGCTCCAGCATAAAAAAATACTACTAATTTGCAAGGAATGAGGTACACATATTTAATCAGGTTTCCATGACTGGCTATGCCCACAGTCGAGGGAGCTGTACCCAGAGACATAGGCATAAGTTTATCAGAGCACATGGGCCCTGTCCCTGTTTAGCAGATCCCAAGACACCACAGAGGTCAACAATCCAGAGTTCAAAAGTGTAAAAAAATAGACAAAAACATGTAAAGCAGGTGAATTTGCCCTCACACCAAAAATGCAGTTCTCATTGTCTCCACCGGGCATTTCCCGGAGGGTTGGAGCCCCTGGAGGCCTGTTTTTAGGGCGAGTTGCTGCTCTTGGTGCCCCTGTCACTTTCCCCAGATACCTGAGGTTAATTACAGCAGGAATGAGGAGTCTTCAAGAGCGAGTGGGGGGAGGGAGAAGTAGACAAAATGCTATTAAAGAGGGAGAAAAGAGTGGGGAGAGCAGGGGAAAGAACAGATGGATAGAAAGAGAGACTGAGCGAAGAGATGAAAGAAGCGCGGCTGCTTTGAGCATTTGTGCCAGGGGTGTTTTTCCTTCTCCAGTCGTGCCCAGTCTACTTTGTACTTCTAAATATATTCACAAAGCTGGAGATGGAACGCGGCAGGCTTCATTTGCATGGGGCAAGTTCTATTTAGACGGTGAGGTTGAACCAGAAGGGCACACTTCAGCTTTCAGTCCAGTACTGAACAGTACACGGTGCGTACTGAAGAACAATGCAAAGGCTAGAGCGCAGCCACCTTTTTTTTTTTTACTGTCCTTAATGTAGTTTGGGCGTTTGCTTTTTAGCTGCATGTTTTGCTTTTATTAAAACTAATGAATGGCTTGTCCTGTGGTTTCTATTGTAGATTAGACGAATGGGAACAGATTTTTACAAGGTCACATGAGCTCCATTTATGGCAACCAGGGTAAATTTGTAGATCTGAAACAAAGGAAATGCGCGGATATTAAAATACGTATGAAGCACTAGAACACTGAATTTCAGCTGCTGAGAAAGAAAATTGTGATGTTTTAATGCAGGCAAGAATAGCTGGTGTTAAATGAGGCTGGGCAATTAGCATGAATACAAGGCATGCAAGTATGGCAATCTCTCTCTCTCTCTCTCTCTCTCTCTCTCTCTCTCTGTCTTTCGCTCTCGCTCTCTCTCTCGCTCTCTCCTCTCTCTCTCCTCACTCTCTCTCCTCTCTCTCTCCTTTCTGGCTCTCTTTCTCTCTCGCTCTCTCCTATCTCCTCTCTCTCTCCTCTCTCGCTCTCTCTCTCTGGTATCTCTCCCCTGCCCCCACACTCCTAGGCCGTTCATTCTGGTTAACAATGATATTTAACATTTAAAGAAACACATTTTGACACTCTTTATAGAAATTATCATAAAGAATAGAGGTTTGTCCGACTATAGACAGGACACAAACACATCTACTACTGAGCTCTCTGTGAATGGAAACGTGTTTACAACACATTTTCTGTGGCGGTCATGTTGAGGAACATATTTTTACTGTGCAAGAAAGACATTATCGCCCAGGGTGCCTAAATGGCTCGATGCTGGGAATATTTCATTCAAACGCAGTTTTAAATCGCTCCAACTACATTCAAAGAAAATTACGAATACACAGTTAGCAGTTCAATTTCGGATGTAATTATTTCCCTAGCAACAGAGTAGGAGGAATGAATAACATAGGCTTCGTTGTTGAATTTCCTACAAATGCAAATCTTTTGGATATATGTTGCTGCTTTTTCGCAGGAGACAAGAGGAATCAAAGATGTCCGCTTTCAGGAGGAGGTATAGTCTTGGAAATAAAAACAGAAGTGAGAAAAATATTGATAAAACAAATGACGAAAGATTAATAAAGGGAGGGTTGGGAGAAGAAAGAAATAAAGGAAGGAAGAAAGAAAGAAAGAAAGAAAGAAAGAAAGAAAGAAAGAAAGAAAGAAAGAAAGAAAGAAAGAAAGAAAGAAAAAGTGTCCATGTGGGACTGCTTATCATATGATTTGGAAATACATTTTAATTGTCAAGCAAGTGTTTTAAGCATGGCCGGACTGGCTGTAGCAAGCATTGACCGTTTTCCCGGGAGGCTGGATAGGTGGGGGCCGGTTTTGGTCCTGGGGGCCGGTTTTGCAGTGGTGCTGCAATATCGGCCCCCAGTAACAAAAGCAGCCGTGCTGCACACTTGCTAACCCCTCTCTCCCCCACCCCATACGGGGGCTGGTCGGACAAAATTGCTTGGGCTGCTTTGGGTTCCCAGTCCAGCCCTGGTTTTAAGAGTGGCGTTAGCACACTATTAGTGGGTAACCGAAAAGTTAATCTGCAAGAAATGGCCATGATCTCCCATATACACTTTCACTCTAAGATCTCTGCACCCAATGGCACTCATTCTTTTGCTTTGTGTTTTAAAACCCAAGATGGCGGCAAGAGTTCTGGAGGTTAGTGGCTGTATCATAAATGTGTGTGCTCGTGCAGGGCACAGTGCAGCTTTTTTGGAATGATTGCACAGTCTAAAGTACATATACTTTAGTTCTGAGTGGAATTTCTATTACACTGGAGTAATCAGAGTTATTTTGATAATTCTGCATTACTCTTTGAAGTGGAATTACTGATAATTACGCAATTACTCCTCCTTGCGTAATTTGGGGTCAAAAATCCTACTCCAAGAGCACTTTTAGCGAGCATGAGCGGCTGCTCACTATTCGTGTTCTGCTACATTTAGCGCTATAACTTAGTGCAAAAATGCATCCTCGCATCCATTTTGGATGTGAGGGTGTATTTTCCACTATTTGCACTAAGAAAATAGCGCTAAATTCCGAGAGTAAGTTGGAGAAATACTTACCCCAAGAGCACATTTAGTGAGCAGCTGATTGTGCTCGCTATTTGTGTTCTGTAACATATAGTGCTAATTCTTAGCTCAAAAAAGCCTCCATGCATCCAAAATAGGTGCAAAAGAGCATTTTCATTTTTGCACTAAGAAATAGCGCTAAACGCAGAATTACTCTTCTCACATAATTCTGCATATTCTTGTGGAATTCTCAGGTAAAGTGATTAAGCTACACAGAATTACGTGAGATACATTCAGCCCTAATATATTTAACTCAGGCGTTTTTCTGAGTTGCAGCATGAGATGCAGACAGCACTACTCGGAAACAGTGAGAAGTCGCTGTCTTTTTCTGGTTGATGTCTGCAGCTCATGCATTAGCTCGGAAAATTAAGAGTTATATGTATGCTGTATTCATTTCAATCGCTGCATTCGCATATAACAGGTTTACAGGTTCACACCTTCGTAATATGGCAATTGTTTTTCTGTCCCTCCCAACTCTATTGGCTTCCCAGCAGTCCGCTCACCCTACATCAAAAGGATTCGAGCCCCTATATTGACCAAATAGCTTTGACACATTGAACTCAGCGAACAATATGAAATGCAATTTTAGATGACATTCTTCAGAAGTCTAAAGCTGTGAAAAATGGGCACAGATGACCAAAAAAGAGGTGGCATGCATTGAGGTGCACAGTGAGGGAGAATATCTTTCAAGTAAAGGAGCATAATATTCTCCTAGACCACCAAACGTATTCATATACAACAAAGTGTGCGTATAGTAGTGGACATGGGCAGTGTAGGATAAAAACATCTTTTTCATGATTTCCCAAACATTTTTGCCCTATCTGTTTGCTTTTCTGGGTTTAGAACTCTGTGGACTTTACCCCTCCTAAACAGGCAGGAGTCAAGTGCATGTGATTCCCCTTTAAAAATTGTTTAGTTGGCTACCTATAATTGGCATATGTAATATTTCTGTAAGGCCATGGTATATCATACAGAATATACCTGTGCAAAATTAAAATTGTCATATTCCCCAAACGTCATTTTCAGTGGCAGAACTGTGGCTGTAACCTAGAGAATGTCAAGGCACAGATTATAAACTTCTATATATAACTTTTGACAGGAACCTCTACGAAACTCATTAAAAACTATTTGTAATGTTTAGTAAAATACAATTTTATGGTAAAGTCAGATTTTTACTAAACATTTAGAAAAAGTACATTTTAGGAAGTTTCCTTGCACCTGCCTGAACCTTCAGTAGGCTAATTAGCATTAGCTTACCCATAGCTGATCTGCCAGGGTTTGTCCTTAATGAGACGTAAAAACTACTGCCAGAGCAGGGACAATAGCCTGGGTGTGAGGAGGTATTTTTCTCCCCTTGCAGAAAGGCAGTTGGGGGGTACCCAGGAACTTCATTAGCTTGGAAAGGAGAAATGTGTGGTCTGCTCTTTCACAATTAAATGTAAACTGAAACCTGGGGGAAGTGTTTGTCTCCCAGACCTACACCAGCCAAGCTGGTTCAAAATCTTGTGGGCAGGTAGCTGCCCCCAACTCTAGTTTGGAGTGGACACGGGGGCAGGAACTACTAATTTCCCTGGCCACACTTCTAGGTGGACACAGAGACTCTGTGCAAGGGAGGCAGACTTCCCCTATTTTATTTTAAGAGTAAGGTGCACTGTGGGATTGTTAGCCATAGGGGATAAAGGAACTATTGAAAAAGTGGTTAGGGTAACCTCCGGGAACTTTTATTCCATTGGTTAGGGAGGAGCCAGAAGTCACCCGCACCCACAGGCTAGTGCCAATCATAAATGTGGCACTTCAAGGAACCATCTCAGAACACTTACTGGAACTGTGGAAAATCAGAAGAGGACTGAACCCTGCTTGCTGTAACCTGAGAGGAGCTCTGAAGGAGTGGACCTGCTTGCTCCTGTACCCAGGTTAAAGAATTTGACTGCAAAGGTCAATGGGCTGACTTGGGACACAACATGCTGAAGAACCACTTTTTCCTGGATGACCAGCTGCCCAGTCACAACTAGACAAGCATACATATATCTCCAACACAGGTACGGGCCACTCCACGTTGTTGAATACAAAAAGTGCTTTATTCAGGCTTCATTTCCCAAATGAAACATACTTCACAAGGCATCTGCCTTAAGTCCATGACGCTACATCGTGGTCTTGATCACATGACAACCCTGCGTTTTTTTACCCCTTATATATCATTGATAATCACTTGTGCACATTGATTAAATAAACATAAAAAACAGACTCACACTATTGTTATCTAATACGTTACCAATCCAGAAATGCAAAATTAGAGTATAACATCACCACGATATTTGTCTAATAATCGTTCTACTTGTGACACACCCCTCTGATTTACTTGAGCTAATCACATGCAGTTCCTTCATATTATAGTATAATGCTACTGTGAGCATATGACACGGTTGGAAAATCCACACAAGCATCAATATCAACCATATTCTTGTTGGCATATGTGTAATTGCTTCAACCTTCTCAACAAGTTTAAAAAAGAATCAGGATATATTATTAATCATTCTGGGTGAAAACAACAATTGCATCTCTGGATTTTATGAATTCATTATTTATCACAATTGGTTAAGCCTATTACAATAGTATTTTCTTAATACCATGCTGTATGCACCTCTTAAAGTGTTTTGCACGCCTAATTGCACTCTCCCTATGAAGTGCGAAGTGTTTGAAAAAGTGCTACTGTGCAATAAAGTGCTTATGTGGTTATCTATACCAACCTTATACCACACGAAGCCTCATGTATGGTAATATCATAGTAGTGCACATCACAGGTATACAATACCAAAAGTGTCATAGTGCTAATGCAAGGTAAAATTTCTCTATACAAATTATATACATACTATGCTGCCCGTGGCGGGATAGAAAACAACCCTCGTTAACAATTACAGACATCACAGAAGTATTGTTAATATACATGTATTCACTAGGGGAGTATAAAATCACTTTAGTACATACAACTCCTAGATAAAACTAGCTTTTAATGGATATTATGTAGAACCCCATTATAAAAAGTTGTGAAGATCCTCACTAGTGTTCAAACCGTTTGGCATTTTGGTGTCAAGTTCCTTTATGAATTCCGATTCCAATTGCCTTAATAATTTCTCCCTGTTACCTCCTCTCTTTGGTGTAGGAACAGCCCCAATCACAAAGTATTTAAGTTCCCTTATGTTGTTCTGATGTACCAGTTTAAAATGCCTGGCCACCGGGTAACTTGGATCGGAGTTTAATACAGTCCTTATATGTTGCAAGATTCTGTTGTAAAGTTGGAGTTTGGTGCTCCCCACGTATTTTAACTACCTGGGCGTAGTTCGCGTAGTAGCGCTTTACGCGTAGCTACGCGAAGTGCACTTCGCACTACGTGAGCTACGCGTAGCACTACGCGAACTGCGTAGTGCGGTAGGAAATGCTGTTCGCAATGATTGCACAGTGCCGGATGCTTGTCCGCACTGTGCAATCATTGCAAACGGAATCTTGCACAGTGCAAGCGGTCGTTTTCTGCAGCTCGAGTAGATTTGTACTCGAACAGCAGTTTTCTCAACGCGGACTGGTAGTTTCTCATCGCGAGCGGTCGCGAGCATACGCGACCACTCGCAATGAGAAACCTGACCTCCCCGCGTTGAGAATCTCGCCGGGAGGTTTATTTTCCACGCTCGCGATCGGCAACTTGATGTTGCCAATCGCGAACGAGGAAAAAGTCTCGCCGGGATGTCATTTTGCTCACTCGCGGTCGCCAACTTGACGTTGAGGACCGCGAGCAAGCAAAAAATGCCCGCTACGCTACGCGTTTTTGCACTGTGCTATGTGCAATTCGCGTAGCGCGTAGTTTTCCGCCCAGGCCTAATTTTAACCCACATGGGCACTCTAACACGTATACTGCAAAATCCCTTCTACAAATGTAGTGACCTCTGATTTTAACGGGTGTGTCGCTAAATTCAGTCGTGTAGTTGATCATGTTAACTCCAAATTTGCAGGCTCTACAAGAGCTGCATTCAAAAAATCCTGTCTTGGTTTGGTAACCAGGTAAGAGCCGGAGTGACCTCTGGGCTGCTCCTCACTAATGAATCTCTCATGGAGGGAGAACGCCTGAATGTTAAAGACGGTTTCTCAGGAAGAATTTGGCTTAGTGTGATGTTGGTTAACACTATGGGCCATTGGGTGTTGATGATTTTTCTGATCTGCCTTTCTTGTTTGCTATACGTCGTGATCATTCTGATCTCACGTGGTGTCTCCCCTGTGTTCAGAGTAGGTCTGTTAACAGGTTCCCTCTTGTCATTCTTAACAAACAGACTGACCTCTCTTGTTTGGGAATTGGCTTCAAGGATGGCTTTTTGTAGGTCATTGATTTTGTACCCACGAGCAATTAATCTATTGGTTGCTTCTTTTTGGTACTGCCTTAAATCTTTTTCGGAGCTACAGATTCTATGTATTCTTAAATATTCCCCCATAGGGGATGCTGCGAATCAAATGTCTGGGATGTGCACTCTTAGCGTGCAGGATTGAATTTCCTGCTGTGATTTTTCTGTGTAGTTTAGTTTGTACCATATCATTTTCAATATAGAATTTGACATCTAAAAACTCGATAGACTGGTTGCTAATTTGCGCTTTGAATTTTAGATTTAAGTTATCTGTATTAATCATTTCCACAAAAGCCTGAGCATCTTCTGCATTGCCCCTCCAAACTACACAGACGTCGTCAATAAAGCGCCACCATTGCATCACATGTAATTCCCACAATTGCTTAAATTGTGTTTTGAGGACCTGCTCCTCCCACCAGCCCACATGAAGTCACACATAACTGGGGGAGAAGCAGGCCCCCATGGCTACTCCCCTCATCTGTTGATACACATCCTTATTGAACATAGAATAGTTGTTTGTTAGGCATATTTTGATCATCTCAATTAACATCTTGTTATGCTCATAAAGACTTATCGATCTCTGGTCGAGGAAGTATTTTACGGCTCATAGGCCATCACTGTGGTTGATGCTGGTGTATAGTGCTGTAATGTCCATCACTATAAAAAGGAAATCCTTGTCCCACTTCATGTTATGTATTTTTCTCAAAAAGTCTCCTGTGTCCTTAATAAATGATGGTAATTAAGCTACAAAGTCTTGCAGGAAATAATCCACATATTTGGACATAGGTTCAAACAGACTTTTTCTAGCTAAAATGATTGGTCGCCCAGGGACCGGCATGATACCCTTATGAACTTTGGGAATAAAATATAACACAGGTGTTATAGGGAATTCAATCTTCAGGAAATTTGTCTCATCCTTGGTCAACAACCCCCTTCGTTTCCATTGTGATAGTTCATTAACCACTGTTTCCTTTAATTTACGTAGATTTTGAAAGCTAGCCTTCCTATAACAGGCTGTGTCATCCAGATGCCTTTTAGCTTCCTCCAAATACTGGTCTTTGGGCCACAGGGCGATGTTTCCTCCCTTGTCCGCTTTATTAATGACAATTTCCCTGTCGTCCCCCAACTTTTTCATCAAATTAGAGTATTGTACATCTTGATGTTACCTTTGTACATCTTGTGATTGACTGACCGATTGAGTTTTTTCAGTTCATCAATGACTCTGTCATTGAACACATCTATTGCATCTCTGGGCATGATGGGTACAAAAGTCGAGGCAGGTCTAAAGGGGCTTGAAACTGCACCACATAATAATTCCTGCTTCATTCATGGGCTGTTGAGTCGACATAACAGAGTTGCCCTCATCATTAGCCAGTGTCTGAAGGGTTCTCAATGTTAGCACATCTGCTGCCTGCAAAGGGGTGTTGCTGTCAGTGTCATTATGTATTGCCTCATTGGATGGATTGGTCGTGGTGTTCTTCAATTTGTAAAATTTCATTAATTTCAGTTTTCAAATAAATTTGAAGACATCAACCCTGGATTGTTTGTACTTAAAGTTGCTCTCAGGGCAGTACGTTAGACCAAGGGATAGTAGCTGACTTTCAGCAGATGTTAACTCTATATTTGTAAGATTGATGACTGTATTTTCGGTAGATGTAACTACTGTCTCCATTTTTTGACTTGCGCCCCTCTGATCGTGTTGTTTCCTTGATTTCCTCCTCCTCTCCCTTCTTCTTTGGTTTCTACGCCCCCTTGTTTGTGTTGGGGGTTCCGAGGACGCAGGGTTTGCCTTCGGTCCTGTCTTAAAAAATTCAACTCCTCCGCAGGTGTGAGGTTTGTTGCGACATTGCCTCTAATGTCACTGTTGTCCTCGGAATCTCTACTGCTTTGTATCGAGCTCAAATCAGAGGTTGAAGCTACATTGGCACGAATATATGATGTTACAACGCAAACAATTACAACGCATGCTTTTACAACACAGTTTTTACATCGCAACTACCATTATATCGCATGATTTTACAACGCATGCCATTACAACGCATTTTTTTAAACTGCCATTACAACACATTCCATTACGACACATACCATTACAACGCATACCATTACAACGCATAATACTTTTAGAGCAACAGTAGGGTAAGTGTTGTATAGTGTAGGGGTAAAAATTACTATTCCCACTCCAGTGAGTGCAACAGTAGGGTAAGTGTTGGATAGTGTAGGGGTAAAAATTACTCCAGTGAGTGCAACAGTAGGGTAAGTGTTGGATAGTGTAGGGGTAAAAATTACTATTCCCACTCCAGTGAGTGCAACAGTAGGGTAAGTGTTGGATAGTGTAGGGGTAAAAATTACTATTCCCACTCCAGTGAGTGCAACAATAGGGAAAGTGTTGGATAGTGTAGGGGTAAAAATTACTATTCCCATCTACCCCAAAACCCATACCCACCTTTAAACTAAAAAATCTCTATTACTTACCTTATAATGCTTTGTAATGCCATGTGTTGGAATGGTGTGCGTTGTAATGCATGCGTTGTAGTGACATGCGTTGTAATGGCATGCGTTGTAACGGCATGCGATGTAAAGGCAGCTGCGTTTTAACAGCTACGTTGTAAAAGCAGTGCGATGTAATGACTGCGTTGTAATGGATGTTTCCCCATTGGCGCTGCCCAACCCAGTTGCTTGGCAATTTGCTGACACTGTTTTAGATAGATGTTGTCTTTTTGCTGTGTCAAACTTCCTTGAGAATGTAAACACCCTTCCTGACTCATAGTCATTCTTGTCCCTTGCAAATTTGAAGGCTTTTCTCGCCTTTATCACTTCTTCATGCTTTTTCAGGCGTTCATCTATTTCCTTGCGACTCTTAGTTATCATGTCTTTTTGATCCAACCCATCCAAAATGCCATTAATGCGTTCAATTTCTTTTAATGTTGCCTCCCAATGAATTTCTGCATACTTGAATAAAATCTTAAGCATATTCATGGAGGCTTGCAAATTATTTCTGCCCACTCTTTAAGCATTAAAGGATTGGGATTCTCAAATGTGGGCGCTATTATTACATGCAATCCTCTTGGTACTCTTTCCGCATCACAATATTTTTCTAGGGACCTCTTCTCCAACATCGAAGAAGGCGCATGCCGAAACGCATCTGTTTGCTCTGAATAAACAGATTGAAAACTACTCCCGTGAGTGCTCTTTCCTTGAGGAGAGGAGGAGGAAAAGGAGCGTTGATATTTCACGGAACACCGCCGCGATCACAGCACCCGTCCGAGAGTGCTCCCTGAAAGGTGTATTGGAGCAGCAATATATATATATATATATATATATATATATATATATATATAAATATATATATATATATTAACTACGGGCGGTTCACAAAAGAAGAGCTCTACCTATTTCATTTTAAAATATGCTGTACATCATATATAATATTGACCACTCTGGCTAGACCATTAGCATGAATATTAAAGACATTCAAGATGGTGTATTCATTACTTAATTTATTATTTTTTATCTTTTACAATACAAAATTATTAGTGAATTCATAAATAGATAACCTAACTACAAAAAAGAAAGAATTTGTTTTAAAACAATCAGATCTCATAGCATAACTTTCACTCAAAGACACACAGTCACCTTCATACTCAAAACATACTCACGTGAAACCACAAATACATACATCACATATATACAAAAAAGGCTTAATATGCACCAAGCCCTCTCACCATGTATATAAATGCTCAAAAAACAGATTTTTCCTACTAAACAGTGCAATAACTCATGAATTGAATTTTAACAATTAATGTGATATCATTTCAACGGAACCTTCAAAGTAAATGTGATCAACCAGAAATGTTTTCACATCAAAAGAAAACTTTTCAGCAGAGTTCATCAATTTTCAAAACAAATAAATCAGGTTTATTCATGGAGGGAACTAATTCAGAGCGCCGATGCGCATTTCGGTGAAACACCCTTTCATTTGGGTATCACCTTCTTCAGGGCACATATGGTGTATATTCAACAGCAAAGGCAATGGGACCTATCCTACCAAAACAAATGATGCTTGATAAAAATACGGTTCTCCTAGAAGCAAAGAACAGGGGCCACTACTTGTTTTCAGCGTGTCTGGCCGGAAAAATTAGAGGTTGAAATTCAACGAGTTGAAGAAAGGCACACTGGGGCGCTGGTAGAAATCAATGTATAAGTCGTTTAACGTCAAGTTGGGGTGTGCGGAAACTAGTCTTCAGCGGTATTAATACAAAAGCGTGTCTCGCCGAAGTTCTTCTTTCAGTCACGCGGTTGGTGAAAAAATGTTTGCAGTCACCGGTCAAAAGAGGTTCTCAGAACTCGTAAGTGCAGCTTCGTGGTAATGAATCCCACTCCATAGTGTTAGTTCTTATGGCATGGCCAGGCAAAATTCCCTGACCTGGATACGAAGAAATGTGCTGCTAACGGCTAAAAAACGATAGAGCGTCCCGCGGGCGGAACAGCGGTTGCTAGTAGGTAGTTATAGTTAGGACCTATTATCCATAGGAAAAGCGTTTTTTGATTTACCAATATCTTTGGCGCCGGTTTACGAATCTTCGCGAAATTTACAAAACTAATGGCCCGCTCCGGTCAGCTCCTGTCTTGAAAGTTTGGGGGTGATTCGTCAAGCTGGGGCTGAGAAAAAAGGGAGGTACCAAAACACGTTTTCCCCATGTTCATTTACATAGGAATTTTGGAACAGGCTACAGCTCGAACTGCTGAACGGAATTACACCAAATTTGGCAAAAAGGTAGCTCTTGGTTCAGAAAGTGACCTTTTTTTTTAAATGGTGTAAATCTGTTCAGTAGCTCCAGAGAAATTAAAAAAATTAAAATACATATATCTGAGCACCGAGGAGGAGTCGCGACTCCTCCCGAGCACGAGCTGACTTCTGATTGGCTGCCAACACTCTAAACCAGAATGTGTTTGCAGCCATCTTGTGGCTCGGTAACCGAGTCACAAGAAAAAGGTAAAAAAAAAAGGTAAAAAAACAAGAAAAGGGTGCAGGGTAGAAACACCCTGACCCCCTAGGCCTGCTCAGGGGGTCCCACAAGGACCCCGAGGCCCAAAAAAAGCATTTTTTTAAAAATAAAATTGGCCGAAATCGCGCTGGGTGCGCGAATCCAGCCGAAATTATTTTAAAAAACGAAGCGCGGTCTCCCACGCTTCGTTTGTTAAAAAGCCCCCGGGTGGGCCAGGTCCTGGGGGCAATTCTAAATTATGGTGTGGGGGCCCGTGGGGGCCCCCACAGCCCCGGGCACCGCAACCTCCCCGGGGCATTCTAATTTATGCGCTGGGGCACGCGGCCCCCCCGCAGCCCCGGGGACCGCCACCTCCCGGGGCTTTATTAAAATTGGGTGGGGGTACCTCGCGGGCCCCCCCAAGCCCAGGGGACCACCACCTCCCCGAGACTGTAACTAATAATTAGTGTGGGGGGCTCGAGCCCCCCCACACTGCCCTGGGGACCACCACCTCCCTGGGGCATTGAATATGTAAATACGGGGGTCCGTTGCGGACCCCCGGCCCTGGGGACCACCACCTCCCCGGGGCTATTTACATGTTGGAGGGGGGCCCTCTATGGCCCTGGGGACCGCCACCCTCCAGGGCCGGCTCCTGCAATGTCCCGGGGTGCCTACCCCCGGGACATTGCTGTTTGCTATGGCTGTGCTCCCGCCCTGTCATAGCAAACCCTGCTTTGTTTCATTGAAGCAAGAGCAGGAAACCTGCTCTCGCTTCAATGAAGCAAAGCAGATTGCTTTTGGACAAGGGGAGTTGCATGTTAGCAGCTCCCCTTGCCCAAAAGCAATGCCGGCTCCCGCAGGAGGCGGGGAAGCAGCTGGGACCGTGGGGGCATTGGGGTGACCACCACGGTCCCCAACGCTGAGGGCCGGCCCCGGGGGATGGCCAGCCCCCCTCCCCTTTATTTTATTTTTTTTAAAAGAGGCCATGCCCGGGGGATGGGGTCCCCGGGGCCAATAGTGGCTTGGGAGGGGGGCCACTCGGTCCCCCTCCCCTTTAATTCTTTTTTTTAAAAGAGGCCAGCCTCCGGGGATGGGGTCCCCAGGGCCAATAGTAGCCTAGGGAAGGGGGGCCAAGCAGCCCCCCTTCCCAAACAATATTTTTATAAAAAAAGAGGCCTTGCCCTGGGGGATGGGTTCCCCGGGGCCAAAGGCGGCCCAAAGAAGGGGGGCCACACGTCCCCCCTTCCCTAATAATATATTAAGAAAAAGGAGGCCATGCCCCGGGGGATGGGGTCCCCGGGGCTGAAATTGGCCTCGGGAGGGGGGCCACGCGGCCCCCTTCCCGTTTATTAAAAAAAAATTGTTTTTAAAAGGGTCAAGCCCTGGGGGATGGGGTCCCCGAGGCCCCAAACATAGTAAAAGAAGGGGGGCCACACAGCCCCCCTTCTAAAAATATAGATTAAAAAAAAGCCAGAGGCCCCGCCCCCTCCCTGCACCACTCTGCAAACGCGCCCCCTGGCGCGTTCTAAGTTGGGGAATTAAGTCCCCTTGAATACTGAGGGTCCCTGGGGGCCAACTAGCCCACCAGGTACCTCCAGTAAGTACCACACAGCTGGATTGCAGAGAGGTGGTCCGAGGCCGTGCCCCTTTTTACACCACTCTGCAAACGCGCCTCCTGGCGCACTGCTGGTGGGGTAATGAGGTCCTCTTGTGTCCTGAGGACCTCAGGACACAAGTGGACTTCATCCCCCGAGCAGCAGTGCACCAGGAGCCACGTTTGCAGAGTGATGTAAAAAGGGGGCGTGGCCTCAGACCACTCTCAGCAATCCAGCTGTGTGGAGCTTACTGGAGGTACATGGTGGGCTAGTTGGAGCTGTGTGGAGCTTACTGGAGGTACATGGTGGGCTAGTTGGTCCCCAGGGACCCTCATGAGGAAAGGGGACTACATCCCCCAACCAAGAGCGCACCGGGAGGCGTGTTTGTATAGTGGTGGAGAAAGGGGGCGTGGCCTGTATCCACCTCTCAGCAATCCCAATGTGTGGGGCTTACTGGAGGTAAGAGGTAGGCTAGTTGGCCCCTAAGGACCCCCAGCAGTGAAGGGGACTTCAATCCCCTTCGAAGAGCGCGCCAGGGAGCGCGTTTGCAGAGTGGTGGGCAAAGGGGGAGTGACCTGTTATGAGAACTTAGCAATCCTGCTGTGTGGTACTTATTGGAGGTAATAGGAGGGGTAGTTGGCCCCCAAGGATGTCCTTGGGGGCCAAGTACCCCTCTTGTTACCTCCAGTAAGTCCCACACAGTAGGATTACTAAGACGTCTTCGGAGGCCATGCCCCCTTTCTCGACCACTCTGCAAACGCGCCTCCTGGCAGACTATGGGATGGGGGATGAAGTCTACTTTACTCCTGAGGGACTTTAAGGGCCAAGAAGCCCTCCTGGTACCTCCTGTAAGTCCTACGCAGCAGAATTCCTGAGCACTGGTCGGAGGCCGAGCACCCTTTCTCTACCACTCTGCAAACGCGACTACTAGTTAAAGAAGCATGTTTCTGCACCTCTGACTTTGAGGTAGTTTTAATCTCCCTGCCCTATTATGTACTAGGGCCTTACAGGGGAGGTCAGGCCAATCACAGGGGTACCCCAACCCATAGTGTACCCTAGTGTATGTAGGTGTTTTCACTGTATTCTAAGTGTCTTTTAGCATAGCACTGGCTTTAGGCCTGGTTAGGCAGAGTCAGTTACCACCAGTACCCGTCAGCAAAAAGTTGGGGGCACAGGATGACTTTGCAACAAGGCCTCTTTCTGCACCTCTGTTGGTTCTTTCTGCATTTCTCTTGCTTCTTTCTGCGCATTTCTTCCTCTTTCTGCACATGTCCTACCTCTGTAGGCATAGTAAGAAATTAGCATTTAAAAAACCTTTGAAATTCACTGAAAAAACCATAGGTTTCAGGCACGTTATAGTTAGAAATTAGCATTTAAAAACCTTTGAAATTCACTGAAAAAACCATAGGTTTCAGGGACATTATAGTTAGTTGGACATTTCACTCATACAAAACCACTGAAGTGTGGCCGTTATAGATAGTTCAGCTAACTATAACTCGCGCCCCTGCAATGCACTGCTGATGGCGTCACATATTACATCATTCATGACATGGTCAGTGACATCACTGATGACATCACTGATGACATCACTGATGACATCATCCATGTGATAATCTGATGCACCTCCTCACACCCTAATATAACTTGTGATACACCCACTCTAAAATACACACTATCATTTTCAAAACCATAGACACACCAATACCAGTTACTACATACCCACTCACTGATTCCTAGATCTACACAAACATCCACTCATTCACCCATACAGTCACTCATACTTTTGGTCACTCATCAGTACAGCACTATCATATGCACTCATATACCTATATAGACACTCACACACCGCCACTCATCCATAGAGTTACTCACAAGCCTAGTCAGTCATGCAAAGAATCAATCACATTCCCATTTACTCACCTATACAGGTATACACACACCACCTCACTTATTCATACAGATACTAACACATACTTACACTCTTATACAATCACTGATACAAGCACTCACTCATCCATACAGCTACTCTCACAATCACTCTCTCTCACATATAGTTATTTATATACTCCAACACTCATATATATTGCCTTTCACATATGTAGTTGCTCACACATGTACCACTGAGACATCCATTCACTCACCAACACACTCATACACACACTCACCCACCCATACAGCACAACACAGATGCACTCTTGAACCCATACACCCAGTGAATCACCCACTCACACATCCATGCAGGGAGTCACACACCCCCCACCCACCAACACAGACACTCAGGCACCCATACAGATACTCAGACAACCAATCCATAACCCATATAGACACTCACTAACCCATGCAACCGCTTACACACCAACTGACAGACTGATACAGACATTTACAAAGTTTAGTCACTAAGCCATGCATTCAGTAAGACACATTTAATCACTCACTTATACAGACAGTCACGCACCTACTAAATCATCCATTCACACACTTATACACCCACTCATTCTTCAATACACCTTCGCATATATATATATATATAAAACATATTTAAACTTTACAGAAACACACAGTCACTGGATAATGTCATCAGTGATGTCATCAGTGATGTCATTTGAGATGTCATCAGTGATGTCACTGACCATGTCATGAATGATGTAATATGTGACGTCATCAGCAGTGCATTGCGGTGGCGCAAGTTATAGTTAGCTCAACTAACTATAACGGCCACATTTCAGTGGTTTTGTACGAGTGAAATGTCCAACTAACTATAATGTCCCTGAAACCTATGGTTTTTTCAGTGGATTTCAAAGGTTTTTTAAATGCTAATTTCTAACTATAACGTGCCTGAAACCTATGGTTTTTTCAGTGAATATATATATATATATAAAACCTACTGACGGTCACCAGTAGGTAGTTGTAGTTAGGACCATGTTTCCTTGTTTCAACCAGGAAGTGTTGCCAGCCATTTTGGGACTAGGCTTCAGCCAAGTCCCTAAAATATAAATATATAAAGAAAGAAAAGGGGGCTGGGTAGGAATACCCTGAACCCCTAGTGCTGGTGCTGGAGTCCCCCAGGGATCCCAAAGGGCAAAAAATCATTTTTTTTAAAAAAAAATGTGTGGCGAAAATCGCTACGGATTTGCAAATGCGTTGCAAAAATAAGTATAATAAACAAGAAAGTTCTCCTTTGCTTGTTTTAAAAAAAGCAACCGGATGTGCCAGGTCCCAGAGGCATGAGGGTACTTTAAAAAAAAGGAGGGGGTGCACGGAGCCCCCCTTCTAGGGTTCTTTTCAGCCCCAGGACCACCACCTTCCGCAGGGCTTTATTTAAATACTGGAAGGGGCTGCACGGCCCCCCTCCATTGGGCTCCTTGAAGCCCAGGGGACCACCACCTCCCCGGGGATTTATTTAATAAAAAAGAAGGGGGCTGCGTAGGCCCCTCCTATTGGGGCTTTAATATGCCCCAGGGACCACCTCCTCCTCGGGGCTAAATTAATAAATATGCCAGGGGCTGCATGGACCCCCCGGGCCCTGGGGACCACGAACTCCCCAGGGCCAATGCAATTTTAAAATCTAGGAGGGGGACTGTGTGACTCCCCTCCATGGCCATGTACGGGCCCAGGGACTACCACCTCCCCAGGGCCAACCAGTGCATACTAAAGAAGGGGGGCTGTGAGGCCCTCCTGGAGCCATTAATGGCCATGGGGACCATCACCCCCAGGGCCAGTTTCTCCTATCTCTTGAGGTGCCCACCCTTGAAAGATAGCAGTTTCCTTTCACTTAGCAGGAGCTGTGATAGCTCCTGCCAAGTGAGAGCAAACACTAACTCCGCTCCCAGCAAGCAGGAGCTTTCAAACTACTCTGGCTTACCGGGAGCGGAGTTTTCCTCTGTTTCCCTGCCCGCTATCATTCAGGTAGGGAAAAAGATTAAATGATTGCTCCCACACTCAGGGAGCTACATTTCTAGCAGCTCCTTGCGTGTGGAGCAAAGCCATCTCCTGCAAAATTTGGGGAGCTGGCTGGGACCTTGGGGGCTTTGAGGCTCCAGCCTCGGTACCCAACGATACACACTGGGTGCCCTGGGTGGGGCCAGGGCACCAAGGTAGATGCGATCCCTGGAGCCAAATTGACTAGAGGCCCACCACCCCCATTGAATTTGGGATGGGCCCGGGGGGGGTGGGAGCCCTCTCTCCCTTTCCAGAAAAGGGAAAAACAGAGGGCAGAAAAACGAGCAGAAACGGAAAAACAGAGGGCAGAAAAATTAGCAGGAATGGCAAAACAGATGGCAGAAAAAGGCTAAATAGAGGGCAGAAAAACAAGCAGAAAAGGCAAAACAGAGAAGAAGAGGTCAAAACAGAGGGCAGGAAAACAAGCAGAAAATACAAAATGCAGGGCAGAAAACAAGCAGAAAAGGCAAGACCAAAAAACAGGGGGCAGAAAAATGAGCAGAAAAAGCAAAACAGAGAGCAGAAAACAAGCAGAAAAAGCAAAACTGAGTGCAGGAAACCTAGCAGAAAAGGCAACACAGAGCAGAAGAGGGCAAAACAGAGGCCAGAAAAACTAGCAGAAAAGGCAAACCAGAGGGCTAAAAAATGAGCAGGAGAGGCAAAACAAAGGGCAGAAAAAAAGCAGGAATGGCAAAACAGAAGGCAGAAAAACAAGCAGAAAAAGGCAAAACAGAGGGCAGAAAAACTAGCAGAAAAGCCAAAACAGAGCAAGAAACGAGCAGGGGCACAAAGACCTGCTTAATTTTTACAGAAATTAAACCTCAACGGTAAACACTTACATATATAAACACAGCAGGTGCTCCAATTGAAGCTCCACTTCTGTAAAGAACAAATTTTCCTGACCTCCTGGGCTTGACAAAGGTAAAGCAAGGGTGTTTTCTCGGCAATTCCACATTGAAAGACGATCTGAAATGCTTTGCGGAGGTGAATGCATTGTTGCTCTATTAAAGCACAACATGTAGCGACTGCGATGAGTGGGTTCTTTCTTGTTCTTCCCTGGTGAGAGCAGAGTCCATGGTTCTCCCTTTAGATGACAATGAGTAAACAAATGTGCAAAATAAGCTGAAGCTCTGCCCATTTCGCCCTGCCCCATCCACTTTAGTAGTATGCAGTAGTCTTCCTGCCTTTTACCAGGATGATGGGCAGCTTACCAAAAGGCCCCCCAGCACTTTTCCTGCTTATTTTGGTGATGCGTTCTTGATGCTGAGGAATATAAGGACATCTCCACCAAACAAAGAAGCACTCACTTCAAATAGTTCAGAGGAGGGACCATTGTTTGGTGCAGATTTACCTCCTTGTACTCTCATCGTCTGCTCTATAGGTAGATTCATGTTATCACAAATTTCTGGATAAAGATGCACGAGGAACAATCACATTGCCAAAATGCACACAAGGTCACTGGTGACATTTCCTCATGCTCCAGTATGCAGCTGTAGTGCAGAATACGTACTGGACATTTACTCAAGGAGGTAGCACTTAGAAATTAACCAGTAGAAAGTACTCCACTTGAGTAGCTATTTTGTGCAAAACTGTGGACTCTTTTTGGATAAAGGGGCAGGTGCTGTTCCATTGTGGCCCAGCCACTGACATAGCTACTGACACACCCACACAGATACTTAGATACCCACTCACACACTCAGGTACTCACACACCCACTGACAGTCCCACTCAGACACTGATACACCCACTCACAGACCCACTCAGACACTCACATACCCACTTACAGACCCACTCACACACCCACTCACAGACCTACTCAGACACTCTCACATGCACTCATAGGCCCACTCAGGCACTCATGCATGCACTCACAGACCCATTCAGACACTCATCCACCCACTCACAGACCCATTCAGACATGTACACCCACTCACAGATCCACTTAGACACTCATACACCCACTTACAGAACCACTTATACCCTAACACCCACTCGCAGACCTACTCAGAGACTCACATACCAAATCACAGACCCACTCAGAGACTCACACACCCACTCACAGTCCCACTCAGACACTCATGCACTCACTCACAGACTGACTCACACACTCATTGAGGCACTCACAAATCCACTCACACACTCTCACACCCAATCACAGACCCACTCAGACACCCACTTAGACACTCATGCATCTATGCAGACACCCATTTAGATACTTACACACCCACTCACAGACCCACTCAGACACTCAAATGCACACTCACTCACTTACTGAAACACTCATGCACTCACTCACACACTCACTCTCAAAGGTTAGAGGTTACAGTTAGGAAATAAAATGTAAAAATCCTTAGAAATTCACTAAAAAAGCCAAAGGTATCAGGGGTGTTAAAGTTTGGAAAAAACATTTCAAAACCATAGAAATTCACTAAAAAACAAAGGTTACAAGGACATTATAGTTAGCAAATAACATTAAAAAACCTTAGAAATTCTGTGAAACAACCAAAGGTTACAGGGACTTTATAGTTAGGAATTAAAATGAAAAAACCTTAGAAATTCACTGAAAAATCCAAAGGTTACAGGGGCATAATAGTTAGGCTCAGATTTCACTCATACAAAACCAGTGAAATTCAGCCGTTATAGTTACCTGAGCTAACTATAACTTATGCCCTCGCAATGCACTGCTTATGACCTCACATATTACATCACTCATGACATGGTCAGTTACATCACTGATGACATCACTCATGACATCTCAAATGGCATCACTGACAACATTGGGATGGTGTGAGTCTGATCCCCCGCATACCTCAGGAAATGTTGGCCTACAGTTCTGCTAGCTCACAGTGCACCATTTGCACCCCTAACCTTACAGGAAAACAAATGTGTGTGCAACCTCAGAACATGACAACCCTGAGTCCCCAAGGATTAGTGGTAAAAGATCTAGAACCTTTTTGTTCCGACTCTCATGCATACCCAAAAGAAATACACAAGAAATACACAACCTGCAGTTTCAATATTCATTGAAGCACTGAGATTCTTGAGTAAAGTATTTGCACTGCAATTATTAATAGAATGAAACATATTACCATAATTAGCAATAAACGAACAGTTGAGAGAGTGAATAATTCCACCATGGTGCTAAAACAATTAATATATGCTGCCATATATGGAGTGTAATACTGTATAATGTAGTTTGCTCCTACCTAATGCTCCCTAACCTAGTTTTGCCTAGTGTGGGTGATCTACCAAGAATCTCTGCCAGGTGATCTAACACCCCATTACATGTGGGCAAATGTCATCAGGCTGTCAGTCTTTTTTAAAAAACAATTTTTATTGCATAAAGCTCAGTATAAGTCACACAATCACAATGTCTGAGATACACAACCCAAGATTATTATCTTTTGTCGCCAATTAGGCAACATTCACATGGCTCTAATCAAACCCAGAGTAGTCAGTAGGAGGACTCTATTTTAATCTAGTGTTCAGCCCCCCACCACCCAGTCTACTTTAATACCCGCGATACTTCTTCCTATCCCCCCAAATTTTATCCCATTTATGGTGACATCCTCTGACTTTGTTTATCACCTTCTCTGCCTTCGTCCTCTATCAACCCTAAATCTCCTTCCCACACCATCCGGAGGGTATCTATTGGGTTGGGGGAATTATAGAGCCACTTTTTGTATGTCAACGAGGTGGCCTTTGTCTCCATTGGATCCATCATTAGCTTATCTTCCAGGGGTGAGTAGTCTGGAAGGGTCTCTCCCTCTCTAAGATGTTGGCGTAGAGCAGGACTTAATTGCAAATATTTATATCTTTCAGTTTCTGCCAGGTCGTATTCGCTTTTGAGTTCCTGGAAAGTGAATTGTTTCTGACCTCTCCATATGTCTTCTAACTTCTCAATCCCAAGCATTTCCCATTTCTTAAAGGGCCCTCTCAGCGCCCCCACCTCTGCCAACTGATCGCTGTCCCATAGTGGTGTTCTGCCTGTTAATTTACCATTCCAACCCGTGTGTTTTGTTGCTTCTTTCCAGATTCGTAACATTGATCGCGTATGTTGGGGAAGCTGTTTTCCTATGTATCTTCCATATAGTGCTGCTAGGTGTCCCCTTTCTCCCATTGCCCAGTGGTCTGCCCTGAATGCTGGGTCACCACGGTCTATAAATGTCCAATCATTAACCACTATCAATTGCGAGGCCCAATAGTGTTTAGTAATATCTGGGACTGCCAGTCCCCCCTCGTAGACTCCCCTCTGAAGCTTACCCAGGGCTATCCTAGCACTTCCGCCATCCCAGAGGAGTCTGCGCAGTTCGCTATTAATATCCTGGAATACCTTCTTGGGTATCATGCATGGTGTGTTATGCATCACGTATAATAGTCTAGGCAGCGACATCATTTTAAAAAGGACTGCTCTCCCCATTAAGGACACCGGCGGTTTCCTCCAGTGTTCCACGTTACTGCTGAGTCTCTGTAATTGGGGGTACAAGCTGTCATTCAGGAAATCATCCTACTCTTTGGAGATCTGTATGCCCAAATATGTAAACTTTGTTTTGATCAGTAGGGGATTATTTTCTGCTAGTCTCTGCGGAATCTTACCAGCTAGCGGGAACATGAGGGATTTTGTCCGATTGATTGTGTATCCTGAGTAGCTACTATACAACTGGAAGATATGGAGGACCCTATGAACTGACCTGTATGGGTGGATCAAATATAGGAGTATGTCATCAGCATAGAGGGATATCCTATCCTCCCAGTCCTCCCCTCCTGGCACCACCTGCATCACCGGGTCGTTGCGGACCCATGCTGCTAGGGGCTCCAGTGCCAGGGTAATGATCATTGGCGACAGCGGGCATCCCTGCCGCGTACCCTTACAGAGAGGAAAAGAGCGAGACACCTCCCCATTTACTTTTACTCTAGCCTGTGGGTCTTGATACAGGAGTTTTACCCAGGAGCAAAAGTCTGGTCCGAAACCTAGTCTTTCCAAGGTAGCAAATATAAACTGCCACTCAATACTATCAAACGCCATTTGGGCATCCAATGATAAAAGCACTGCATCTCTATCCAGCGACGATTTGGTCCAGTGAAGAACCCCATATAACCTTCTTAGGTTACGTCACGTGCTCCTATGAGGCATAAATCTGGACTGTTCCGGATGAACCAGTGTAGAAATTACCAGTCTTAGCCTGTTGGCTAGTACCTTAGCCAACACGTTTGCCTCTACGTTTAGAAGAGATATGGGTCTGTACGAACCCCATTCGGCTGGTGGTTTGCCTTTTTTAGGCATTACTACAATTGCAGCTGTATGTTGATCTAATGGGAGATCCCCCTTATCCCTTGAGTCTGTATACATATTTAAGAGGTGTGGAGCTACCTTGCTCGCCATGCTTTTGTATAGCTCAACTGGTAGTCCATTGAGGCTGGCTGCTTTCCCTGATTGCAGGTCTATCAAAGCACTCGTTATCTCCTTTACCATAATTTCTTGCTCCAGCCTTTGCATGTCATCCTTCCCTGGCCTGGGGAGATTGATCTTGTGTAGCAGCTCGTCGCAGTCCTCCCTAGTCCGCTCCGTAGAGGAGGTATAGATACCCTCATAATAGTTCGCGAACTCCTCTGCTATTTCCTTACTTGTGCATTTACTTTCTCCTTCCGGACTTTGTAGTTCTGGGACCCAGCTGCTGTCTCTATCTCTACGTTCCAGCCATGCTATCATCTTGTTTGCTTTATCTCCTACATCGTGGAGTTTTCTCTGTATAACTAGTGCCTGTGCTCTTGCCTTATTCCCCCCCAGCTCTTTCAGTTCCTGCCGCTTATGAGCAAGTCGTCTAGCGACCGAATCATCAGTGTTTCTATCCTCCCCAAGCTTCTCCTCCAATTGGGTTATTTCCGACTCTAGATTTTCCTCCTCTTTGATTTGCTCTTTCTTATGTATGCCTATATCTGCCTGGATAAACCCTCTAATCACTGTCTTGTATGCCTCCCAAATTGTGGAGGCCGACTCCACTGAACCTTCACTGAGCTCTAAGTATTGTGTGGTATGGGTCAGTACCTTCTGGGTGAAGTGTTTGTTTCTGAAATGCCATGGATCTATCCGTTGTGGCAATGTGTTGTTCCTAGGTGCTCCTTGTAATTCAACCGTGACAGGTGAATGGTCTGATACACCCCGTGCTTTGAGTGTTGAGTCCCGAAATTGTCCCACCTGTGAAGTCAAGGTGAAGATGTAATCCAGTCTGGAGTGGCTTTTATGTGCCGCCAAGGTATGTGTGTATTGTTGACCCAGTGGATTATGGGCCCTCCATAGATCCGTCATACCCATTGCCTCTACGAATCCCTTCATTGGCTCCTTTCCAGTTGCGCCAGCTGCACTTGTCAGTCTATCTATTTGTGGGTCCATAACTGCGTTCATGTTGCCCCCTAAAACCAGCGTGCCTAGTGGCATCTCAAGGATAGTGCTTCTGAGCTGTGCAAAGGTATCGGTATGCAGCCGAGGAGGGACATATTCTGAACAGAGATTCAGGGTCTTCCCCTCCCACCCAACTGAGATCGCTACATATCTCCCTAGTTTATCTAGCCAGCATCTATGCACTATCAGTGACGTTGAAGTCTTAACTAATATTCCCACTCCCCTAGAGCCCTTTGTATATCCCACATGTGCCTGTAGCTTATACCCATATCTGTCCATTGCTCTGCAGTAATTACCCTGCAAATGGGTTTCCTGAAGCAGAACCATATCTGGGCCATGCCTATGGAGGTATTGTAACACTAGCGTTCTCTTCACTTTGCTGCCCAACTCATTGACATTCCATGTCAAGATTGTAAGCGTCATCCTGGGATATGGCCTTGTCTATGTCCCTAGGTGTGGTACCCTGTGTTTGTGTGCCCCTAGGGCTTCCTTGTGTCTGCCTTATCTCAATCCTGTTACCTCGTGTTGTCGTGTACTTTCCTTTCCTGACCATATACCTACTAACTAATCTAATGAACACACCCACCTGGTGGGCTTCTAACCCTCTTAAACTTGCCTCCCACCCTGCTTCCCTACATGACAGGTCTAGAACTACCCAGCTCCCCAACCTGCACAGAGCCTGTCGCCCCATAGAACTTGTTTTACGCTCCGTTCTCGCCCACGTCCCCAGCCCCTTCTAACCAATTAAAGTTTATTACCTTGTGCAGTGTCTCAATTAATGTGCCCTGGTCCAATGAGTTCTTTGTGTCATCTCTCCCCCCTCCCTAACCCCCCCAACCCAAAATCAGTCCTCACATTGCTCTCCGAGCGGTGCTCAATCTGGCCATCACCTTTCATCAGTCTCTGTGTTGCCAGGTCTCGCCTCTCAGTCTGTATCCCCAGAGCCCTGGGATTTCCACTGGTCCCTGGTCCTTGCCGCCTTTTGTTTCACCACACGCCATCCCTCTAGCCACTCCCAGGCTTCTTCCGGCGTGTCAAAGTGCCAGGATTTCCCCTCTGCCATTACTCGTAGTTGCGCCAGGTAAAACATCATATATTTAATTTCTTTGGCCAGTAATTCTCTCTTTACTGCTTCAAAACTGCGACAAAGCTTTTGAACTTGGAGTATAAAGTCCGGAAAGAATCGAATCATTGCATTTTCGTAGTGAAGATCCCCATGTGTTCTGGCTGTTTGTAGTATTACATCTCTATCTCTAAAGTTGAGGACTTTGGCTATTATCGTCCGAGGGGGTGCCCCGGTCTCGGCCTCGGACCTGGGGTTCTATGTGCTCTTTCAATGGTGAAAACATTTGACATTCTTTTGGGGCACAAATGTTGTGTAATAAGGTCCTCCAGGAAGAGCTCTATACTCAGTCCTTCCATCCCTTCCGGCACACCTACCACCTGCAGGTTGTTTCGTCGCGCTCGCCCTTCCTGGTCTTCAAGTTTTGCTGCTAGGACATTGTGTTGTTGCTTAAGGGTCTTCACTTGATCCTCAAGACCCAGTGTAGCGGCCTGCAACTGTGTAATATTCCCTTCCGCCGCCGTTACTGATATTTTCCTCAAGTCAGCACTCAGGAGATTCACTTCCACCTTGACCGTGCCTATTTTGGGCTCCAGTGTTCCTTTTATATCCGTTCTTGCTGCCATTATGGCAGAAAGGGAGGGTTCCGAACCCCAAGGTTCCTCTCCTTGAGCCCCAATGTCCGCTGACAGCGGTTTTGCGACCGCGTATTTATCCATTTTGTTCATTTGGGTTGTCACAGGGCCCACCATATGCTCTGCCTCAATTGATGTACCAAAGCCACCCCAGCACTTTGCTGACTGTAGTCCCCAAACCCCTCAGTGGGTTGGAAGTCTTGGACCCACGTCCGACTAGCCAGTCGCCACGTGTTTCTCTACTATTTTATATGTTATGGGGCACTCTTCGGCTGTCCTCTGCTCCCTCACTTCGAGCTTGGTATGTCGTTTCTTTATCTGGGTGCCGCCTCAGTCCTGTATTCAATGCTGAGTTTGTGGGCCCGGGCATTCAGGGTTTCACACCCGTCTCGCCTCACACCCCCGGGCCGCTTCACCATTTTGAGCTAGTTCTTTGGCACCCTCGTTCTCCGTGACACCCTATAGTGCAGCCTGTCACTCCTTCTCCACCTGCGGCCACCCAGAATCTCCAATGAGCCCCAATGACAAATGTACAGGTTTCATAGACTTTGTACTTGCATCCGCAGTTCACTCCCCGGACTTAGCTGGTCCTACGAGTAACGTCCTGTCCCATCCAGCCTATATGTACAGCCTCCGTCGGGCTTTGTTCTTCCTTTCCGGGGGGGCGGGGGGCGAGAGGCACGTACAGTCAGCACTCTCGCTCTCTGTTGGTCACTCTCTTCACTCTCTCACTCCCGCCGTATTGCTCCCCAGCAGTGAATTCTGGGCCTGCAGTTCCCTCGTTGCTGGGGCCCCTGGTTGCTCTAAATCTCTTCCAGCTGCCACTTGCGGCGCAGCCCGGTGTGTCTGCACGCGTACGACACTGCTCCAGTTAGATCGTGGTGAGATCACTTGTGCCGCCTAAACCTCAGTCGGTCTCGCGCTCCTGCCCGCGTTTTCTCTGGAATTGGGCGTCCCCCTTGTTACGTACCCACATCCCTCTTTCATGGGCCGGACCTGCCCCACTTCACTTTGTTGGGCCCTCGGGGACCCCGTTTACATCGACCCCCGGGGAGTCGTCCCGGTATCTCCCAGGCCACTGGGGAACTGGCAATCACTCTTCGCCGGGTGGATTCCCTTGGCTCCGGCTACTGCTTTCACTTTCGCCGCTCAATGTATGAGTCGTGGAGGCCTCTCACGGCCGCGGCTCCTGCCTCAGTGCCGTCAATGTTCACCGGGTTCTCTGCCCCTCTCCACCATCCATCGGGCTGCGGCACAGCTTCCCCAATCCGTTTTCACTGATCAAGGACGGATCGGGCTTTAAGCGCTTTCAAGCCCGGAGCTTCTCTAGTGTGCGGCTATTGCTGTTGACTCCAGGCCACGCGCCCTAAAGGCTGTCAGTCTTGGCGTATAGCAGGACATCCTTTGTAGAGGTGACAGGAATCAGCTGAGCTGTAATTCCGGCATGCTACGACCTTGAAGTGTCAGCAGAGTGCTCCTCTGATTTTAACCACAAAGTATATTTGTATATATAATAAACAGTCCCCATGCAGACATACCAAGGTCTTTGTCAGGTCAAAATTGTTTATGTAAGCTAGATAGCGTCATCGCCAACCAGGCAACAAGAAGCTCTGATATTTGTGCAGTAAACTCTGTACATCGTACTTAGGGTCCGATTACGATGTCGGGCTGAAAGCCTCCTCCCAACAGTCGGAATCTCCTCGACCATGTCGGAACCCTTCCGACCGACTCGGTCGGTTTACATTCCAACCGACCAATTACGATATTTGCGGTCTGAAAGTAAACCGTACGGTCATTTCTAATCGGTTCCGACTGGCTCTCGGAGTATTTGTGTCGGTCGGAACCGCATCGTGCACCTCTATGGACAGCGTTTCCAACAGACCGATTACGATGTCGATTCCCAACAGGGCCATTGGTAAAGTGAGCTTATTCTCCCAATCTGCTATGTAACCTTGGATCAGATTGAGAGGAATTGCCCATCTTCCTACTACCTCCTGCAAAGAGATTGAGTCTCTGTGTATGTATCTCCTCAAGATGAAGTATGTTGCAATAAACACTGATTGTAACATTGTAAAAACATTCCTTTTTCTATGGATGGCTTTCCTGTGATGCAGAACTGCATGTGTTTAGTTTGTGGTTTGATGAGGCACAGCTGGTGAGGAGTGCAGTGCAGATGTTGTGAATGAGGCCTCCCCTTGTAATGGGAGCAGTGTAAATATCTTGAGATGGGTTTTAGAATGCTTTTTTATTTACTTTGCATACACTTAACAATGTTCTGATGTGTGTGGATGTGAATTGTCTTTTTTTGTGTGATGATAATGTGGCCAGCTACTTGCATTTACTTGTGAAAGATGATTAGTGTAGTGTGTTTCCAGCAACAGTGTTTTCCAATTGAGGGAATAGTTTCTTTCTTTTTTGGGAAACCTTTTTTTGTATGTTTTTTAATGATACCAGCTCTGGGTGTGTGAATAATTGCTTAAAATAAACTTTTGATTTTTTTTTCTATGTCCTGAATGTTATTACTGGCCTACTTTGATTTGATTTCTGTTTTTATCCATTGCATTTTCTGTGAGTGCCATGGTGTGGTCCGTGAATCACTTTAAGGCTCAGTTAGAGAATATTTGAATGTGATTGGTCTTTTTTGAATTGGCTCTGACATACTTTTTTATGAATGTGTCAGTTGATTTGCGTGGCTGGTTCTAATTGCCCCAGTTTCACTTTCACTTTGTACCTCTCATATTGTAGGAGATGTTCTATAGTGTTCGTCCCACCGTCGTCACCTACATTTACACGAATAGCCTTTTTTGTTTGCAGATTGTTTTACACTAACAGTGGAATAATACTTCTTGGGAGGTTCAGGGCATATTTATCAATGTTTCAATGCAGGACAGCAAGCAAAGTTGCTGCGCTGCCTTGCGTGAAAGGGAGAGAGCAGAAATGCTCCATACATATAAAGATATTTAAGCATTTCTGCTCTCTCTTTGCATTGGTGCACTGTAGGCTGCCTAGCACCAATGCAGGCACCCTTGAACCGTAGAGCAAGGGGGCCTGCATTATAGGCAGTATTGTTGTTGTGCAGTAAGGGACACCTTCCTGCACAATACCAATCTTTAAAGACATTTTCCTCTTTCTATGTGTGCTGCAGAATGCAGCACATGTCGAAAGAGGAAATAACAAGGAGAAATAAAGATATTTCTTCTTGTTACGCCTCACTGCGGAAAGCGTAGCATTTTGACCCCATACCAGGTTTACTATCTTCAGTAAATCTGGGAATGCGCTAAAATCAATGGATGGATGGAAGGTAATGCTCATGCTCCATCCATGGAACGTCTTCCACGTTGAAATGCAACTTAACGCAGCACAAGCAGCTGCGTTGCTTTACATTGCTTTACAATGAAACGAAAATCAGGCCTTTCATGGCTCTGTATATTCTAACTAAGCCTTTTCATTGCCCTGCATCACCTTGCGTGACCCAAGGGTGACACAGAGGCTTACTAAATCTAGGCCTCGGTTTCTTCAGGACTTACTTACTTCTTTGAATGGTCGTTTGCAAATTGCCATTATTCACAGATCACTGGTATATGGTGTGCACAATATTTCACAAGTGCCAAATGGCTTTTAGAATGAGACCCAAAAGCTCTAATTCAGAAGGCATCACTCAAAAGTGGGGTAAGTACCTGATAGTTTTAGGAAAACTGAAATGTGCCTTTTTTAGTCATCACTAGTTACATGACATTGCATCCTTCAGGAACAGAAAGAAAGGTCACTTTGAAGCAAACAGATAGTTATAATGCTGCACAGTTGCCTTGCATTGTGTTGGTTCCTACTGTTCCGAAGGTGTCATTTCATATTGATTGGTTTTCCTGGAATAAAAAACTACAGCTATTATTCTCTTTCAAAAACACTTCACAGAAAGCAGAACAACATGATGAAATATTAGAATTTCAGCAGCAAGACAAACAGCCTTAAAGCCATTTTGCACTGTATAAATCACCCACATGAGAGCAGGATTAGGAATGTGCCTCTCTGTGATAAGGACATAATCATGGCATAAATCCACTGAATAGAAATGTCTTATTTCTTATGTGATTGCCACAAAGGAATGAAGCAATAATCCTGCTAACTTGAAATGCCCAATATATTCGTAAAGCTAGGGAGTCAATATAAAAGCTGCTTGAGCATGCTGTTAGAACATCAGTGGAGCTATGAAGTTATGAGATAGCACTTTTAACTGTCATTTCCGTTTTCAGTTTGTTTTTTAAGTTCATACGATCATGCTTTAAAGGGGGTAAAAGTGCACTTCACACTACAGTGATGCCGAGACTTATTATAAATGCGAACACGGAGTTCCTTTAGACCCGACCTGCAAATATGGGTGCAGAGCTCCTCCTGTTGATTTGCCACTCGATTTGCAGATCGCAGCTAAAAACGGGAGTTAATGCTCACAAATTATTTGCACCCATTTGGGTGTGGTATTGGCAGTAGTCCCATGATTTGCAGAAACACAGAAAAAAGTGCAATTTGCCCCCAACTGCGGATATATATTAGAGTAATGTTGTACTCAGATGCCATTTGCATGCGAATATACGTTTGTACACTGGTCAAAAGGACCCGGTATGAGTAAAAGGGAAGAACATAGGGCCTGGTTTAGATCTTGGCAGGACTAGTGCCGCCTTCACTCTTTCGGCGCCAAGATCTAAATCAGGCCCATAGTCTAACATAGTTTTCATTTTTCTGTCATTTTGAATCACTTACATGGAGTGGAGGAGGTACCAAACAACAGGCACTGTATTCAAGAATCCCCAGGTTCCAAAACAGGAGGTGGCATGATTAGCTGCATACCTTATCTTCGGCAGTCCTCGCCAGCTCAGTACCAGCAAAAAACCAAGCATTGGCAAAGCTGAAGTTGATTGCTAACCTTTTGGCAATTCTTTATTTCGCGCGTCATGGTTTTTGCAAAACATTACTTTTCAGGAAGCTGCTGGGTGTTCGTCAATCTAAAAAAAAAAAAGCATTGCTTATTGTAAAAATGATTTTTGGTCTCAAAAAAGCACACATTACCATGGTACTCCCTGACACTGAAGTGGAATAAGTGCATAAGATACCCAAACTTTTACTGGAAGTCTTGAGTCATAAAATACTTGGCATCTGACATGGGAGACAACATCTCCACAACATAGGGCATGGGAAACTTGTCAGCCACAACTTCTTTATTAAGGCCCTTGAAGTTGATAAACAACCTGATGTCCCCACTGGGTTTGCGGGCCAGATCCACAGGAGCCATCCATTCAGTTGCTCCACTGATAGTATATTGCCATGTTCAGAACATATTGTCAATTCACCCTTCACAGCCATTTTTCTCTCTCTTGCAACAACTAGGGAAGCTCCCTTCTTTAACTTTTGGGTAGAGTTTTTAAGCTATCCCAACCTAGAACAGAAAACACAAGGATATTGTTTAGGAAAATCCTCACACCTCTCAACCATGCGACACACACATACTTGCTGTTCCTCATTTGGATGAGAGGGACCCCAAATCCTTCTGTTGTGGCCAACCCTGTTTGTTGTCCCCTTTGGAGCAACATAAACTTTACCTTAAGTGAAATAAAACTTGTAAGTGCAACAAAGGAACCAATCATTTGTGTTGGAATGACCTCCAAACTCCCAGTAATAAATAGTCATTCTTTTCAGGGTCACATGTCCTTCAAAGAATTTCTGAAAAATATTTCAAGAAATGATACATAAGTCAAACATAACATTTAAAATAGCGTCTTCAATTTTCACTTTGTTGGTAGGATTGGCCATGGACCTTACCTCAACCTGGAGAACTACTTTCTCACACACCTCTTACATGTTCTCCTTCAGTCTGATACCCCTTCTGCAACACTTCAGAAAAGGTCCTGTATGGCCCAAAAAATTGCAAACAGCTTCAGGATGGTAAAATCGTTGCTCTTTGCTATGTACCCAAGCAAACTACAGCAGCAACATCTGTCTTTAAATACAGGAGAAGGCTTATGTTTCTTCATGCTCCATTTCATCTCCTCTACACTAACCTCAGCCTTATCAATTGCTTACCTTTTCAACTCTTACACACAACACAATATTGTTCCATGCATTTCACAGTGGCAAACACTTAAGTGTGCTTCATCCTTAAGCCACAGTTCTTCGTTTTTTCACTTGAGGCTTCAAATTTTCAAGATGCTCCGATTTTTCTCAAAGAAATCACCTACTTCTCAATGGTTCAAATATCCTTCTACACTCATCTTCCAAAGTGAAATCTTTCTAAAATAGTACTCACTTTTGGAAAATAATAAAAATGATATTTTTTTAACACATTTAGCCCTTCCAGAGTGTTTGGACAAAATATTGGATGAAAAATATGGTACAGAAATATTGTCAAGAATATTGAGATTTCAAATAAATCATGGACAGGAATATCGAATGTAAAATTATGTTTTAGTGCTGTTTTTAATATCATTGTCAAAAATATCAATGTAGTAAACATTATTGGGTATAATATTGTATTTTAGTGTTAATTAATATGTAATGTATTGTATTTTTTTATTGCATGTGTATATAATATTTTTAATTTGTTTTTCTTTTTGATAATTGTTGAATTCATTGTTGCATTTAAAATTGTATTAATATTTTCAAATTGTTGACTTTTTTTTTAGAAGCGGAATGTTAGGTTATTAGGCGGTAAGGGTTGGGAGTTTTAAAAAACATAGGTATTCAAATTAACATTTTAAGTTAATTATTTGACAGATGTACATTTATTGTTTGAATTTTAAAATGTATTTTATTATAATCTTTTTTATTAATAACATTTTTATTTAAAATAAATGGTATTAAGGAGTACATGTGGTTTTGTTTGGATGTTTACATTAAAACTAATACATTATTTTTATGAAATTGTTATTATTGTAAAAAAATAGAAAAACGTATTTACAAAAAAAATGTAAATGTAAAAATTGTAAAAAATGTATATAAACTTTCATTGATAGGTCTGTTGTTTTAAATCTATGTAATTGTATTTTTAAAGTGTACGAATGGTAGGACGTATTTATAAAAATATGATTTTTGTTAAAGTTTAAAATATAAATATTTAATTTTCATGTTCATTTTTTTTATAAATGTTAATAGTTTAAATTAGTATGTTTTAATATAATATTTTTGTGATTTTGTAATTAACTGAAATGTTAGAATTTGTACTATTAATTTTGTGTTATATAATTTTATTTTAGAATATTTTTGGTAAAGAGTTTTAATTTGAACTGGATTTATAATATTTGAAGTTTTTAGTGTCCAATGCCTTTTCTTAAATTAGTATCCCTTCCCAAAGTTGGTTTCGGTTGGAGTGGAAATAGTAAATGTTACCTCTTTGGTGTCCAACATCTTCCTCAGGATGGTTTACGTTGTAGTGGGAATAATAAATGTCACCCTTTTAGTGTCCAACACTTTCCTTAATTTGGCTCAGTTAGGAGTGGGAATAGTAAATGTCATCCCTTTAGTGTCCATTGCTTTCCTCAAGTTGTTTTAGATTGGAGTGGGAATAGTAAATGTCACCCCTTTAGTGTCCAACACGTTCCTTAAGTTGCTTTAGGATAGAGTAGGAATAGTAAATGTAACCCCTTTTGTGCCCAACACTTTCCTCAAGTTGGTTTAGATTGGAGTGGGAATAGTAAATGTCACCCCTTTAGTGTCCAACACTTTCCTGAAGTTGGTTTAGATTGGAGTGGGAATTGTAAATGTCACTCTTTTAGTGTTTAACACTTTCCCCAAGTTTGCTTAGGTTGGAGTGGGAATAGTAAATGTCACCCCTTTATTGTTCAACACCTTGTCGTGTAGTTCCGACTAATCCGTAGAATCTGCACGTTTGTTGGACAGCATAAACTTTGGATAAGGTGCCTAGACTGATTCCGAGCAACCCCACAGGATATGTTGGCCTAGAGACCAGCTAGCTCACAGTGCCACCATAAGCCCCCCTAACCTTACCAGGGAGCGAATAGTTTCTGGCAAACACTGAACATGACAACCCTGACCCCTCAGGGATCGTGGTAACAGATCAGAACGTTTTGCTCACTCACTCGTGCTCCTGGTGCTCAGAGAAATATACGGAGAATACACAGTGGGACGTTTTCAATATATTTAATGAACCAACGTTATTCTTGTATAGAATACATGTGCTGCGATAATCAGTAGACATAAGCAGATGTAAGTGGTTACAAGCACCAAAAGAGTAAATAGTAGATACAGTTCTACTGTGATGCTAAAACAGTGTATATATGCAGGCATATGATACAAGGCAGTAATCAGACATACTCCTGCTATGCAAACCCTACTCTGTGTGTACCTAGAGTGTGTGTAGGTGTGAAGCCAGGAAACCCCCTCAAGGGACGATCCAACCCCATTAACTGGCGGGAGTGAATGTAGGATCCCGTCTTGGTCACGAACTGGACACCCCTCACAAGATGTCAGACCGCTGCATGGGGAAGTCTCAGCATGTGGGGACCCTCGGTGTGAGCTGAAGTGCCTCCTCTGCTAATCTTTCGGGATGCTCATTATTTATATTAGAAAGCATCCTTGTAATGTACGTATAGATTAGCAATGTTATGGATATGTGGCTGGCCCTGTCACCTCGTGGATGAAGATAGAATTACATTTGTACATTATGCATTAAAAGGCCTTCTACATGGTGTTCGAGGCATCAAGATAATGTTATGCAAAGTTAGATGTGTAAACAGCAGTAGTTTCAGAGAAACGAATCCAACATTGTCATGCACGCGAAATGTGCAAAAGGTCACAGTAGAAATGTTATTGTGCAAAACTAGGACAATGTAAGAAAATTTTCAGCTTCGTTACTTAGGGCTAACCTTGGCACATAACACTCACACCTCATACAAAGGGTCGATATATAAAAGCTATCTAAAAAGGCAGCAAACCATAATGAAATCCAAACTAAAAAAAGTCTAAATCCCACTGTTTAAAATCGGGAAACAACCGTTACAATGCATGCTTTACAATGCATGCTTTTAACCCGCATGCCATTACAACGAAATGGCTTGCTGTAGGGGGTATAAGGTGTTGGATTTAACTCCACCACCTTCCCTACTGTATTTATAATATTTGAAGTTTTTAGTGTCCAATGCCTTTTCTTAAATTAGTATTCCTTCCCCAAGTTGGTTTCGGTTGGAGTGGAAATAGTAAATGTTACCTCTTTGGTGTTGCACAGACTGGAGTTGGAATAGTAAATTAAACTATTCCAAACTCCAGCGCACCCCGACAGCAAGTTGTTGTAAAAACTTGCGTTGTAACGGCATGCGGGGTAAAAGCATGCTTTGTAACGTCATACAACCTTTAAAATCATCTAAAAGCAAGCTTCCCTTTAAAATATTCATAAAAGCCTATAAAAGTCAACATACTGTTTAAAACTCCAAGCACTCAGAAAGCCATGGTGCCTAGAAAAGCAGAGAAAAAAATATATTGTTTTGAATCACTTTGTTTAAAAATTGTTCCCACCACACGGAAAAGCCAATTGTTTATGTGTTCTGAGTGGTGGTCACAACATTGATGTCGCAGGCAAATGCAGACGACGTTCCCAGGGGCGCACTTCAAAGCATGTTTATGGAGCAAAGGTGATTCCATCCAGTTCCCGCAGCAGCCTGTAAGCGTATCGTGGAGCAGGTATCCATTTAACTAGGAGCGAAAGCATCTCGGTGTGACTCGAAGAATGCATTCATCGGCAATGGAATATGCTGGGGACAACAATACCCATGGGCCGTTAAGGGGTCCATCAGTACTTCAATATCCAGTGGCGCAACCAATTGTGATCCAAGGCATATATCCAATACGCATTCATGGCTGCAAAGCAGGCAGCAGAACACAGGTTGTACGCAGTGAAGCCAAACAGGCATGAAAGGTGAACCAGTGCTCATTCAGTTCTCGATGCCGATGTGTGCCAAAGCAGTATATCATGTGCTCACAGCATCGCTGCACAGCCAGTGCCGTCTCCATTCCGGGTTGAACTGGGACGCCCATTGCGGAGCAGAAAAATTAAAATCAGGATTCCTGCCACAAGCAGCAGGGCAAGTGGGAGCCCTCCTAAAATGCTTCCCAAACACGGAGTGTATGAAATATGGTATAACTCTGAAAATCGCCTGAAAGGTGCTAACCAGTCCAGAGCCAATACATTTAAAAAAGTGTGCTATTCCCTTTGTATCGGACATATTATAGATATGGTGTACCAGCTCCCCAAAATGAAGCAAGAAGTTAGTATGGAGTAGCGCCTCTATCTCGGACAAGGACCTTGCAACCTGGATATCAAATGTCTCTCTGGCTGATGTTAAGGCCATATCTTTTTGAAAAAGCATGGCTTTCAGTTTGCTCAGAGAGTCAAAGTGTATGTTTGAAACATTTATCAAAGGCCATAGCGTTGCTTCCCTAACTGTGCTGGCAGGTGGAAATAGCACTTGTGTGCAACAAGTGACTATGGAATTAACTGTTACCAGATAAGCGATGCCCGGTTCCATTCCACAGCAACCTTGATCATTCAGCATCAAATAGCTCCCATTCGAGAGCAGCTTGAAACCCGGATGAATCACGGCAGCCAGTGAACCCTTCAGATAACAAGACAAGTTCCCCACTGAAGCATTGTATGCCCCAAGAAGTGAAATGTCCTTGCACATTAAGGATCCGCTCAAATCATTCTCACAGTCGGAACCGCTAAGAAAAAATTCTGTGTCCCCATTCCTGCATGTAAACCTGAATGGTAATTCCCAGTATTTGTGCACATAACCTTCCCCTAGTGCTTCCTATCTGCCTACTTGGGGGCCGATTCCGATCTCGGCCGGTAGGGCTCCGAATCGGATTCGGCTTTACCGGATCCGATTCGGAGCCCTGTTTCCCGACCGAACCGTACGCGGGTCCGGCCGAGCGAGTACGATGTGAAATCGCCGACCGACTCGTCCGGGCGTCCCGACCGCTCCGACCGACTCGCTCCCGGCTCGAACCGCTCCGACCGACTCGCTCGGACTCGACTCGCACCGCGCAATGGAGACGTTTCCCGGCCGGGTAAGTACGATGCGCGCCGCGGTGCAGTCCGACCGAGCCGCGCACTCCGGCTCGTAAGAGCTGTCGGAGCCGTACTTTGGGGGTCCGTGTCGGACCCCCTGTACGCGTAGCCGCGCGAGTCGCACACAGGGGGGACCCATGGTCCCCCTACCTGTGCGTGTACGGCGCGAATCGCTCGCCGCGTACCCGCTGTAGGGGCGCCCTTGTCCGACTTCGCACCCATTGAGTCAATGGGAGCCCGCGTACGCGTTGTACGACCGGCTCCCATTGACTTCAATGGGAGTCCGACCGACTCGAGTCCGATAACATACGGACGCATCGTACTCGTTCGGTCGGACTGCACGGGTCCGATTCGGTCGAAAATCTCTCCGGGTCCGGCTCGGTCGGAGAAATTTCCGGCCCGAATCGGAATCGACCCCTTGGTGTTATTGCAGACATTATTGGAACTGGAAAGTTGTGACCGGTAGGGTGATGTAACCATGGATTATCCAGTCTGTGGATGGTGTCTCAGCCACAGTGAAAGAAAATTGGTCTAACTTTTCAATGTGCAACATGGTATATTTCGCATCTCTTCATGCCATTAATATCTGTCTTTCACTCAGTTCATATGCTGAAAACAAACTTGTGATGTTGATATAACACCACTGCACGTGGCCAGAACGAATGTTTGCAATGTCCAGCTTAATAATACAATGGACCGTATTTGTGATTGTCCATGTTGTAAAATAGACATATCATGTTGTATTATGTCAATTGCAGAAGATACTATGTTGCCCAGTGAATAAATTCTGGATGATAATGTGGTCATACCATTGTCAACCACAGCCAAAGCCTTTTCTAAATTAACCATTTTAATCTCGCACAGTCTCTCAGCAGCCTCCTGTTGAGAAATTTTTCACAGCTCGTTGTATATTGCATACAAGAAGCGCTTTTGACGTGGGTTCCAGGGACCTAACAAGAAATCCCTGAGATCCATGTCATCAGAAAGAAGGGACTAGTGTTTCTTCACCTGAGAGAGTGTTGAGGTTTTTAGCCAATCAAGGCACAACTTCCCAACACTATATGACGTCACCACACCTGAGTGTTCTCACTGTACATAACGCTGATCCGGCCTATTGATTCTAAACCCTTCGATGTTGCCCAAGAATCTAGATTGACACCCATTTGTGTCTACAGGCCAAACCAACCATCCCTTTCAATTGGGGTTTGATGAATTGTAAGAATTATTTCATATCATGCATCTAATGTATCCTCACTGTATTATGTAAAATGCTGCCAATTCTCAAAGCGAGAAAATGTGGGAATACGAGGTGTGTTCAAATCCTTCATCTTGGCTATTCCAAGACAAGAAGTTTGTTGCACTGTTTTGTTCAGTAAAATCTCTCTTAACAAGGCCTCAGTTCCTTGAACCTGCTACTCTTTTGTCCCCCAGACAGATTTTGTGTCTATGGTGTCTTTTCTAAAGTCAAAACCATGTACAAACAGTTGGGAAATAAAGGAAGCAGAGTATATCAGCTTGGCGTTTGTGAGCATATTTTTCTTTGCATGTGTAGGTGCAAGCCTCTAGTAGTAAGAGGCTGGGTCTGATGTATCAAAACCAGAAAAATAAGCAAACTTTTGTACAATGTTTTGAACTATCTTTGGGCGTTGTTGGGCAGTGTTCCCATTGGGTGTAATTATAGACAGCATGTGGGAAACTAGCTTTATGTAAGAAGTGGTGGCCATAATGTTAATAGCAAAACATGTCACCAAAATTAGATCTACTGTCATACAATGCATCAGAAGAAGATTCAGCTGATTGCTTTAGATCTACAAGGAAATTGTACACAGTTTCAATGTCTCAATCATGAAAGAAAGTACCATAGGTGATGATATCACTTAAGGAAATTTTAAATAAATTGGTATTTGAAAAAAGTTTAGTAGGACCATACACATCATATGATACTCTGTCCCACACTATTTCTTTTGGAACTGGAACTGCTGCAATATTCACTAGGGACGGATCCCTTAGTTCACGGTGCGATGATGAATGTCGTTTCAGAACCAAGTTCACAAGTTGTGCTGCAGAGCATTCTGGGAGATAGTGTCCATTCAGAAGTAGGAAAAAGACAGTCACCAAACCAACCCAGAGGACCAGGAATAGTAATCTGATTGTAATCCAGAGGTGTAACCAAGGAAAACAAAGTATGTCTCTTTCAGCCAAAGATAGAGCGCACGCATTTGTAGCTTGAAAGGAAGAGGCTGTGGTGTCTCAGGTTCACTCTAATCCAATGAGAAGTCGTCGTAATGCACAAAGTATCCAGACACCGTTCGGTCTATTTTTGGCAGCTCAGCAGGTTTTGTAGAACTGGGAGATGACTCGATCTGTGACATATTCACATAGACATCGTCAATTTTCCTAACCGAAATTTGTGTTTCTGTACTCATTGACTGTACAGTTGTAGTTGTTTCAACAGGTAGAAGTAATACTTCATTGTTGTTTTCTGTTTCTCTTTGGAGAGGGGAATCTTCTGTAGTTATTAAAGCTTCCATCTGAACTTCATGAATGGTAGCGAGAGGAGTGCGGCGGCTACCAGGGGGCCCACGCGGCCTACTGTTGAGAATTGGCCGCATAATGTGGGTTGATCAGATCAATTGAGACAAACCTTTTGTCTCTTTGGCAGGCAAGAGGCAGAAGAAGTACAGTTCTGGTACCTTCGACAGCTAGGACAGGTACATGGTCCAAATTATTTCTTGTCCACAATTTTTTCCCTTACCAGATCCGCAATTTTCGGTACCTGGGCAGGTCTTGCCGGTACAACCTTCACTTCTCCAGTGGCGGTGCATTTTACTTGGACATTGCTTTGTGCGTCCCAGAATTCATTTAGCTCCAGTAAAATAACTAAACGTTCATTGATGTCAAACAGTGTTTCTGCCACCACTGTGCTGACATTATCGAGGTCTGATACCCACATTCTCACCCCAAACAGGATTTCATATGGAGTACGATCCCCTAGGGATTTTCTTGGCATGTTATTGAGTGCCCTCTTGACCCCATATTGGTGATTGACCCAACTGCGACCCAACCTTTAAACTCTTGCTGTTAAGGACTGCTTTAAGGCATTATTTTTCCTCTCAACTATCAAATTTCCGTGAGGATGATAGGGGGAGGAGTACCGCAAGACCACACCCACACTTCCCATGGCTTCTTTGTAAGCCTGAAAGCTAAGTGCCGGACCCTGGTCAGAATGTAGCGTGCCAATTGCGTATGTCCCAATGAAGACTTGCTAATCCTTTATAACAGTTCGAGTGTCAGCTACTTGCTGTGGCCAAACCCACAGGAATCTGGAGCATGAATCCACTGCCACTAAGATGCACTTGTAAGCCCTGTCCGAGTGTAAAGGGCCACAGTGATCCAAATCACCACAAGCCAGAGGCTTGTCTGAGATCAATAGAGGTGTCTGTGGAAGACGTGCTATGGTGGAGCCTTTCATCTGCTGGCAGATGTCACATTTAAGGAAGAAGTCCTTGGTCTGTTTGTTTAGATCAGGCCACCAATAGCGCTGCTTCAATAATGAAATTGTAGCAGTGACCTCTGTGTGTGCTGAACTCAGACCTTCATGTGCAGCTAGTATTAAACCCAATATGTGATCAGTGTTTGGTGTGACTCTATCCCCCACTCCTGGAATCTGAGCATACGGAATGTTTTGTGCATCTAGCTTGTAGGAGTACTTAAGTGGAAAACCTTTCGGCAGGTGTGTGTCATTGTGCACAGTATTGATGATGTCTCTGTCTAATTTCTTGCTGGAACGAGTGATAGCAGCAACGGCAGCAGTGCGAACTGTTGACTTAGTGGCTTCATCAGCCATGGAGTTCCCTGCAACATAAACGCCAACACGTTAATAACTCAATGTGTAGATAACATGAGTCCATGGCAAGCATTCTTTCAGCTTCGCCACCTGATCCAAAAGCATCTTGTGCTTGATTGTGCAACCCTTGGAATCTTGAAAAACATTCTGGCCCCAATAGTGAAGTTATTCATTAAAGGACTGGACACAGTATAACAAATCGCACACTATAAGTGTGGGGAATCCATGATCCATATTTTGTAGTGCCAGAATCAGGGCGTTGAGCTCTGCCAGCTGCGCTCTACAATACCCTAGGGACGGTGTGTGTGTTTTTTCAGGTTGGAAATTTCCGTCATGCATGTACCCTTTTATGATTGCGCACACCGCGGAATATTGATGTATTGTCCCTACCGCAGGCTGAGAAGATCCATCAGTGTAAATGATGTAATCGCATCGAACAAGAAGCATTATTTCGTTTGGTAGAGGATATTCTTGTTCATATTGCAAAAATGCTTGTGTTTGTAATGTAGAGTCAAATCTGTAATCTACATCTGTTGCAGTGAGGGAGTTAGCCCATTGTATCTATCGTGGATGTAATGCTTTGCCATTTGGAACGCTTGCTTTTGTAACGGCCTCTAAGGTCGGTACCGGGGTTACATCAATTATGCGCTTTCCCTGAGCCAGTGCTCACTCTCTCACTACAGCAATCTGTACCGCTGTGAGAATCATCTCAGTGGGTGCAAAACGCATTTCAGTGTTTGTGTTCAAATGTGATTTGTATGCAATAGGTATTGTATCGCCTTCATTGAAAGTGACATAGATGTACCCGGTTGTCCAGCGACTACGAGGAGCACCAGGTAGGTGGTGTTTACATTTGTGTGTAAATGTTTGGAAGCTATCATGTCAGCTTATACGGAACGTAAAATGTTTGTATGTTCCTGTGTCCAATGGTTGATTGAAAAATCAGGTCTGATTAAGTCGTAAAACCCGTTATGCGTAATCCAAAATGAATGTTCTGCCAACATTTTTAAATCCTTGTAATCTTTTCAGAGTCGTTGCAGGTTGGAGCAACGCACATTTTTCAAAAAATGCACTGCCATGCATTTGCCTTCACTTGACAACTCGTATCTCAGAAACAGGACATTGAGATGGGCAATTTTTGATTTTTGAATTTTAATTTGTAGCCCAGGTGAGCAAACCTCAGAATTATGTGTCTACTTTGTCCGAGTATTCCATTAATTCACCATCCATCAGATAGATATCATCTGCACAGGATAATGCCTCCTCATCATAATTTTGAAGTAAGTCTGTTACTCTGGCTGAAAACAGTCCAGGATTATTCTTATACCCTTGAGGTAAATTGCTAAATTGCCGTTGTGACCCTAGTGCCGGAAATACTGCCAAATATCTGCTTTCAGGCACTATATTTTGTCAAAAAATCCATTTGAGATATCTAGTGTTGTTTTGTATTTTTTCCGCACAATGTTGTTCATTAGTGCAACACTGTGTGCATTTTGTACTGCAAATGTGTGAGTAGCTGTGTCTAAATGTCTGTAGTCCAAAACTAGACAGCATGAATTGTCCTGTTTCATGACAGGAAGCAAAGGTTTTTCATTGAGGAGGTGCAATTTTCTATTACACCTTGGTATTCAAGTTGTTCTAGGATTTCCCTAACTTGTTTTTTAGCTTCATGTTTAATTAGGTACTGTCTCTGGGGTTGAGGAACTGATTTTAAAGGGATTTAGTGATGAGGTGACTCATTATTCCACTCAATATATTTGCAGTATAGTGCAGGAGCCAGTGCTAACACCCACTCCTTGGCGTATGAATGTTTAATTGAATCCGGAACGAGGTCCGAGAAAGCAGGTAAAATTAATGTTTCCCCCATTGGGCACTCCATTACAAACTCAGGTGGCCAATCCTTTTCAGCCAAAAGAATATCTTAACCATATGTCAGGTTCTCCCAAAAGAGAGCCTTGATGATCCTGGGTAGGTCCCCCTCTAATTGGAGTGCTATTTCGTATAAACGATGGGAGACACTTACTCTGGTAGCAGGTGTTTCCACCATGATATGCTCCCTCAGCGCTCCTACCGCCAGATAATCCATCAGGTTCCGGTGAGCTGTTGTGACTTCTGTCGCACTGTCCAGCATCATCACTGTCCATTCCCCGTTCAGAAGCAGAGTCCTCAGTAGCCTGGGCATGTCTTATTTTAAGCCCAGCTACCTTCTTCTTTTTGAATTGAGGTTTAGGGGTTTTTTGTTTGTCTTCTTTTTTGAGGATGTAGTCTGAAGTGCGATGTGTTTCCCCATTTTGTCTTCACACACTCTTCCAATCTGCTCTCTGACCGTCCACTTCTCTCCGAACGCGTATTGAATGAATCCTGAAAGGAACGAGAGGAATGTGTATCAGTATCCTGATACCTGTCAGGCTTTCTAACAGTATCACAGTTTCTCAGATTATATTTCTTCTCAGTGGCTTCCTGTGAGGAGACCCACCCGTGATTGTGTCTTATTTTGTTTATTTTTTTGTTTATTGTCCCATGTCTTCTTGGAAGAATCGGGTGCTTGCTTAGAGTTATCCTTTTTAGAATTACACATAATCTGTGGTTTCCCAGGTTTGGCTTCCAAATTATTTCTGCATAGCATAGGTTTCTTCGATAATTTTAGCCAATTCCCACTCCTGTTGTGCAGGAGTGAATGTCCTCAGGTGTTGGTGCGTAGCTAACGCAGCTGCCTCCCCTTTTATGTTACTCAACATAAACCTCTGCAACAAGCTCAGCTCCTACTTCCACCTGAAAATCAAGGCCCTCTACGACAACTTCAGCGAACAGACTCCTGACACCACCACCCGCTCCACCACCGACAACCGGCCGATCATCACCACCTGGAAACTTGCTACCACTGAAGACACCACCAAGACCATGAAGAACACCCACTCAGGAGCTCCCACGGACCCCTGCCCACAACACATCTACCACAGAGCCGCCGCCGCCATAGCTCCCGAACTAGGCCGGACCATCAAAGCCTCCCTCGAATTCGGCATCTTCCCCGATGACTGGAAGCGGGCAGAAGTCAAGCCCCTCCTCAAGAAACCCTCGGCCGACACGACGGACCTGAAAAACTACCGGCCCATCTCTCTACTTCCCTTCGCAGCCAAAGTCACCAAGAGATTCATCAACGCCCAGCTGACCACCTTCATCGAAGAGAACGCCATCCTCGACTCCTCCCAGTCCGGATTTCGCAGCAACCACAGCACCGAGACCACCCTCCTCGCCGCCACCGATGACATCCGCATGCTACTCGACCAGGGCCACACTGCGGCCCTCATCCTACTAGAACTCTCCGCGGCCTTCAACACCATCTCACACCGCACTCTCGCAGCCAGACTCCACGATGCCGGTATACGAGGAACCGCCCTCGACTGGATCCGCTCCTTTCTCTCCGGCAGAACCCAAAGGATCAGACTCCCTCCCTTCCTCTCCGAACCTACAGAGATCAACTGTGGAGTACCCCAAGGATCCTTGCTCAGCCCCACGCTTTTCAACATCTACATGGCCCCCCTCGCCGCCATCGTCAGACAGCATGGGCTCAGCATAGTATCTTACGCCGACGACACCCAGCTCATCCTCTCTCTCACGAAGAACCCCGAAGACACCAGACTCAGCTTCCAAGAAGGAATGAAAGACGTCGCAGCCTGGATGAGTGACAGCTGCCTAAAACTGAATTCGGACAAGACCGAGGTCCTCGTCCTTGGACCCTCCCCCATGGCATGGGACAGCTCCTGGTGGCCCCCTGCTCTCGGAAACCCACCCACGCCGACGGACCATGCCCGGAACCTCGGCATCATCCTAGACTCCTCCCTCACCATGACCCACCAGATCAACACCGTCACCTCGACCTGCTTCAACTCCCTCCGCATCCTCCGAAAGACCTTCAAGTGGATTCCCCACGAATGCAGAAAGACCGTCACCCACGCACTCATAACAAGCAGACTGGACTACGGTAACGCCCTCTACGCAGGAATTAACAAAACCCTGCTACACAAGCTCCAAACCATCCAGAACACCGCGGCCAGACTCATCCTTGGAACCCCACGACACGAGCACATGACCCCGCACCTATGAGACCTCCACTGGCTCCCCATCGAGAAGAGAGTAACCTTCAAGCTACTCACCCACACCTACAAATCCCTCCACAACATCGGACCCAAATACCTCAACGAAAGAGTCTCCTTCCACGTACCCAAAAGGAACCTCCGCTCCGCCGACCTTGCCTTGGCAGAGACCCCACGCATCCGCAGAACCAGAGCAGGTGGAAGAGCCTTCTCCTACGTCGCAGCAAAGACCAGGAACGAGCTCCCAGTCAACATCAGACGCTCCCCCAGTCTCAACACCTTCAGGAAGAGCCTCAAGACCTCGTTCTTCGACTGACCCGGGGCTGCACCCCCCCCCAGCGCCTTGAGACCCTCACGGGTGAGTAGCATGCTCTATAAACCCCTGATTGATTGATTGATTGATTGTGGAACTGCTGTAAAATTGCCCATCAGTTTCATACCTAAGTCCAGGGCAGGTAAACTTGCTGCGCTGCCCTGCACCAACCTTCTGGTAAATATGCCCCTTAGTGTAGATTTTTGGAGGTGATGCCATATACATTGATTAAAGTATAGTAACAGCCTTGTATGGCTGTGTAGGGGTATGTTTTTAGAACTGTTTGAATCATGGCTTATTCAAAGTCTATGATAATTTTTTAGGGGTAGTAGTTATTTGTTTGTTGTTTTATACAATTTAGGAGTTTATAGTAGGTGCTGCTTTTTTTGTTTGGTATTAAAGACTACATGAAAGGGATGTTGGTGTTTTGATATTCACCTTGTATGGTGTATAGCTGAGTGAATGGTTTGGGACACATTTTGAAAGTCCCATCCATCATGCAGGTTTGGCATTGGGAAAGTTTCATTAAGTTGTTTTCTGTAGAAAAAATGTGAATTTGTTTTTCATTATTTATAATATCATGTAAAAGGAAGGATCCCTCATTATGTGTTACATTTGAATGGTCAGGTATGTGTATATCTTGGTATATTCTAGGGGCAGGTGGGGTATCGCTGGTGGCTTTTTTAGTGCATGCAATCAAGTGTTTGAAAGTGGGGATAGTTGGCACTTGGGGGCATATTATCAAGAACGGCGTTAAAATTATCGCCGCTCTAGCGGCAGAAAACTGCTGCTAAAGCGGCGATAATGGGCTTGATAATATGCCCTTGAGAATTCCAATAGAAGCCCATGTTTACACCAGAACATGGTACATAGTACATAGTACATTTCCAGTTTATAGTTTCTGTTGATGCACTTTCTTGGCTGTCGGTCTAGCCCAAATGATTTAATAATTGCCTTCCTTTCTGTGAAGTGATAAATTTAGCAGCTTCTGTCATTGTATCTGTAAGTAGTTTAACAGTATAAATATATATTATAATTTGTCTTTTGCTTCTTTGTTAATAATATGTTAAAAAAATTCAGTTACTTGTTATTTATTTAGTTACTTGTATGTTTTGCGTGGTTTTCCAGCTTTTCTTTTGAGCTTGTTTTAACGTGGAGCAGGTGTTACCTTTTCTATTAAAAAAGAAAAAAAGGTATATTAATTAAATATGGTATTTTGTTGCATGTTTGTCAAGGTTTGGGGAGTTAGGTTTATTTTTGTTCATTGTTTGGGAGAGTTTTTCATTTATTATTTAGGCATACTTCCTTTATTATATTTTCTTGGTGCTTTGTTATGGTTGATATTTTCTGGCAGTTTGTTGGTTTGGAAGTTAGTTTTCTTTTCTTTTAGGTAGTCTATGTAAAAAGATAAAAGTTACTGAGGGTGTTACTATATATTTGTTAAATTGTATTTTTAATTTAATAACAGTTAGTCTTTAGTTTAAAGTATTACTTGCTTGAATATGTAGTTGGTGAGATGAATTATTTCTTTTTTAATCATTTGTTGTGAGAATCTAGCAGAGTTTCCTCCTCTTGAAGTGTTTATCATTTTTAGAGTATTTAATTAGTATGCCTTTTATAGATTTGGTTTAATTATTTGTTTGATTTTATTGGTTAAAGTTGTTTGTAGTGTTATTTTATTGGTTGGTTTAGTAAAGTTTGAATTTTTTTTATTAGTGAGTCCTTGTTTGGTAAATTTATGTGTTGTTTTATTTGTATACACATTTGATTTTAGTTGCTCATGTATCTGTTGAGTTTGTGCCATAATTAAATCTCTGTCAATGGTTGCATATTCGATCAGGAGGACTATCATTTTCATAGAACTTTCCGCATTTAATTCTGTCCACTCTTTTATCAATTCAGGGTGGGGGCTTTCGTAGGTTGGCGTGATCATAATTCTCAGGGCTCTGGGGAGTCTCCCCACTTCCACATATTTCGTAAGCGATTGAACTTCCCAACACTTTGATATGTCATTCTTAGTAAGCATCTCTAATTTATGCAGTACGTTTTGGAGTGTATTTGGGTTCATACTTCCTTCTCCCGACAAAGGTGCATCAGCTCTTGCTTTATCTTTGGGCTCTTCGGTGAAGACACCCTCTGCTGCTTTGAGTCTTGCCTTGATTTCCCCCTCTGCCATGATTTATAATTGCTGTTACATGTATCTGTATCAAAAGGTACCACTAAAACTAAGCTATGCCGAGTGGGGCCTATGGCGCGTAATACGAGGAGAAATGTATTAAGGTCACATACACCCAATGGGGTGCAATTCATAATGCAAGGAGAGGTGATTACATTACCCATTTGAATATTGAAAGGGAATATCTGGGAGTGTGAATCTATAAGTTATCGTTCATGCATTTGACGCAACAAGAGTGTATAAATAATATGTTTGATTTAATTGTCTGAACTATGCATTTTGACGTAGGTTATATGTTAAGCAAAAACATACTTGATTATGTTTGTGGCATTAATTCTTTATATGTGTTCTACATTGAAACATGTATGCCAAAGTTAGAAAGGACCATTAGCCCGTCATTGATGTTGATGAAGTGGCTTGCAAATAGGAAGTGTTCTGTTTGCGCAGGCGTCGTGACAAAGGATGAGTAAGCCGATACGTGTCTGATGTCGCTTGCTGAACTATCATGCATGCCGAATTGTAATTGACAATGATTAAAGGATTTTCATCACTACCCAGAGTGCTGTTTCGTTGGAGATTCACAGCAGAAGTTTATGCAATTTAGCACGCCCAGCCGCGGGTGTTTCACGGGCGTTCTGGCAGCACGCTAGCCATGTGCAACCAACAGTAGATATATTAATTTATATTTATGTTCATGTTTATAGTTAATAATAATTGTTTTGGTGTTTTTAATTGTATGTGTTTTAGGTGTATGATTTTCTTGGGGTGTATGTTTAATTTTTTGTTAATTTAATATATTTTTATTTAATTATAGATGTTTATTATACGTTTTGGAATTATTTGAAATAATTGTTTAAAATTGGTTTTTGGGTGTATTTTTTAAGTATTTATTAGTTATGTTGACGATAATATTGTAATTGATTTTGAGTGAATTGATATTATTGGCATGTTATATATTTATTTATAGGCAACGATAATTTCCAATATTTTTGTTATCGATATATGTAAAAATTATTTTTTTTGTCAATTATATTTGTGTGTTCAATGTTAGTGATTTTTATAGTTAGGTATATGGAGTCAATATTTTTGTTCTCGATATTTAATTTCCGACATATCTGTATATCGATATTTGTTGGATTGATATTATGTCAGTGATCCCCCTTTCCCATACTGTAGTGTAGTTCCTATTTCCCTAATAGGCTCTGCGCATTGGAATAATATAACCTATAGGTTTGACATAGGACTGAGGTCGGTATGTCCCTATCGATTATATTAAACTTAATTACCTGTGCCAGCTAGCTCAGAGGCCACTAGAAACTCCTTGAGAACAAGAAGGGAGTAGTTTCTGGCAACCGAAAAACATGACAACTTTGTTTCCCTTTAGAAGCGGAACGTGTCTCAGAATCGTGGAAACAATAGATAACAGTTTCACTCATTCAATCGTGCATGCTTAGTTGCTTAGTTTCTACAGAGTTACACAGAAAGGAAAGACAGGCGTTTCAATAAAAAGGGTTTATTGAACAGTCTTGTTTCTCGTGTAAGAGATATGTGCTGTTATGATCACAAGACAGTATGCAAGACAAATAATGTACAGCGTAAGCAGTAGAAATAAATAATACTGCGCTAGCATTATCTTTTAGCATATATTCACGTACATAAATAACATGAGCTAAAAATGCGAGTACTCATTGAATGCGTCTCTAAGCTAGTTCTACCCCAATGTGCCGAACCTAGTCTAGGTATAGGGAAAGATAGAAGTAGGTGGAGTATTCTCTAGTATGGTAGACTAAGAGTGTGTTAAGTCTAATATGCCAAGAGTCTAGTATGCCAAGAGTCCCTCTAGGTTCTAGTCAGCTCCATACCTTGAGAATGAGAGAGGTGGGAATCTCCTGCCGGGTCTGAAACTCTAACACCCCGCGAAGGGAGTTAGAACACTGGAAGCTGGATTTGTCTGCGTGCAGGAATGACAGCGTCTTCTCAGTGCGTCAGGCCGGGATACGGGCTCCTCTGAAGTCGAGGTCTCCTCTAACTTGCTTGAGCAAGGGAAGGTATATTTATACCTGGTAGGTGTCGTGGAATGTTAGCATTGACGTGAAGTCGGACAGAGGAAGTCGTCAGGAATGAACCCTTAAGGTATAACGGTTCATACATAATAGATGAGTTCTTGGAGAAATCAATAGTCCTGTGCTAGGGGAACTCCCGAAGCTTAAGGGTCTGGTTTCTAAGAACTCGTTGTGACGTTAGGGTGGACGGATGTCGGTGACCATGCCTGTATTTGGAGTGCACGGTTAATGCCTAAATAAGGACAGGGATTTCTATGCCTATATAAGGGCAATGCGAATTGTGCCTATATAAGGACATGATTAAGGAAAACCTATATACGGACCCCTAAAGCGGAATACAACACCCACTCCATCTTTGATTGAACGATAATACTAAATGCTAAACATTTAAATGCTAAACATAAAATTGAGTACCACATGTTGCTAAAAACATTTCTAAAAGCATTTTAAAAGAAGCTCAAAACTGTTGAAATGCAATAGGTACTGTACATTTAAAGCATCGTTTTCATTCTAAGCATATAATAGAAGTAAATGCAACGTGAATGAAGACAGAAATATATACATATGACGAAATGGTCGATAAGTTCTTAAAATCAAAGCCATTGCATATCATGGTAAATGAAAAAAAGGTGACAATGTGTCCCTGGAAGTATTCAAAGAAGTCCGTTTTATAAGACTAGTTCTACTGTAAGCAGATTGTTCATTTGCCATGTCATTTCAAAAAAATGTAAAAAAGAAAAAGTTCAATTCTGGGAAATGTTCCAAGTTTGAAAAATATGAAGGCCACATTTCATTGTTGCCCTGGTACACTGTGAGCCGAATCAAAGTCAGTGTAAGGGTCTGGCGTAAACATTAGATCATCTATGTCCGTAGCCAAAATATCATCCACCGAAGTCGGAGACATTTGGAACACCTCGTTCAGAAGGTTAATTGCACAAAGATGAGAAACATCGCCTTCAGCAGAAGAAGCAATGTTCACGTCCGTTGTTACCTGTGTGCCCGTTGATCCATCTCGTACCTCAGCAGCTGCCGGAAGCGACTGTGAGATCTCAATGAATGCCGCCATCAGGATTGGAAGCCTTTGGGGACAACACACAGCATGGGCCGTTATCGGGTCCAGCAGAGTATCGATATCCGTTGGCATGACTGATGGGAGTGTTAGACAGATGCCTAGCACCCATTCTTCACCGCAAAACAGGCAGCGCAGAACAGGTAAGATGCAATCTTGCCAGATTGGTCTGAATGACAGGAACCACGTTGTATTAAGTTCCCATAGACGAGGCATGCCCAAAAGCTGTACTATTCGCTCACGGCATTTCCGTTCAAGGAGTCTCTCTCCACATCGCTTGGAGTGATGTTGGCGAAGAGGCTTGCCATAGCATAGTAGGAGGAATAGAAACAGGATTCCTGCAACAAGTGCTAGAATTAACGGCACACCACCAAACACCGAATGTGCGAAGTTTGGGATGATTCCGAGGACAGCCTGGAAAGGTGCTAATAATCCGGAACAGATGGTCTTAAATACATGTACAATTCCGCTTGTATCTGACATGTTAAAGATACGTCCTATCATTTCTACGAAATGTATAGGGCAGTTTGTACGAATTAAAGCTTGTATCTCAGCCGAAGTCCTTGCAACTTGTAGATCATAGGTTTCTTTGGCCGAGGTCAAAGGCGCTGATTGTTGTATAAGCATGGCTTTCATTCTGCTTAAAGTATCAAATCGAATAAAAGAGACATTCAACGAAGGCCATAGAGGCGACTCCCTGACTGTGTCTATTGGGGCAAACAATACTTGCATACAGCAAGTGACCCTGGACTTGACCGTTACTAGATATGGGATGCCTGGCAACATGCCACAGCAACTCTGATCATTCAACATGAGGTAACTCCCATTAGAAAGTTGGCCAAACGTTGGATTAATCACAGCAGCTGGTGTACCCTGCTGGTGGCAGGACAAATTTGCCACAGAACCATTACAAGCCCCGTGTAAAGATATGTCCTGACAAATCAGTGAACCGCTCAGTGCATTTTCACAGTGTGTACCGCTTAGAAACACTTCACGATCCCCACTCCAACATCTATATGTGTATGGTAAATTCCAGGATGTCTTAATGTATTCTTTACCCAACCTTTCATATTTGCCTGCTTGCATCTGTTTGAGGCAATACTGAAACTGGAAAGTAGTCACAGGTAGTGTGATTTTGCCATGAATAAGCCATTCTGTAGCTGGTTTTTCTGCCACTGTAAATGGTAATTTTTAAAGTTTTTCAATGCTCAGTACTGTATACTTTTCTCCCCTTTGTGCCAGTTCGATCTGTTTATCAGTTAGATTGTATTCTGCAAACAGAGACGACGTCTTGATAAAACGCCAAGGCACATAGCCCCCTCGCAGAGATTGCAGCGTCCAGCTTAATAACATAATAGAACGTAACTGCGTTTGGCCTTGTTGTAACATGGCTAAACCTTGTTCCAGTATGTCGATAGCAGAGGATACAATACTGTCCAATGAATAAATTCTGGAGGACAAAGTTGTTAACCCATTGTCGACCACAGAGAGAGTTTTCTCTAAGTTAATACGATCAAGTTCACGTATTCGTTCTGCGGCCTCCATCTGTGATACCTTCCATGCTTCATTATAAGCAGCATAGATGCCGGCATATATGTAACGTTTTTGACGTGGTTTTCTTGGTCCAAGCAAGAATTCCCTAAGGTCTGCGTCTTCTTTAAGTAAAGATAAGTGTTGTTTCACATCCTTAAGTGTAGATTTCTGCAGCCAATCGAGGCATAATTTTCCTACACTGTATGTTGTTACTACCCCCGGATGCTGTCTTTGGACGTATCGTGGGTCTGGCCTATGAATAGTAAACCCCTGTGTTTTATTCAGGAATCTCCCTTGACAGTTGTTTGTGTCTGTGGGCCAGATCAACCATTTTTTCCAATCAGGATTTGTTCTGTTGAATTGTAGTATAGTGTCAACTGTAACCGCTGCCTGTGTATTATTATCACTTGCAGGTGTTGGTACAGAAGGATTTTTCATGTCTTTAATCTTGGCTAAACCAAGGCAAGACGTTTGTTGGACAGTGTCATTCAAAAACATTATTTGCTGAGGGACGATACAGGCTCTAAACAAAGCTTCTATCCCCTGCACTTGCCAATCTTTAGTACCCCAGACAGATTTTGTGTCTATTGTCTCTTTCCATAAGTCGAAACCATGTCTAGATGGGTAATAGATTAGTTGGGTAATAAATGCTGCAGAGTAAATCTGTTTTGTATTTGTTAACATAATTTTCAGTCCTGTTTTGTTTACATTTCTATAGTAAAATGTTTCTGGATCAGTTGTATTGTATCCTGAAAAATATGTAAACTTCTTAGCAAATGTTTTTGAACTACCTTTTGGTGGTGTAGGACAATGCTCCCATTGGTTAAACATAAACACATTTCTAGGTGTTGCAGATTTATGCAAAAAATGATGACCATAGTGGTTATAGCAATACAGCTGTTCATAGTCTGATGAACCCTCTAAATATTCATTATTAGAAAATGCAGCAGATTGTTCTAGGTCAAACATCATATCATTTACAGTATCAAAGTCCCAATCATCAGAAAAGGTACTGGATGAAACGAAATCACTCAGTGAAATCTTAAATAAATGTGGAATGTTCAAATGTTCCCTCGGGCCGAAGATATCAAAATCTGTTTTGTCCCACACTATACCATCCTGTATAGGAACGGCTGTGATGTTTACTGCAGACAAGTCTCTTGTTTCACGATGGGATGATTTGTGAGGTTCCAAAAGTAAGTTCACTTCTTTCCTTTCAATGTCCAAATGGATGTATCTCCCATTTATAAGCACGCTCATAGTCATAACCAAAGCTAGCCAAAGCAGGAAGAAAAATATTCCAGAAATAACCCAAAGTTCAGTCTATGGTGAAACTAGATAAGTCTTTTTCATAAAATGTAAAAAGTCTTGTACTTGCTGTCTAAAAGTTTTTGATGCTGGCGACGTCTCAGGCTCACTCGGATCCTCAGAAAACGTATCAAAGTTAATGAAGTAGCCAGAAGCAGTTCTGTCAATTGTTGGAATTGCATCAGGATTTGTAGAAATCGCTGGTACCAGTCGATCACTTGTTACATTGGTGTAGACAGGTGTATTTGGACGAACTGTTACTTGAGTTTCAAGAGGGATGAGTTCCATAGCATTGTTGCTCAGTCCTTCATCTGTTACTGCTGAATTCTTGATAGTTATCAGTCTTTCAGTCTGAACCTCTTGGATAGTAGCGAGAGGAGTGTGTCTGCTACTAGGTCGGAGTCCACGAGGCCTACTATTTAGTATTGGCCACATACTGTGGTTTGATGAGGTCGATGGACACAAATCTTTTCTCCTTTTTTTCCAGCAAGGGGCGGCAGAGGTACTGTTCTTGTTCCTTGAACGGCTAGGACAGGTACTGGTTGTCTGTAAGAAGGTCCAAATTCCTTCTTGTCCGCAATCTTTTCTCTGACTAGATCCCCAACTTTTGGAATCCAGACAGGCCTTGCTGGGACCGCCGGTTTTCCCCAGTGGTGGTTGGCTGCAGGATTACGTTGCTTTGTTTCGTTCTTAGTTCATTTAAGTCCTGTAAAACAGCCAAACGATCTTTGATATCAAAGGGTTTATTTTCCACCACTGTGCCACTGCATTCCAGATCTGGCACCCACATTCTTGTCCCAAATAGGACCTCATATGGAGTGACCCCCCCTAGAGAACTTCTTGGCAAATTGTTTAATGAGCGTTGGACACCATATAGATGTTTGACCCACCCATCACCCGAACCTAATACCCTAGCTGTTATAGATTGCTTTATGTCCCGGTTTTTCCTTTCCACAACAGAATTTCCCTCAGGATGAAATGGAGAGGAGTACCGCAATGCAACGCCCAGACTGGCCATGGCGTCTTTGTAAGCCCGAGAGCTAAACGCAGGGCCCTGGTCAGAATGTAGCGTGCCTATTGCGTATGTGCCGATAAAGACTCGCAAATCTTTTATAACAGTTCGAGCGTCAGCCGAGCGCTGAGGCCATATCCATAGGAACCTTGATTTAGTATTTGTGGGATTGCACTTGTCCATGAGGACGCCTGTGCGTAGATAGTCTTATGCTGTCTAACAATGGTGTCTGTGCAGGGCAGCTACATTCGTAGCATCGTGTCTGGTGGCTGTCTCGCTGTAATTTGCAGTCTATGCAGTTGTTGATGAATATGTGTATTTCTGTATTCATCCCAGGCCACCAGTACATCTCTTTTAATGTCAATATTGTTTTAGAGATCCCTTGATGTGACAGACCCTCCCCCAGATGTGTTTTATAAATCAAAGCTGCTCTACGTTCCATGTTTGGAATTACCCTATCCCCCACTCCAGGGATTTGAGCAAAAGGAACGTTGTTCGCATCAATTACATAAGAGTACTTGAGTGGAAACTTTTTGGTAACGCTGCACCACTGCCTTTGCTCGTAGCATTGACAGCCAACATTATCTCACTGTCTATTTTCGTTTTTGAACGAGTGATCGCAGCTACGGAAGCCGTCTGAACAGCCCCCTTTGCGGCTTCGTCAGCCAATGAATTCCTGCAACGTGAATGCCATCACGTTGATGACTCAGTGTATGGATCACGTGAGCCTTTGGTAGTTTGCTTTTTAACTGAACTACTTGTTCCCAAAGCGTTTTATGCTTTATTGTGCCACCTTTTGCATCTTTGAACCCGTTTTCAAGCCAAGTTTGTATATATTCATTATACGACTGCACACAGTAGAAAGAATCGCACACTATTAGTGTGGGGAATTCTCGATCTGTACTTTCAAGTGCTAGTTTGAAAGCTTGTAGTTCAGCTCGCTGAGCTGTGCAATCTCCTAGAGATTGGGTTTGTGTGACCATAGGTCTGAATTTGCCATCGCGCATGCGACCTTTAACGATTGCACACGCTGCACTGTAAGCTTGCTTACTCCCTGTTGCGGGTTGTGCGGATCCGTCAGTGTAAATTATGAATTCATACTGATCGAGAGGCAGAATCTCAGTGGGCAGAGGACATTCATGTTCATATTGCAGGAACGCTTGTGATTTTAAATCAGGATCAAAAACATATTCAACATCTGTTGCAGCAAGAGAATTAACCCATTGTATCCATCTCGGATGTAAAGCTTTTGCATTTGGAATGCTCGCTTTAGTTACCGCCTCTAAGGCCGGAACTGGGGTTACGACAATAATGTGTTTCCCTTGGGCTAGAGCTCTTTCTTTTGCTACTGCAGTTTGAACTGCTGTCAGTATTTTTTCTGTTGAAGTGAAGCGCATTTCTGCTTGTGTATACAAATGTGATTTGTATGCAATTGGTATTTTCTCACCCTCATTAAATATTAAGTAGGTGAATCCGCATTGACCCGAAATTATTCGGATCACTAAATTGCGTTGGCTTACGCGTGTTTGTAAGTGATTTGTTGCTAACATGTTAGCTTGGAGTGAATGCAAGATTTCTGTGTGTTCATGTGTCCAATTTTTGATTGAAAAATCAGGTTTGATTAATGCGTAGAGAGGTTTAACCCTTTCTGCGTAATTTAGAATGTAAGTTCTTCCAAAGTTTAGGAAACCCAGGATGGATTGTAAGTTTTTCAGCGTCTTAGGAGGTTGGAGCAGCGCACACCTTTCTAAAAAGTTGGCTGCCAAGCTCTTGCCTTCACTTGAAAGCTCGTATCCTAGAAACAGGACATTGAGATGGGCAATTCTGGACTTTTTGAAGTTGAATTTGTAGCCCTCAGAGGCGAAGCCCAGTATAATGGTGCTCACCCTGTTCAAGTGTTTGTCCAGGTCATCGTGTGTCAGATAGATGTCATCGACATAGGACAATGCCTCATTGTCATAAATTTGTAGTAACTCCGTTACTCTCGCCGAGAATAACCCCGGGCTATTCTTGAACCCTTGTGGGAGTCGACAAAATTGACGCTGAGTCCCCATTATGGAAAAAGCTGTTAAGTACCTGCTTTCAGGTGCTATGTTTTGACAAAAGAAACCATTTGAGATATCCAATGTGGTTTTGTATTTTTTACGCACAATGTTATTCATTAATGCTGTACTATGTGCATTTTGCACTGCAAATGTTTTAGAACAAGTGTTTAGGTGTCTGTAATCCAAAACTAGACGATAGGTGTTGTCTGGTTTGGAGACAGGAAACAAAGGATTGTTCATTGAAGAGGTGCATGTTTCAATCACCCCTTGGTATTCAAATTGATCTAGGATTTCCCAGACCTGTTTTTTAGCTTCTTGCTTTATTGGATACTGCCTTTGTGCAGTAGGTTCATGTTTCAGATGTATTTTATGGTGAGGTGAGTCCTCATCCCATCCTACATGATTTTTATATAATGCTGGGGCCTGGGCTACTGCCCATTTCCTGGCATATGTATATTTTAGGTGAATTGGAATATGGTTAGAGAAGGCAGGCATTATAATGTCCTCGCCATGTGGGCACTCCCTGACAAATTGTGGTGGCCAGTCTTTTTCTGCTAGAAGTATATCATAACCCCTTGAAAGTTTCTCCCAAAAGAGTGCTTTCACTTGTCTGGGTATGTCTCCCTCCATCCGGAGTGTTATTTCATATAACTTTTGTGGAGTACTAACCCTGGTGTCTACAGTCTCAACTGTAATGTACTCATTCAAGTCCACTATCTCCAGAAGTTCCTTCAGGTTCTGGCGAGCTATTGCGACTTCTGCAGCACTGTCCAGCATTGTCTGAGCCCATTCTCCGTTCCTGAGTTGTGTTCTCAGTATCCTCGGCATGTCTGACCTTCAGACCTGCTACCTTCTTCTTTGAGAATTGAGGTTTTGTTTTGTTTTTTGGAACGTGTTTGTCGTCTTTCGATTTCACGCGTTCTTCTCTATGTTCTGACTGTCCTCTTCTTTCCGATGTCTGTGACGAGATCTGAAAGGTACGAGAGGAGTGTGTATCAGTATCTTGATACCTGTCAGGCTTTTTCAAATTATCCCTATTCCTGAGGTTATACCTCCTTTCAGAGGGCTCCTTTTGAGGAGACCTACCTCGGGATTGAGAACGTTTCTCGTTTGAATTTTGTTTATTAGTTTCCCACTTCTTTTTAGAAGATGTAGGAGTTTGTTTAATAGAGTCCTTCTCAGGACTTTCAGATAGTTTTGGCTTCAATGGTCTTCCACCCAAACTATCTCTGCCTAATTCTGCATAAGATTGTTCTATTATTCTGGGTAGTTCTGTTTGATGTTCTGTAACATCGAATTCCCTTAATCGTTGGCGGATCGCCACTGCTGCTGCCTCCCCTTTAATATTAGATAATATTATTGTTGAGACCTGGTCGAAATTTTTCAGTAATTTCATACCTAAATTTAGTGCAGGCTCTGCCCCGTATTCGTTTTGAATTTGTTTCAGGACATCAGGTATTACTGCAATTGATGGAATACCATGTGTTTTAGTATAGATGGCAGAAAAGACTGAGCCCCAAGTGGTGCAGTCTTCCAGTTGTGGTGTGATCCCCATTGGTAAACAGATAGTTAGGATTCTGTGTTTCTCATAAGGGCTAGTATTAGGAAATACTGCTTCTATTTGAGTAATTTTTTGAGCTATCCAGAAAGGAATTTGCTCACGTTTTGTGGGCATTTTACCCATGACTGCTTGTAAAGTCAGTGGAGTAATTTTTAGTGTATTCCCCTGTTGAGAGGTTTGATTTGGAATTGTCAATGGTGGTTGGACTGTGAGAGTCGCATGACATATTGGACTAATTGTCTGTAGATTTTTATTAACTCTGTAAGTTGAGTATGTAGTTCCTCGTCTGACATTACATCGATGTCAGGATGAGGTGTGTAGCTGGCTAGAATCGGCCATGTTGCTCCTGGTCTACCTAGTGGACCGAGCCTGGTAATGTTTTTGTGATGTTTTAGGGCGCCTTTAAACCAGAGCTGGTGCTCCTGGTATGTGAGTGGAATTTCAATATCGTGGAAAGGAATATATTCCTCTGGTGGTTCATCTTCTTTGAGGAAGTGAAACAGTCTTGTTACTGGATTTGATTCTGGGAATACTATCCATGAATAGAATACCTCTGTCTGAAAGGATTCGTGTGCCTCTATCACGAAAACTGCTCTACTCCCTCTCGGTGGTAGGCCGTGTTTTATAAGTTTTAGAGTGATGGCTCTTCTTAAGTTTGGATGGATGTCTATAACACCCTCCTCGGTTTCATTTAAACCTGTAAAGTTAAAATCTGTTACGACTGGTTCAGCCGCAGGTCCACCGATTTCGGTGTTATTGTCCCAGTGTATGGACATTTGTTTTTTGAAAAATGTAGAACAAGTTTCAAGGAAACAAAAGATAAGGTGCACAATATTTTGGAACACTGTATCCTTCAACGTTGAACAAACCAAACAACTAATATATAGGGTGCTTCCCTATGTAGTTATGGCGGATATTTAACCCTACCCACTCCGGACATCTTATGGAGTATGTGAGTAGGGGTCTCTGAGAAAAGCACGAATGAGTTACTCAGTATCTAGCGTTAAATTACTGCCTTACCAAACCGTTGGGTGCCATGTAGTGTAGTTCCTATTTCCCTAATAGGCTCTGTGCATTGGAATAATATAACCTATAGGTTTGACATAGGACTGAGGTCGGTATGTCCCTATTGATTATATTAAACTTAATTACCTGTGCCAGCTAGCTCAGAGGCCACTAGAAACTCCTTGAGAACAAGAAGGGAGTAGTTTCTGGCAACCGAAAAACATGACAACTTTGTTTCCCTTTAGAAGCGGAACGTGTCTCAGAATCGTGGAAACAATAGATAACAGTTTCACTCATTCAATCGTGCATGCTTAGTTTCTACAGAGTTACACAGAAAGGAAAGACGGGCATTTCAATAAAAAGGGTTTATTGAACAGTCTTGTTTCTCGTGTAAGAGATATGTGCTGTTATGATCACAAGACAGTATGCAAGATAAATAATGTACAGCGTAAGCAGTAGAAATAAATAATACTGCGCTAGCATTATCTTTTAGCATATATTCACGTACATAAATAACATGAGCTAAAAATGCGAGTACTCATTGAATGCGTCTCTAAGCTAGTTCTACCCCAATGTGCCTAACCTAGTCTAGGTGTAGGGAAAGATAGAAGTAGGTGGAGTATTCTCTAGTATGGTAGACTAAGAGTGTGTTAAGTCTAATATGCCAAGAGTCTAGTATGCCAAGAGTCCCTCTAGGTTCTAGTCAGCTCCATACCTTGAGAATGAGAGCGGTGGGAATCTCCTGCCGGTTCTGAAACTCTAACACCTCGCGAAGGGAGTTAGAACACTGGAAGCTGGATTCGTCTGCATGCAGGAATGACAGCGTCTTCTCAGCGCGTCAGGCCGGGATACGGGCTCCTCTGAAGTCGAGGTCTCCTCTAACTTGCTTGGGCAAGGGAAGGTATATTTATACCTGGTAGGTGTCGTGGAATGTTAGCATTGACGTGAAGTCGGACAGAGGAAGACATCAGGAATGAACCCTTAAGGTATAACGGTTCATACATAATAGATGAGTTCTTGGAGAAATCAATAGTCCTGTGCTAGGGGAACTCCCAAAGCTTAAGGGTCTGGTTTCTAAGAACTCGTTGTGACGTTAGGGTGGACGGATATCGGTGACCATGCCTGTATTTGGAGTGCATGGTTAATGCCTAAATAAGGACAGGGATTTCTATGCCTATATAAGGGCAATACGAATTGTGCCTATATAATGACATGATTAAGGAAAACCTATATACGGACCCCTAAAGCGGAATACAACAATACCTCCGGTCCAAGGTCAGGTACGTTTTCCAACACTACTTGCCCTTCAGATCCTAAAAAGGGAGTTACAAGGGGAAGCTTTTTTTCTGCACTCAAGCTGGATACACAATCTTTTGCGTAAATTAGAAACACCTTCCTTCATTTATCCCACCGCAAAAGTGATTCACTAGGATGTGACTGAAAAAACGAAGGAGGAGACAAATTTTAGTCACCAAAGAAATATCGCATGAATCCCTAGCAAAGTGGAATGAATACCAGAAGTCAGAGATCGCCTAACACTAAAAGCACCCAAATTACCATGAGAAAATTGTGAACTTCCCAATGTAGCAGGTACAAAAATTGTCAGACCCACCTAAAGTAAGTAGTGGCTTAACATCTGCCAAACACCACTTTATCAAGTGTGAAACATGTGTACAGTTGCTTATTAATAATGAATGACCATTGAACTGAATGTGAAGACAACAGTGATGGATTCTTGAAATTAATGCGGTCAACAGAGTCAATTCTCGGTCAAATATATTGCCTGTGTCAAGCCTTATCACCCTCCTCTTTCCATCTCCTATGCCCATGATCCAACTGCCATTAGAAGCTGTAGTCCTTCATCTATCTACTTTACTTTGCTCTGCTAAGGCCCTCATTAGGCCAAATAGGGTGGGGTGTTTACTAAGTGCGGTGAATATCATTACCCTGGGGTGAGGTATTTGCCATGTGTGGAAAACCCCACTTCAAAGGCAGTCTCTCCTGGTCTAACGCCGCACACAGCGTTCTGCGGCTGCCTCACCCCTGCAGCAGACGAAAAGCAACAGCTCCAAGCAGAAAAGCAGATCACGGGCCAGGATCACATCCATGGACCGCAGGTACCGGGGGACAGGCACGTCACTAAAGGCGATCCCATCTTCGTCGCCAGTGTTCCATTGTGCACCATTAGATACAAAGGCTTGGGGGCATAGGAAGGAGATCTACTAATAACGGATGTACACAAATGCTAAGGTTGCTCATGTGTTCACCGAACCCCGGGTTCTGGTTCCATTTATTCAAACACTCAATAAGGCCACTCCCACTTCTGACCATTACCACCTGGAAGAAGGGTAGTGGCCAAACATAACAGTGGTATTGGTGATGGTGATGGTATTGGTGGTGGTATTGGTGGCGGTGGTGGTATTGGTGGTGGTATTGGTGGTGGTGGTATTGGTGGTGGTGGTAGTAGTGGTAGTGGTAGTGGTGGTGGTGGTATTGGTGGTGTTGGTGGTGGTGGTGGTATTGGTGGTGGTGGTGGCGGTATTGGTGGTGGTATTGGTAGTATTGGTGGTGGTTGTATTGGTGGTGGTGATATTGGTGGTGGTGGTGGTATTGGTATTGGTGGTGTTATTGGTTGTGGTGGTATTGGTGGTGGTGTTATTGGTGGTGGTGCTGGTATTGGTGGTGGTTTTAGTGGTGGTGGTGGTGGTATTGGTGGTGGTGGTATTGGTGGTGTCGGTATTGGTGGTGGTTGTATTGGTGGTGGTGGCATTGGTGGTGGTGGTGGTGGTGGTATTGGTGGTGGTAGTATTGGCTGTGGTGGTGGTATTGGTGGTGGTGGTGGTATTGGTGGTAGTATTGGTGTTGGTGGTATTGCTGTTGGTGGTATTGGTGGTGGTGGTATTGGTGGTGGTGGTATTGGTGGTGGTAGTACTGGTGGTGGTATTGGTGGTGTTGGGTTTTGGTGGTGGTGGTATTAGTGGTGGTAGAGGTGGTGGTGGTGGTATTGGTGGTGGTGGTTTTGGTGATGGTGGTATTGGTGGTATTGGTGGTGGTGGTGTTATTGGTGGTAGTGATATTGGTGGTGGTGGTGGTATTGAGGGTCTTGGTGATGGTATTGATGGTGGTGGTGGTATTGGTGGTGATGGTGGTATTGGTGGTGGTGGCAGTGGTAGTGGTGGTGGTGGTGGTGGTATTGGTATTGGTGGTGGAGGTATTGGTGGTGGTGGTATTGGTGGTGGTGGTATTGGTATTGGTGGTGGTATTAGTATTGGCAGTGGTATTGGTGGTGGTATTGGATTGGTGGTATTGGTGGTGGTGATATTGGTGGTATTCTTGGTGGTATTGGTTGTGTTGGTATTGGTGGTGGTATTTGTGATGGTGGTATTGGTGGTGGTGGTATTGGTGGTGGTGGTGGTATTGGTGGTATTGGTGGTGGTACTGGTGGTGGTGGTATTGGTGGTGGTGATATTGCTATTGGTGGTGGTATAAGTGGTGGTGGTGGTGGTGTTGGTGGTTTTATTGGTGGTGGTGGTATTGGTATTGGTGGTGGTGGTATTGGTGGTGGTATTGGCAGTGGTATTGGTATTGGTTGTGGTGGTATTGGTGGTGGCATAGGTGGTGGTGGTGGTAGTGGTATTGGTGGGGGTGGTGGTATTAGTGGTGGTGGTGGTATTGGTGGTGGTATTGGTGGTGGTACTGGTGGTGGTATTGGTGGTGGTGGTATTGGTGGTGGTGGTGGTATTGGTGGTGATGGTATTGGTGGTGGTGGTGTTTCTGATGGTGGTGGTATTGGTGGTCGTGGTATTGGTGGTATTGGTAATTGGTGGTGGTATTGGTGGTGGTGTTGGTAGTGTTGGTATTGGTGGTGGTGGTGGTGGTATTGGTGTTGAAGGTAGTGGTATTGGTGGTGGTGGTGGTATTGGTGGTGGTATTGGTGGTGGTGATAGTATTGGTGGTGGTGGTATTGGTGGTGGTGGTATTGATGGTGGTGGTATTGGTGGTGGTGGTATTGGTGGTGGTGGTGGTGGTGGTATTGGTGGTGGTGGTGGTGGTAGTAATGGTATTAGTGGTGGTGGTATTGGTGGTGTTGGTGGTGGTGGTGGTATTGGTGGTGGTTGTATTGGTGGTGTTGGTGGTATCGATGGTGGTGGTATTGGTGGTGGTGGTATTGGTGGTGGTGGTGGTAGTGGCGGTGGTGGTATTGGTGGTGGTGGTGGTATAGTTGCTGGTGGTATTAGTGGTATTGGTGGTGGTATTTGTGGTGGTGATATTGGTGGGGGTGGTGGTATTGGTGGTGGTGGTGGTATTAGTGGTGTATAGGTGGTATTGGTGGTGGTATTGGTTGTGGTGTTTGTATTGGTGGTGGTGATGGTATTGATATTGGTGATAGTGATATTGGTGGTGCTGGTATTGGTGCTGGTGGTATTGGTGGTGGTATTGGTCATAGTATTAGTGGTGGTGGTCGTGTTGGTGGCATTGGTGGTGGTATTGGTGGTGTTAATATTGGAGGTGGTGGTACTGGTGGTGCTATTGGTGGTATTGGTGGTGGTATTGGTATTGGTGGTGGTATTGGTGGAGGTGGTGGTATTGGTGGTGGTGGTATTGGTATTGGTATTGGTGGTGGTGGTATTGGTGGAGGTGGTATTGGTGGTGGTGGTGGTGGTGGTGGTGGTGGTATTGGTGGTGGTGGTGGTATTGGTGGTGGTGTTGGTGGTATTGGTGGTGGTGGTGGTGGTATTGATGGTGGTGGTGGTGGTGGTGGTATAGGTGGTGCTGGTATTGGTGGTGGTGGTGGTATTGGTAGTGGTATTGGTGGTGGTATTGGTGGTGGTATTGGTGGTAGTGGTATTGGTGGTAGTGGTATTGGTGGTGGTGGTATTGGTGGTGGTGGTTTTGGTGGTGGTGGTAGTGGTATTGGTGGTGTTGGTGGTGATGTTGGTGGTGGTATTAGTGGTGGTATTGGTGTGGTGGTATTGGTGGTGGTGTTGGTGGTGGTATTGGCGGTGGTGGTATTGGTGGTGGTGCTGGTGGTGGTATTGGTGGTGGTGGTATTGGTGGAGGTGGTGGTATTGATGGTGGTGGTATTGGTGGTGGAGGTGGTATTGGTGGTGGTGGTAGTATGGGTGGAATTGGTGGTGGTGGTATTGGTGGTGGTGGTATTGTTGGTGGTGATATTGGTGGTGGTGGTGGTATTGGTGGTGGTATTGGTGGTGGTATTGGTAGTGGTGGTGGTATTGGTGGTTGTGGTTTTGGTATTGGTGGTTGTGGTATTAGTGGTGGTGCTGGTATTGGTGGTGGTGGTATTAGTGGTGGTAGTGGTATTGGTGGTGGTGGTATTGGTGGTGTCAGTATTGGTGGTGGGGGCTTTGGTGGCGGTGGTATTGGTGGTGGTGGTGGTATTGGTGGTGGTGGTATTGGTGGTGGTGGTATTGGTTGTGGTGGTGGTATTGGTGGTGGTGGTGGTATTGGTGTTGGTGGTATTGGTGGTATTGCTGGTGGTGGTATTGGTGGTAGTGGTATTAATGGTGGTATTGGTGGTGTTGGTATTAGTGGTGGTAGAGGTGGTGGTGGTATTGGTGGTGGTGGTATTGGTGGTGGTGGTGGTATTGGTAGTGCTGATATTGGTGGTGGTGGTATTGGGGGTATTGGTGATGGTATTGGTGGTGGTGGTGGTATTGGTGGTGATGGTGGTATTGGTGTTGGTGGTGGTGGTATTGGTGGTGGCGGCAGTGGTATTGGTGGTATTGGTGGTGGTGGTATTGATATTGGTGGTGGTGGTACTGGTGGTGGTGGTATTAGTGGTGGTATTGGTGGTGTTGGTGGTGGTGGTGATATTGGTATTGGCGGTTGTATTGGTGGTGGTATTGGATTGGTGGTGGTATTGGTGGTGGTGATATTGGTGGTGGTGGTGGTATTTGTGGTGGTGGTATTGGTGATGGTATTGGTGGTAGTATTGGTGGTGGTGGTGGTATTGGTGGTGGTATTGGTGGTGGTGGTATTGGTGGTGGTTTTGGTGGTGGTATTAGTGGTGGTGGTGGTATGGGTGATGGTATTGGTGGTGGTACTTGTGGTGCTATTGGTGGTGGTGGTATTGGTGGTGGTATTGGTGGTGGTGGTATTGGTGGTATTGGTGGTGGTGGTGGTACTGGTCGTGATGGTATTGGTGGTGGTGGTGGTATCGGTATTGGTGGTGATGGTATTGGTGGTGTTGGTATTGGTGGTGGTGGTGGTGGTATTGGTCGATGTGGTAGTGGTATTGGTGGTGGTAATAGTATTGGTGGTGGTGGTATTGGTAGTATTCGTGGTGGTATTGGTGCTGGTGGTCTTGATGGTGGTGGTATTGGTGGTGGTATTGGTGGTGGTGGTATTGTGGTGGTAATGGGGGTATTGGTGGTGGTGGTATTGGTGGTGGTGGTGGTATTTGTGGTGGTATTAATGGTATTAGTGGTGGTGGTGGTATTGGTAGTGTTGGTGGTGGTATTGGTGGTGGTTGTATTGGTGGTGTTGGTCGTATCGATGGTGGTGGTATTGGTGGTGGTATTGGTGGTGGTGGTATTGGTGGTGGTAGTATTGGTGGTGGTAGTGGTGGTGGTATTGGTGGTGGTGGTATAGTTTCTGGTGGTATTGGTGGTGGTATTTGTGGTGGTGATATTGGTGGTGGTATTGGTGGTGGTGGTAGTATTAGTGGTGTATTGGTGGTGGTGGTATTGGTGGTATTGGTGGTGGTATTGGTGGTGGTAGTATTGGTGGTGGTATTGGTTGTGGTGGTTGTATTGATGGTGTTGGTGGTGGTATTGGTATTGGTGGTGGTGGTATTGGTGGTGGTATTGGTGGTGGTGGTATTGGTGGTATTGGTGGTGATGGTGGTGGTACTTGTGGTGGTGGTATTGGTGGTGGTGGTATCGGTATTGGTGGTGGTGTTGGTGGTGTTGGTATTGGTGGTGGTGGTGGTATTGGTCGATGTGGTATTGGTAGTGGTATTGGTGGTGGTAATAGTAGTGGTGGTGGTGGTATTGGTGGTGGTATTGGTGCTGGTGGTCTTGATGGTGGTGGTATTGGTGGTGGTATTGGTGGTGGTGGTATTGTGGTGGTAGTGGGGGTATTGGTGCTGGTGGTATTGGTGGTGGTGGTATTTGTGGTGGTATTAATGGTATTAGTGGTGGTGGTATTGGTGGTGTTGGTGGTGGTATAGGTGGTGGTTGTATAGGTGGTGTTTGTCATATCGATGGTGGTGGTATTGGTGGTGGTGGTATTGGTGGTGGTAGTATTGGTGGTGTTAGTGGTGGTGGTATTGGTGGTGGTGGTATAGTTTCTGGTGGTATTGGTGGTGGTATTTGTGGTGGTGATATTGGTGGTGGTATTGGTGGTGCTGGTAGTATTAGTGGTGTATTGGTCATGGTGGTATTGGTGGTGGTATTGGTGGTGGTATTGGTGGTGGTGGTATTGGTGGTGGTATTGGTTGTGGTGGTTGTATTGTTGGTGGTGGTGGAGATACTGGTATTGGTGGTGGTGGTATTGGTGGTGGTGCTCGTATTGGTGGCGGTGGTATTGGTGGTGGTATTGGTCGTGGTATTCGTGGTGGTAGTGGTATTGGTGACATTGGTGGTGGTATTTGTGGTGGTGGTGTTAATATTGGTGGTGGTGGTACTGGTGGTGGTATTGGTGGTGGTATTGGTATTGGTGGTGGTATTGGTGGAGGTGGTGGTATTGGTGGTGGTGGCATTGGTGTTGGTATTGGTGGAGGTGGTATTGGTGGTGGAGGTGGTATTGGTGGTGCTTTTATTGGTGGTGGTGGTATTGGTGGTGGTGGTTTTTGGTGGTAGTGGTATTGGTGGTGGTATTGGTTGTGGTGGTTGTATTGGTGGTGGTATTGGTATTGGTGGTGGTGCTCGTATTGGTGATGGTGGTATTGGTGGTGGTATTGGTCATGGTATTCGTGGTGGTAGTGGTATTGGTGACATTGGTGGTGGTATTGGTGGTGGTGGTGTTAATATTGGTGGTGGTGGTACTGGTGGTGGTATTGGTGGTGGTGGTATTGGTGGTGGTATTGGTTGTGGTGGTTGTATTGGTGGTGGTATTGGTATTGGTGGTGGTGGTATTGGTGGTGGTGGTATTGGTGGAAGTGGTATTGGTGGTGGTATTGGTGGTGGTATTGGTGGTGGTGGTATTGGTGGTGGTATTGGTTGTGGTGGTTGTATTGGTGGTGGTATTGGTATTGGTGGTGGTGGTATTGGTGGTGGTGCTCGTATTGGTGGTGGTGGTATTGGTGGTGGTATTGGTCATGGTATTCGTGTTGGTAGTGGTATTGGTGACATTGGTGGTGGTATTGGTGGTGGTGGTGTTAATATTGGTGGTGGTGGTACTGGTGGTGGTATTGGTGGTGGTATTGGTGGTGGTGGTATTGGTGCTGGTATTGGTGGTGGTGGTATTGGTGGAGGTGGTATTGGTGGTGGAGGTGGTATTGGTGGTGGTTTTTGGTGGTGGTGGTATTGGTGGTGGTTTTGATGGTGGTGGAGGTGGTAGTATTGATGGTGGTGGTGGTATAGGTGGTGGTGGTGGCATTGGTAGTGGTGGTATTGGTGGTGGTATTGGTGGTGGTATTGGTGGTGGTATTGGTGGTAGTGGTATTGGTGGTAGTGGTATTGGTGGTGGTGGTTTTGGTGGTGGTGGTGGTGGTATTGGTGGTGGTAGTGGTATTGGTGGTGTTGGTGGTGGTATTAGTGGTGGCATTGATGGTGGTGCTGGTATTGGCGGTGGTGGTGGTGGTGGTGGTACTGGCGGTGGTGGTGGTATTGGTGGTGGTACTAGTGGTGGTATTGGTATTGGTGGAGGTGGTGGTATTGATGGTGGTGGTATTGGTGGTGGAGGTGGTATTGGTGGTGGTGGTATGGGTGGTATTGGTGGTGGTGGTATTGGTGGTGTTCTTAATAAATCAGGCTTTTGAAAATAACCCGTCAGGTGGCTTTAGTACAGATGACATGTAAAACAGATGTGCTGTTGTCAGCTTCAGCCCATTAGCACAGGATTATGTGCTACTTTGGAATTCACATGACTTAATTTGCTAATCATTTCTAAATCCATTTTACTTGGGGGTTGAAACAGACACAAGATAATGCCGGGTTAAAGTGATTGAAAGCAGGCACCTGTGTTACGGGGGCAGCCGTGCTGCTTAAAAAAACACAAGAGGTTTCAGCTGAAGCAGCGCATGTCCGGCCTGCAGTAAGAGAAACTGAATTAGGTAAATAGTGCTTACAGACTGAATAACAGGTCCCGTGTAACAACTGAAGTAAAAGGGCCAGTCGCCATGGGAGGGTACAAATGAAGACCAGGCCGTACTAAGGAGGAACTAACAAGCCGATTAATGAATCCGAAGGCAGCATTTACGAAAGACAATGACACAAGCCAATGAAAAATATGGGAGAAGAGTAGGCGCGGCTTCTCTCCCATACTCTCCTACAGCAGTCTCGCACAGAGAGCAGCGCATGCGTGCTGCCGCTAGGCTCGACCTAAAGCTGTCTGTTTCCACACCCAAAGCTGGAGTGTCATGTCGGTCTTTTAACTTGCACTTGTTGTCATTGAGGTTCCTATGCATTGCTACTACTGGCAAGATCTCCAGAAGGCTGTTATGGTTTTTTTTCAATTGTGTCCCTCAAGCTTTCCGAATGCTAAAGATTTTGCTCATTTTCCTTATTTCTGGCATCTCGTACAGCAAAGGCAATCTCTGGAACTTTCACTAATGAAAAGCATGAAAACCTCCAAGCTGGACTTCTCCTGTGTGGAAACCAAAAATTACAAGAAAACACCAAAAGTGATAGACATATTTTTTGAAGATTTTCCTACCTGAGAATATGGCAAAAACTTTGCAACTTCATAAAATTCTCACTGATAAAAAAATGCAGTCTGATCATAGGCGTTAATGAAAGCACTTTACGTGTCCACAAGTGCTGCTTTGGCATCTAAATTACAAAAGAGCAGGTGAACATGTGCAAGCAGAGGTGCGCACACTAATTATTGCAGATGTGCACTTTGTCCATGGTACGTTACGATTTTCACAGTTATTGTCTTTTGCTCTCTCTATTCGCTTTGTTTGTCCTCTGTGGCGCGCTCTGCCACTAAAAAATAGAGGTTTCTGCATAAACATATCACAAAAATAATGTACAACAGTAAAAATAACAAAATGCAACAATATAGGAGAACTTTTTGAAAGATGTTCAAATTATAATTTTTGATTTTTAGAAAGATAAAATGAGCTATTTAACTTGAAAAAGAATGGACCTTCAAATTTTAACCTCCTGATCCAAAGGCAAACATCCTGAAAATAAGGATAGATGATTTTGCATTGGTACGGCGGCAAACATACAGTAAGTAACAAGAAAGAAGCTGAACACAGAATTAAAAATGGAGGGGCTAAGACAGGGAGACATAATTGATGGCATCACTGATGGCATCATCCTTTGGTATCAAGCCTCTGCCCATTTCCGTTCAAGAAAATTATTTTTTGATTATATTAATATTTATTGTCTTATTTGAAATACTTTTGTGATTAATAACCAATTATAAACTTTGGCCATGTGTAGTGGGGGTTGGATGCAGGTCCTTGCATTTCGAAGGCCCTGCACTCTACTCACCATGTGCGGCCAACCTCCCCTGACAGTGTGCACTGGGATTTGGTTGGAGAAACTGGCCTGTGGCCCTTGTTGGATCTTGCAGAACTGGTTCCCTTTGGTATACATGCCAGGTGTGCCAGGTGATCAGGAGATACAACCGCAGCCCCCTTTTGGCTCTTTTTAATTTATTTTTCAAAACTTGGAGATCAATTCCCCAAGTCCTTTAATGGTGACCACAACAGATATTTCACTGTTGTGATCAGCTAATCAACTTGCTTTGGGACAACAGACATGGCTTTAGGGCAAAAACTTCCGGGGGAAATCAGATTTGCATTTTTTTAACATTTTGCTATTCAAACAGTCAACAAGCCCAGGTTTGAGCACCGCCATAGAGTAACACTCCACATAGCTCTATACTTTAACCTTTTCAAGCACACCATTTTTGATGCAAATTTCTCAACAACTACTGGATGGATTTGCATCAAACTAAACAAACAAACTTTCAACAGTAAACTTCAACATTATCGCCCAGTTTCCATTCAATAGTTCTATCAGTATTGGAAAATCCTCAAAATGGGAAAGGTCGCTTTTGGACCTGCACACTTTTTGGCCCCTGTTTGACCAATGTGCACAAAATATGTAAACTTTGTGCAAGAGGCTTGCATGGCGCCAAGGTGATATATATATATATATTCACTGAAAAAACCATAGGTTTCAGGCACGTTATAGTTAGAAATTAGCATTTAAAAAACCTTAGAAATTCACTGAAAAAACCATAGGTTTTAGGGACAGTTATAGTTAGTTGGACATTGCACTCGTACAAAACCCGTGAAATTCTCCGTTATAGTTAGTTCAGCTAACTATAACTCGCGCCCCGCAATGCACTGCTGATGACGTCACATATTACATCACTCATGACATGGTCAGTGACATCACTGATGACATCTCAAATGACATCACTGATGACATCACTGATGACATCATCCATGTGAAAATTTCATGCATCTTCTCACACCCTAATATAACTTTTGATACACCCACTCTAAATTACACACTACCATTCTCAAAACCATAGACACTCCAACACCAATAACTACATACCCACTCACTGATTCTTAGGTCTACACACACATCCACTCACTCACCCGTACAGTCACTCATACTTATGGTCACTCAGTACAGGACTATCATATGCATTCATACACCTATATAGACACTCACACACCGCCACTCATCCATAGAGGTACTCACACACCTAGTCAGTCATGAAAATAATTAATCACACTCCCATTTACTCAGATGTACAGTTATACACACACCAGCTCAATTACTCATATAAATACTAGCACATTCTTACGCTCTTATACAATCAATGATACAAGCACACACTCATCCATACAGCCACTCTCACAATAACACACTCTCATTTGTAGCCAATTATGTACTCCAACACACATATATACTACTTTTCACATATGTAGTTACTCACACATGTAACACTGAGATATACATTCACTCACTAACACACCCATACACACACTCACCCACCCATACAGTCCATCACAGATGCACTCTTGAAACCATGCACCCAGTGAATCACCCACTCACACATCTATGCTCAGAGTCACACACACCCCACCCACACAAACAATCAGGCACCCATACAGATACTCAGACAACAAATCAAGAACCCATATAGACACTCATGTAGCTATTCACAAACCCATGAGCCGCTTACACACCAACAGACACACGGATACAGACATTCACACAGTTTAGTCACTAACCCATGCATTCAGTAAGATACGTTTAATCACTCACTTATAGAGTCAGTCACGCACCTACTAAATCATCCATTCAGACACTTATACACCCACTCATTCTTCAATATGCCTTTCCCTATATATATTAAACATATTTCAACTTTACAGAAACACACAGTCACTGCATGATGTCATCAGTGATGTCATTTGAGATGTCATCAGTGATGTCATCAGTGATGTCACTGACCATGTCATGAGTGATGTAATATGTGACATCATCAGCAGTGCATTATGGGAGTGCGAGTTATAGTTAACTGAACTAACTATAACGGGGGAATTTCACGGGTTTTGTACGAGTGCAATGTCCAACTAACAATAACTGTCCCTAAAACCTATGGTTTTTTCAGTGAATTTCTAAGGTTTTTTAAATGCTAATTTCTAACTATAACGTGCCTGAAACCTATGGTTTTTTCAGTGAATTTCAAAGGTTTTTTAAATGCTAATTTCTAACTATAACGTGCCTGAAACCTATGGTTTTTTCAGTGAATTTCAAAGGTTTTTTAAATGCTAATTCCTAACTATAACATGTCTGAAACCTATGGTTTTTTCCAGTGAATTTCAAAGGTTTTGTAAATGACAATTTTTAAATGTATTAATTGTTATATTTATTTTTTTGATACTGATTTACTAAATTTTTTTAACTATTTATTTTTAGATATTTTATTTTTAAATTACATTGTAATTACATTATACATTACATTACAAAATATACTTTCTCAGAATGAATTACTTTAGTTTAAATACTTTGCAAATAGGCGATAGACTTTTAAGTACAGTAGTTACAGTTGTTGCAATGGGCAACACAATTTCAAACACAATGCAACATTGAGCTCAATGTGAATTTCTAGTTAAATGCAATTAGTTACTTTATGGATTACTTTTCTAACCACAGGACTGGATCCTAGATTCAGTCCTGGGATATCTCCTGTAAACAGTTGAGTAAAAGCGTTTTGGTTACAGTAGTGATTTTTAAGGAATATTATTGTATTTTAAAAGTTGACACTTAGAAACTTTTTCACATAGAATCACCAATGTTATCCTATGGGAGGAAATTCACTTAGCAGGTAAGTAGTGTTATCGTTACTTTTTCTTACTCAGTGGTGGATCCTGGATCCAGCACTGGTGCATCTCCTGTAAACAGTTGAAAGAATGCGTTTAAGTCATTCAGGCGATTTTTAAGGAATATTTGTAGTTTGTGAAAATCGATAAGGGTGGGCGAAATTTGCGGAATTGCGTTCCGCGAAATTCCGCGAAACGGCAAAAAATCTCCGCGAGCAAGCGGAATTTCGCGTGCTCGCGGAGATTTTGTTGCGCCCCTTTATATCTGTAAGTGCTTCCTGTTGAGGTTTAATTTTTGGGACAGGAGCATCGTGCCAGCCCAGAATGAATCCTGCCCTGCATATTTATCCAAGAAGATGAGTCCGTTTTGTGCAATACCTCTACTCAACTGGAGTACTTTCTACTGGCTAATCAGTAAGTGCTACTCGTTGGGAAAATGTATAGTGCCTTTCCTACACTACTGCTACAAAGGACCAGAAGAATTGTCTCCAGTGACCTGTGTGTCTAACTTTGCCACCGCGCCGAAAGCGCCGGGTCCTTTGATTAAGCTGTCCATCATAGTGGGGAAAGGGCGGGAAGACGTTGCATACTGCGAGTGTATGTGGGGCGGGGCTACTAGCCTGTTCTCATGCCTCTTGTTTATTAAGGGTCAGAGCAGGATCTCAGCGGCAGACGAGGAGAAGGAACCTCCTGGTCACAGGAACTACACGAGGATTGCGCTCGAAAAAATCAAGGATGCAAAGACCTCCATCAAGGATTACAGCTAGCTTTTCAGGGTGGCAATGGAGAGAAGGCACATCTGCTTAATCACGCTCACGAATTCTACACGAGAATTGCGCTCGAGAAAATCAAGGATGCAAAGACCTCCATCAAGGATTGCAGCTAACTTTTCACGTTGGAAATGGAGAAAAGGCACATCTGCTTAACCACGCTCACGAATTCTGCACACCTACCCTGCATATTTATCCAAGAAGATGCCTCCATTTTGTGCAATACCTCTACTCAGCTGGAGTACTTTCTACTGGCTAATCAGTAAGTGCTACCTCGTTGGGTAAATGTATAGTGCCTTTCCTTTCCTACACTACAGCTGCGTAAAGGACCTGAAGAATTTTCCCCAGTGACCTGTGTGTCTGTAACTTTGCCACCGCGCCGAAAGCACTGGGGTCCTTTGATTAAGCTGTCCATCATAGTGGGGAAAGGGAGAGAAGACGTTGCATACCCCTAGTGTATATGGGGCGAGGCCAAACGGGCGGGTCTTCTAGGCCCGTTCACATGCCTCTTGTTTATAAAGGGTCAGAGCAGGATCTCAGCGGCAGACGAGGAGAAGGAACCTCCTGGTCACGGGAACTACACGAGGATTGCGCTCGAGAAAATCAAGGATGCAAAGACCTCCATCAAGGATTACAGCTAACTTTACAGGGTGGAAATGGAGAAAAGGCACATCTGCTTAACCACGCTCACAAATTCTGCACACCTACCCTGCATATTTATCCAAGAAGATGCCGCCGTTTTGTGCAATACCTCTACTCAGCTGGAGTACTTTCTACTGGCTAATCAGTAAGTGCTACCTCGTTGGGTAAATGTATAGTGCCTTTCCTACACTACAGCTGCGTAAAGGACCTGAAGAATTTTCCCCAGTGACCTGTGTGTCTGTAACTTTGCCACCGCGCCGAAAGCACCGGGGTCCTTTGATTAAGCTGTCCATCATAGTGGGGAAAGGGAGGGAAGACGTTGCATACCGCTAGTGTATGTGGGGCGGGGCCAAACGGGCGGGGCTTCTAGGCCCGTTCACATGCCTCTTGTTTATAAAGGGTCAGAGCAGGATCTCAGCGGCAGACGAGGAGAAGGAACCTCCTGGTCACGCGAACTACACGAGGATTGCGCCGAGAAAATCAAGGATGCAAAGACCTCCATCAAGGATTACAGCTAACTTTTCAGGGTGGAAATGGAGAGAAGGCACATCTGCTTAACCACGCTCACGAATTCTACACGAGGATTGCGCTCGAGAAAATCAAGGATGCAAAGACCTCCATCAAGGATTACAGCTAACTTTACAGGGTGGAAATGGAGAGAAGGCACATCTGCTTAACCACGCCTCACGAATTCTACACGAGGATTGCGCTCGAGAAAATCACCGGGGTCCTTCGATTAAGCTGTCCTTCATTCTGGGCAAAGGGCGGGTAGATGTTGCATACCGCTAGTGTATGTGGGGCGGGGCTTCTAGGCCCGTTCACATGCCTCTTGTTTATAAAGGGTCAGAGCAGGATCTCAGCGGCAGACGAGGAGAAGGAACCTCCTGGTAACACAGGAACTACACGAGTATTGCGCTCGAGAAAATCAAGGATGCAAAGACCTCCATCAAGGATTACAGCTAACTTTTCAGGGTAGAAATGGAGAGAAGGCACATCTGCTTAGCCACAACCTCGCTCACAGAATTTGAGCTTCAACTCGGGCACCTGCTTTATTTATTTATACCCGAATTCCGTTCCGCTCGCGGATCGCGGAAGTTTCGACATTTCCGCGTTCCCCGCAAAACGCGGAAATGCCGAAATTTCGCAAGTTCCGCGAGCGGAACGGAATTTGCCGCCCAGGGTTAAAAATCGACACTGAGAAACTTTTCTGCTGCAAACCAGACAATGGATTCCTATGGAAGGAAATACAAGTTACTGGTAAGTACGGTTAGAATAACTTTTCAGGATCAGTACTGGGCTCAAAGATGCAGCACTGAGGTCTCTCCTGATAACAGGTGAGTAAATCGGAATTCGTAGTTCTGCTGATTTTAGAGGAATATTTGTATGTTTCAAAAATCAACACTTAGAAGAATTTCCAAGTGAAACCAGTCAATGTTAGCCTATGGAAGGAAATTCAAGTTACTGGTAAGTACGGTTAGAATTACTTTTCAGGATCTGTACTGGGCTCAAAGATGCAGCACAGAGGTCTCTCCTGATAACAGGTGAGTAAATTGGAATTCGTAGTTCGGCTGATTTTAGAGGAATATTATAAAGTTCCAAAACTCCACACTTAGAAGAATTTCCAAGTGAAACCAGTCAATGTTAGCCTATGGAAGGAAATTCAAGTTACTGGTAAGTACGGTTAAAATTACTTTTCAGGATCAGTACTGGGTTCAAAGATGCAGCACTGAGGTCTCTCCTGATAACAGGTGAGTAAATCGGAATTCGTAGTTCGGCTGATTTTAGAGGAATATTTGCACAATGGTGAAGGAAGGGGGTGGGGCCTGAGGTGACATGTCTGCAAACACGCCCTGTGGCGCGTTTTAAGATGGGGAATTAAATCCCCTTCAATCCTGAGGGTCCCTAGGGGCCAACTAGCCCACCAGATACCTCCAGTATGCGCCAGAGAGCTGCGTTGCAGAGAGGTGTTCAGAGGCCACGCCCCTTTTTGCACCTCTCTGCAACGCAGCTCTGTGGCGCTTTCTGGACGTACCTGGTGGGCTAGTTGGCCCCCAGGGACCCTCAGGATTGAAGGGGATTTAATTCCCCATCTTAAAACGCGCCACGGGGCCTGTTTGCACACATGTCACCTGAAGCCCCGTCCCCTCCCTTCACCACTGTGCAAACACGCCCCGTGGCACGTTTTAAGTTGGGGTATTAAGTCCCCTTGAATCATGAGGGTCCCTGGGGTCCAACTAGCCCACCCTGTACCTCCAGTATGCGCCAGGGAGCTGCGTTGCAGAGAGGTGTTCAGAGGCCACACCCCTTTTTATACCTCTCTGCAACGCAGCTCTGTGGCGCTTTCTGGACGTACCTGGTGGGCTAGTTGGCCCCCAGGGACCCTCAGGATTGAAGGGGATTTAATTCCCCATCTTAAAACGCGCCACGGGGCCTGTTTGCACACATGTCACCTTTAGCCTCGCCACCTCCCTTCACCACTGTGCAAACGCGCCCCGTGGCGCATTTTAAGTTGGTAATTAAGTCCCCTTAGAGGCCCCCCATATTATTATTAAATTAAACCCCGCATGCTCCTGGGTCTTGGCCCACCCAGGGCCAATTAACCACGAAGCGCGGGAGGCCGCTGCTTTTGTTTTTTTATCGGCAGGATCCGCACACCCAGCACATTTTTTGCCGATTTAAAAAAAATAATAATAATTTTAGTCCTGGGGTCCTTGTAGGACCCCCTGAGTAGGCCTAGGGGGTCAGGGTGTTTCTACCCTGCCCCTTTTTGCATTTTGCGCATTTTTTTTACTGTTTTCTTGTGACTCGGTTCTACCGAGTCACAAGATGGCTGCCAACACTTCCTGGTTTGGAGTGTTGACAGCCAATTAGCATACAGCTCATCATCGGGAGGGTAGCGTGGATCCTCCGCGGCCATAGATATATATGTGTTTTTACTTTGATTTTCTCAGCAACTACTGAACGGATTTACACCATTTAACAAAAAGGGTTCTTTCTGAACCAAGAACTACCTCTTTGCCAAATTTGGTGTAATTCCGTTCAGCAGTTCGGGCTGTAGCCGTGGCTAAAGTTTCTTATGGGAAAATGAATGGGGAAAACACGTTTTGGGACCCCCCTTTTTCTTAGCCCCCACTTGACGAATCACCCCGAGACTTTCAGGATAGGAGCAGACCGGAGCGGGCCACAAAGTTTGAAAATTTCGCGAAGATTCGTCAACCGACGCAAGAGTTATTTCAAATAGAATGTTGCGGATTTCCTATGGAAAATAGGTCCTAACTATAACTATCTACTGGCGACCGCCAGTAGATAATATATATATATATATATATTCACTGAAAAACCATAGGTTTCAGGGGCGTTATAGTTAGTTGGACATTTCACTCGTACAAAACCATAGAAATTCCCCCGTTATAGTTAGTTCAGCTAACTATAACTCGTGCGCCCGCAATGCACTGCTGATGACGTCACATATTACATCACTCATGACATGGTCAGTGACATCACTCATGACATCACTGATGACATCTCAAATGACATCACTGATGACATCACTGATGACATCATCCTTGTGATAGAGTGGCAGACCTCCTCTCACCCTAATATAACCTTTGATACACACACTCAAAAATACAAACTAACATTTTCAAAACAATGGACATACCAATACCAGTTACAACACACCTATTCAGTAATTCCAAGATCTACACACACATCCACTCATTCACCAACAGTCCCTATACAGTCACTCATACATGTACTCACTCATCATATGTACTCATACACCTATACAGCCTGTTACACACCGCCACTCATCCATAGAGTTACTCACACACATAGTCACACATGCAAACAAAGTATCAAACATCCATTTACTTGCATATACAGTTATACACACACTACCACACTTACTTCTACAGAAACTTACACATACTTACTCTCTTAAACAATCACTTATAGAAACACCTACTTATTTGTACAGGAACTCTTCCAATCTCTCACTCTCACATATACTCACTTATATACACCAATACTCACATATACTAGTTTAAAACATATATAGTTACTCATAAAGACACTATTGAGACAGTCATTCACTCACTAACACACCCATACACATACTCATCCACCTATACAGTCCTGCACACATGCTGTCTTCAACACATACAAACAGTGAGACACTCATTCATGCATCTATGCACTAAGTAATACCCCCACCGAACCATACAGACACTCAGACACTCATACTGATACTCAAAAACCAACTAATAACCCATATAGACACTGATGTAGCTACTCACCAACCCATGCAGCCACTTATACACAAAGTGAGAGACTGATACAGATATTTTCATATTTAAACATTACTCACTAACCCATGTATTCACTAAGATACACTTAGTCAGTTATACAATCAATTTTACAAAAAAAATCATCCATTTAGACACTTATATACCCATGTATTCTTCCATCGACCTTGAGATATACATATATAAAACATATTTAATTTTCAGAAAAACACACATTCACTGGATGATGTCATCAGTGATGTCATCAGTGATGTCATTTGAGATGTCATCAGTGATGTCATGAGTGATGTCACTGACCATGTCATGAGTGATGTAATATGTGACGTCATCAGCAGTGCATTATGGAGTACATGCAAGTTATAGTTAGCTGAACTAACTATAACGGGGGAATTTTTATGGTTTTGTACGAGTGAAATGTCCAACTAACTATAACGCCCCTGAAACCTATGGTTTTTTCAGTGAATTTCTAAGGTTTTTTTTTTTAAATGCTAATTTCTAACTATAACGTGCCTGAAACCTATGGTTTTTTCAGTGAATATATATATATATTTATTATACTATGTATACATGTGAAAATGTCTCGGTCCCCTGTTTGCCTCGGTGGCACGGAAAAATGGGTGGAACTGACGTCAGCACGCCGACGAGGTCCTCTTATGGCTCCGATGACGCCATACGGTGTCGCGAGCGGAGCCGTGCTCGTTGACGTGGGAGAGCTAGGAAAGAATTTCCGTGGAATGCTGGTGCAGGGGATATTCACCTAAGTGTTCAGGCTAGTCCTTTGGGAGCAACTGTTTATGTTGCCACTCCAGAAACCGAAACCAGTGATCCGAGGGCAGAGGCCCTGCAGATGGCACACGAGGTGGGGTGCCCAGTCGTGTGCACCGGCGGGGCAGCGAAGTGACAAGCACCACAACCCACAAAAAAGGTAACGAGGGCACTGAATAACACAGGATCTTCTCTTTGTATCTGGCAGGAACAACGAAGTTTAAATGCCCTAGTACCAAAATGTAGAATTAGTTCTACAACGGTCTTCAAGAGGACCTGCGATGCCGCTTCTGCCTCCCGTACCCTGGAGGCGGCACATGGGTCACGCGGTAAGGTCATACTGCGGTGGGACGCACACTTGTTGACCTCTCATGGCACTGCTCCACACTTCAGGGAGGACGCTTTCCATTAGCTATGTTTTCTGATGACATGTTGCGCCGGCCCCGTCCAACAACAGAACTCCTTTAGATCCAAACAGACTCTTCCACTCTCTCACCGGAAGTGAAACCAGGCCACGCGGACACTTTCACAATACAACAGCCGGGAATGCACTTTTCGGTAAAAAACCACATTCCTTCCTCCTAATTAATCAAATAAACGCCTCACTGAAGAACAGGGCCCAGCTTCGATCGGTAAACAGCTGTTACAACGACTTTTTACTTTGCGATACCATTACAACGCATGCATTACCACGCATGCGTTGTACATCATGAAGTCATTACTACGCATTTTTTTAGAATGCATGGTCATTTACCACGCATGCCTTTACAATGAATTTTGTTGTAAAGGTATGTATGGTAAATGACCATGCATTCTAACAAACATGTAGACGATCCATGTCGTTGTAAGGAAACAGAGGCTGTTCCGTTTCCTCACAACGACGTGCACCGCCCTCAGAGATGACGTGAAGCAGGAACCACGAGGAGAGAGGAACCATGAGGAGTGAGAGGTAAGGGGGATTGGGCATGGGGTGGGGGTTTCTTTTCTAGGGTTCAGGGTAGTGCAGTGGTGTTTGGGTGGTGTAGGGGTCATGCTGGGGGTAGTGTTTTAGGTTTAGGGTAGTGCAGTGGTGTTTGGGTAGTGTAGGGGTCGTGCTGGGGTAGTGTTTTAGCGTTTAGGGTAGTGCAGTAGTGTAGGGGGTCGTGCTGGGGGTAGTGTTTTAGGGTTTAGGGTAGTGCAGTGGTGTATGGGTAGTGTAGGGGGTCGTGCTGGGGTAGTGTTTTAGGGTTTAGGGTAGTGCAGTGGTGTTTGAGTAGTGTAGGGGTCATGCTGGTGGTAGTGTTTTAGGTTTAGGGTAGTGCAGTGGTGTTTGTGTAGTGTAGGGGGTCATGCTGGGGGTAGTGGTTTATGGTTTAGGGTAGTGCAGTGGTGTTTGGGTAGTGTAGGGGTCGTGCTGGGGGTAGATTTAGGGTTTAGGGTAGTGCAGTGGTGTTTGGGTAGTGTAAGGAGTCGTGCTGGGGTAGTGTTTTAGGGTTTAGGGTAGTGCAGTGGTGTTTGTGTAGTGTATGGGGTTGTGCTGGGGGTAGTGTTTTAGGGTTTATGTTAGTGCAGTGGTGTTTGGGTAGTGTAGGGGTAGTGCTGGGGTAGTGTTTTAGGTTTAGGGCAGTGCAGTGGTGTTTGTGTAGTGAAGGCGGTTATGCTGTGGGTAGTGTTTTAGGGTTTAGGGTAGTGCAGTCGTGTTTTTGTAGGGGGTCGTGTTTTAGGGTATAGGGTAGTGCAGTAGTGTTTGGGTAGTGTAGGGGGTCATGTTGGGGTTAGTGTTTTAGGGTTTAGGGTAGTACAGTGGTGTTTGGGTAGTGTAGGGGGTCGTGCTGGGGGTAGTGTTTTAGGGTTTAGGGTAGTGCACTGGTGTTTGTGTAGTGTGGGAGGTCATGCTGGGGGTATATTTAGGGTTTAGTGTAGTGCAGTGATGTTTGGGTAGTGTAGGGAGTCGTGCTGGGGTAGTGTTTTAGGTTTAGGGTAGTGCAGTGGTGTTTAGGTAGTGTAAGGAGTCGTGCTGGTGGTAGTGTTTTAGGGTTTAGGGTAGTGCAGTTATGTTTGGGTAGTGTAGGGTGTTGTGCTAGGGGTAGTGTTTTAGGGTTTAGGGTAGTGCAGTGGTGTTTGGGTAGTGGAGGGGGTAGTGTTTTAGGATTTAGGGTAGTGCGCCCAACCAGCCACAATATCCGTGGACAAAGGGGATCCTGACTCTTTGGAACGCTCCGTCAATTGAATAATTTGGGTCAAGGGCCCTACCAAGTCCAAGACCTATCAATTCCTTTCTTGGGATCCCTCATATACTTGGAGAAAAAGGTACATCGTTTCTCATCAATTTCAGGCGTGTGTGCCACCTTCCCCTTCAGTGAGGGCCTGGGGCATTCTCCCCTCATCCTATTCCTGACCTCCCTTTCAAGGGGTTGATGGATTTTCCCCACCACATACTCTGCCACTTTGGCGTCAGGTGTCCACTCTGCCGACCTAGGATGGTAAATTTGGGTAGGCTCGAACATGTCCGAGTGGACCCCATCCCCAACCGGGGACTGAGAGGAGTGGGACTCTGGACGCCAGGGACGCCCGAATCCTTATCCTCATTGGAGGAGAAATCGTCCTCCGATACACCCTCTCCCTCTAAGGGAAACCCGCCGTCGGGGTCTACAATAGTGGTGACAGTGTCGCTATTTTCTCCAGGCCCCTCCTCCTCCCAGCAGGGTGCATGTTTTAGCGTTCGCGCACTCTTGAGGAAGGTCTCCGTAAGTTTATCAAATCCTTCCAAGTGCCCCGCGTTATGCTTAACGGCCCTTTTATTCCCCATCTGGGAGCTACTTGGACCCGCCACCACCAGATCTGGGTCACTGAACACCCCAGGGATGCTTTTCGCCAGCTTATCAACCTGATCCCTAAGAGGAGCCAGCGCCTCAGAAATAGCCAGAGAGAGGGCTTGGTCCACTGCTGGAGGGAGAAGTTGGGGGCCATTCCTCCTCCACTTCCTGGTAGGAGGAGTAAAAATGGTCTTCTGGAGAAGACATGATAGCAGAGGGTGTGAGCACAGAACAAATGCCCTTAAAATCCTTAAGACAGCCCCCTCGCCGGTGCTCCAACAGCTGGGCTTTCCCGAAGCTGTTATAAGAATAGACTGATGCGCAATACCAATTACCACCACCAGGTGGCGCTGGTCACTAACGTGGTCGTGTGGGGAAATCACCGCGTAGCGGTAGTCAAAATTAGGCGAGGTTGGCCGGGAATCAAGCGGACACTAAAGGAGTGACCGGATTCCCAAACGCGCGTAAAGACCAGCGGGAGCGCCGACGGAGCTGCCTCGCCGGACCAGACGCGCCTGACAGATCTCACCGTGCGCAGAGCACACAGCGGGAGAAACTGCGAGGGGGAGAACGTGCTCGGGCAAGAGCCTGCTGCGCAGGGAATATGAAACAATACCAAGGCAATAATGCTAATAACGTGCACAAGAAACCGCTATACAAACAGCAACAACGTCAGATTAAGCCAAGAATGTAAGGAATGCACTTAACTGACGAGCAGTGAAGAAAGAGGAAGCGGAAGGGACGTCACGATATTATTAGACTTTATGATATGTGATATGATTGGACTATAGTTGCATTGGAGACTACCCCCTAATGGTTCATGGGTTGTGTAGTCTTTTGTTTAATGATTGTTGTGTTACGCTTTCTTTGAACTGCTATGCAAATAAAGTGAGGAAAGATATGCATAATCCTCGCCTCCGTCCTGCCATAGAATTCATTAAACTTTATTTGATCTGATTTAGAAACATAGATCATAAAAGTGTACATAAAAACAGTAAATCCTCTTTCCTACAATACAGTGAGAATTAATTAAAACCAGTAGGTAAAAACGGGTGTTACAAAGCCCGGTTCAGAGCAACTTCAGGTTAACAGAATCGTAAAGTTCAATGTTTCGCAAGATCAATCTCATGTACTTCGTGCAAAATACGCAATAAGGGGTCCAAGTAAGATGTAACGCTCCAATACCTGACCAGTTTGCACTATATAAAACTGCAGAAAATCTAAAAATAAAAAGTGTTTTGCACACTTCTGTCATTGGGCTATATGTGGGCTACCTCTGGGTGATATTTGTGCCACATTTGGGCTCTTTTTTCTCTGGTGGCCATCTTGGGCGATTTATTTGTTATGAAGTTTCCTAATTTCGTCATTTACTGCAGTCTCCTCAGTAGGAAATGCTTTCAGTTTTTTACTTTGATTTCATCAAGAAGGCATTCAGATGTGTCACACATTTGCCATAAATTCAGAATGTTAGCACTCTAGTTGTTCATTAGATCACTGTAGTAAAGCTACTGCTCACCAGGGAGTTAACTGGAAGTCTACTGCTGGTATTGAAAGTGATTGTTTCAGTCTGCATGTCAGAATTTTCTAATGAAATAGAAGAGGATTTGAGATCTCACTTAAAACATGCCCTAAATTTTCTTTCTGCAGCACTAACCATAATTTCTATGGCAAAATGAACCCCCTCATTTTGTTCCTTTTTAAATTAAATGTTTTAAGTGTTATCAGTTTATTCCAATCAAGATGGCTTCAGGTGTGCCATACTTTTGTCATAAGTAAGACTGTTAGCGCTCTAGTTGTTCTTTAGAACACTCTGGGAAGCTGCAGTAGAACACAAAGGCATCAACTGACAGGCTGCTCCTGTTGAAATATAACAGGAAGATATTTGAGATCTCACTTAAAACATGTCCTAATTTTTCTTTCTACAGCACTAACCATAATTTCTATGGCAAAATGAACCCCTCATTTTGTTCCTTTTTAAATTAAATGTTTTAAGTGTTACCAGTTTATTCCAATCAAAATGGCTTCAGGTGTGCCATACTTTTGTCATAAGTAAGACTGTTAGCTCTCTAGTTGTTCTTTAGACCACTCTGGGAAGCTGCAGTAGAACACAAAGGCATCAACTGACAGGCTGCTCCTGTTGAAATATAACAGGAAGATATTTGAGATCTCACTTAAAACATGTCCTAATTTTTCTTTCTACAGCACTAACCATAATTTCTATGACAAAATGAACCCCCTCATTTTGTTCCTTTTTAAATTAAATGTTTTAAGAGTTACCAGTTTATTCCAATCAAGATGGCTTCAGGTGTGCCATAATTTTGTCATAAGTAAGACTGTTAGCGCTCTAGTTGTTCTTTAGAACACTCTGGGAAGCTGCAGTAGAACACAAAGGCATCAACTGACAGGCTGCTCCTGTTGAAATATAACAGGAAGATATTTGAGATCACACTTGAAACATGTCCTAATTTTTCTTTCTACAGCACTAACCATAATTTCTATGACAAAATGAACCCCATCATTTTGTTCCTTTTTAAATTAAATGTTTTAAGTGTTACCAGTTTATTCCAATCAAGATGGCTTCAGGTGTGCCATACGTTTGTCATAAGTAAGGCTGTTAGCACTCTAGTTGTTCTTTAGAACACTCTGGGAAGCTGCAGTAGAACACAAAGGAATCAACTGACAGTCTCTGCCCTTGTTGGATGTACATGTTTTACTGAGAATGTCAGACTTCATTCTCACATGACTGAGAAAGATAATGTGAATTTACAGAAAATATGCTCTCATTTTAGCTTCTGGAGCTCCTTCCAAAACTGTATGGGACAAGCATGTGAAAATAGTTTTCTCTCAAACATGATTCATGATATCCCAGCAGAAGGTTTTTCACAGGGTAAAATCACCTTAGAACACACCACAATTCCTGAAATCAGTATGGTACCATCAACAAATGAATTCTAATGTAACTAAAGTCTGTTATCACCCTTTATAGTTCTCCTTTTGGTAACCCTCAAAATCTTCGATTCACTACAATGCATTTCAATGGGGTACTATCATTTATATTGGTCCCAAGATGGCTGCCAGCAATTCCAGGATGAAGTGCTGACAGCCAATCAGATTTCACGATGACATGTGTGGTTAGGCTCTGCCCAGATATATATGTGTTTTCTTTTTCAAATTTCTCAGGAACTACTGAATGGATTTACACCATTTAAGCAAAAGGCACGACTCTGAACCAAGGGCTACCTTGTTGCCAAATTTGGTGTAATTCCGTTCAGCAGTTCGGGCTGTAGCTGCGATGAAAGGTTCCTATGGAAAATTGCATGGGGAAAACATGTTTTGGGACCCCCTTTTTTCTCGGCCCCCACTTGACGAATCACCCCGAGACTTTCAAGACAGGAGCTGACCGGAGCGGGCTACAAGTTTTGAAAATTTCGCGAAGATTCGTCAACCGGCGCCAAAGTTATTTCAAATAGAATGTTGCGGATTTCCTATGGAAAATAGGTCCTAACTATAACTATCTACTGGCGACCGCCAGTAGATAATATATATATATATATATATATTATCTACTGGCGGTCGCCAGTAGATAGTTATAGTTAAAACCTATTTTCCATAGGAAATCCGCGACATTCTATTTGAAATAACTCTCTTGCCGGTTGACGTATCTTCGCAAAATTTTCAAACTTTGTGGGGCGCTCCGGTCCGCTCCTACCCTGAAAGTCTCGGGGTGATTCGTCAAGCGGGGCCGAGAAAAAGGGGGTCTCAAAACGCGTTTTCCCCATTCATTTTTCCATAGGAAACTTTAGACACGGCTACAGCCTAAACTGCTGAACGGAATTACACCAAATTTGGCAAAGAGGTAGTTCTTGGTTCAGAAAGAACCCTTTTTGTTAAATGGTGTAAATCCGTTCAGTAGTTGCTGAGAAAATCAAAAGTAAAAGTACATATATATCTATGGGCACGGAGGATCCGCGCACCCTGCGCGCACCGTCCCGATCACGAGCTGCATGTTAATTGGCTGTCAGCTGGCTGTCAACATTCCGATTCAGGAAATGTTGGCAGCCATTTTGTCCCTCGGTAGAACCAAGGGACAGAAACAAGTGCGCAAAGCGTACAAAGGGGGCAGGGTAGAAACACCCTGACCCCCTAGGTCTGCTCAGGGGGTCCCATAAGGACCCCCTGGGCAGAAAAAAGCATTTTTAAAAAAAAGGGCCCCCCAAGCCCCGGGGACCGCCACCCCCCGGGGCTTTCATTTTAAAATGGTGCGGGAGGGCACTCGGCCCTCCCGCAGCCCCGAAGACCACCACCTCCCCAGGGCTTCTTTTTTAAAAAAAATCCTGTGTGGGAGGGCTTGAGCCACCCCACACGCCCCGGGACCGCCACCTCCCGGGGCACTAAGAATTTAAAATGGGGGTCCGTTTTGGACCCTCGAAGCCCCGGGGACCACCACCTCCCCGGGCTGTGCACTTGAGGGAGGGGGCCGCGCGGCCCCCTCCTGGAGCCCTTGATGGCCCTGGGGACCGCCACCCCCAGGGCCGGCTCCTGCAGTGTCCCGGGTGCCTACCCCGGGACACTGCTGTTTGCAATGACAGGACGGGAGCCTCGCGGCTCCCGTCCTGTCATTGCAAACTGCTTTGATTTTGGAAGAGAGAGCAGGAAACCTGCTCTCTCTTCCAATATCTAAGCAAATTGCTTTTCCACACGGGGAGCTGCATGTCAGCAGCTCCCCATGTGGAAAAGCAATGCCGGCTCTCGAGGACGCGGGAGCCGGCGGGACCGTGGGGGCATTGGGGCTCCCCTCACGGTCTCCATTATTATGTATAGGCCCCGGGGGATGGGGTCCCCGGGAGAATATAAATTAATGGTAGGAGCTATCAAAAATTTTACGGAGAAATAAGGAGTCGCGCACCCAGCGCGCCGCTCAGCGCGGCCCCTAGTGTGAACGTGTTGGGTGCGCGACTCCCAGCGCGGCCCCCTGGTGTAAACGCGTTGGGTGCGCGACTCCAAGGTAAACGCGTTGGGTGCGCGAATCCCCCAAATATTTAAAAAATTAAGTAAATATACATGAAGTATATATGTTTATATCTTGGGTGGCTCTAAAAGAGCCCTTGTGTTTATTGATAGATTATGGTACCTACAAGTAAGTACCGATGCAGAGTCTAAAGTTGATGAGAAAGACTCTGTTACCCTCATCTGTAAAATGTACACCGTCTCTCCTATAGATGCCATCCATATTAAAACGCAGATTGTTGTTGAAAATGGACCCCATCCTATAATCTCTGAGATAAGCAGAAACAGCTTTATTGACATGTTTCCTAGCTTTCTCAAACTGTGGACAAAAATGATTGGACCACTGCCATTTCTGTCTTTGGCATATGTTCGAATAGACAAAGGCAGTTTGGGGGAAAAGTGACATGAATTCTGCAAAGGTGTCCTTCATAAGCATTTCCAGACCTACCCCAGTCAAAGTGCCTAGGTCATTGCCACCACAGTGCACAATTATGAGGTCAGGGTGTTGGAGATGCAAAAAGGATTTAACCAATGGCATCAATTGGTGCCACTTTAATCCTCTCTGACCAATCCATTTAATGTCTACATTTGGCAAAGCTAAATCTTTGTCAATACCTCTGCTTTCAGCATACCTTTGCACCAGAAAACATAGCTGTGTCCCACAATCCACACTGAAAGCATCTTGAAGGGATCAATGTAGGTAATAAAAAGATGTCTGTAGCTGAGGTAGGTAGGAGGGAAAATGAAATCTATCTAAAATGGTGGACAACATGCTGTTTTTAAGAAAGTAGAGATTTGATTGGCTGTTTAAGAACACTCTACATTCTAATATAGGGTGCATTTTTCTTTGTTTAGAAAGCATGTTTATTATTGGTTACAATGAAAAGTTTTAAAGGTACAGCAGAAAGAATAAGTGAATGCTTTGCAAAGCCAACCACACCTGCTGTTGTCATTTGCAACATTGTGTGGTGAACTTGTGACCTGGCAGCTAAGTTGAATGTTGCATGAGCTGTTGCTATGGAAACTGATATTCAGAACAAGGGGGAAGATGTCAGTTGAAAAGTATTATTCTCTATGACCAATGGAAATTCGTTTTACAATTTGAAAAACACTGGGAAGTCATGTGTATATGTATGAAAAATTAGAGGGAAAGTTTGCCATTACTGGTTTTATATTGGAGAGTGTGCTTATCTACATTCTGTGCGAAAAAGAAAATCCTGACTGAGTGTGTGAGATTTTTAATTCAACAGATTTATTTAATAGGTGAGTTATATATTTTGGACGTTTATTTAAAAAAGATTTGATAGTTTAATGAAACTGTGTTTTTTGAAATATATTATTAAATGTACTGATTATTTTTATTGTATTTGATGTTTGTTTTAAAAATAGTATGGGGCAGTTTTAGAAGCCTCTTGCGCCACTTTTGCATCACTTTTAACATGGGAAAAGTGACGCAAATGTGGCGCAAGGGGCTTGTAAATCTGCCCCTTTGTATAGTAATATATATATTTTAAACTGTGTTGAAAGGTATAGTTGAATAATTATTTATTCTACTATCCTGTTGTCAAGTTTCTGTAGTATTAGAACTCAGTCACTGCTTATGGATTTGCAGAATGATTCAGGCATTCACACTACCAATGCTGTAGTGAAATGTGTAGAATGTATGCAGTCACCTAACCTCTTCCAGACTAGTGCATCTCTTTTGCTAAAGCACAGGGAATAGTTTTGGTTCTCTAGAATCACACTGTGAGTATGTGTGCACTTCTGCAACTATTGTGACAGAAGCTTGTGATTACTTTATGTCTTTGCTGACACATAACTGCATAAAAGTCTAACCTGTTGTCAAGTTTCAGTAGTAGTATAACTTAGTTACTGCTTATGGATTTGCAAAATGAGTCAGGCATTCACATTAGCAGTGCTGTAGTGAAATGTGTAGAATGTATGTAGTCACCTAAAATTCACTGAAAAAACCATAGGTTTCAGACATGTTATAGTTAGAAATTAGCATTTAAAAAACCTTTGAAATTCACTGAAAAAACCATAGGTTTCAGGCACGTTATAGTTAGAAATTAGCATTTAAAAAACCTTTGAAATTCACTGAAAAACCATAGGTTTTAGGGACAGTTATAGTTACTTGGACATTGCACTCGTACAAAACCCGTGAAATTCCCCCGTTATAGTTAGTTCAGCTAACTATAACTCGCGCTCCGCAATGCACTGCTGATGACGTCACATATTACATCACTCATGACATGGTCAGTGACATCACTGATGACATCACTGATGACATCTCAAATGACATCACTGATGACATCAACCATGTGATAATTTCATGCATCTTCTCACACCCTAATATAACTTTTGATACACCCACTCTAAATTACAGACTGCCATTCTCAAAAACAAAGACACTCCAACACCAATAACTACATACCCACTCACTGATTCTTAGGTCTACACACACATCCACTCACTCACCCGTACAGTCACTCATACTTACGGTCACTCAGTACAGGACTATCATATGCACTCATACACCTATATAAACACTGACACACCGCCACTCATCCATAGAGGTAATCACACACCTAGTCAGTCATGCAAAAATTTAATCACACACCCATTTACTCACCTATACAGTTATACACACACCAGCTCACTTACTCATACAAATACTAGCACATTCTTACGCTCTTATACAATAACTGATACAAGCACACACGCATCCATACAGCCACTCTCACAATCACACACTCTCACGTATAGCCTTTTAAATACTCTAACACATATATATACTTCCTTTTACATATGTAGTTACTCGCACATGTACCACTGAGATATACATTCACTCACTAACACACCCATACACACACTCACCCACCCAAGCAGTCCATCACAGACGCACTCTTCAAATCATGCACCCAGTGAATCACCCACTCACACATCTATGTACAGAGTCGCACACACCCCACCCACACAAACACTCAGGCACCCATACAGATACTCAGACAACCAATCAATAACTCATATAGACACTCATGTAGCTATTCACAAACCCATGCAGCCACTTACACAGCAACAGACAGACGGATACAGACATTCACCCAGTTTAGTCACTAACCCATGCATTCAGTAAGATAAGTTTAATCACTCACTTATACAGTTAGTCACGCACCTACTAAATCATCCATTCAGACACTTATACACCCACTCACTCTTCAATACGCCTTTCCCTATATATATTAAACATATTTAAACTTTACAGAAACACACAGTCACTGGATGATGTCATCAGTGATATCATCAGTGATGTCATTTGAGATGTCATCAGTGATGTCACTGACCATGTCATGAGTGATGTAATATGTGACATCATCAGCAGTGCATTGCGGGCGCGAGTTATAGTTAGCTGAACTAACTATAACGGGGGAATTTCACGGGTTTTGTACGAGTGCAATGTCCAAGTAACTATAACTGTCCCTAAAACCTATGGTTTTTTCAGTGAATATATATATATATATATATATATATATATACACACATCCATATATTATCTACTGGCGGTCGCCAGTAGATAGTTATAGTTAGGACCTATTTTCCATAGGAAATCCGCGACATTCTATTTGAAATAGCTCTTGCGTCGGTTGACGAATCTTCGCGAAATTTTCAAACTTTATGGCCCGCTCCGGTCCGCTCCTACCCTGAAAGTTTCGGGTGATTCGTCAAGCGGGGGCCGAGAAAAAGGGGGTCCCAAAACGTGTTTTCCCCATTCATTTTCCCATAGGAAACTTTAGACACGGCTACAGCCCGAACTGCTGAACGGAATTACACAAAATTTGGCAAAGAGGTAGTTCTTGGTTCAGAAAGAACCCTTTTTGTTAAATGGTGTAAATCCGTTCAGTAGTTGCGGAGAAATTAAAAAAATAAGAGTCAGAAAATCAATTTCCCATAGGAAACTTTATGCAAGGCTACAGCCCGAACTGCTGAACGGAATTACACCAAATTTGGCAAAGAGGTAGTTCTTGGTTCAGAAAGAACCCTTTTTGTTAAATGGTGTAAATCCGTTCAGTAGTTGCTGAGAAAATCAAAAGTAAAAACACATATATATCTGGGCGGAGCCTAACCACACATGTCATCGTGAGATCTGATTGGCTGTCAGCACTTCATCCTGGAATTGCTGGCAGCCATCTTGGGACCAATATAAATGATAGTACCGCATTGAAATGCATTGTAGTGAATCAAAGATTTTGAGGGTTACCAAAAGGAGAACTATAAAGGGTGATAACAGACTTTAGTTACATTAGAATTCATTTGTTGATGGTACCATACTAATTTCAGGAATTGTGGTGTGTTCTAAGGTGATTTTACCCTGTGAAAAACCTTCTGCTGGGATATCATGAATCATGTTTGAGAGAAAACTATTTTCACATGCTTGTCCCATACAGTTTTGGAAGGAGCTCCAGAAGCTAAAATGAGAGCATATTTTCTGTAAATTCACATTATCTTTCTCAGTCATGTGAGAATGAAGTCTGACATTCTCAGTAAAACATGTACATCCAACAAGGGCAGAGACTGTCAGTTGATTCCTTTGTGTTCTACTGCAGCTTCCCAGAGTGTTCTAAAGAACAACTAGAGTGCTAACAGCCTTACTTATGACAAAAGTATGGCACACCTGAAGCCATCTTGATTGGAATAAACTGGTAACACTTAAAACATTTAATTTAAAAAGGAACAACATGATGGGGTTCATTTTGTCATAGAAATTATGGTTAGTGCTGTAGAAAGAAAATTAGGACATGTTTCAAGTGTGATCTCAAATATCTTCCTGTTATATTTCAACAGGAGCAGCCTGTCAGTTGATGCCTTTGTGTTCTACTGCAGCTTCCCAGAGTGTTCTAAAGAACAACTAGAGTGCTAACAGTCTTACTTATGACAAAAGTATGGCACACCTGAAGCCATCTTGATTGGAATAAACTGGTAACACTTAAAACATTTAATTTTAAAAGGAACAAAATGAGGGGGTTCATTTTGCCATAGAAATTATGGTTAGTGCTGTAGAAAGAAAAATTAGGACATGTTTTAAGTGAGATCTCAAATATCTTCCTGTTATATTTCAACAGGAGCAGCCTGTCAGTTGATGCCTTTGTGTTCTACTGCAGCTTCCCAGAGTGTTCTAAAGAACAACTAGAGTGCTAACAGCCTTACTTATGACAAAAGTATGGCACACCTGAAGCCATCTTGATTGGAATAAACTGGTAACACTTAAAACATTTAATTTAAAAAGGAACAAAATGAGGGGGTTCATTTTGCCATAGAAATTATGGTTAGTGCTGCAAAAAGAAAATTTAGTGCATGTTTTAAGTGAGATCTCAAATCCTCTTCTATTTCATTAGAAAATTCTGACATGCAGACTGAAACAATCACTTTCAATACCAGCAGTAGACTTCCAGTTAACTCCTTGGTGAGCAGTAGCTTTACTACAGTGATCTAATGAACAACTAGAGTGCTAACATTCTGAATTTATGGCAAATGTGTGACACATCTGAATGCCTTCTTGATGGAATCAAAGTAAAAAACTGAAAGCATTTCCTACTGAGGAGACTGCAGTAAATGAGGAAATTAGGAAACTTCATAACAAAGAAGTCTTCCAAGATGGCCACCAGTGAAAAAAGAGCCCAAATGTAGCACAAATATTACCCAGATGTAGCCCACATATAGCCCAATGACAAAAGTGTGAAAAACACTTTTTATGTTTAGTTTTTTGTAGTTTTATGTAGTGCAGACTGGTCAGGTATTGGAGCGTTGCATCTTAAAACATGACCCCCTACACTACAAAAACACCACTGCACTACCCTAAACCCAAAAACACTACCCCCAGCATGACCCCCTACACTACACAAGCACCACTGCACTATCCTAAACCATAAAACACTACCCCCAGCATGACCCCCTACACTACACAAACACCACTGCACTACCCTAAACCCTAAAACACTACCCCAACACCACTGCACTAACCTAAATCCTAAAACACTACCCCAGCACGACCCCCTACACAACCCAAACACCACTGCACTACCCTAAAACATGACCCCCTACACTACACAAACACCACTGCACTACCCTAAACCCTAAAACACTACCCCCAGCATGACCCCCTACACTACACAAGCACCACTGCACTACCCTAAACCCTAAAACACTACCCCCAGCACGACCCCCTACACTACACAAACACCACTGCACTACCTTAAACCCTAAAACACTACCCCCAGCACGACCCCTACACTACCCAAACACCACTGCACTACCCTAAAACATGACCCCTACACTACACAAACACCACTGCACTACCCTAAACCCTAAAACACTACCCCCAGCACGACCCCCTACACTGCCCGAACACCACTGCACTGCCCTAAACCCTGAAACACCAGCCCCTGCACGACCCCCTACACTGCCTGAACACCACTGCACTGCCCTAAACCCTGAAACACCAACCCTAGCATGACCCCCTACACTGCCCGAACACCACTGCACTGCCCTAAACCCTGAAACACCACCCCTTCACGACCCCCTACACTGCCCGAACACCACTGCACTGCCCTAAACCCTGAAAAACCACCCCCAGCACGCCCCTACACTGCCCGAACACCACTGCACTGCCCTAAACCCTGAAACACTACCCCCAGCAAGACCTCCTACACTGCCCGAACACCACTGCACTGCCCTAAACCCTGAAACATCACCCCCAGCAAGACCCCCTACACTGCCCGAACACCACTGCCCTAAACCCTGAAACACCACCCCCAGCACGACCCCCTACACTGCCCGAACACCACTGCACTGCCCTAAACCCTGAAACACCACCCCCAGCACGACCCCCTACACTGCCCGAACACCACTGCACTGCCCTAAACCCTGAAACACCAACCCCTGCACGACCCCCAACACTGCCCGAACACTACTGCACTGCCCTAAACCCTGAAACACCATCCCCAGCACGACCCCCTACACTGCACGAACACCACTGCACTGCCCTAAACCCTGAAACACTACCCCCAGCAAGACCCCCTACACTGCCCGAACACCACTGCACTGCCCTAAACCCTGAAACATCACCCCCAGCAAGACCCCCTACACTGCCCGAACACCACTGCCCTAAACCCTGAAACACCACCCCCAGCAAGACCCCCTACACTGCCCGAACACCACTGCACTGCCCTAAACCCTGAAACACCAGCCCCAGCATGACCCCTACACTGCCCGAACACCACTGCACTGCCCTAAACCCTGAAAACCACCCCCAGCACGACCCCCTACACTGCCAGAACACCACTGCACTGCCCTAAACCCTGAAACACCACCCCCTGCATGACCTCCTACACTGCCGGAACACCACTGCACTGCCCTAAACCCTGAAACACCACGCCCAGCACGACCCCCTACACTGCCCGAACACCACTGCACTGCCCTAAACTCTGAAACATCAACCCCAGCAAGACCCCTACACTGCCTGAACACCACTGCCCTAAACCCTGAAACACCACCCCCTACACTGCACGAACACCACTGCACTGCCCTAAACCCTGAAACACCACCTCCAGCAAAACCCCCTACACTGCCTGAACACCATTGCTCTGCCCTAAATCCTGAAACACTAGCCCCAGCACGACCCCCTACACTGCCCGAACACCACTGCACTGCCCTAAACCCTGAAACACCACCCCCAGCACGACCCCCTACACTGCCCGAACACCACTGCACTGCCCTAAACCCTGAAACACCAGCCCCAGCAAGACCCCTTACACTGCCCGAACACCACTGCACTGCCCTAGACTCTGGAACACCAGCCCCAGCAAGACCCCCTACACTGCCCGAACACCACTGCACTGCCCTAAACCCTGAAACACCAGCCCCAGCATGACCCCCTACACTGCCCGAACACCACTGCACTGCCCTAAACCCTGAAACACCAGCCCCAGCACGACCACCTACACTGCCCGAACACCACTGCACTGCCCTAAACCCTGAAACACCAGCCCCAGCACAACCCCTACACTGCCCGAACACCACTGCACTGCCCTAAACCCTGAAACACCAGCCCCAGCACGACCCCCTACACTGCCTGAACACCACTGTACTGCCCTAAACCCTGAAACACCAGCCCCAGCACGACCCCCTACACTGCCCGAACACCACTGCACTGCCCTAAACCCTGAAACACCACCCCCTGCATGACCCCCTACACTGCCCGAACACCACTGCACTGCCCTAAACCCTGAAACACCACCCCTGCACCACCCCCTACACTGCCCGAACACCACTGCACTGCCCTAAACCCTGAAACACCACCCCCTGCACCGCCCCCTACACTGCCCGAACACCACTGCACTGCCCTAAACCCTGAAACACCACCCCCAGCACGACCCCCTTTACTGCTCGAACTCCACTGCACTGCCCCAAACCCTGAAACACCCCCCCAGCACGACCCCCTACACTGCCCAAACACCACTGCCCTAAACCCTGAAACACCACCCCTGCACGACCCCCTACACTGCCCGAACACCACTGCACTGCCCTAAACCCTGAAACACCACCCCTACACTGCCCGAACACCACTGCACTGCCCTAGACCCTGAAACACCACCCCAGCACCACCCCCTACACTGCCCGAACACCACTGCACTGCCCTAAACCCTAAAACACCACCCCCAGCATTACCCCCTATACTGCCCAAACACCACTGCACTGCCCTAAACCCTAGAACACTACCCCCAGCATGACCCCGTACACTACCCGAACACCACTGCACTACCCTAAACCCTAAAACACTCCCCCAGCACGACCCCCTACACTACCCGAACACCACTGCACTGCCCTAAACCCTAAAACACTCCCCCAGCACGACCCCCTACACTACCCAAACACCACTGCACTGCCCTAAACCCTAAAACACTACCCCCGCATGACCCCCTACACTACACAAACACCACTGCACTACCCTAAACCCTAAAACACTACCCCCAGCACGACCCCCTACACTGCCCGAACACCACTGCACTGCCCTAAACCCTGAAACACCAGCCCCTGCACGACCCCCTACACTGCCTGAACACCACTGCACTGCCCTAAACCCTGAAACACCAACCCTAGCATGACCCCCTACACTGCCCGAACACCACTGCACTGCCCTAAACCCTGAAACACCACCCCTTCACGACCCCCTACACTGCCCGAACACCACTGCACTGCCCTAAACCCTGAAAACCACCCCCAGCACGCCCCCTACACTGCCCGAACACCACTGCACTGCCCTAAACCCTGAAACACTACCCCCAGCAAGACCTCCTACACTGCCCGAACACCACTGCACTGCCCTAAACCCTGAAACATCACCCCCAGCAAGACCCCCTACACTGCCCGAACACCACTGCCCTAAACCCTGAAACACCACCCCCAGCACGACCCCCTACACTGCCCGAACACCACTGCACTGCCCTAAACCCTGAAACACCACCCCCAGCACGACCCCCTACACTGCCCGAACACCACTGCACTGCCCTAAACCCTGAAACACCACCCCTGCACGACCCCCTACACTGCCCGAACACTACTGCACTGCCCTAAACCCTGAAACACCATCCCCAGCACGACCCCCTACACTGCACGAACACCACTGCACTGCCCTAAACCCTGAAACACTACCCCCAGCAAGACCCCCTACACTGCCCGAACACCACTGCACTGCCCTAAACCCTGAAACATCACCCCCAGCAAGACCCCCTATACTGCCCGAACACCACTGCCCTAAACCCTGAAACACCACCCCCAGCAAGACCCCCTACACTGCCCGAACACCACTGCACTGCCCTAAACCCTGAAACACCAGCCCCAGCATGACCCCTACACTGCCCGAACACCACTGCACTGCCCTAAACCCTGAAAACCACCCCCAGCACGACCCCCTACACTGCCAGAACACCACTGCACTGCCCTAAACCCTGAAACACCACCCCTGCATGACCTCCTACACTGCCGGAACACCACTGCACTGCCCTAAACCCTGAAACACCACGCCCAGCACGACCCCCTACACTGCCCGAACACCACTGCACTGCCCTAAACTCTGAAACATCAACCCCAGCAAGACCCCTACACTGCCTGAACACCACTGCCCTAAACCCTGAAACACCACCCCCTACACTGCACGAACACCACTGCACTGCCCTAAACCCTGAAACACCACCTCCAGCAAAACCCCCTACACTGCCTGAACACCATTGCTCTGCCCTAAATCCTGAAACACTAGCCCCAGCACGACCCCCTACACTGCCCGAACACCACTGCACTGCCCTAAACCCTGAAACACCACCCCCAGCACGACCCCCTACACTGCCCGAACACCACTGCACTGCCCTAAACCCTGAAACACCAGCCCCAGCAAGACCCCTTACACTGCCCGAACACCACTGCACTGCCCTAGACTCTGGAACACCAGCCCCAGCAAGACCCCCTACACTGCCCGAACACCACTGCACTGCCCTAAACCCTGAAACACCAGCCCCAGCATGACCCCCTACACTGCCCGAACACCACTGCACTGCCCTAAACCCTGAAACACCAGCCCCAGCACGACCACCTACACTGCCCGAACACCACTGCACTGCCCTAAACCCTGAAACACCAGCCCCAGCACAACCCCCTACACTGCCCGAACACCACTGCACTACCCTAAACCCTGAAACACCAGCCCCAACACGACCCCCTACACTGCCTGAACACCACTGTACTGCCCTAAACCCTGAAACACCAGCCCCAGCACGACCCCCTACACTGCCCGAACACCACTGCACTGCCCTAAACCCTGAAACACCACCCCCTGCATGACCCCCTACACTGCCCGAACACCACTGCACTGCCCTAAACCCTGAAACACCACCCCCTGCACCACCCCTACACTGCCCGAACACCACTGCACTGCCCTAAACCCTGAAACACCACCCCTGCACCGCCCCCTACACTGCCCGAACACCACTGCACTGCCCTAAACCCTGAAACACCACCCCCAGCACGACCCCCTTTACTGCTCGAACTCCACTGCACTGCCCCAAACCCTGAAACACCCCCCAGCACGACCCCCTACACTGCCCAAACACCACTGCCCTAAACCCTGAAACACCACCCCCTGCACGACCCCCTACACTGCCCGAACACCACTGCACTGCCCTAAACCCTGAAACACCACCCCTACACTGCCCGAACACCACTGCACTGCCCTAGACCCTGAAACACCACCCCAGCACCACCCCCTACACTGCCCGAACACCACTGCACTGCCCTAAACCCTAAAACACCACCCCCAGCATTACCCCCTATACTGCCCAAACACCACTGCACTGCCCTAAACCCTAGAACACTACCCCCAGCATGACCCCCTACACTACCCGAACACCACTGCACTACCCTAAACCCTAAAACACTCCCCCAGCATGACCCCCTACACTACCCGAACACCACTGCACTGCCCTAAACCCTAAAACACTCCCCCAGCACGACCCCCTACACTACCCAAACACCACTGCACTGCCCTAAACCCTAAAACACTACCCCCGCATGACCCCCTACACTACACAAACACCACTGCACTACCCTAAACCCTAAAACACTACCCCCAGCACGACCCCCTACACTGCCCGAACACCACTGCACTGCCCTAAACCCTGAAACACCAGCCCCTGCACGACCCCCTACACTGCCTGAACACCACTGCACTGCCCTAAACCCTGAAACACCAACCCTAGCATGACCCCCTACACTGCCCGAACACCACTGCACTGCCCTAAACCCTGAAACACCACCCCCTTCACGACCCCCTACACTGCCCGAACACCACTGCACTGCCCTAAACCCTGAAAAACCACCCCCAGCACGCCCCTACACTGCCCGAACACCACTGCACTGCCCTAAACCCTGAAACACTACCCCCAGCAAGACCTCCTACACTGCCCGAACACCACTGCACTGCCCTAAACCCTGAAACATCACCCCCAGCAAGACCCCCTACACTGCCCGAACACCACTGCCCTAAACCCTGAAACACCACCCCCAGCACGACCCCCTACACTGCCCGAACACCACTGCACTGCCCTAAACCCTGAAACACCACCCCCAGCACGACCCCCTACACTGCCCGAACACCACTGCACTGCCCTAAACCCTGAAACACCACCCCTGCACGACCCCCTACACTGCCCGAACACTACTGCACTGCCCTAAACCCTGAAACACCATCCCCAGCACGACCCCCTACACTGCACGAACACCACTGCACTGCCCTAAACCCTGAAACACTACCCCCAGCAAGACCCCTACACTGCCCGAACACCACTGCACTGCCCTAAACCCTGAAACATCACCCCCAGCAAGACCCCTATACTGCCCGAACACCACTGCCCTAAACCCTGAAACACCACCCCCAGCAAGACCCCCTACACTGCCCGAACACCACTGCACTGCCCTAAACCCTGAAACACCAGCCCCAGCATGACCCCTACACTGCCCGAACACCACTGCACTGCCCTAAACCCTGAAAACCACCCCCAGCACGACCCCCTACACTGCCAGAACACCACTGCACTGCCCTAAACCCTGAAACACCACCCCCTGCATGACCTCCTACACTGCCGGAACACCACTGCACTGCCCTAAACCCCTGAAACACCACGCCCAGCACGACCCCCTACACTGCCCGAACACCACTGCACTGCCCTAAACTCTGAAACATCAACCCCAGCAAGACCCCCTACACTGCCTGAACACCACTGCCCTAAACCCTGAAACACCACCCCCTACACTGCACGAACACCACTGCACTGCCCTAAACCCTGAAACACCACCTCCAGCAAAACCCCCTACACTGCCTGAACACCATTGCTCTGCCCTAAATCCTGAAACACTAGCCCCAGCACGACCCCTACACTGCCCGAACACCACTGCACTGCCCTAAACCCTGAAACACCACTCCCAGCACGACCCCCTACACTGCCCGAACACCACTGCACTGCCCTAAACCCTGAAACACCAGCCCCAGCAAGACCCCTTACACTGCCCGAACACCACTGCACTGCCCTAGACTCTGGAACACCAGCCCCAGCAAGACCCCCTACACTGCCCGAACACCACTGCACTGCCCTAAACCCTGAAACACCAGCCCCAGCATGACCCCCTACACTGCCCGAACACCACTGCACTGCCCTAAACCCTGAAACACCAGCCCCAGCACGACCACCTACACTGCCCGAACACCACTGCACTGCCCTAAACCCTGAAACACCAGCCCCAGCACAACCCCCTACACTGCCCGAACACCACTGCACTGCCCTAAACCCTGAAACACCAGCCCCAGCACGACCCCCTACACTGCCTGAACACCACTGTACTGCCCTAAACCCTGAAACACCAGCCCCAGCACGACCCCCTACACTGCCCGAACACCACTGCACTGCCCTAAACCCTGAAACACCACCCCTGCATGACCCCCTACACTGCCCGAACACCACTGCACTGCCCTAAACCCTGAAACACCACCCCCTGCACCACCCCTACACTGCCCGAACACCACTGCACTTCCCTAAACCCTGAAACACCACCCCCTGCACCGCCCCTACACTGCCCGAACACCACTGCACTGCCCTAAACCCTGAAACACCACCCCCAGCACGACCCCTTTACTGCTCGAACTCCACTGCACTGCCCCAAACCCTGAAACACCCCCCAGCACGACCCCCTACACTGCCCAAACACCACTGCCCTAAACCCTGAAACACCACCCCCTGCACGACCCCCTACACTGCCCGAACACCACTGCACTGCCCTAAACCCTGAAACACCACCCCTACACTGCCTGAACACCACTGCACTGCCCTAGACCCTGAAACACCACCCCAGCACCACCCCCTACACTGCCCGAACACCACTGCACTGCCCTAAACCCTAAAACACCACCCCAGCATTACCCCCTATACTGCCCAAACACCACTGCACTGCCCTAAACCCTAGAACACTACCCCCAGCATGACCCCCTACACTACCCAAACACCACTGCACTACCCTAAACCCTAAAACACTCCCCCAGCACGACCCCCTACACTACCCGAACACCACTGCACTGCCCTAAACCCTAAAACACTCCCCCCAGCACGACCCCCTACACTACCCAAACACCACTGCACTGCCCTAAACCCTAAAACACTACCCCCGCATGACCCCTACACTACCCAAACACCAATGCACTACCCTAATCCCTAAAACACTACCCCGCATGACCCCCTACACTACCCTAAACCCTAAAACACTACCCCTCGCACGACTCCCTACACTACCCAAAGACCACTGCACTACCCTAAACCCTAAAACACGACCTCCTACACTACACAAACACCACTGCACTACCCTAAACCCTAAAACACTACCCCCTACACTACACAAACACCACTGCACTACCCTAAACCCTAAAAACTACCCCCAGCACGAACCACTACACTACCCAAACACCACTGCACTACCCTAAACCCTAAAAACTACCCCCAGCAGTACCCCTACACTACCCAAACACCACTGCACTACCCTAAACCCTAAAACACTACCCCCAGCAGTACCCCCTACATTACCCAAACACCACTGCACAACCCTAAATCACTACCCCCAGCACGACCCCCTACACTACCCAAACACCACTGCACTACCCTAAAACACTACCCCCAGCACGACCTCCTACACTACCGAAACACCACTGCACTACCCTAAACCCTAAAACACTCCCCCAGCACAACTCCCTACACTACCTAAACACAACTGCACCATTTGTTACAGGCGTTGCAACGCAGGCCTGTGGTGCTTACTGGAAGTACCTAGTGGGCTAGTTGGGCCCCAGGGACCCTCAGGATTCAAGGTGACCTAATCCCCCAACTTAAAACGCACCACGGGGCGCGTTTGCACAGTGGTGAAGGGAGGGGGCGGGGCCTCAGGTGACATGTGCACAAACACGCCCTGTGGTGCGTTTTAAGTTGGGGAATTAATTCCCTTTGAATCCTGAGGGACCCTGGGGCCAACTAGCCCACCAGGTACCTTCAGTAAGCACAACAGAGTTGCGTTGCAGAGAGGTGAAAAAGGTGCGTGGCCTCGGAACGCCTCTCTGCAACTCAGCTCTGTGGTCCTAACTGTAGGTACCTGGGGGCTAGTTGGGCCCCAGGGACCCTCAGAATTCAAGGGGACTTAATCCGCAACTTAAAACGCGCCACGGGGTGCGTTTGCACACATGTCACCTCAGGCCCCCTCCCTTCACCACTGTGCAAACGCGCCCTGTAGCGCGTTTTAAGAGGTAGTTTTAATCCCCTGCCCTATTATGTACTAGGGACTTGCAGAGGAGGTCATGCTAATCACAGGGGTACCCCAACGCATAGTGTTCCCTAGTGTATGTAGGTGTTTTCACTGTATTCTAAGTGTTTTTTAGCATAGCACTGGCTCTAGTTAGTCAGAGTCAGTTACCACCAGTACCCGTCTGAAAAAGTTGTGGGCACAGGATGATTTTGCAACAAGGCCTCTTTCTGCTCCTCTGTTGGTTCTTTCTGCACATCTTTTGCTTCTTTCTGTGCGTTTTTTCTTCTTTCTTCACATGTCCTACCTCTGTAGGCATAGTTAGAAACTAGCATTTAAAAAAACCTTTGAAATTCACTTAAAAATCATAGGTTTCAGGCACGTTATAGTTAGAAATTAGCATTTAAAAAACCTTTGAAATTCACTGAAAAAACCATAGGTTTCAGACACGTTATAGTTAGAAATTAGCATTTAAAAAACCTTTGAAATTCACTGAAAAAACCATAGGTTTTAGGGACAGTTATAGTTAGTTGGACATTTCACTCGTACAAAACCATAGAAATTCCCCCGTTATAGTTAGTTCAGCTAACTATAACTCGCGCCCCCGCAATGCACTGCTGATGACGTCACATATTACATCACTCATGACATGGTCAGTGACATCACTCTTTGTCGGAGATCTTTTTCCCAAGCCATATAGGTGAAGTGCGTGTGAGGGACCCTCGTGGTATAGATGTGAGGTGATGTGAGGAGAAATAAAATGAGGCGAGGTGGTGCTACAAAATTTTAATGTGTGAGCCCACTCGTCTCAATTAAAACCAAATAAGGAAGTCACCACCGATTGTAATGGTCGGAGGTGTCTATGTGTACGTAGTCATGGTCAACATGTTTCTTGCCTCATGTGTAAAGATCACTCAGCAATTCTTCAGGATCTATAGTGATGCACTATCTACATGGGTGGTTGGTTATGGAAAATGAACCAATCACTCAGTTGACCTGTCAGTGAGTAACTTAATTATTCAAATCATAGGACCAACCCAGTTCTGGTTCAAGTCACGCCTCATCAATTATCAGGCAGAGCAACGATCGTTACAAAAGTTAACGTCATGTGTTTTCCTGGAAAACAGGTGTCGGGAACCTACCCTTCGCTCTTCCTCGTTGGGAGGAGAGCTGAGTGATTGGCTCATTTTCCATAACCACCTCCGACCATTACAAACAGCGGTGACTTCCTTACTTGGTTTTAATTGGGTTTAATCCATATAGTCTTTTCTTGGCCAAAGGACAATATTCCCACCTTTGTCCGAATTTCTAATTACTACTTTTCTGCTTTGTTTTTTTAAGACTAAAATTGAATTTCTTAATTTGTGCCACCACCTGTTCATTAAAAATATCCAATGAGTCCCTTGGCATGATTGGGTTAAAAGTCGATTTATTTTTAAAGGGTGTATAGGGTCTGGAGAATATACCTGATGGAGAGGTCTTTGGCATGGTTGCTTGTATAGAAACTTTGTTGAGTTCATCTTGACTAGAGCTTTTTCCAGGACAATTATGACCTTTGGGCTCCTTTACTGAGGATATAGCAATGGTAGGTCCACCCCCTCATGGAAAACAAGTATAATTGTTCCTATCCATAAAAAGGGGGATAAGAGTAGCCCAAAAAATTACAGGCCAATCTCCCTTTTAGACACCACAGCGAAACTCATGGGTCGACTACTTTTATCTAGGCTAGAGGCTTGGGTAGTTGATAAGGAAATACTAATGCATTCTTAGTATGGGTTTCAACAGGGCAAAGGCACTGTAGATCAGTGTCTGAACCTTTCATTGATTATTGATAAATATACCAGGGCTAAGGGTGGGAAAATCTATCTTGCCTTTATGGATCTTTCATCAGTGTTTGACTGTGTTTCCCACTCTAAGCTCTGGCATATTATGGAAGAGATGGGGATCAACCCTCCAATAATTGATTTTATCCGGCAACTATATACTGACGCTTCAGCTGTGGTCAGATATGGAAAAAACGGGGAATGTACCCGCCCTTTCAAGATCCTAAGGGGGGTAAGGCAGGGCTGTGTCCTCGCGCCGTTCCTATTCTCCATCTACACGAACGGTGTGGGGAAGGCCCTATTGGGTGTAACCCCCGATCTCCCTGTGTTTGAATCCATCCAGCTCCCAATTCTGGCATATGCAGACAATGCAGTCCTTATTGCCAGAACAGGGATAGGGCTGCAATGTCTTATGGCCTATGCGGCCTTCATGGACTCCCTTGACATGAAGGTTAATCAGTCAAAATCTTTTGTAATCATAGCCCGGGGTGGTGTTCGAGGTAAAACATCCCATCTCTACACAGAAACAGGGAAAATTGAGGTGGTTGAGTCTTTTCCCTATCTTGGGGTACTTTTTGATAAGAACCAAACTTGGTCACGCCTAGTTGATGCAAGGGCCATGGGCAAGGAGTGGAGCTTGACAACGCTAAAGGCATTTATGTCTAGGATGGGCATGAAACCTCTAGCTGCTGTCAAACATATCTATCAAGTGAAAACGAAGTCCGCGGCCACCTATGGAGCGGATGTTTGGGGCTCGGCACACACTGAATCATTACAATCCATTGAGGACAACATTTTTAAATCCCTGGTTTCTCTCCCGCAGTCAACATCTAACTATGTATTGCACTTGGAGTTGGGTTTACCATATATCACAGACTTAATCAGATTGGCCCCTCTGCTCTTGTGGTTTTCCATTTGGCGGAGGAACACTGTTCCCCTAACACACAGTATAATAAGAGACTGCCTCAGATTGGAAAACTACAAGAGAATTAGATGGATAAATTATGTCGAGCAAGAATTGACTTAGTTGGGGTTGAAAGATTTGTTCAAGGATCCAATGGCTTGTAGGCTGATATCAAGGCAAAGATTGGTGGACACATTTATGCTGAAGGCCCAATACACATGCAGGGAGAAGAACTACAGGAAGCAGTCAATTCTTGCCTATCAACCACTTTTATCTATGTCAGAAGGTGGATATCCCTACTTAGAGGAGGTTTCAATACCGCAACACAAATTCATATTACTGCGGTTTCGTTTAAATTTGTTACCACTGATGCTAGGGTTTCCATCGAAAAGGTTTAACCACTCAGATTTGATTAATTGTCCCTGCAATATGAACTCCGCCCAAACTGATCTTCACCTATTGTTTTTCTGTGGTCACTATCACAAGGAAAGGAAAAAGTACATTGCACCAATTTTAAAGAGCCCCAATTTTGAACAATGTAGGGTCGCATTATTTTTCTTAAAATCATTACCCGACCACTTAGTGTGCTTCTCGGTAGCATTATTCCTTTGGGCCTGCTTGAAAAAAGAAAGTCTCTGGGACCATAGCTTTCTCTGGCACTTTCTGACTTAGCTCCCCATATAAACAAAAAAACATTCTTTTAATCACACACTGTATTTTATTCTATATTTTATATGGCATTCTTTTGTATGTATATACTGAAACTTAAAATGAATTCTGTACCCTCTTTTATACAACTCTTTTAAAAATGATGAAATGTTACTGTATGTCACCTATGAGAACAATTTTTAACTTACTGTTGCCTATGCAGTTTTATGATCTTATTTAATAATGATCGAATAAAGTTGTACTGGATACTGGCATGATAGGGTTAAAAGTCAATTTATTTTTAAAGGGTGTACAGGGTCTGGAGAATATACCTGTTGGAAAGGTCTTTGGCATGGTTGCTTGTATAGCTTCTTCGTTGAGTTCATCTTGACCAGAGCTTTCTTTTTGTAAATCCTGTAAGTCTCTAAGTAACGCCATATCCCCATTGGTTAAATCCATGGTGCTTGATCTCTTTATCTATATATATCCTACTGGTACTCACCAGTAGGTAGTTATAGTTAGAGCATAGTTTCCATAGGAAAAGCATTTTTGGTTTGCTAGAAACTTTAACGCCTTTTGACGAATCTTCAAAATTAGTGTGCCAGTTACTTCAGGTGCTGTCTGGAAAGTTTTGGGGTGATTCGTCAAGTGGTGGCCAAGAAAAAGGAAAGGTTTCAAAACACATTTTCTCCATGCAATTTACCATTGGCAGAATGCTAGATCTTGGTTCAGAAAGAGTGCTTTTTGTAATTTGGTGTATAGTTGTTCAGTAGTTTGGGAGTTATTAAAGAAAAAAGATTTATGTATATCTAGAGACACAGATCCACTCAGACACTCACACACCCACATACACACTCATACAGCTAGTGACACAATCACTCACAGACTCACACAGCCACTTAGACATTCAGGGGCCCACGGGTTGACTGCTTTCAGGTGGTTGGCAAGGGGGCGTGGCCGGAGGCCAGCCTTTGTGGCTAACCCATCAATGCACATGGCCAAAGGCCATGCGCAAACACAAGGAGATGATGGACGGAGCGCTGAAACTTTTCAGACACTCACCCCCAGTCACAGATCTGGGTTGAATCCATCATCGTTCTTTAGCTCACTTCGCCACCCCAGTTCAGACACAGCTATATGCAAATCAGTCTTGACACTGTGCCTCATGGGAACAGTTCAGCCCGAACTGCCAAGCCATGTCTTCCCTGGACCGGAAACAAGCATCCTGGGACCGGTTTCGGGCTAACAGCCCTCATCAGCCAGGCTAGCTTGAAACCAGTGGCAAAGTGAGCAAGGGACCCACATCTGGGCATACCCTGCTAACTTAGGGCGAACAAAGCAAACACAAGGAGATGATGGACGGAGCGCTGAAACTTTTCAGACACTCACCCCCAGTCACAGATCTGGGTTGAATCCATCATCGTTCTTTAGCTCACTTCGCCACCCCAGTTCAGACACAGCTATATGCAAATCAGTCTTGACCCTGTGCCTCATGGGAACAGTCCAGCCCGAACTGCCAAGCCATGTCTTCCCTGGACCGGAAACAAGCATCCTGGGACCGGTTTCGGGCTAACAGCCCTCATCAGCCAGGCTAGCTTGAGTCCAGTGGCAAAGTGAGCAAGGGATCCACGTCTGGGCCTACCCTGCCAACTTAGGGCGAACAAAGCAAACACAAGGAGATGATGGACGGAGCGCTGAAACTTTTCAGACACTCACCCCCAGTCACAGATCTGGGTTGAATCCATCATCGTTCTTTAGCTCACTTCGCCACCCCAGTTCAGACACAGCTATATGCAAATCAGTCTTGACCCTGTGCCTCATGGGAACAGTCCAGCCCGAACTGCCAAGCCATGTCTTCCCTGAACCGGAAACAAGCATCCTGGGACCGGTTTCGGGCTAACAGCCCTCATCAGCAAGGCTAGCTTGAATCCAGTGGCAAAGTGTGCAAGGGACCCACGTCTGGGCATACCCTGCCAACTTAGGGCGAACAAAGCAAACACAAGGGGATGATGGATGGAGCGCTGAAACTTTTCAGACACTCACCCCCAGTCACAGATCTGGGTTGAATCCATCATCGTTCTTTAGCTCACTTTGCCACCCCAGTTCAGACACAGCTATATGCAAATCAGTCTTGACCCTGTGCCTCATGGGAACAGTCCAGCCCCAACTGCCAAGCCATGTCTTCCCTGGACCGGAAACAAGCATCCTGGGACCGGTTTCGGGCTAACAGCCCTCATCAGCCAGGCTAGCGCAGCATGGGGTTGGTTGCATGCAGGGGTTTGGCCACAGGCCCTGGCCATAGGCCATGCCCTGTGGCCAAACCCCCACTGCGCACAGCCAAAGGCCCTGCATATCGTGGGGTTGGCTGCATGCTGAAGTGGGCCAGGCCCTGTGGCCAACACCAACCCCGCACACATACCCCCCTCCTCCCCAATAATAAATGTCCCCGGGGCCCACCCGGGTTTTTTTCCTTTTAAACAAGAGTGTGAGTCTGTAGTACCTGAGGAAGGTGGAAGTCAAAACATTGTAGAGGAAACATATTTTTGTTCTTCGGTGAGTCAATCTGTTTGAGTCACTTCTTTCTTGGATATTTAATTTCTCTAGGATCCGGATTTTTGCCCTGACTAGCTGTTGTATTCATGTGATTCTCCATATTCTAGTTCATGTGTGTGTGTGTGTCTGTGTTTGTGTGTGTGTCTGTGTGTGCGTGTATGTGTGTGTGTGTGTGTGTGTGTGTGTGTGTGTGTATATGAGTGGCTATGTGGGTGGGTGATTTGGCTGTGTTAGTGGCTGTATGAGAGAGTGAGTGGGTGTGTGTCATTGAATGGGTTTGTGAATAGGTATGTGAGTGGTTGTATGGGTATGTGAATGGAAGAAAGGGGGTTTATTGAGGTGTGAGTGGGTGTCTGAGTGAGTCTGTGGATGATGTCACCAGTGATGTCATCAGTGATATTATTTGAGATGTCATCAGTGATGTCACTCATGATGTCATGAGTGATGTAATATGTGAGGTTATAAGCAGTGCATTGCAGGCGTATAAGTTATAGTTAGCTCAGGTAACTATAACCTTTGACTTTCAATGGTTTTGTATTAGTGAAATCTGTGCCTAACTATAATGTCATTGTAACTTTGTTTTTTTCAGTGAATTTCTAAGGTTTTTTTAATTCTATTTCCTAACTATAACTTACCTATAACATTTGTTTTTTAGTGAATGTCAGCGTTTTTTTAAATACTAATTCCTAACCATAATGTCCCTGTAACCTCTGATTTTTTCAGTGAATTTTGAAGGTATTTTTAATTTTATTTCCAAACTGTAACTTGTAAACTTTGCGAGTGGGTGTGTGAGTGGCTGTATAGGTTGGTGACTGGGTGTGTGAGTGGCTGTATGTATCTGTGAGTGAGTATGTAATGTCTGGGTAATTACGTAAGTGCATGAGTGGTGCCTGGGTGATTGTATGAAAGCATAGGTAGTGCCTGTGTGATTCTATGAATTCAATTGCCACGGACACCTCTCACTGTTGAGAGTAGGTGTGTGAGTGGGTATGTGAGTGCCTGTGTGAGTGCATGAGTGTGTGAGTGTCTGTGTGGGTCTGTGAGTGGGTGTGTGAGTGGATGTGTCATTGCCTATGTGTGTCTTTGAGTGGGTCTGTGAGCGCCTGTGTGAGTGTCCGAGTGGGTGTGTGAGTGCCTGTGTGGGTCTGTGAATGCCTGTATGGGTCTGTGAGTAGGTGTGTGAGTGCCTGTGTATGTCTGTGAGTGGGCGTGTGAATGGTGCTATTTGGGCATTTGCATACTTAGGGTTTTAAAAGGGGATAACCATGGACTCTGCTCTCACCAGGAGATGACAAGAAAGAAACCACTCATGACAGTCACTACACATCAGTTTGTGCTCCGATAGTTCAACGATGAATTCACCTTCATTAAAGATTTCATATAGTTTCTCAACATGTAATACGAGAGGAAACACACTTGTTTTGCCTTCGCCAATCCCAAGAAGTTAGGATCATTAGTGCTTTACTGAGGTGGAGCTTCAACAGAGGCACCTTCTATGTTTATATTTGTAAATGCTCCCCGTTGTGGTTTAATTTCTGTGAAATCAGGACCAAGGACAGATTCGAACCTCATTTTTTCCAAGAAGAGTCCCCAGTTTTGCCGAAAATGTCTACCCAACTAGAGTACTTTCAGCTGGTTAATTAGTAAGGGCTACCTCATTGGGTAAATGTCTCGTGCATATTCTACACTACAGCTGTGTAAAGGACTACAAAGTAATGTTTCCAGTGACCTTCTGTGCATGTAATTTTGGCAATGTGATTATTCCTTGAGCGTCTTCATCCATAAATCTGTAATACCGTGAATCCTCGTCAAGAGAAGACGACGAGCCTACAAAAAGGTGAATCTCAACCAAACAGGGGTACTTCCTCTTGGTTCACTGATAGAATATGGACCCCCAAAATAGCCCCATACACAAATATAGATGTCAAAAATATCGACATCCTATATTTATAATGGTAAGTACAAAAATATTGAGAAAAAAAATCGATGTAAAAAATATAGTTGTACAAAATATCAATTTTAATATGTGTATAATGAATAATTTTAAATATATTAAATAATAAAATTAACTTTACAAAAATTAATTAGATTCAATATACATTTTAACAAATATGACAAATAAATGTAATTAAAAAATTTAAACATAGGTATATAAAATGTAATATATATATGTATATATTTACTTTAAAACAATTAATAAACTATTAATTTTAATTTATTTTATAATTGTATATATGAAAATTTACAAATAAAGATATATATGCATACACCAATAACATAAAATCTAATAAAAAAACATTATATTATAAATTAAAACATTTAACTAATTAAAAGTCTTTAAACTTAAATTTTCCACTTCAGTGAGTGCAACAGTAGGTAAAGTATTGGATAGCGGAGGGGTAAAAATTACTATTACCCCACTGGACTGACCACCACTGCATCCACTTCACCTACAGGAAGCCCACCACGCACCACCGCACCGAACAAATGCCTCGCCGCTGCTGGAGCAGAGTCACGGAAGACCAGCTAACCACAACCCTCGCCCTGAGCCCACCCGCCGAACCCTCCGACACCGCCGCCCGCAACCTCAGACAGTGGATCGACGACTGCGCCAACACCCTCGCCCCGCTCAAGAATCCGCCCAACAGCCACACCAGCAAGAAAGCCACCTGGTTCACCGAAGACCTCCAGGCCTCCAAACGAACATGCCGAAAACTGGAGAAGATCTGGCTCCACGAACGGACAGCGGACAGCTACGCCGCCCACAAGAGCGCCACCCGCAGTCACCATCACCTCATCAGATCCGCCAAAAGGGCCTCACTCAAAGACCGCCTAGACAACAACGCACACAACAGAAAAGAGCTCTTCAACATTGTGAAGGAACTCTCCAACCCCAGCTCCAACACCAACGACATCCAGCCGTCGCAAGACCTGTGCGACTCACTGGCCACCTTCTTCCACCGCAAAATCGCCGACATCCACGACAGCTTCAACACCACGACCGCCCGGCAACCACCGAGACCACTGCCCCCACAACCACCAACCGCCTGCTCTCCTGGACCAACATCAATGACGAGGACACCAGCGAGATCATGAACACCATCCACTCCGGTTCACCGCTAGACCCGTGCCCTCACCACATCTTCAACAAAGCCAGTACAGCCATCGCGCCCCATCTCCGGAAAATAATCAACATCTCCTTTGAGACAGCAACCTTCCCGGAAAGCTGGAAGCACTCCGAGATCACCGCCTTACTCAAGAAACCCAAGGCAGACCCCAAGGACCTCAAGAACTTCCGACCCATCTCTCTGCTCCCGTTCCCCGCGAAGGTCACCGAGAAAATCGTCAACAAACAACTGACCCGCTACCTCGAGGAGAACAACATCCTGGACCCTTCCCAGTCCGGCTTCCGCAGCAACCACAGCACCGAAACCGCCCTCATCGCCGCCACCGATGACATCAGGACCCTGCTAGACAACGGAGAAACAGCAGCCCTCATCCTCCTGGACCTATCAGCCGCCTTCGACACGGTCTGCCACCACACACTACGAACACGCCTTCACGACGCCGGGATCCAAGAGAAGGCCCTGGACTGGACCACATCCTTCCTTTCCGGCAGAACACAAAGCGTCCGCCTCGCCCCCTTCCGATCCAAGGCCACCAAGATCATCTGCGGCGTACCCCAAGGCTCCTCCCTCAGCCCAACGCTGTTCAACATCTACATGGCACCCTCGCCCACGTCGCCCGACAGCACAACCTCAACATCATCTCCTATGCCGACGACACCCAGCTGATCCTCTCCCTCACCAAAGACCCTCACACCGCCAAAGCCCACCTCCACGAAGGAATGAAGGCCATCGCCGAATGGATGAGGACCAGCCGCCTGAAGCTGAACTCGGACAAGACGGAGGTCCTCATCCTTGGTTCCAACCCTTCAGCCTGGGACGACTCCTGGTGGCCAACATCACTGGGAACAGCCCCGCCACCCACCGACCACGTACGCAACCTAGGGGTCATCCTCGACCCCACCCTCTCCATGACTAAGCAGGTCAACGCCGTTTCCTCATCCTGCTTCAACATCCTCCGAATGCTCCGCAGGATCTTCAAGTGGATCCCCACCGAAACAAGAAAAACAGTCACCCAGGCCCTCGTCACCAGCAGGCTGGACTACGGAAACGCCCTCTACGCAGGAACGACGGCTAAGCTCCTGAGACGGCTGCAACGCATCCAGAACGCCTCTGCACGTCTTATCCTCGACATCCCCCGACGCAGCCACATCACACCCCACCTGAGAGACCTGCACTGGCTCCCTGACAACAAGAGGATAACCTTCAAGCTCCTCACCCACGCACACAAAGCACTCCACAACTCCAGACCAGCCTACCTCAACAGACGACTCAGCTTCTACACCCCCACCCGCCAGCTCCGCTCGACCAGCCTCGCCCTCGCCACAGTCCCCCGCATCCGGAAAACGACCGCCGGCAGCAGATCCTTCTCCCACCTCGCCGCCAAGACCTGGAACACCCTCCCCACCAACCTCCGACAGACCCAAGACCTACTGGCCTTCAGAAGACTCCTCAAGACCTGGCTCTTCGATCAGTAGCAGCACCACCCCCCTCTTCCCCCAGCGCCTTGAGACCCTCGCGGGTATGTAGTGCGCTTTATAAGTGACATGATTGATTGAGTTAGTGCAACAGTAGGGAAAGTGTTGGATAGCGGAGGAATAAAAATGACTATTCCCTCTCCAGTGACTGCAACAGCAGGGAAAGTGTTGGATACCGGAGGGGTAAAAATTACTATTCCCACTCCAGTGAGTGCAACAGTAGGGAAAGTGTTGGATAGCGGAGGGGTAAAAAATACTATTCCCACTCCAGTGAGTGCAACAGTAGGGAAAGTGTTGGATAGCGGAGAGGTAAAAATTACTATTTCCACTCCAGTGAGTGCAACAGTAGGGCAAGTGTTGAATAGCGGAGGGGTAGAAAATACTATTCCCACTCCAGTCAGCTCAAAATTAAAAACAAACAAAATATCACTAACACAAAATATTAGAAAATAAATAAAATTAAAAATATTTAAAAATATTTAAAAAAGAGAAACATATTATAATGTTAAATAGATATGACAAATACCTTGAAATATTATGTTAAATAAATTTAAAAATAATTTACAAACAAATAACTATTTTTAATTAGAAATTATTTATAAACAAAAACATTAATTATTACAGAAATGTAATCTTTTTTATTTCCTACCCTATAACACCGCACAATTCACAACACACATCTGAATTTTTAAAAAAATGTACCTCCATAATTAACATAATTAACTATCAATTAAATAAATATTATTAATTAAAAAACAAATTAAAACAGATAAAAATTAATTTACTCCCTAAACGTCACCATTATAAAACCAAAACTCACACACACAAAAATAAGCAATTACCCTAATTAATTATCAATTGATGAATTAATATTAATGATCAACTAATTATTAAACATAAATTACTTTCCACCCTCTACCCCTATAGACCCCAGAACCCACACCTAAAAATAATTACACAATTTCCATAATTAATTTTAAAATAATAAATTAATATCAATTAACAACTACTTAAGAATTAATTAAAATAAAATTACTTCGCACCCTTTAGCACTATAAACCCCACAACTCACATCTAAAATTAATTACACAATTGCCTTTTTACATTTTAATTAATTAATTAGCATTAATTAAATAATTATAAATTAATTTTTTTAAATTACTTCCCAACCTTTACCCCTATAAACCCCGCAACCCGCTCCTAAACAAATGACACAATTAACATAATTAATTACCAATTAATTATGTCATAATAATTAACAACCAATTAATAATTACTTAATAATAAATTACTTCCTACAATTAGCACTATAAAATCTAAATTAAATAAACATTAATACATTTTTAAAAATCATTAATTTATGATAATTAAATTACTTCCCACCCTTTACCCCTATAAACCCCACAACCCACTCCTAAAAAAATAACACGATTATCATAATTAATTACCAATTAGTTAATTAATAATAATTAACAACCAATTAATAATTAATTAATAATAAATTACTTCCCACAATTAACACTCTAAAATCTAAATTAAATATTACTAAATAAAAAATAATCATTCATTTATTATAATTAAATTACTCCCCACCCTATTCCCCTATAAACCCACAACCCGTTACGGAACTAAAAAACGCAAAATGTAATTAAAATAAAATTGATAACTACTAAAAATTTAACACATATATAGAAAAAAAACAATACTTATACAAAAAAAAATAGATCACATACATTTAAAATACATACTAAAATACATAACACTAATTAAAAAATCGATATTTTAAACAACTATATTTTTGCAAACGATATTAATGACTTTGATATTTTTAAAAACTATGGGGCCGATTACGATGGCGGATGGACTGGAGTCCGTCTGCCATCGTGGTGGTGATCGGGACCGTCCGCAATGCATGCGGTGGTTCCGCACACCAAGGGGCTCATTACGATGACTGGCGGATGCACCTCCGCGATGCTGGCGGTGGGAGAAAACGCTGTTTTCCGCCCGTGAGCAGCGGTGCACCCGTCCGCCATATTACAATGGTCAAACTCAGCCCATTGCCCGTCCGCCTCGGTGCTACGTGCACCGCCATCCAAACGTGCCCGCCACCGCGGCAGAGACAACCAATCCAGAGCCACCGGCGTGCGGAATGACGTCCCTCCCTCCGTACAAATTATGATGCGCGAAACAGTCAGGCCCACTGCCGCGGAGAAACCGGCCATCCTGAGAATACGGAAGCACCACAGCGGAGCGCCCAATTGATACCCGGAGCCGACCGCCATGGACCCGGCACTACACGTCTTCCCGGCGCTGTACATGATACACCTCCAGCAAGCCATGGACCGTGGCGGACGCCGCCGCAGGTACGTGATCACACAACTCTGCACACAAACACAACCCACAACTCCATGGCTGATGGAAGGTTCCTGTCCCCACCAGAGCATGTGTCACAGTAAACACTACCCACACAGTAACCCTTTATTTAGCAAGGAAATTGACAAGGCAGACAACAGGAGTAAATATCTTCTTTTTATTTACATTTTACACAGTCATGCAGCAAAAGTCAGACAAGAGCAAGGCCAGTGGCCACTTCAAAGTGCAGGTGGGGTACATGAGAAGCTGCACAGGCAAGGGGCAAACAGCAGTGAACAGCAAGGCCAGTGGCCAGGACACAGTGCAGGTGAGGTACATGAGAAGCTGCACAGGCAAGGGGCAAATAGCAGTGAACAGCAAGGCCAGTGGCCAGGACACAGTGCAGGTGAGGTACATGAGAAGCTGCACAGGCAAGGGGCAAACAGCAGTGAACAGCAAGGCCAGTGGCCAGGACACAGTGCAGGTGAGGTACATGAGAAGCTGCACAGGCAAGGGGCAAACAGCAGTGAACAGCAAGGCCAGTGGCCAGTCCAAAGTGCAGGTGAGGTACATGACATCCAGCACTGGGAATGTGTGGTACAGTACCCTACCATGGTCAGCAACATACTCAGGGCATCAAAAATGGGCAGTCCATGGTACCACTGTGGGAGAGACATGCGTGTGAGGGTGACCAACACTCAGACTTGGCTGGCAGTATGACTGGGAGGTGGCTGTCTGTCGGGGCCAGTTGGGGTACTGGCTTGGGGAGATAGAGGCCCAGCTGGGGTAGAGCCATCAGTGTTCTGGGAAGCTTGAGGGCTGCTAGGTCCAGGTGTGGTAGAGCCAGCAGTGTTTTGTGGAGCCGGAGGGCTGCTAGGACCAGGTGGGGTGGTGGCACGTGGAGGTGGACTCATGCTTGCACAAGACCCAGTGTGTGTGGGAGAAGTTGGAGGGGTGCCCTTCCGCTTCTTGGGGATCTGATATGGCTTCCCTGTCTTGGGATTAAGGCCAAGTGGGCTGTATACAACAGGCACACTGGTCACAAAAGCTGGATCAGCTGCAGATGCTGGTCCCCCCTCTGGGGATGTGCTGGATCCTTTGGGACGCTTGGCCCCGGAATGCTTCTGCCCCTGCATCACCTGTTTACCAGGTGTCCCCCCTACAGTGGCCTCCTTCCTGTGCTACACAGGGCTCTGGATGGGAATAGATGTTGTGGGTGAACTTGCCTTGGAGCCCTTCTTACGTGTACCCTTAGCAGGCACCTGTTTCTCACTGGGCACGGAAACTGTGTGCTTGTCTCTGCGAGACACTTTTGGGACCGGTGAGTCCTTGGCTGGGGATGCCTCTGAGGCATGTGAGCCTGAGGTCTGCTCCTTGCCATCCTTGCCCTGGGTGTGGCCTGAAGTGCTTTTGCGCACTGGTGTGGGTTTACCTTTCTGTGGGGATGGTGTCTGCGGCCTAGACTGCTTTGGCTGCTGCTGCCGTGTGCTGCGTGTGCTGTATCTGTCCCTTGATGTCTGGGGTGTGTGGTCACTATCATCAGATGCGGCCACTGGCAGGGTGGTGGGCCTAGGGACTGGAGCTGGACCATGGGTTGGGGCAAGTTGAATGGCTGCTGTCACTGCAGAGGCCAGAGACTGTACAGTCCGGTGTAGCCCACCCACGTCAGAATGCACGCCCTCCATGAAAGCCACCACCTGTGCCAATTTTTTGTCATGGTCCAGGAATGCATTGAGGAGAGCTGTCTGACCCACACACAGCTGGCGCAAAAGGTCCACAGACTCAGCACTGATGGCAGCAGGGGGACAGGGGCAGGGGCAGCGGTGCCTGGGGTGAAGGACACTCTTCCCTTTTTGTGGTGTGAACACGGGCAGCAACAGTGGGAGTAGCACGGAGGGTGTGCACTGAACGCTGTGTGGTGGACGTTGAGGCAGAGTCCCCGTTACTCTCGGCAGAAAACATAGAAGCGTCACCGCCGTCGTCAGATGACGTAGAGGTCTGCGTCTCTGGCTGTGAGTCCTCTAGAAGACTACGGTCCCCCTCCGATGCGCTGGTGACATCCGTGTCACTATGCTGGTGTGCAGCAGTTGTGCTTGATGCCTCACCACTGGTGTCCGTCCCCTGTCCTTCCGTGCCCATGTGAGCTCCTGCATGAGAGAGAGATAGAGGTCGGATCAGTACATTTGCATCAAGTTTACAAATATCAGCAAGGGAAGCATCACTAATGATGACAAATCATCCATGTTGGACAACACCATGGGCAGTGACACTGTGCAACCTCAATCCAAACATCGAAATTACCGTGGCATAATGCAAACTTGGCATAATTCACCCATGTGATGGACACACTGCCAATTAGCCTGTTGGTGGCTTCAGCTAACCAGACACACATATCCCTCTGTGCACACCTAGGGCCCTGAGTGGGTAAAATATCCTACTCACAACATGTTCCCACTGTCACATCTTGAGCCAGCAGAAGTGTCCTACACAGAGACAGACTCCAACATATCCGCACACAATGGCCATGAGCACATGCCATCCACCATGTCGTAACTTGTGGCACAACTACAGTTGCACATTGTTGTTAGATGTGTAGTCAGCACAAATCAGACGTCAGGCAATGCACACATTGATGATGGCACACTCATATCATGCACACTTCTTGACCCTGACATGGGATGTCCGTGATGACACCAATGAAGATGATACCAGAAGGCCACAACTACAAATGTGAACTCAAGGGCCATTACACCAATGACATGGGAAGGTACATGTAGGGGGAATGCATGACAACTGCACCCAACACCGCAGCCACTTACAGGCCATTGCATCACACTAGCAACATCACAGCCCTGCACTGGCCCAGGCTTGGAGCACATGCAGCCAAACAACACCCAAAGTCACACTCACAGAATACTCACCACCAGCTTGCTGCTAATGCCCCTTCAGACGTGCATCCAGTTCAGGCTGCGTCACAGCTAAAATGCGTGCCATTAGTGGTGTCATGCTGCGCCGCGCCAAACTGCCGGACCGAGGGATCAGCCCCAGTGTCATCTCGGCCTCGTTCCTGCTCAGCCGGCAGATGTCATCCCACCTCTTGTGACAGTGGGAGCGCCGTCGGTTGGAGACACCCAGTGCACGCACCGTGCATGCAATGGCCCTCCACACGGCCTTGCGCTGGTTGACTTTGAGCTGCAGACATGGGAGACAAGAGGGTGCAATAATCAGTGTAACCTACCACCATTTCACAGTGCAGGAGCATGACACAGACTCATACCAACTTCTGCCATAACTTCAGCAGAGACAACAAATCTGCGACATTCAAATCAAATCAAAAAAGCTTTATTCGGTGTAAATACAACAAACACCATAAAAGCATACTAATACACATACACATTTATACATCATACTTAATATTCAAGATTTAAAATTGATTCTACAAATTAGATTTTACATAAAAATTAATTCAATTATAAAAATTATTAAAATATCAGTGCATGAATAGATCATAATACGTTAGTACGGCATCCACAATTTGTGCAATAAAGTGCTAATACATTCAAATCCATCTAAAGTTAATAAAGTGTCAATGCATGGAGAGTTCTTGGTACAGAATACATGCTACCACAATATAAGCGATAAAGTGCTAGTGCTTATAAATGCATATATGTGAACATATATAATATTATACAATTAATAATCTTGTTCTTCATATAATAATGCGTCCAAATGTACAAGTTCTTTTCTTTTCCCAATTGAAAGTTGTATATAACATATAACAGAACTTATTACTTTTATATTATCCAGGCTACAAACAAAGTCAAACGCATTTTTATAACTATAAAGTGTATTTCTTAAAAAAGGGGTTTTAAAATTGATTTCCGGATACCCATATAAAAAGGACAAAAGAGTATAAAATGCATAGTTGATTGTGAAGTTTTACCATCACATGGGCAAGGTGGTAACATGTGACACCATTTTTCAGTACTTGGAAAGGCAATTAAACGGTGTAAAGTGCCCAGCCTTAACCTAGTCAAATAGAATCTGTGCTGGGTATTCCTTACTAATGTCAAATATGGCTGAATACCCCTTGTAGGTGGACCTTCACAATAACTAGCTACAGTTTTTTTGTTGATATCAGCACTTTCCCTTTCCTGCTCCATTACAGTTAAGTATTTTGATTTCAAATCATTTTTGGAAAAGGCCTGTATTGTAGTGGGATTGTTTTTAACAATCCCGACTTTACATTTCATTAAAAGTTTAAAAATATGCTCCAACCAGGGTATTTTGGAACTATGGTCAAGGGCTAGGCAGTCCATTATTAAATCCCTTGTGAACTTAGTTTCTTCCTTTGCCCAAAGCCCTCGCCAAAATGTGAGACCTACCATATTTATTGTATCACTTAAATATGGTACAAATAACTCTTTATGTACAATAGCGTTCGCAGTAGCACTAGGGACCGCCAACAGCCTTTTTAAGAACTTATTCTCCTTTATTTGTAATGCAGCCGTATTTGTTCTCCCCCATATCGCTGCACCATAGCATACTCCTGAAACACACTTGCTCTTATACAACGATAAAATTTCCAATATGGGTTTGTTTCCTATTTTTGCCGCAAATTTAAATATACCCTCTGTGATTCTTACAAATTTCATTTTACATAATTCAATGTGCTTTTCCCAAGAACCATTTTTGCAGAACAACATCCCTAAATACGAAAAGGTAGATACTCTATTAATAAAAACCCCACCCACATGATGTTGTCTATGCTTTGGCTTTTTCCCCCACATGTCATTACAAAAGTTTTCTTTAAATTTAACTGCAGATCAATGTCCTTCATATATAGGGCAAAGTTTTCTATCAAAATTTGCAGGCCATTTGCAGTCCTGGACATTAAAACAGCATCATCTGCATATAATAAAACAGGTGTGGGGCATTTTCCTACTTTTGGGGCATCTGCAACTAACTTTTGTAAAAATGGATCCACATTATTTATGTATAATGAAAATAAAAGCGGAGCTAAAACACATCCTTGTCTAATCCCCCGCTTTACCATAAAATCAGGTGTACATTCTCCCATCTTCCCATATCGTACCCTAGTAGTTAAAAAGGCATAAATTTGTGATAAAAATGAAATTATTTCAATTGGTGCCCCTAGCCCCTTCAATGTTTGCCAAAGCTTTTGATGATTTACTAAATCGAAGGCGCTAGTTAGGTCTACAAAGCATAGGTGGAGTACCCCTTCCCTAGCCTTTGTATACTTCCCTATTAACAATTCTAAATTTAGGCACTGCTCTACCATCCCAATACCCCTTCTGAAACCATACTGGGCTTCTGTCAAGATTTTACTATCACTAGCCCAGTCTTCTAGCCTTTCTAGCATAATTCGGCCCATCAACTTCGATGAGGTGTCAAGAAGGGATATTGGGCGGTAGCAGTTTGCCTTCCCTCTGTCCCCCTTTTTAAAGATGGGAACAATAATACTTTGTACCCAGGTTGAGGGTAATACGCCACCCAAGACCACATTAAAAACATTCAATAAAATAGGTATCCAGAAATCTGTATTGCATTTAAAAACATCTATGGGCACCCCTTCAGGTCCAGCAGCTTTTCCATTAGCACATTTTTCAAGGGCTGATTTGATTTCTTCTGTAGTTATAGGTATTGCCTTTACTGGGTTTACTATTATAAACTTATCTCTTTTACAATCAATTATTTTTAGGCCATCGGGGTTAAAAAATCTTCTCAAAATGTAGCACCCAGTCTTCGGGCGAAACCACAGTATCGATCCCTACTTCATTGCTTCCTTTGAAATACGGATGATTAATTATCTTCCAAAAAAGAATAGAGTCTTTCATCTCAGCTGCCTGCTTAAGCTTCTCCCATGCACCCTCATGAATCTCCCTTTTTCTATTGTCCAAGGTTTTTTTATAATTTTTTCTTGCGGTACTAATCAAATCTGGATCCCTAGGTTTTTGTTTAAGGGCAAATTTCAATTCCCCATTCAACTTCGTGCATTCATGACTAAACCATCTTGGGTTAAGATCACATATTTTCTTCTTCTTTTTAACTATTAGATTACCAGCAATTTCCTTGGCAATATTACTAAAAGCATTTATGATAGCTATTTTGCTCGCAGAACTATCTAAACAGATTTCTAAGTCCTTTTGTGTTCTCTCTCTAATATTTTCCATAAACATAACTGGGTTAACGCCCGTCCATTTTATGGATACACCATTGTTTCCTTGGACGTCAATATCAGCATCTACTCTTTTTCCTCGTAGTTTGGTCGGCAAGTCTATATTCAATATCAAGCTCAAAGGATGATGATCACTAAACAGGCTAACATTAATCAGGACTCTCTCAACCAATTTTCTACCATTTGCTGATATTATAAAATGATCTATGTTTGACGAGGACCTAGCTCCTACAAAGGTATGTAATTTAGTTTCTCCTTCTAGTATATTAGGTTCTAAAACAATTAGATCATATTTGTGTGTCACCATATTAATAGCCTCCCCATATATATCATGCACAAAGTGTGTAATCTTATCACCATAATCATCACAATATCCACAGGGTTCACCTACTTCATATTCACATCTAACAGAGTTGAAATCCCCCGCCCACACTAAAACATATTCTCCTCTCACTCCCTTTAGGAAACAGTCCAAGTCCTTTTCTAATAAGCTAATTACCTTACTCTTTGTATTATCAAACAAGTTGTTATAAAAATTTATAGCAACAATTGATTCTTTTCCATTAGATTCAAGATATACAAACTGGTAATATTTGGATGTAATAAAAGTTTTCTTTAAAATCAATGGTAAGGTAACAGCTATTAATGTGGCTAGGCCACCCTTTGCCCTTCCCTTTCTGGACGGTGTAGCATTGGTACAAATTGTCTGATAACCATTTATACAGAAAGAATCAGTACTCCAAGTTTCCTGTAACATTACTACTCCAAAACCATCCAACATTTGCAACCAGTTTGTATCACGTAATTTGTTTTTAATGCCTGCTATATTCCACGTCATGATTTTTAGAGACTCACTGTGATATAATCTAGATTCATCTTTCTTCAGGTTACTAATGGGAATACTATTACTATAATCACCTATAAGAATGTCTGAAGTTCCCATATACCGAGTACCTATCCAATTTTCCATAGGTGAACTCGGGGTATGGAGATTAACATCTCCTGCAGTGCTTAAAAGAGGGTCTTCTGGACTAATTTCCTTAATCGGATCTATAATACCAACATCTAGCAGGCCGTCAACATTTACTTCTACCTTTCTTCCATATAGTTGATCAACAGCTGTATGTCAATCTATGTCTCCACAACTCTGCAGTGGTGCATATCTATTATACAGCGGCATGTGCAAGGATGGATTAAATCTAGAAACTGTGTTAGGACTATCTAGATTTGGTCTATAAAAAAGCCTAATGGAACGGCTATTATGATATTATTTATGTCCGAACAATCTCCTTTTCCACAATGCATAAGATATTTCAATATATCGCCCACTAATTTTTTATTTCGAAAGTTCACCACAATGCAGTCTCCCTGACATGATTTCCGCGATGTACCCAGCCAATTCGTTCTCCTCAACATGATTATGTCCTGATATAAAATATGCGCCCCAACATTTGTATTTATACAAAACCAATGGACCACTTGATTCTTCATAGTGTCATATGTTTCCTGCTGATTTCCCAATAGTTTGGGCACATTCTTTAAAACTATGACGTAAGGTGTTGCCTCGGGGGGGAGATTTAGTGTCCCCTTGTGGTAATTTGCACCTGATGTATAGCTATTCTCCATATGTAATAACGGTTTTTTAAATACTGTTGTGTCCTGATATTTATCTTCCATATCTTTATTACTTTGACTTGTAATTTTTGAGGTAACTGATAAAAGTGGCTCCGTTTCTGTATGTACTGCAGGGATGATTCTAATGGCCGGACTTGAGTTTCCTTTAACAGATCCCGTTTGGTTTTGTCCTAACTTAAAGTTATTAGATGTTTTGCCTATATTTTTCATTAATTGAAATTCAGAAAACATGTCCGTCAGGTGTGCCACATCCTTCTGGATTTGTTTAATCTCCTGCATTAGACGTCTTTCAATACAGTCCATTTTGCCATGTAGTTTTTTGCATAACATTTCCAAATCTGGAGTTTTCTGTTTTGTTTGGTCAAGTTCCTTGCTAATCGGCCCAGGGATACATCCTCCCTTTTTACGCTTGGCTTTTAACTTAGCTTTGGATGTACACTTTTGTTTTTCCACAGGGCTATCTACAAGTTGGCCTGGTTGTTTCATCTTTTTTGCTGGAGGGGATATCAAAGACATATCATCTGTTAGATCTAAAATTTCCAGGGATGTGTTTTGAATGCAGGGATTAAAGGATTTGTGTTTATCCAAACTAGTACGAGCCTTTATTTCATGTGTAGCTTGCTCCGTATCCCTGTCGCTCGCAATATTTTCAGATGTTAGGGGCTCCGTTTCTCCCTCTAGTATCGATTCCTTTAAGACCGCGTCAAGGGCTGTCTTTGTGGCTGCCAATTGTTCCTCCACATGTATAATTTCATCAGTTATAAGACCCACTGCATTTGTTAAATATTTCGTTATTGGTGCATTTTTTGTAGTATTCATGGACTTCTTCCCCCCTTCTTGTGGTAACTTTCTTTTACCCATAATGACAGGCTATTCAAATACACAGTCACTATTCCAGTATGGGTATATTCTTACCGTTACCTTGTGTCTCCACCGAATAGCAACGTAAAGGGGAATGGCCCTGCCCTGACACGTCCTGTCGCGGTCGGGCGCAGACGGGCCCGCCCTTGGCCCGGGCTTTGCCCGGGCACGCCCGCGCGCGTCCCACGCTGCGGGTGGCCTGGCCGCTCCTTTACGCGCCTCCAGGCGCGAGAATCAACGTCACCGCTACAGGGGCTACAGGGGCTGCTGGGGATTGTAGTTTGCCATTCCCCTCACGGCGAGATAGACGAGGAGTGCCTGAAGCCGTTTCCCTCATGGCAGGTGAGTAGGTAGAGATATGGCCGTTCCCCTCACGGCAGGATAGCAGAGTGACCTGCACAGACACGATGTCCCGTGCTGCGGGTGGCCTGGCCGCTCCTTTACGCGCCTCCAGGCGCGAGAATCAACGTCACCGCTACAGGGGCTACAGGGGCTGCTGGGGATTGTAGTTTGCCGTTCCCCTCACGGCGAGATAGACGAGGAGTGCCTGAAGCCATTTCCCTCACGGCAGGTGAGTAGGTAGAGATATGGCCGTTCCCCTCACGGCAGGATAGCAGAGTGACCTGCACAGACACGATGTCCCGCGCTGCGGGTGGCCTGGCCGCTACTTTACGCGCCTCCAGGCGTGAGAATCAATGTCACCGCTACAGGGGCTACAGGGGCTGCTGGGGATTGTAGTTTGCCGTTCCCCTCACGGCGAGATAGACGAGGAGTGCCAGAAGCCGTTTCCCTCACGGCAGGTGAGTAGGTAGAGATATGGACGTTCCCCTCACGGCAGGATAGCAGAGTGACCTGCACAGACACGATGTCCCGCGCTGCGGGTGGCCTGGCCGCTCCTTTACGCGCCTCCAGGCGCGAGAATCAATGTCACCGCTACAGGGGCTACAGGGGCTGCTGGGGATTGTAGTTTGCCGTTCCCCTCACGGCGAGATAGACGAGGAGTGCCTGAAGCCTTTTCCCTCACGGCAGGTGAGTAGGTAGAGATATGGCCGTTCCCCTCACGGCAGGATAGCAGAGTGACCTGCACAGACACGATGCGACATTCAAACATCATCATGTGTGAAGAACACATTAATGCATGCAGGTATGAGGGTGGACAAAGTACACACCTATCTCAAAGCCATGCAGGATGCCAGCAGAGAGCAAAATGTGTATGCTGACCACATCTACTGCAAGTTTCTGGGAATACCAAGACATGCAGGACATTACTACATATGTCACTGTGAATACTCACTGTGCCCAACACTGCGCAGCCCTCAAAGCACTTGCCCTTAAACTGCCACACTGTGTCATGGATGTCACATTGAGGGACATGACCTCACAAACGCAAACCCTCATCACAAGGCCTGTCTTGTGCAATCTACATCTCTGTAATGGCTTATTGACGGAGAGTCAAGAGGAAAAGCACAGATTTGACACTGTGTACATTCAGTGTTGTGTCACTGTCTGATTGGGCAGTGAATGTGCAGGCCAGTTGGGGTCACACAGAGGTCCAACGTGGGGCATCTCATCTTTTACATGGAGGGACTATTTGGAAACACAAACAGTGCCAACACATGCGAGTATGTGCACATGCCGGTGGTGATGGAAGGGTCTGGGCACACGAATGTTGGAATGTACAGTGTCATAGCTGATTGACCAACAAGAGTTTCACCCTGGGGGACTGAGGTCCTGAGCATAGTGCAGAACCAGAGATGAGGCACATATTGAGTCAGAAACAATGCCCTCACTACCCTCTGGACAACTACACTAGCTAAGGCCACAGATGGGCCTGTGAAGGACATCAGGGACACACAAAGACATTCAGACAGTAAATCACTGTCCTGACTCCTGAATTGAAAAGGTGCAGCCACACTGTATGTCTGACAAGACATCACATTTCACTCACATCTGGATGTGCAGGCAGGCAAATGTGTGGAATAGGCTGAACACACCTTCCCCCTGGAAACAGCATGCTAGCCAGTGCATGACCCAACACCACACTCTCACGCACATACTGCAGCAGATCAACTTCGTGTGTGCCCCACCTACACTCTCACTCACACCCTGAGATACTTACCACGACATTAGGCGCACCATATAGCCTTGGATACTGGGTGAGCACCTCGTCCACCAGGACCTCAAGTTCCTCGGGGGTGAAGGGAGTGGCACGGATCTTCTCAGTCCTCTCCATCACTGTGGGCATGAGACAGCAGCAGTTGGTGGTGACGGGTCTCAGGCAGCAGTCCCTGGAGGCAGCAGCAGGTGAGGGGTCTCAGGCAGCAGTCCCTGGAGGCAGCAGCAGGTGAGGGTCTCAGGCAGCAGTCCCTGGAGGCAGCAGCAGGTGAGGGGTCTCAGGCAGCAGTCCCTGGAGGCAGCAGCAGGTGAGGGGTCTCAGGCAGCAGGCTCTGTGAGCTGTGGCAATGTGTGGCTCTCTCACACACATATATAGCCCCCAGGGCTCGTGTCTGTGGTTCTAAGCTGCTGCAATTGGTGTTCCAGGTCTGCCTCATTCAAATCCATCCAATGACCGCCTCTGCGGTGGCGGAGCACTCCTACCGCGATTTTCAAAGTTGCATCAGGCAACCACGATGGCGCTTCCCATTGGCTGGCAGGGCCTGGTCCATGGCGGTGACACACCGCAGGGGACATGCATGCGGTTCCGCGGTGGTGCATCTTTCAAGTGCATCCAATGACCGGCCCGCGGTGGCGGAGCATGCCTACCGCGATTTTCAAACTTGCATCAGGCAACCGCGATTGTACTTCCCATTGGCTGGCAGGGCCTGGTTCATGGTGGTGACACACCGCAGGGGACATGCGTGCGGTTCCGCGGTGGTGCATCTTTCAAGTGCATCCAATGACCGGCCCCGCGGTGGCGGAGCACGCCTACCACGATTTTCAAACTTGCATCAGGCAACCGCGATTGCACTTCCCATTGGCTGGCAGGGCATGGTTCATGGCGGTGACACACCGCTGGTGGCCTGCGGTAGCTACCGCGATTCCGGGCACATGCATTGCTATGAGTGACCGGGATGTGGGTGTCGGAGCATGCCAACCGTCATTAGACATGTGTATTTGCCTATCAATCCCGCTATGGTGTCTTGGGCCATGGCGGTGACACACCGCTGGTGGCCTGCGATAGCTACCGCGATTCCGGGCACATGCATTGCTATGAGTGACCGGGATGTGGATGTCGGAGCATGCCAACCGCCATTAGACATGTGTATTTGCCTATCAATCCCGCTATGGTGTCTTGGGCCATGGCGGTGACACACCGCTGGTGCCAGGCGGTAGCTACGGCGAGGGTGCAGCATGACATTGTTGACTATGGGCGTGAGAGTGTTGTCTGAGCACGTTAATGGCACCAATGGACACATCGTGCTGTGTCAATGTCAGGGTCATATCTGTACTTGGAACAGTGGTCACTTACAAGATATCATGGCACTTGATGGAAATCAAATGGGCTATAGTAAGTTATGACAGCCTAAATTTCATACCTAACACCAAATGCCACACTGAAAGTACCAATGGGGCACATTACTCCTACACAATTTCATTTGTGAGCCCCCATTGACACACATCTTCATATCTGACACCAAATTTGCCCCCAATTTCATATCTGACCCCAGAATTTGCACCCAATTTCATATCTGACCCCAGACTTTGCCCCCAATTTCATATCTGACCCCAAATTTTACACACATGTCCATGTCTCACACAATATGTCACTATACAGTACATGATTGTACAAACATCTCAGCATTATTTTCATGACTCACCACATGTGTCACACTGTTGTCTGTTTGATATCACCTGTTACTGCCTCATGTAATGTATTTGTTCGCAGTAGCAAATCCTACAGTATATGTCCACATGGACATGTGTGTGCTCTACATACTCAAGGATGTTAATTTCATCACCGGCACACTTGGCATTCTATACATCCTCATCATTTTTCACTTGTTTCCCTGCCTTTGGGTATGTTTTGTCTCCGTATCTGCCAAATGTCATCACCATTACTTGTGACATTGTGTCTGGTATGTGCTCATGTTGTTTGGCCTGTCATATGTGATTTTGTTACATGTATATTTCCACAGTTGTGAGTGTGTTGCTAGTGGATTTGATGTGTGTGGTGGGTTACGTTGGTACACACCAGGGACAGGTGCATTGACCTTGTCCACATGAGGAATGTTGGCTTGGTGAGGGACTGTAGGCAAATGTGGGGCTGGTGCTCACTGAATGTTAAGTTTGACATGGCATCTGTGACCAGTGGAAGGTGACCCACAATTGGCCTGGACAGTACAGCATTGCGTGTGGTTTCATGTGCAATAAGTGTTTTCAGTTTTGGCAGGGTGCACAATTAGGACATGTGTGCAGTGGTATTGAACTGACACGTGTGGATAAGCCTGCTATGGTGTGGTAGTCTTTTGGGGGCACAAGCTGGTCCTGCGCTGTGTGGGTGAATTGATGGTGCTGTTGACTCAAGCTAATGATGGCATCCAAGACAGGTGAGATATACCTTGATAGGGCTGGCTGTGGCACCCATCTAACTCAGACTTTTGTTGTTCTAATGGTATCAGAGGCCAACAAGTGATGCACAGCCAGCATCTTTGTCTGAAGAGGAATGTTGAGAGTCCGCTTTGTTGTCCCTGACAGGCTGGGTGGCATGTGGCTCAGGATGCTTTTGATAGTTGTCCTTTGGTACTTGTGTCATGCGATGACATCCCCTGTTGTTATGTGCATGAGGCTGTTGTGTCTTCAGTATTTACTCAGTATGTCCATGGGCTGACCTTTTTTGTGTAGTGGTGTGGCTTTGTCCGGGTGGTGGTGTAGGTTGTTTCTGTGTCACTGTTGTATGTCCAAGCAGCTGGAGTATTAGCTCCATGGCAAATGTTGAACTTCAGTTGTGTGTCTGGGCAGTGCAAGCTTCATTCTGCATGTCATAGTGTAACTTTAGTGCAGATTGTCGTTTGTCTACAGTCCTTTTGGATCACGTACCTTATCCACTTTTTGTGTGCCACATTGACAATATGTGTGCCTGCTGATCGTATTGTGCTGTTGTGTTGTTGTGTCTTGATTCACGTCAAGACTGCATATGCATTTGCTGTTCATCATTAGTCATTGACTGACTTAGAATTGTGTGTAACAGCATGTATGGCATGTCTACTGATGACAGTGGATATTGGCACAGGCTTGTGAATAGGTCTGTGAGTGTCTCTAGACTTGTGTGGATTAGTATTGGCTCACATTCCATGCTGAGTCCTTCAGAACTGGATAAATTGTGTAGTTCATGTGTCCCCTGTCATGTCTGCACAAGAATGTGTGGCACGTACAGCAGACATTTTGAAGCCAGCGGTGTTTCTGTTTCACACATGTCTGGTGTCATTTACTGTCCGTGCTGTTTGCACCAGATTCTGGAATGTGACTACCACCATTCACAGACACAGTTTCCATGTTTGTTGTTCTCACAGTGGTAATACTGAAGAACTGTAGTACAATGTGATCTCTATGTGTCACGACTATTGACTTGCACTGTATGGTGCATTGTGATGCCAGTCAATGTTTGCGCTGTGTGAATCAGAAGGTACAGAGTTGTACACATCTCATGGTCTGTTGCAATGACGTGTCCCCTTTCATCTCACCTAGGAGGCGACCTAATGTGTATCGTCCTGTCCCCCTGCTGGCTAACATAAAGGATGATGACGTGATACACAGATTCCGTCTGGACCGCACGAACATCCAAGACCTGTGTGCCATGTTGGATCCTCACCTGCGGGCTGGCAGGACATACCCAACAGCATTGACGACCAAAACAAAGGTGATGGCGGCACTGCATTTCCTGGCTAGTGGGTCATTCCAGGAGACAGTGGGCATTGCAGGGGTTATGTCTCAGCCCACCTTCAGCATGGTGCTAAGGGATTTCCTGTTGGCCATGATGCGATACAATGACCAATACATCAGTTTTCCAAGGCGTGCGGCTTTGGCGGATGTAAAGGTGGATTTTTATGCCCTTGGCCACATCCCGAATGTTGTTGGTGCAATTGACTGCACACATGTTGGCCTGGTTCCACCACAGGCACGGGAACACATCTATCAGAATCGCAAACATTCCCATTCCATCAATGTGCAGGTGGTGTGCCAGGCCGAAATGATCATATCGCATGTATGTGCCAAGTTTCCGGGATCTGCGCATGATTCATATATCTTGCACAACAGCATTGTGCCCCAGCTGATGGCCAATCTACTTCCGGAGCGGGCATGGATTGTGGGTGAGTAGGCAGAGTCAAGTTGTGTGCTGTGTGTGCCATGCTGTCCTCTGCCACAGTAGTATTACTGAATCGTTATGTTTATTTCACACCTAGGTGATTCTGCATATCCAAACAGACCGTGGTTGCTGAGCCCACTACGCAATCCTAGGACACCGTCTGACGTCCGCTACAACTATGCCCATGGTAGGACACGTCGGGTGGTGGAGCGAACCTTTGGTCTCCTCAAATCGAGATTTCGGTGCCTGGACCGGACCGGAGGGGCATTCATGTACTCCCCCAAAAAGGTGTGTCAGATAGTGGTTGCATGCTGCATGTTGCACAACCTGGCCTTACGGAAACAAATCCCCCTGATCCTGGACAATGATGACCAGCCAAGGCCCCCACCTGCGAACCCACAAATGTCCAGTGACGAGGATAGTGGTGAGGAGGAAGGTGTCGACCAGCGTCAGCAGCTCATCAACCGCTACTTCACTTGAAGGTGGGTGACGATGTACAACTGGTCCATTGTCTGTTGATGTAGTTGTTTGGGTGGAGGTCTATGTGATCTTTGTGAGTGCATCCTGTTGTTGACTCAGTGCTACCTGCCTATGTGTTGGATACAGGGTAGTTTGGCACAGCTACAGGATGTCTATGTTGGTACAGTTGCACATTGTAATGTGTTCATGTTGTTGTAGGTTGAGGACATGTGTTGTGTGATGGCTGTGATGCCACAACCTGACTAGTGACTTCTGTTCTGTTGTCTTTTGCTAGGTCCCTTCTGCCTCTCCTTGCCTACAGAGGTTCCATGCTACTGTGACATTGTAACCATGGTAAACATTGCACATACAGTGATAAAGATGGAGCAGACTCAAATCCATTGGTGCGTTATTGTTGTTTATTGTCAATGTGTATATGTGAGAGGTAAGTGGATATTTACATGAGTGTGAATGGTGAATCTAGGAGTTGGCAGTGATGGTAGATGAGACAATCAGGTAGGCACCACAGTGATGTGGCGACACAGTCCAACAGACGGATGCCATTTCCATGGCAGTGTGGGTAACGACAGTGTTCAAAGTCAATGGCAGGGTGAAGAGTGTTGCCATCATGGCTGGCTCCTTGACTGGCGTTTGGCCGGTGCTTTGCCACGGGTGAGTCCCAAGTTTTTCTTTGGACGGCCCCTCCTTCTTTTGGCAGGGGGGGCATCGTCTGTTGGGCCGTTGGGGTCTGAGGAGTCACCCCTCTCCGTGCCCGCAGGGGTGGATGATGAACTTTCATCCTGCGGGACAACGGGGGGAGGTGGAGGTGTGTGATGTGGCACTGGCCTATCCCTCAGTACGCCACTAACTGGCCCATACGGTTGTCCATGGACCTCAGCAGACGTTGGAGCTCCAGGGCATCTTCGTGGGCCTGGCCCATTTGTGCCTGTGTTCGTTCATAGGCACCCACGACTCTGGTGATGTTAGCCAGGGCTTCGGTCACAGTGTCCGGTGTTGTTGGAGTCCCACTTGTCCTCCCACCTGCCCTGCTATCACTGGCCTGTTGCCTCACCACTCTGGCCACACGCCTGCCCTCCACAGTTGTTGGTGTGGGCTGGGCATCCTCTGTGGCTGGGCGGATGTTGCAGGCAAAGGTGGTAGTGGTGGTAGTGGTGGTGGTGGTGGCGGCACAGGTCGTTCCAGCAGGGGTCAGCGTTGTTGTTGTTGCTGATGGTGGGGGGCAGTGGGGTCATGTGACCGGTTGTGCCCTGACACACCAGATGGGCTGGCTTGGAGCTCCTCGTCCAAAGAATCCAGGGACTCCGCATCTGAGTGTCCATGTTCAGAGGGAGGAGACTGGCTCTGCAAGTTGAGGTTGTTGTCCTCTGCAGTCAGTTGTTGGTCACCTGTGGAACAGAGGGTACATGGTCATTGACTTGCAGCCATATGGCTTGCTGTGTTTGATGTCTCTTATTTACATGTTATGCAACACACAGTTACGTATTTCATGAGTTGAATGTCTGCACAGTGTTGTTCGTCGTGACATGATGTGGAGGTACATACATCTTGTTCCATGGTGTGACAAGTCATTGGATGCCATGGCCAACTTGACACTCTTTGTATGGGACTGATGAGTTGTCATCTGACAACTGGCTGCCATGCAACTTGATGTGATGCATCGAAGATGATTACTCTTCCCGACAGATGTTACATATGCACATGTTTTAGACATTGTCACATTGTTATCTCATGCATACTTTTGTAATGTTCTGTGCTTGTATTTATTTGCTCGACAGACCATGCCTTTTTATTGTTACTAGAGTCCTTCATGCTCAGCAGCCATGGAATTTGCACATGTCATTCTGTGCAGGGCATATTTGGTCCCTGATTTGCTTACACATGGGTTTAGTTGAGTCACAGTTCTGTTTCTGTCATAGTTACATATGCATCGCTGTCTGAGGGATAGGGCAGGGTGTGCCTGGTGGGAGTTGTAGTGCTGGCCTCCCTATTCCACAGACACCTCCCTGTCAAGATGGCTACCTACCTGTTAGGTGAGGGTGAGGCGCACAATGACTGCCACATGGTTGTTGGTGGGGGGAGTAGTCTATCCTGCTGAGCTGTGGGCCAAGGGGGCCTGGTGGGAGTTGTAGTGCTGGCCTCCCTATTCCAAAGACACCTCCCTGTCAAGATGGCTACCTACCTGTTAGGTGAGGGTGAAGCACACAATTGCTGAGGCATGCTTCTGGGTGGGAGGGAGTACTCCTTCATGCTGAGGGATGGGGCAGGGTGTGCCCGGTGGGAGTTGTAGTGCTGGCCTCCCTATTCCACAGACACATCCCTGTCAAGATGGCTACCTACCTGTTAGGTGAGGGTGAGGCACGCAATGACTGCCACATGGTTGTGGGTGGGGGGAGTAGTCCATCCTGCTGAGCTGTGGGCTAAGGGGGCCTGGTGGGAGTTGTAGTGCTGGCCTCCCTATTCCAAAGACACCTCCCTGTCAAGATGGCTACCTACCTGTTAGGTGAGGGTGAGGCACACAATGACTGCCACATGGTTGTGGGTGGGGGGAGTAGTCCATCCTGCTGAGCTGTGGGCCAAGGGGGCCTGGTGGGAGTTGTAGTGCTGGCCTCCCTATCCCACAGACACCTCCCTGTAAAGATGGCTACCTACCTGTTAGGTGAGGGTGAAGCACACAATTGCTGAGGCATGCTTCTGGGTGGGAGGGAGTACTCCTTCATGCTGAGGGATGGGGCAGGGTGTGCCTGGTGGGAGTTGTAGTGCTGGCCTCCCTATTCCACAGACACCTCCCTGTAAAGATGGCTACCTATCTGTTAGTGAGGGTGAGGCACACAATGACTGCCACATGGTTGTGGGTGGGGGGAGTAGTCCTTCCTGCTGAGCTGTGGGCCAAGGGGGCCTGGTGGGAGTTGTAGTGCTGGCTTCCCTATTCCAAAGACACCTCCCTGTCAAGATGGCTACTTACCTGTTAGGTGAGGGTAAGGCACACAATGACTGCCACATGGTTGTGGGTGGGGGGAGTAGTCCATCCTGCTGAGCTGTGGGCCAAGGGGGCCTGGTGGGAGTTGTAGTGCTGGCCTCCCTATTCCACAGACACCTCCCTGTAAAGATGGCTACCTACCTGTTAGGTGAGGGTGAAGCACACAATTGCTGTCGCATACTTCTGGGTGGGAGGGAGTACTCCTTCATGCTGAGGGATGGGGCAGGGTGTGCCTGGTGGGAGTTGTAGTGCTGGCCTCCCTATTCCACAGACACCTCCCTGTAAAGATGGCTACCTACCTGTTAGGTGAGGGTGAGGCACACAATGACTGCCACATGGTTTTGGGTGGGGGGAGTAGTCCATCCTGCTCAGCTGTGGGACAGGGGGCCTGGTGGGAGTTGTAGTGCTGTTTGCCTGGACACATACAACACAGTGGATGTGGTCTACCTTTGTGATGTTTGAGGTGGTGTGGATGTAAAATGAGTGTGACCTGTGTGTGTTTTTGGGGTGCAGATGTGTGTACTTGTGCCTCAGGGATGTATCTTTGTAGTTGTTCAAGACAGTACATGGCAGTTTCTTGGTATACATTAGTTGGTACTTACCAGCCTCCACTCCCCCGGGTATTCCTTCAAGACTCTCTGGATGCAGTATGGCAAGCACCTTCTCCTCCCACGCAGTGAAGGGTTTTGGTGGGATGGGAGGGCCTCCACCAGTCGCCACAGCCAGCTCACGGTTCTTGGCCCTCCTCTTCTTGACGACACTCTTCAGGTCATGCCACCGCCTCATGATTTCATTCTTGTTGCGGGGCACATTCCCTACTGCATTGACCTTGCCCACTATCCTTGCCCACATGGTTGTTCTTGTGGCTAATGGTGTCTGTTGGACCATGTTGCCAAAGAGTTGTGGTTCTAGTCTGATTATCTCATCTACCATTACTGTCAACTCAGTGTCAGTGAATTTTGGCATTTTGTGATGTGCCATGGTGTGTGCTGTGCTGATGTTTTGGGGTGCAGTTGTGAGGGTGGTGTAGGTGGTGTGTGTGTGTGTTGTTGTGCTGGTGAGATGTGTGGTGTTTTGCCTATCCAATGTGCTGCAGGGTTGTGTTACTTCAGGGTTGGAGTAGTGCAAAGGATTGTGGTCAGGGAAGGGGCTGGTTTTATGCTCAGCTATGTGGGTGTGTCAAGATGGTGTAATGCAGTCAGGTGTGCTGTGTGGGTTGTCCTGTGATTTGTATATTTAACTTTGCCATGGGGGTGTGTCATTGGGATGTTTCAGGTTAATGGGGGGCAGGGCTAGTTGCTTGTGTGCATTTGCTGGCCTTATTGTTTTTTTTTTTTTACTTGGCTGCCATTTTTTTCGCGGAGCATCCACAGCGATGGCTGTGCTGCAGGGCTTCCGCCGTATCTCACATTCATTACTGTTAGCAACCGCGGCGGACGGAGATAGCGGAACGTACCGCTGTGGCATCGGGGATATCATAATCGCATTGGCGGTCACTCCGTGTGTCTGGCGGCGGGTTGTTGTGTTTCCGCTATGTTACCGCCCGTCGCGGTTGCATTTTCACTTTCTCTGCCCTCTTTGGGTGGTTTTTTGATGCCTCCTACCGTTGTGGACAGAATATTTTGGCGGTTGATCCTAATAGGGTCGGCGTGGTTTCCGCGGTACCTGCGGACGGTGATTTTCCGCTACCATGGCGGTCGGTTGTTTTTCCGTCCGCCATCGTAATGACCCTCCAAATTAGGATGCGACCGCCACCATGGCGGTCGCATCTTGCATTTTAACATTGCGGCGGGTGCTGCTGACAGCAGCACCCGCCGCAATGTTGAAAATGCATGTTGTGCATTTCATTGCACTACGTGGCAGGCAACACACGGTTCCTGCCACTTAGTGCACTGAAATGTAGGGGGTACCATGGGTACCCCCCCCAGTGCACAAACACCTCCCCCCAACACATTGGGGGCCCGCAACGGGCCCCCGAAACCAATCCCTGCCAGCCTTTCCATGACGGTTTCGCCGTCATGGAAAGGCTGGATTTTGCCTGCATCGTAATTTGGTGGACGGTGCCTGCTAGGCACCGCCACCATTTTGCGCATGCAGACCGCTCCGCCAGGCAATCGGTACGATTGCCTGTGGCGGTTCCGTGGTGGACGGTCTTTGCGTCCGCCACGGCCGCAGTGTGGATCCGCCCGCCATCCTAATCTGGCGAGTGGTAAATCCACGTAAATCCATGTTCGATGGTTTACGGATCGCCACCGCACGGCTGGTGGTGGCGGTCCTTCCGCCATCGTAATCAGCCCCTAAATTTCTTACCTTAAAGTCGATATTCTTGACCACGATATTCTTGCCGTCGATATTTCTGTGTCACGATATTTCCAACTCAAGATTTGTGTAAGTCGACATTTCCAACTCGATATTCTGTCTGCATACCATTCCTCTTAACTAAATGAAGTAAGTGCTTCTTTGTTTGGTGGAGATGTCCTTGTATTCTTTTGCATAAATAATGCATCACCAAAATCAACTGGAAAAATGCTCGAGGGCCTTTTGTTAAGCTGTCCATCAACGTGGAAAAAGCGGGAAGTCCCTTACATACTACTAAGGAAAACAGGACATGGCCAAACGGGTGGAACTTGGAGATGATTGTGTGCATTTGCACACTTAGGGGAATTAAAACTGAGACCCTTGGTATCTGTTTTAATTTCTCTCCAAGAGGAGGAGAGCCACGTGTCCCCACTTCCTGCGCTAATTTCAGCCCCGAGGACCCCATCCCTGGGGTCTGGCCTTGTCATGCTGGGTGCCCTGGAGCCCACCCAGTGCAACCGTTCTGCACCGCTGGGGACCATGGGTAGAGCCTGAGTGCCCCCACAGTCCCCGCTGGCTCCCTGCCTCCAGCCGGAGCTAGCATTGCTCCAACACACAGCAAGCTGCCTGTGTGTTGGAGTAATCCTTTCAACTGTTTCCCTGTCCACTTGACAGCAGAAAGGAAAACAGATGGAAACTTAGCTCCCAGGAAGTGGGAGCAGTTTGAAAGCACCCGCTTGCTGAGAGCTGAGTTCGTGCTTGCTCTTGCTTGGCGGGAGTTCTCAGCCAAGCAACTTTAAACTACTATCTTCCCAGGGTAGGCAGCTCGGGGAAAGCAGGGGCCATTATTGTTTCAAGGAGGGGGGCCGGCAGCCCCCTCCTTTCACTTTCATGGTCCGGCCCCGGGGAGGTGGTGGTCTTAAGGGCCATATATGGCCCGAGAGGGGGACAGAGTAGCCCCCTCCCTGTTTTTAAAATTGGATTTGCCTCGGGAGGTGTTGGTCCCCAGGACCCGGGTGGTCCACACTGTCCCCTGGCATGTTATTCAATGTTGCCCCGAGGAAGTGGTGGTCCCTAAGGTATATTAAAGCCCCAGGAGGGGGCCCACAATCAAAAAGCCCTAGGGAGGTGGTGCTCCCCGGGGATTCCATGAGCCCAATGGTGTGGGACGCCAGGACCAGGGTTAGGGGTTAGGGGGTCAGGGTATTCCTACACTGCCCCATTTATATTTCTTCCATGATTTTTGGCTGGTTTCCTGGTTGAAGTGTTGGCAGCCAATGACATATCAGCACGCGGACTGTCGGATCCTCGGAGGATCTGTGTTCCTATATAAACAAATTTGAATTTCAGTTAATTTCAGAAAAACTACTGACCAGATTCACACCAAATAAAAAAAGCACTCTTTCTGGACCAAGCGCTACCTTTATGCTAAATTTGGTGGTATTCTGTTCTGCGGTTCGAGCTGTAGTCATATCTAAAATCCCTAAGGTTAATTGTATAGTGTAAACACGTTTTAGTACCCCCCCTTTTTTTCAGCCCCCACTTCACGAATCACCCCAAAATGTTCAAGACCGCAGCTGAACTGAGGGTCGTATTGATTTTGAAAATTTTGTGAAGATTCATCAAACGATCTCAAAGTTTTTGACAAAACAAAAAGCACTTTTTCTATGGAAACTAGGTCCTAACTATAACTAGCTACTGGCATCCGCTAGTAGGAAATATATATCTGACTTAAACTGTGCTCCTTTGTGTCTGGACAAAGCTATACATCTCTGAAGAGCTCTAATGAGAGTGAAACACGTGTCGGGGTTGCATTTGTTCATTTCAGGTTTGGCTTGGTTGGTATTTTGCCAATTCAAAGCTGTGCTGCTGTGCCTGGAGTGGCAGAGGGCTTTTGTCATTTTGCAGCTCGACATGGATGGCACTGTGATAGTCCTATGCCTAAAAACTTTGCTGTAGAAATGGCAAAAGACTTTGTCCCTTTCTATCTCGGCGTGGATGGCATAATCCTATGATTAAAGACTTGAATCTGCTCATTTGAGGTGAGCAGATTTAGAGTGTCGCTGGTGTTGTGAAGGTGCTCTATATAGGAGCTGCTTTCCACCTAAATTGAGAACTACCCAGAGTTCTCTGCTTCTTTTTTTGTATATATCGCTGCGGCGATCGAAACGCGTCTGGGGTGGACACTTGTCTGTACCACTATGGTGTCTAATGAATAAAACTATGGAGCAGTAACCCCACGTCTCTGGAATCTTTTTCTACTGAGTTGGTGGTCCGTACCTGTGCTGTTTTTGTTCTGGGCAACATCCAGAATTACAGGAACTGTTGTGTATATATATATATATATATGTTCCAAAATTTGCTTCAGCAAATGAGGCCGCACTCCGATGGAGGTAAGAAACATCTTTATTTATGAAAACAGGCAGCTTCCCCTCCCGTATTAATGTCCTTTGGCCTGACGCGTTTCAATGGATTTTCCCATCTCTTCAGAGGCCATCGTGAGCAGGTATTATTTCGTGTGTAACCCGCCGCCCCTGCATGCTCATTAAATACCTTTGATTGGCCTCCGGTGTGCCGATTATTATCATTACTATTGCATGCTGGGCAGCGTAGTTTGAATATTGCACCACTTGCACCCTCCAGTGGGTTACTTGCTCACGATTCAATTAAGGACCAATTCTGCAGCCCGTATTGAGCCTCTGGAGGAGACTCTGTCTGTTTACTCAATGGCCTCCAACGCCCAATTCCAAAGAGGATCTCCTCTCTGAGCGGTCCCGACATCTTTTCTTCGGGCGGTGCGTCGCCCCTACGGCCTGAGGCACGCCGTAACACATGTTCCAAAATTTGCTTCAGCAAATGAGGCAGCACTCCGATGGAGGTAAGAAACATCTTTATTTATGAAAACAGGCAGCTTCCCCTCCCGTATTAATGTCCTTTGGCCTGACGCGTTTCAATGGATTTTCCCATCTCTTCAGAGGCCATCGTGAGCAGGTATTATTTCGTGCGTAACCCGCCGCCCCTGCATGCTCATTAAATACCTTTGATTGGCCTCCGGTGTGCCGATTATTATCATTACTATTGCATGCTGGGCAGCGTAGTTTGAATATTGCACCACTTGCACCCTCCAGTGGGTTACTTGCTCACGATTCAATTAAGGACCAATTCTGCAGCCCGTATTGAGCCTCTGGAGGAGACTCTGTCTGTTTACTCAATGGCCTCCAACGCAAGAATCGTCCTTTTTTTACTAATAGTGAGCATTGGAACCCACTGGAGGGTTGAAATATGCAGATTACTACAGAGCCCAGCATGCAACGTGAACTCTACATTAATTAAAGGCACACCGGAGGCCAGGGACATTAATTGAATTAGCATGCAGGGGCTTCTGGGGAAGCACATGATTTGACTAATTGCTCACTATGGCCTCGGAAGAAGATGAAGAGAGTTCATCGAAATGCGTCGGCCAAAGGATAATATTACGGGAAGGGAAGCTGCCCGGTTTAAGAATAAAGAAATGTTTTTTACCTTCAACAGAGTGCGGCTCTAATTGCTGGAGCAATTCATTTGGAAACATGTTGCACAGCGCGCTTCAGGCCATGAGAGCGACGCACCACCTATCTCACTGGACTTGGGGCCACTCGAGGGGAATGCATCTCCTTGAATGCGGTGTTGGAGGTACTGTAAGTTAACTGGGCAGAGTCTTTTCCAGAGGCTCAATGGGGGCTGCAAGAATCGTCCTTTTTTACTAATAGTGAGCATTGGAACCCACTGGAGGGTTGAAATATGCGTATTACTACGGAGCCCAGCATGCAACGTGAACTCTACATTAATTAAAGGCACACCGGAGGCCAGGGACATTAATTGAATTAGCATGCAGGGGCTGCTGGGGAAGCACATGATTTGACTAATTGCTCACTATGGCCTCGGAAGAAGATGAAGAGAGTTCATCGAAACGCGTCGGCCAAAGGATAATATTACGGGAAGGGAAGCTGCCCGGTTTAAGAATAAAGAAATGTTTTTTACCTTCAACAGAGTGCGGCTCTAATTGCTGGAGCAATTCATTTGGAAACATGTTGCACGGCGCGCTTCAGGCCGTGAGAGCGACGCACCACCTATCTCACTGGACTTGGGGCCACTCGAGGGGAATGCATCTCCTTGAATGCGGTGTTGGAGGTACTGTAAGTTAACTGGGCAGAGTCTTTTCCAGAGGCTCAATGGGGGCTGCAAGAATCGTCCTTTTTTACTAATAGTGAGCATTGGAACCCACTGGAGGGTTGAAATATGCGGATTACTACAGAGCCCAGCATGCAACGTGAACTCTACATTAATTAAAGGCACACCGGAGGCCAGGGACATTAATTGAATTAGCATGTAGGGGCTGCTGGGGAAGCACATGATTTGACTAATTGCTCACTATGGCCTCGGAAGAAGATGAAGAGAGTTCATCGAAACGCGTCGGCCAAAGGATAATATTACGGGAAGGGAAGCTGCCCGGTTTAAGAATAAAGAAATGTTTTTTACCTTCAACAGAGTGCGGCTCTAATTGCTGGAGCAATTCATTTGGAAACATGTTGCACGGCGCGCTTCAGGCCAGTGAGAGTGACGCACCACCTATCTCACTGGACTTGGGGCCACTCGAGGGGAATGCATCTCCTTGAATGCGGTGTTGGAGGTACTGTAAGTTAACTGGGCAGAGTCTTTTCCAGAGGCTCAATGGGGGCTGCAAGAATCGTCCTTTTTTACTAATAGTGAGCATTGGAACCCACTGGAGGGTTGAAATATGCGGATTACTGCAGAGCCCAGCATGCAACGTGAACTCTACATTAATTAAAGGCACACCGGAGGCCAGGGACATTAATTGAATTAGCATGCAGGGGCTGCTGGGGAAGCACATGATTTGACTAATTGCTCACTATGACCTCGGAAGAAGATGAAGAGAGTTCATCGAAACGCGTCAGCCAAAGGATAATATTACGGGAAGGGAAGCTGCCCGGTTTAAGAATAAAGAAATGTTTTTTACCTTCAACAGAGTGCGGCTCTAATTGCTGGAGCAATTCATTTGGAAACATGTTGCACGGCGCGCTTCAGGCCGTGAGAGCGACGCACCACCTATCTCACTGGACTTGGGGCCACTCGAGGGGAATGCATCTCCTTGAATGCGGTGTTGGAGGTACTGTAAGTTAACTGGGCAGAGTCTTTTCCAGAGGCTCAATGGGGGCTGCAAGAATCGTCCTTTTTTACTAATAGTGAGCATTGGAACCCACTGGAGAGTTGAAATATGCGGATTACTACAGAGCCCAGCATGCAACGTGAACTCTACATTAATTAAAGGCACACCGGAGGCCAGGGACATTAATTGAATTAGCATGCAGGGGCTGCTGGGGAAGCACATGATTTGACTAATTGCTCACTATGGCCTCGGAAGAAGATGAAGAGAGTTCATCGAAACGCGTCGGCCAAAGGATAATATTACGGGAAGGAAGCTGCCCGGTTTAAGAATAAAGAAATGTTTTTTACCTTCAACAGAGTGCGGCTCTAATTGCTGGAGCAATTCATTTGGAAACATATATATATATATATATATATATATATATATATATATATATATATATATATATATATATATATATATATATAGTTTTTACCCGTGATCAAGCCTCTTATGGAGGAGAAACGCGTTGGGTTTTTGGACCTGTGCAGCTTTATACATGAAATTGAAAGCAACTTTTGAACCGGAAGCTGGGTGTCAGTGTTCCTGACTTGAAAGGCAAGTTTGGAGTTGTTGGATTTTTCACGAGGGAGCCCCAGTACCGTTGCACGGACCCGCCCTGCAGAGTCTGTGGCTCATTCACTGGCACAATTTCTGTGATATATATATATATATATATATATATATATATATATATATATATATATATTCACTGAAAAAACGATAGGTGTCAGGGACATTATAGTTAGTTGGACATTTCACTCGTACAAAACCAGAGAAATTCGGCCGTTATAGTTAGTTGATCTAACTATAACTTGTGCCCCCACAATGCACTACTGATGATGTCACATATCACATCATTCATGACATGGTCAGTGACATCACTGATGACATCTCAAATGACATCACTGTTGACATCACTGATGACATCATCCAGTGACTGTGTGTTTCTGTAAAGTTTAAATATGTTTTATATATGTTAATGCCAAGGTGTATTGAAGAATGAGTGGGTGTATGAGTGTCTGAATGGATGATTTAGTAGGTGCGTGACTGACTGTATAAGTGAGTGATTAAATGTGTCTTACTGAATGGATGGGTTAGTGACTAAACTGTGTGAATGTCTGTATCAGTCTGTTAGTTGGTGTGTAAGCGGATGCATGGGTTGGTGAGTAGCTACATGAGTGTCTATATGGGTTATTGATTGGTTGTCTGAGTATCTGTATGGGTGCCTGAGTGTTTGTGTGGGTGGGTGGGGAGTGTGTGACTCTGTGCAGAGATGTGTGAGTGGGTGATTCACTGGGTGTATGGGTTCAAGACTGCATGTGTGAAGGGCTGTATGGGTGGGTGAGTGTGTTTATGGGTGTGTTGGTGAGTGAATAGATGTCTCAGTGGTACATATGTGAATAACTACATGTGTGAAAGGCAGTATATGTGAGTGTTGGAGTATATAAATGACTATATGTGAGAGTGAGTGATTGTGAGAGTGGCTGTATGGATGAGTGTGTGCTTGTATCAGTGATTGCATAAGAGAATAAGTATGTGTTAGTATCTGTATGAATAAGTGAGGTGGTGTGTGTATAACTGTATAGCTGAGTAAATGGGAGTGTGATTGATTCTTTGCATGACTGACTAGGTGTGTGAGTAACTCTATGGATGAGTGGCGGTGTGTGAGTGTCTGTATAGGTGTATGAGTGCATATGATAGTGCTGTATTGATGAGTGACTGCATGTATGAGTTACTGTATGGGTGAATGAGTGGATGTGTGTGTAGAGCTAGGAATCAGTGAGTGGGTATGTAGTAACTGGTATTTGTGTGTCTATGGATTCGAAAATGGTAGTCTGTATTTTAGAGTGGGTGTATCAAAGGTTATATTAGGGTATGAGGAGGTGCATCAGATTATCACATGGATGATGTCATCAGTGATGTCATCAGTGATGTCATTTGAGATGTCATCAGTGATGTCACTGACCATGTCATGAATGATGTAATATGTGACGTCATCAGCAGTGCATTGTGGGGGCGCGAGTTATAGTTAGCTCAACTAACTATAACGGCCGAATTTCTCTGGTTTTGTACGAGTGAAATGTCCAACTAACTATAACGTCCCTGACACCTATGGTTTTTTCAGTGAATTTGAAAGGTTTTTTAAATGCTAATTTCTAACTATAACGTCCCTGAAACCTATGGTTTTTTCAGTGAATTTCAAAGGTTTTTTAAATGCTAATTTCTAACTATAACGTCCCTGAAACCTATGGTTTTTTCAGTGAATTTCTAAGGTTTTTTAAATGCTAATTCCTAACTATAACGCCAGGAGAAACAATGTTTTTTTTCAGTGAATTTTGCGAAGGTTTATGCTAATTTCTAACTATTCCTACAGAGGTTGGACATGTGCAGAAAGAGGAAGAAAATCGCAGAAAGAAGCAAGAGAAATGCAGAAAGATGCAACAGAATTCCAGAAAGACGAAGAAAGGTGCAGAAAGAAGCAAGAGATATGCAGAAAGAACCAACAGAGGTGCAGAAAGAGGCCTTGTTGCAAAGTCATCCTGTGCCCCCAACTTTTTGCTGACTGGTACTGGTGGTAACTGACTGACTAACCAGGCCCGGAGCCAGTGCTATGCTGAAAGACACTTAGAATACAGTGAAAACACCTACATACACTAAGGTACACTATGGGTTGGGGTACCCCTGTGATTGGCATGACCTCCCCTGTAAGGCCCTAGTACATAATAGGGCAGGTGGATTAAAACTACCTCTAAGTCAGAGGTGCAGAAAGAGGAAAGAGAAGTGCAGAAAACGCAAGAGAGGTGCAGAAACAAGCAAGAGAAGTGCAGAAAGAGGCAAGAAAATTGCTGAAAGAAGCAACAGAGGTGCCGAAAGAAGCAAGAGCAGTGCAGAAAGAACCAATAGAGGTGCAAAAAGAGGCAAGAGGGGTGCATAAAGAGGTGGGAGAGGTGCACAAAGAGGCAAGAGAGGTACAGAAAGAGGCAGGAGGGGTGCAGAAAGAAGGAAGAGAAGTACAGAAAGAAGCAACAGAGGTGCTGAAAGAGGTGTGAAGGGTGCAGAAAGAGCAAGAGAAGTACAGAAAGAAGCAACAGAGGTACAGAAAGAGGCAAGAGAGGTGCAGAAACAGGTAGGAAAGGTGCAGAAACGGAACAAAGGTGCAAAAAGAGGCAAGAGAGGTACAGAAAGAGGGAAGAGGGGTGCAGAAAGAGGCAAGAGGGGTGCAGAAAGAAGCAAGTGAGCTGCAGAAAGAGGCAAGAGAGTTGCAGAAACAGGCAAAAGGGGTGCAGAAAGAGGGAACAGGTGTGCAGACAGAGGCAAGAGAGGTGCAGAAAGACGGAAGAGGGGTACAGAAAGAGGCAAGAGGGATGCAGAAATTTGCAAAAGAGGTGCAGAAAGAAGCAAGAGCAGTGCAACAAGAACTAACAGAGGTGCAAACAGAGGCAAGAGGGGTGCAGAAAAAAGTAGGAGAGGTACACAAAGAGGCAAGACAAGTACAAAAAGAGGCAGGAGGGGTGCAGAAAGAAGGAAGAGAAGTGCAAAAAGAAGCAACAGAGGTGCTGAAAGAGGCGCAAAATGTGCAGAAAGAGCAAGAGAAGTGCAGAAAGAAGCAACAGAGGTACAGAGGTACAGAAAGAGGCAAGAAAGGTGCAGAAACAGGCAGGAAAGGTGCAGAAGGAGGGAACAGGGGTACAGAAAGACGCAAGAGAGGTGCAGAAAGAGAAAAAATTGGTTCAAAAAGAGGCAAGAGGGGTGCAGAAAGAAGCAAGTGAAGTGCAGAAAGAGGCAACAGAGGTGCAGAAGGACGCAAGAGAGGTATAGAAACAAGCAAGAGAAGTGCAGAAAGAGGCAAGAGAATTGCTGAAAGAAGCAACAGAGGTGTGGAAAGAAGCAAGAGAAGTGTAGAAAGAGGCAAGTGAGGTGCAGAAAGAGGCAAGAGAGGTGCAGAAAATGGCAAAAAACTGCAGAAAGAGGCAAGAGGGATGCAAAAAAGGGAAGAAGGGTACAGAAAGAAGCAAGAGAGGTGCAGAAAGAAGCAAGAGAAGTGCAGAAAGAAGCAAGAGAGGTGCAGAAAGAGGGAAGACGAGTGCAGAAAGAGACAACAGGGGTGCAGAAAGAAGCAACAGAGGTGCAGAAATAGGCAATAGAAGTGCAGAAAGAGACAGGTGAGGTTCAAAAGGAGGCAAGAGAACTGCATAAAGAGGCAAGAGAGTTGCAGAAACAGGCAAAAGGGGTGCAGAAAGAGGGAACAGGTGTGCAGACAGAGGCAAGAGAGGTGCAGAAAGAGGGAAGAGGGGTACAGAAAGAAGAGAGTGAGGTTGAGAAAGAGGCAAGAGAGGTGCAGAAAGAGGTAATAGAAGTACAGAAAGAGGCAAGTGAGGTGCAGAAGGAGGCAAGAGAACTACAGAAAGAGGCAAGAGAGTTGCAGAAACAGGCAAAAGGGGTGCATAAAGAACCAACAGAGGTGCAAAAAGAGGCAAGAAGGGTGCAGAAAGGGGCAAGAGAAATGCAGAAAGAGGCAAGTGAAATGCAGAAAGAAGATAGTGAGGTGCAGGAAGAGGAAGAAAGGTGCAGAAAGATGGAAGAGAAATGCAGAAAGAGGCAAGACAGGCACAGAAAGAAGAGAAGTTTGTGCACCATTAGTACCAATTTAACACCCACATTTAGCAATAAGTAACACGTCACCATTCCAGCTTTGCAAAGGGCCTTCCACCACGCTGTAACACGTGAAGCTGCATTTTTGGGAACATTTGAGCGGTTTGAGCTAGAAACCAGGCTTTTTTTGTTCAAGTCTGCAGATTATGCAGCAGATGATGGAATATTTGGCAAATGCGGAAAATGTTTAATTATGTGACAAGTGGTGCAGCCAAATTCTGTATACTCAGCCCCCTCACATCCATGCACCATACTCAGCTCCATAAATGCCCGCTCCAAACTCACCCCCACACTGCCCTGCTCTATATTGAACACCCTCACGGCTTCACTCCACTGGATGTTTACTCTTCTTTGCACCATATGCTAATATAATGCAACATTTATTCCCTGAAGACAGTGTGCCTATCCGCGGTGCTAATGTTACTTTCTATTAAGCTACCTTCATATTTCCTGGTGCTGTGGAGGTTGTTCGGTTGTGCATGTACACTACAGAATGATGTATGGTGTCAAAATCCGCTCTGGTTTTGGAGGAAAGAGATGAATGCAGGAGGGAAGGAGAAATTGAACTGACACGAGATGTCCAGTTTACAATAAAGCACTGCCAACAAGCAACAAGGCCCTTTCCATGCCTGAGCAGCTTAAACCTGAAATACCATTAACAAGATGCATTGGAACAGTAACTACAGTGTGTGTATGCTTTAGAGCAGCGTGACAAAAAGCAAGCACGCTCTCTCGGTACATGTGCATTTTATTTGTATTTGCTTTTGCAGCAATTTGATATTAGCGTGACTAGGGTATGGCATCTTCTTGTGAAAGTAAAGAAAACGGGCCCATACCCTCCGACTTTGAAGCAAAACAACAACTAATTAGAAAGCAGTGAGCTTCTTACACACCGTACCTGCTGCAGTATTTACAGCTACTCACCTGGCTTCTTCCTCAGACTTTCTATAGACTTTGTAACGAAATTAAATGGGAATTGAAATTTGTTTAAAGTTCTATGTTAAAATAAAAATCTTTTTTTAAAAATGCTAAAGCCAAGATTAGGGCAAATTTCGGGATTCCTAACTGTATGTTAAATGGTACATGTGAACATTTTTTTGTGTGTGGAATTGTCACCTGTGGATCAGCTGTGACTGGGGCGGTGAGGCAGGAAGGTTACAGCAGAGAACCCCTTCAGCAAGCAGGTTCCTCCTGGCTGCTGTGCTGTATAAGGAAGGGCTCAATGAAGAGAGAGCCGGCGCAGCCGGAAGATTTGCTCCATAATTCCAGTTGCCATCGTCATAGGTAAAGTGAAAGCGGACAAATAATGCATGAAATCATTAGTGCAGGTGTGATTCTGTTAACACTTGTGAAAAAGCGAAGGAAAACTGGCCTAGGTGGAAATTCAATATAACCTAACAGCTGCCAAAAAAAACAAAACGGAGAAATGCTACACCCTGTGGACAGGAGACCGTAAATGGAGAGGCTCAGGCACCTGTGCACTGTAGGGGCCCATCTAGCGCCTAAGACGTCAAGACTCTAAAGTGCACTTCGGGTGCTCAAGATGCACAGCCAAGTTTGGATCCAGGTCTTTATAATACGGAGGCGCGCCGCCGCCGCGCAAGTGAAATAAACTCCCAGCACTTAAAGTGTACAGGCACTGAGGCACATTTTTGCATTTAATTCTTTTATACAGATGCTTGTAGCGACCTTTTGTACGGGTAAATGATAAATCTGAACTTGCATTTGGTGTTTTAAAATGTACTACAAGCACTGCACTTGATTTGAAGCGACCTCACCTTCCAGCACTTAAAATGTGCACGCCTAATGCGTAGCTGCCAAGGTTTCAGATTGCTTATGTGTGACATTTTCCTAATTTCAGTGTACTTATGAGTGACATTCAACGACTATGAGTGACACTTTCTCGCAAGCAAAATCAAGCAATGAAGACGAGGGAAACACATAAATATCAGAAATTACACCCATTTGAGCAATGAGAATCTCTAAGAATATCTAAAAAACTGCTTCAAATCACCAGAAATGGAAGGGCACTAACCTAGTGCCCAGTTTACTTATGCTCATGATCATGACACGCTAAAAGTAAATTAAACAAGGATTGGAGATGGTACTAGTGCCACTTCTTCCTCTGTAGCGAGCACGTGGCTGGACAGACAATAAACCAATCAAACATTGCAGTGAGTGCATTTAATTCTTATATCACCCTGACCAGCATAGCTGCCAAGTTTTTAGACTGCTTATGTGTGACATTTTGGTGGTTTCAGTGTGCGTATAAGTGGCATTCACTACCTAACAAGTGACACTTTCACGCAAGTAAATCTAAGCAGTAACTAGTATTTTTGTGCCTCTCTGTGAATTTTTGATTATTATGCAAGGTAAAAACCCAGCTTCTGAAGTTAACAGTCAAGGCCAGACAAATGGGAAACCTTGCAATACAAACAACTCCTCAACATGTCCCAGATGACAAGTACATGAAGATGTAATGAAGACAAGCATGCGCCCCTACATTTGGTGTACCTGAAATAGCCTTCTCGTAAAATGCCCCCAAGTTACATAATTTCATCACTAGAAAAACCCAGAAGTTCCTCCCACATTGAAATAACTGAAGGGTTCTGCTGAAAACAAAACTGCCCACCCAACCTACCAGCTGAGAGGCGCCAGCGCGGATCTCAGCTGCTACTATTAATCAATAAAGATTAAAAACCATCTGAAGTTTGGTAAATCTGAAGTTTGGTAAATGGATCCTAATGACACATCCAAAGTACCACTACCAACACCCTATCAACCATGAACCCAAAGCGCGCCCAGAAACCTCGTTGTGAGTATAAGCGCTATATAATCGAACATGAAGGGGCACCTACGTACTCAACAATTCAAAAGTGTCTCAGGCCTATCACTTGGAACGTGAAACATAAATACTAACACAGTACTTTAAAAAAAAACCCTATTAATATCTGCTCCACGTGTTACCACTTTAATAGGCCGACCTTGCGCAGATGTTTAAAATCATGCCTGAACTGGCAGTGCCAAGCTGCCCTCCTCTGTTTTAATTTTCTCACCTTTACTGCCCCTCCCTCGGACCCTACTTTCACAATTATATGATGCTGCTTAGAGAGCATCACTCCAGGGCCTCTCTGTCCGAGGTGGGACCCGGCCCAATTCCCAACAGTATGTGAGGCCCTAACAATACTCTTCTCACTGGTGGCTAGTGTTGGCAGGTGGGGCGGCAAAAACATTAATTAAAAGAGATTGCCAGCCTTTGCCTACTCGCTAGGCAGGCCCCCTCCCTGCCGGAATAAATCAGGAGAGCAGCAGGATTCCAGGGCCTCTCTCTGTCCACGTGGGACCCGGCTCAACAGGAAGGATGTGCGAGGCCCCAACATGAAGAAGTTACAGACTGATGCAGGTATCTCAGCTGCCGAAGGGTCAGTCTCAGCTGACTCACACCATTTATTATCCTCACAAGCTGACTGAGGCTAGCGCAGTAATATCACATACAACAATGTTGACTGCTAGTACTGTCTGTAACTAGCTTTTAAATTACCCCAGGATCTTTTGAGAAGTAAACACAAAAGATATTAAGGGAGCCAGAAAAACACAGTTGTTCCGAGCACGGGCCGCTGCCGCGCCAGGGCAGAACTTGTGATCTACAACAACTAAGTTCTGTAACACGACCATGGCGCCCACTGACTGCAGGCAGCTGCCCAAAGGAATTATTTGTATAATGTAAATAATTCAACACGCACACATACTCACTCCGGTGGCTGCACTGCACCCCTCTGTCTCTCTTACTGCAACTTCACTTGTTGCAGCGATTCTGCTCTGCGAGGCAGGTTCAGGCCGGCGGGAGTGACCATCTGCAGCCCGCCTCCCACCTCCACAGTCAGTAAGTCCTGAAGTCACCCAGGCCTGTCGTGTCCAATCCAGTGACAGTGGGTCACTCCACTCTCCTTCTCTGCAACTGAATTTGCTGCGGTGCGGTCGGGGTTAAAATTTACTGTAGCTGCTCAGAGAGAGAGAGCTGAGCCACACGGCGGCCGCTGAGAGCAGGCAGCCTGCCGCGCCATTATGATTTGCGCAAAGTAGTGCAGCGCCTCTCACAAGTTAACTCCTGACCTCCGTTCCCCCCCGGCGCCTAAGTCAGTGCCACACAACCTGTCAGAATGGGAGCCATGTCTCGGTAGTAGCCAGTGGGCACTACCTCGATGTCACCAGTTAGCACTTTAAGGCAGTGCTAACGCAGCTTCAGTGATCGGTGTCTGCCTGGCTCCCCGCTCCTGCATTGCCCGTTCAGCCGCTGTCATGCGTGGCACCCGTGCTTCTAAAATGTAAGCGCGCATTGCAATGATTCCGGTCGGTGTGGGGTCTCAAAGTGGGAGGAGGACGGCCGCCTAGTGGTAGAAACAGCCATGCCTGTGCTCGGATTGGGAAACTACAGCTGACTGCATAATGCCTAATGGTAGAAACGGCCCTGGGTTACACGAAGGGGCTAACAGGAACAATCTAATAGCAGCAGCAAACTAACCCCAACTGCTGCTGTTGGTGGCAGTTATATTGATTTTCACTTGATGCGAGGCACAAGATGGCTGCCAACACTTCCTGGTTTGAAGTGTTGACAGCCAATTAGAGCCTAGCTCGTGCTGGGGGGGTTAGGCTCCGCCCACATATATATATTTTTTTTTACTTTAATATCTCAAAAACTACTGAACGGATTTACACCATTTTAAAAAAAGGGCTCTTTCTGAACCAAGACCTACCTTTTTGCCAAATTTGGTGTAATTCCGTTTAGCAGTTCGGGCTGTAGCTTTGTCTAAAGTTTCCTATGGAAATTAACATGGGGAAAACGCGTTTTGGGACCCCCCTTTTTTCTCAGCCCCCGCTTGACAAATCACCCCGAAACTTTTAATACAGGAGATGACCGGAGCGCCCCATTAGTTTTGAAAATTTCGCGAAGATTCGTCAAACAACGCCAAAGTTATTAGGAAAACAAAAAGCGAGTTTGGAATAGAAACGAGGTCCTAACTATAACTACCTACTGGCGACCGCCAGTAGGTAATACATGTATATATATATATATATATATATATGCAAAAAAGGTTATGGAACTCCGAGGTAACTTGCAATATTCTTATTGTGAACGCAAAGAGGTACTTTATCACATATAATACATGGTCACACTATCACCTTTGAAAATCCTAACAGGAATACGATCTTGAATGCAGTGGTCACTGTCCACATATGACTAAAAAAGTCCTATGCTAACATGTACATAGTTAACCATGCTGTAATCAGCACTTAACATACTGTATGTTTTCCTTTTCTGTTTATTTTTTCATTTATAATGTAATTATATTGCATTACATAGAGTGCCTTTTAGACCGAACATGATCTATTATATGCACATTTGTTATACAAAAAACACGTCTAATCACATATGCATATTAACAAAAGTGCAAAAGGCATGAACATAAACAAAGCATAATCTTTGATGCTGTGCATAAACAGTTACTCATATTATTCATTCGTTGCCCGATGCATTTCGGGACTGAGAGTCCCTTCCTCAGGGGCATGTCTGTAATCAAACAAAAGTCACAATTGGTAAAACTTTTAACCAAATCGAACATGGAGATATGTATCACACCAACAGTTTCTTAGTAAAGAAATAATGAAGTTGTATTAATACATGTATGAAAGTCAAGTTACACGGTAAAACCCTCACCATAAATACACAGAGCTCTTGAAATAATAAGGTGTCCAACATACAAGATCCCAACCACCAACAATACATGTGGCCTGCAATAATAAATGAATAATGAGAAGAATAAAAGATAAACCAATGAACCAGAAAAGTGAAGTACCCGACGTGTCTCTGAAAAAATCTTTCCCAACAATATATTAAACCATGCCTTGACGTCTAATCAATAAGGCAATGGTGGGTAGTTTGCGTGAATGCACCAAGTAATAGACAACAATATGCTGTAAAAACGAAATGCAAGCACAAAAGAATGAGACCACTAAACTCACGCCAAACCAAGGCTATAAACGTCGTACAAACAAAAATAATGATGCGAGAGACTCACCTCCAAGAAACGAAGGCGAACCAATTTAATTGTCCGTTCGAAAAACAAGTTGTGAATATCCGCAAAAACCGGGTCTGTAAAAAACAGAATCCTGTCAATATCCGATGTAAAAGTGAACAACGGCGTGAGTGTAGAATCACTCACTGCGCACCCAAGTGAAATGCCATGCTTGCCAAAGAAACTCAGGACACGCTTCTAGCTTCTGAAGATGCCGTTCAGTGACGGAAGTGCCAATGCCGAAGTTTTTAAAAAAAGAAGAAAAGAGACCCATGGGAGAGTCATCGAGACAAAAAGCGAACCATGCTTGCAACGGAGTGTTGCACCTACACTACTGTGTCCGCCATCTTAAGGCGGAGTACCCGATCTGCTGTCACAAATAACAACCGTCCTACTACGCGAAAATGGAATAGGAGAAAAAATTGAAAAATATCCTAAAGGACAGATTGCAAATGAGGAACAAAAATGTGGTAAGTGCTCCGTGAAAGAAAAAAGAAGAAGGAGGATCCACAGTCCCCGGCTGCTCATCAACTCAAACCAATGAGTGTCACAAATGTAGACACAAGCTGGATGGCGAAGACTATCCCACCGACCTAAAGGATGAGAAAATAACAAAAAAGTGCACGTCAAGTGTGAAAAAGTACAAAGAAATAGTGCCCTTAGTTTAAAGACAGAAACAGAAGTAGAGAGAACAGATGTAACCGTGTATAATTGGAATTAATGAATATCACAAGAAACAACTCATATCAATCCTGTCATTCAAACCCTTTGGTGCCATGGTTTGTAAATAATTTATTCAGAAAATCTCACGTTGTAATAATCTCTTATGGTTGTCAACTCCATGAATCATTTTAACAACTTCAATTATCTGAAACCTAAAATGAGAAATTGAGTGTTTGGCATCTTGCCAATGTACAGCTACACACTATCACCTTTCCCACAAACCACTTAAAACCTTGGTGCATAGGTCTTTCATATAAAAAAGTGCGCATGTTTTCAAACATGGAGAATAAAAATAAAACCTCTAGTGCAAAAATAATCACTTCAAAAGCCTGTTAGATATTTGTTGCAAACAGATATTAGAAACAGATATAACAGGCGGGTGGATGGGTATTTCATGCACTAAGTCATGCGAAATTCACACAAACAAATAAGAATGCTCTCCTCACAAGAGTCCAGCAGTCAGGTGAGCCCGATGTCCTGCTGCTGAGGCACACCACTCCTCCCCCTTCCTCCTTCCATCAGCTTTTGGGTCGGGATTTGCCGGCCGGTCTGAATGCCGTGAGAGACGCAAGGGACGCGAGCTGCGAGCTGCGTGCAGCATTGTGGAGGCCTCAGAGTGGAGCAGCGTAGGAGTTTTCAGCTAAATGGACATTGTCTGTGACTGGAGGGGTCCCCCATGAGGCGGTGAGAGACGCGGTGCGAGGCGTGAGCTGCTACGGAGCTGAATGGATTATTAAGAGCTGGATGTGCTGAGTCAGCCCTGAGGCTGTCCGTGGGGACCCCCGGGAGGCGAGAGGTGATCTCCCCTGCGAGGTGGTGAGCGAGGTGGTGAGCGAGGTGGCGAGCTTGCTGACTGAAGGATGAACAGGATAGGCTAAGTGATAATTAAGCGTGGTACTGACACTCCTAGGGGAGCCAATGCAGGACCCTCTTCTGGGTTTTTGAGAAGTTTGAAAAGCCTTGGGAGGGAGAGAGGATTTTGGGGAAAAAAAAAATTCTTCCACGCTATAAACGCACTGTTACCTGTTACCTGTTGCTGCACAGTTGACCAGTTGACCACTTGACCAGCTGCCCCCCAGGTGCAATTGGCTGTTTGTGACTTTGCAGTTTGACAGTCTACGCTTGTGCTTTGTGGTCGAAACTGGGAGCCTGTTTAAACCTGCTTAGAAATAAGTTCAGCTGCTAGCCTCTACCTCCGTCTTTGCAACGTGGTGTCTTATGAGGTATAAGTATAAGAGTGGGCTTCATATGTAAGGCCAGGACTGTGAATTATGCGGCAGATGGTCTTGCGAGGATTAGTAAAAAGAGCGCCAACCGAGGTCCCTACTCCTCCGCCATTGACTTAGAAGGCTAGGAGAAAGGCGGCGCAGGCTCAAATATTGGCAGCCAGGAGAGGAAGAACTACCCAGAGCCAGAAACCAAAGGGGTCAATGAGTACCATCAGCTCGCAAATGGATCTGGCGCTCCTGGCGTCTTCTCCCCCGCCACCCACTTCTCTAGGATCTTCATCGGGGTCCTCAGGGTCCTCCCCTGAAATAGAGAGTAGTAGTAATGGCCCTAGTAATGGCCCTAGCAGAGGGGGCGCAGGTATTGCCAGGATCCGAAAAGTAACGGAGATGGCTCCAGACGAGCCGTTCGAAGAGGCGACCCTACGACACTCCAATACTTGGTAAACTGACAATGTAGGATCTAGTAAGATTGGAGCCCCACAAATGGCGGAGACAGGCAATAGGAGCCCAGAGGCAGCTAAACCTCTTAAAGATTACCCTGTATCCTCTAAAAACCGTAAGTCAAATCAAGCGGTCACCAAGGCGCCTCTCGCTGATCGGACATTACTTGAAGAAACTACTCAGGTTAACCAGGAAATGATCCCTAGCGCGAATCCGGGCGAGACTGCCCGAGAAAAAGGTCCAGAGGGGCAAGTACAATCTATACAACCGGTGCAGTCTACTCAAGGGGTAGGCCTGGACACACTTATGCACAATTCTATGAGTTCAGATGGCCTAGGGCTCCCACTTCCCTCACTTCATCACAGTCTTTTGTTGGAAACTAGGATCATGGAGATGGATTCACTCTGTCAGCAGGGGCTGGAAGCAGCGAGGCTTGTGCCAGGGGGGGCACCACTATCGCCCAGTCTCCATTGGTCCCGACACAGCAAATGCAACAGCTGTTTGAAACTATTCTGGGGGAAATACGGGACTGCAAAAACTCGCAAGCTCAGGAGCTTTCTTTGTTACATCTAAGATTAGATCAAATTGAAACCATGGTCCAGCAAATACCGGAGCGATTTAAGGAACTGGAGCATTGGGTATCTGATATTGAGGATCATTCAGTGGCATGCGAAAAAAACTCCAGGCCTCGCAGTTAAAGATGGATGAGATGGAGAATTATGCCAGGCATTTAAATTTTCGCTTTACAGGGATCCCGGAGGATAGTGAATGTCTTAATGGTCAGTCTAACCCGGTGGCTTATATGGAGTCAATGATTAGAGATCATATACTTGAGAAAGCACCTGTAGATCTTACTGTAATGCGGGCCCACAGAGTCCCCTCCCAGAAAATTCCATAGGCTAAGTATCCCAGGACAATGATTGTGAATTTCTCTGACTACCGCATTAGGGAGGCTGTCCTATCTAAGGCAATTCAAAAGAGGGATATTGCTCTACCTAATGGAGCCAAAGTAAGAGTGTTCTCTGATATGTCAGCAGCAGCAGCACGAAGACGGAAGGACTTTGTGGGTATGATGAGCCAATTTAAGAGCGCAGGAGCACAGGTTTCTATTGCCCAGCAGTCTAAACTGAAAGTGCTTTGGAAAGGAAGGCTCCATCTTTGCTCCATTCCTGAGGAGGCTCAGGACCTGCTACAAAAGATTGTCCAAACAAACGGAAAATAATGAAAGGAGGGGTTCCTGAGCAGTGACTTTTGCCTATATCATCTGGTTGATACTCAGGAATGGAAAATTAAGTTTGATTCGGCTGCACTCTAGGCACTTTAGACATTCAGACACTAAGCTCACTTTTATTGTGGGTATTTTCTGCTACTTGCACTTCTCTTTCAGGGGAGATGTATTGGATATAGCTGCTATTATTGTCTGCTGCTATAGGTATAGGTATTATTCTCTTGTGTGGTAATTTTCTAAATATATGAATACTAGAATGCACTTTGCACTTTTTGTACTTTTTGCACTGTGCCTATGGCCAAATTTGCACTATTGCACCATCGCACTTTTTTCTCTTTTCTTTCCCCCTATGCAGAGGGAATGGTACTATCTTTGATTGACCTGTGTAAGTTTTGTGGCGGTTCCCCTTTTTTTTTTCCATTTCTTTAAGTATTATTGGTTTTGGTTTATACATAAATTCAAAGCTCGATCTTTTTAATATCTTTAGATAGCCTAGGCACCTATGTATTAAGCGCAGTTTTCATGTTTTATATTTTTGCCACTTGTACTTTGTTCTCCCCCAGGGAGGAGATATTTTGGTTACAGCTGTCACTACTCAGTACCTGCTAGTTATAATATTTTCTATGTCATAAGTATTCAGTATCTGAGGATTAAGATTGCACAGGTCACTTTATGCGATAGAGCTACTGTTAAGATTGCACTATTCACTGTACAAGCACTTTTTGTGATAAGGAAAGCACTTTCTAATAGTGATACCTCGGAGCTTAATTATTATAGGTATCATACACGAGGAGGGGGGGGGTGAGACGTGCTCCCAGGTGTCAAGTCAAGGCATCTTTGTTTGTTAAGGAGGGCTGGGGAGGTGAGGTAAGGGCTACCTCCCTCCACAGAAAGGGTGGGGAGGGAAGGGGTGGTGGGGTTGGGGGTGAAGCATCATAAAAAAAATGGGCAGATGAATAGCAGTCAAGTCTGGGAGAAGGGGCAACACAGTAATTTGTTTAAGTCTAGAGGCCAAGGGGTAAACAGCAGTTTTTATGTTACTAAGGGGTTATATGAAACCTTAATATTAGAGAGGATACAACTTGAAGTAAGGCATAGGTGAGATTATTCCAGGTTTTTCTCAAAATGGCATGTTTTATTTTAAAGTATGACACAACCATTGAAGGTAATTTCAGGTAATGTTAATGGATTTCTGAATGTAGAAAAAAGAGGAGCAATGTTAAAATGGCTAGGATCCTTTTCCCCACAGGTGATTTTTTTTTACAGGAGACACATTTTAAGTCCAATAACCCTAACTTAGCACTCCCTAAGAAGTATGCTTAAGCATACTTTGCTTCCGCTCATGCTGCGGTAGGTGTACTTTTTTCCTCAGCACTAGATTGGGAGGTGGGTAAGGTGATTCGGGACGAGGGAGCAAGGTGGATCTGGATTGAAGCTTGAGCTAATGGGATAGCCTTTGTCCTGTTTAATTACAACGGGCCAATTTTTGATGACACTAAGGCTCTGAAACAGGTTTATGATTTGCTGGCAAATGCCCATGGTTTTATAATTATGGGTCGAGACTTCAACCTAATCCAAGATCTAGGCCTGGATACTTCCAACAAGGGTAAAAAGCAATTAAAACCAAAGACAGATAGATTATTAAAAATTATGAACGAAGATTTCGCTTTATTAGACCCATGGAGGATTGATCACCCAGGCCTTACTGAATTCACGTGCTATTCAGCTAGATATAAAACAGAATCCTGATTGGATTTTTTCCTGATAAGCAATCATCTCACAAGAGGGGAATCTTTGATCCTTTCTAACCCATTTTCAGATCACTCTTTGGTCTCCTTGACAGTACATCTACCCGCCCCCAAAGGAAAAAATAATAACAGGTGGTACTTTGATAAAGCATTGCTCTCGGATCCAATATGGATTGCCAAAACCCGTGAATTTATATTATGGTTTTCTTTTAAGGAAAATACGAATACAGCATCAGGTTTCATGGTATGGGAGGCTTTTAAGGCTACTTTTAGGGGACGGGTGGTCGCATACAGAGCAAACCTCCGCAAATTAAGGAAATACAAGATTACAGGACTTCAGGAGGCTGTAGATCAGGCTAGGGGAGAACTTATGTCTAGGCCCTCCGGGGATGGCGAGGAAGAGGTTTTTACAGCAGGAATTATTAAGGGTGAAAGAGGAATTGAAAAACGTTTTTATTCTCGAGGAGATTGCTGGGAGTAAAGCTTCACAACAAAAAGTTTACGAAGAGAGCCAGCACATGGGTACATTTTTAGCCTGGTCTACAAAAATGCATCAGTGCAGGCAATTAATCCCACAAATCAGAGATCCCAGCACTGCGAGTCTGGTTAATGATAAAGATAGAATTGCCGAGATTCGGATTTATGCGGAAGTTCAGCTAGTCAGTCCCCAGGCTCTCGCGGATTATTTTATGACAGTCCAGCTTCCTGTGATTGGCGAGGGGGACTGTATGATGCTGAACAAACCAATTACAGCCGCAGAATTAAGTGAAATTGTAAAAGAAATGGCAAATGCTAAGGCAAGTGGTAATGATGGGATCCCTATTGAATTCTATAAATTGTTTTTCGACGAACTTTCCCATTTTTTGGTATCCCTTTACAATGAAATTATGGATGGATTATTGGTCTCAGATAGTTTTAAGGAATCAGTGGTGATCTCTATTTTAAAGAAGGATAAGGACCCGAAAGACCCGAAGTCCTACCGCCCAATAAGTCTGCTAAATGTAGACTATAAGCTTTTTAATAAAATCTGGGCGAATAGGATCTCGAGCTGTGTGCAACAGGTGATACATGCGGACCAAACAGGGTTCTTGCCTGGAAGATCGATGGCTGCAAATACCTTTTATCTGATTCAGGCCATCGACTACTTTTCTGCCATGAAGGATAGTGCGGCCATTTTAAGGATGGATGCAAAAAAGGCATTTGACCTGGTGGATTGGCAGGCCCTTTTTTATCCTAGGGAAGTTTGGTTTTGCATGCCACCTGATCGAGATGCTAGAAGGAATCTACAAGGGGGCAATTGCAAAAATAATTATAAACTCTACTCAGGCTGGAGAAGTGACGATAAGGCGCGGTACTAGGCAGGGATGCCCTCTTTCTCCCCTTTTATTCTCTCTTTTTATTGAGCCACTGGCGATAAAGATTCGCTCCAATGTATTAATTCGGGCTCCCATAATAGGTATGGCAAAAATTAAGCTTTTTGCTGATGATTTGATCCTATACTTGAACCCAGACAAATCGAATATCCAGCTGGCTCTTGGAGAAATTCAGGCGTTTACAGGGCTGGGGGGCTATATGGTCAATCAGTCCAAAACGGAGCTTCTCCTATTTAATGCATTGGGAACCAATCTCCCGGAAGGGATAACATTTCTGCCTCTAAAACCTATTAGATATCTGGGCCTCTACGTTACAGCAGATTTTTCTCAACTTTTTCATTTGAACTATGTTAAAACACTTGTTAAAATAAAAAACCTGTTAGAAAGATGGTCGCTTCTACCACTGACTATAATAGGTCGAGTCTCCTTGGAAAATATGTCGATACTTCCCTTGCTGATATTTTTGTTTTTAAATCTTCCTTTAAAAATACCAATCTCATATTTTAATGAAGTAGATAAGGTGATCCGGGAGTTTGTATGGGCAAAAAAAAAACCTCAGCTTAAGCTATCCATTTTAAAATTGGATGTAGAGCAGGGGGGCTTGCACTACCTCATTTAATTACCTACTATCAAGCTGCGCTATTTAGTTTAAAAACACAGTTAGTGGCCCCTTTCTATTTAGTCTCATGTTAATAGAAAGTGCAATTAAGCTACCAGCATTCCTACGCACTTCAAAGTTACCAAAAAAGACAAGATATAAGGTCATAAACATATTTCTAACCCGTATTCAGCGGTGTAATAAAAGCTATAATGTTCCAACATGCCATGCATATTCCTCCCTTCAAGACTGTGAGCTATGGGGTCTCCAGCTCTCGCAAAAGGTGATGCAGCTATATAATAAGCTAGGCTTTTGCAGGCTAGGCGACTTCTATAACGGCATTAATTTGGTAACGTGGTATGCTTTCGTAGCGCAATTTGAACCTCAGAGCCGTGATCTCTGGTTAAGCTTTAGACAGCTTTTATGCTTTCTCTCGTTTAATTATATAGAAATCAATGAGAGAGCTAGAACAATTTTAAAAGCAGCCTTTGAGTTGAATTTAACTGGTTTTGGAAATTGGTACAGGCTATTGCGACAGGAGATGAATAAGAGTCTTGTCGAAACAATGCTCCCAAAAATTGCTCAGGAAACTAACTGCTGGTTTAATATCCAGGAATGGCAACGAGTCTGCGAGCTTGGTCATAGGTCTCCTAGGGTGGCCAATTTTAAAAGGATGTCTTTTCTTTCAAGATGGTCAGCTTACTACACCCCCCTCAGATTACATAAATGGTTTTCGTAAATTCCGAATCATTGTTTTAGATGTAATCGGTCGGAGGAAGGCAACTGGACACATATATTTTTTACATGTCCTAGATTACAACATTTCTGGGAGGAGGTGTTTAGGTTTATTAGCGATTGTATGCCAATAGCTATTCCACCATCTATACCGTTGGCCCTATTTGGCTTTTCTTATGCAGTCAGTCAGCTACCAAACCATAGGCAATGCTTTGTGTTTACGGCCATAGCGGTAGTTAGATCTCTAGTATTGCAAAATTGGAGATCACAGATATATCCCTACACTGGGTCAGTGGCTGCTTAAGTTAGACCGGGCCCATAAATTTGAAGAGGCCTATGCGAAAAGGATAGGGGCACTTCAGAGATTTAGTTTGACTTGGGAGGGCTATGTTTTGACCACAAGTTAGTGGTTGTTATTTTCCAATCTGCATGGTTTTTTGTTTTTTTTACTTGTCAAAATGTGGTTAGTCGGAGGTGCTATTCGGGAGGCTGGTGTAGTATATCATGTGAAATTGTATACAAATTTGCACTATTTACTACTTTTTTTTAAATATGAGATTGGATATTATGTAAATTTAATCTTCTTTTCATGTACCTTGCTTATCATGTTTATAATGTAAAATGGAATATGAATTTATGCTATTTATTGCTTATTTTAATACGAGATTGGGTATTACGTAATTTTGTCTGTTTCATGTACTGTGTTCATCATGCTGCTATTCACGCTCAATAAAAAAATAAAAAAAAATAAAAAGAATGCTCCAAGGATATTAGGTAACGACCACCCTACGTTTCCAACTGTGTGAACAAATGTCCACACATAAAGTGAACCACATGATTAGTATCCTGAGCAAAGGAAGTTCATAATAGTTAGTAAAAGTCCACACATTATTTCTTCACAGAAGTCTTCTTTGATCTTTGTTTATTTCAAGCTTTTGCTCACAAGTAGTAATTTCAGGCCACCAGTGAAATGGTACATAACCAATGGCTCTGGTCAACAGCAAGAGAACTCCTAGCCAACACGTGTTTCGTCTCTGTGGAAGTTTCCACTGACTTCTTCAGGGCAAACCTGTGTATGCTCCGGTAAAACAAATATAGGCTTGAGTACTTGTGTTCAGTATTAGTATCTAAGGAAATAATCCAAGCAAAATCTGTCTAAGGAGCACTCTCCCTTGGACCAGAGCCGTACTAAGGATTTTGCTTGGATGTTTTCCTAAGATACTAATACTGAACACAAGTTCTCTTGCTGTTGACCGGAGCCATTGGTTATGTACCATTCCGCTAGTGGTCTAAAGTTACTACTTGTGAGCAAAAGCTTGAAATAAACAAAGATCAAAGAAGACTTCTGTGAAGAAATAATGTGTGGACTTTACTAACTATTATGAACTTCCTTTGCTCAGGATACTAATCATTTGGTTCAGATATTAGAACTAGTTCAATACAAGTCAGTTTAAAAAAAAAAGAAAATAGCCCCGGTAGCTTGAAAGGTGTAGAAACATGCAGAAAGATTCTAACTTTTCTCTATCTAAGGAGTGCAAAAAAAACATTTTCTCTGCTTGTCATTTCATGCTATTAAAATAGGTCTGAAGAAAGAAAACCAAGTTTCTGTTTGTTGCTTTAAACATCTATTTTAATTATGCTTCGTGGCCTGACCTTCCTTTCTCCTCAGCTGCTGCCTCTGGCAGCAGGCATTGTGAGGTCAGAACTCGACTGTAATAACCTTATAATGGTCGAGTTCTGACTCTTTTCTATTCGGCGACTTGGTGCATCACAAGTTGCCGATTATAAAGACATTAGTGACTACGGTTTATACCGGGATTACAGAATCCTGTGTATTATATACGTATATATGTATACATTATCGCCAGTAGGTAGTTATAGTTAGGATGCAGTTTCCATAGGAAGAGCGTTTTTTTGATTTGCCAATAACTTTGGCCTCGTTTGACGAATCTTCGCAAAATTTTCAAAACTGTTGGGGCAGTCACTTCAGCTGCTTTCTTAATAATTTCAGGGTGATCTGTCAAGCGGGTCCGAGAAAAAGGGGGGGTCACAAAACGTTTTTTCTCCTTGTTAATTTCCATAGGAAACTTTAGACATGGCTACAGCCCGACTGCTGAACGGAATTACAACAAATTTGGCAGAAAGGTAGCTCTTGTTCCAGAAAACACTCTTTTTGTTTAATGGTGTAAATCCATTCAGTAATTTCTGAGAACTTTAAAGATATCTCAGATGTGTGGCCTCTGTGCGTCCGCAACCCCTCCCAATCTTGTGCCTGAGATCTGATTGGCTGCTAACACTTCAAACCAGGAAGTGTTGGCAGCCATCTTGTGACTCGGTTGAACGTAGTCACAAGAAAAAACATTTTAAAAAAAGAAAAGGGGGCAGGCTAAAAACACCCGGACCCCTAGGCCTGTTAAGGGGGTCCCACAGGGACATCCAGGGCCAAAAAAAGCCCTGTTTGCAGAGTGGTGGAGAAAGGAGGCATGGCCTCTGACCACCTCTCTGCAATTCAGCGGTGTGGGCCTTACTGGAGGTAACAGGAGGGCTAGTTGGCCCCCAAGGACCCTCAAGAGCCAAGGGGACTTCATCTCCCAAATAGCAGTGCACCAGGATGCACGGTTGCAGCCTGGTGGAGAAAGGGGGCGTGGCCTCCTATCAGATCTCAGCAATCCTGCTGTATGGAACGTACTGGAGGTAATAGGATGGGTAGGTGGCCCCCAAGGACCCTCAATAGCCAAGGAGACTTCATCCCCATACAAGTAGTGCGCCAGGAGGCGAGTTTGTAGGGTAGGGGAAAAGGGGCGTGGCCTGCAATCAGTTCTCAGCAATCCTGTTGTATGAGACTTACTGGAGGTAATATGAGGGGTAGTTGGCCCCCAAGAACGTCCTTGGGGGCCAACAACCCCATCCTTGGGGACCAACTACCCCTCCTGTTACCTCCAGTAAGTTCCACACAGCAGGATTGCTGAGAAGTTGTCAGAGGCATGCCCCCTTTCTCCACCACTCTGCAATCGTACCTCCTGGCACACTACTAGTTGGGTGATGAAGTCCCTTTGGCTCCAGAAGGACCTTGGGGGCCAAGAAGCCCTCATGGTACCTCCTGTAAGTCCTACACAGCAGAATTCCTGTGAGCTGGTCGGAGGCCTGCCCCCTTTCTCCACTACTCTGCAAACATGACTACTACTTTAAAAACCACAGAAATTCACTGAAAAAAATAAAGCTTACAGGGATGTTATAGTAAGGAATTAGCATTTTAAAAACCTTAGAAATTCACTGAAAAAAACAAAGTTTACAGGGGCGATATATTTAGTAAATTGGATTAAAAAAACTTAGGAATTCACTGAAAAAACCAAAGGTTACATGGACGTTATAGTTAGGCTGACAATTCACTCATACAAAACCAGAGAAATTCAGCAGTTATAGTTAGCTGAGCTAACTATATCTCGCACCCCTGCAATGCACTGCTTATGACCTCACATATTACATCACTCATGACATGGTCAGTGACATCACTAATGACATCACTGATGGCATCTCAAATGACATCACTCTAAGTGTTGTTTTTGTGCAGGAAGGTATTCCTTCCTTACTGCACAAAAACAATCCTACCCTTACACCATGGCACTAGGGTGCCTATGTTAGCACTAGGCAGCAACCAGTGGGCTAGCGCATAGAGGGAGTTGAACACAGTGGCAGCAGGCACTGATAGGGGGTGGCGGGGGAAGGGGGTAAATAAAAAATTACAAACTTACCTCTTGTCCGCATTGCTGCGTCCTCCTCATCCTGTCTCTCCCCTCCTTCCTCCGGCCGGAACAGAAAGGACACCGGAAACACCCAGGCTCCCCTGAGCCAATCACAACGTTGCAATGCAGCGTTGTGATTGGTCTAAGCGCCGTGGTTCGGCGTTCAGTCAGGGAATGGGGGCCTGGGCATGTTCTCCACCCAGGCATCCTGGGTGGAGAGCATGCTATGTGCGCATGAATGTTTGGCTGGCCCGAGACGGCCAGTCAAACATTCATGCACACATAGGGAGTGAAAACCACTCCTGCCCTCCCCTGCTCCTTCAGCAGAGCATCCCTGCCTCGCCCCATTTCCCAAAACTGCCGCGCCCGCAACACGAAAAAATAAAATGATAATAACATTGAGTTATTATCATTTTATTTTTTGCTCTGCTGAATAGCAGTGGGGCGAGGCTCCTCCGCCTTAGCAGAGGAGCCACCACTGGTTGAATAGTGCCATACCTTGGTAAATATGGGTCTGTTCAGCTCTCTCCCGTCCACCCAATGATCACAGAAACTTGCCTTCCTTGCTACATTGCATGACATATTCGTAAATATGCTACCTGGTCTGTGTGATTTTATGGGTAAAGTTTTTTGCATAATTCCAAGATTGCTTCCCTGATATTATGTGGCCGTATAACCTAGTGTAGCAGGTAATGGGCAGCTGTGTTTCTGACCGGCTCCAGATGGGGCCATGGCTTTCCTGCAGTTCCAAATATTCCCCCTTCATTGAAACAATCCTTTATGATAAATACAATTTGAGGAGTTGTGCAGCGGTTTGTAGCTCCCTCGTCCTGTTCATGTTGTTCCAGCATTGTATTGGTGTTCCTTTCGTCAGCGATAAATTCTTAAAATAATGGCCCCGTTGGGAGGAGCGCATTTTGTTCTCCGATAATGTGATTTGCCCACAAAGACAGGCAGAGTTTATGACTTTATATTTCACTTTGTCATCAATTGGAAAGCCCGCGCGCTGGCAGAAACGTAAATACCAACGATAAATTTGCCGCAAATGGGGCAACGCGCTGTTCCGGAACGCGGGGGTCGGTGTGAATTTACAAGCTGCGTGTTGAGTCTTTGTGAATAACGGCGTCACTGGTGGCATAAAACACCCCGGCAAACGAGAAAAGCAAGGCTTTTCTGTGATTGAGAACTGCTGCGCCTGACTACTTCGTTTAAAGAGCGAAAATTACCGTTAATAGCAATAATAAATATCGGCAATTGGATTTCAGTGTACCGGCTCGGAGGGATTCAAGCAATCTGATAATTAAGAATATGTCGTGGAAAACGCTTACCCTTATTCACAAATGCTTAGCATATTAATGTGAGGAGCATCTTAAACCAAGCATATCGCATGAGCACATTGCGCGCTTTTCACAACAGTGTTTGGATACGTTCTCTTTGCAAGCTGTCAACAAAGTTATCAGTAAAGAAATTGCCTTCTGCATGACTACCGGCATGCCCAAGTACCAGCACGCAGACAATGTGTGTGTGTGTGTGTGTGTGGGTGGAGGAGGAGGGGGGGCTGAGGTAAAATCAAATCAACAAATAAAATGTAATTTCAGTGCGAGTTACAGTTTAGCAGTTCAAGTGATAATGTTCAAGGATATATTTCATCAAGTAGGTTCTTTCACTCGAGAATGCTGTATAACATAGTTTGCAAATGTAATTTTATTGCATTTATATAGCACTTACTACCCCTCACGAGGCGCTGAAGCACCTTTCGGTGAGTAGCACTCTACTCCGGAACCCAAAAAGGATTAGTGGTGAATTCGTATAGGGAATTATGAAATTAATTTGAGCAGTGGACATGTGAGTCTGTTGGTTTGATTTAAAAGGAAAGTGGAGAGATAGAAAAGAGAAGGGTCTAGAACATAGGTACTAGCAGACATTTTCCCAGGGGCCACAAAGTATGGTCTATGGTGTGTCTGAGGGCCGCATTGATGCCAGCAGTGTGGGAGAGGGTCTTTGCGGGGAATGGGGTAAGGTGGGCATAGAGGAAGCAAAGCATGCACATGGTGTGGCCAGAGCCATGGAGTTATTTTGAGGGTTTAATTCCATACTGCCTTCTAAATTAAGCCCCTAGTCTCTAGAAGAGCCATTGTTAAATAGTATCTGAATCGCTGCTCCTCTATCGCATCTTCGGGTAAGCCTTCTCTGCTTGCCATCGCTACCTTGGTAGAGTCGATTGTAAAAAGAAAGCAACTTGATTATTGAATCTGAATGACATAGAGTTGCACAATGTGAAACCAAAAAGCCTGTGATCAATCTCGTCTTCCCCACTTGACCAAATTTTGTGATCCTAGGCAATTGTTTTTTTCACTTTTCCTCCTTTTTCTTCATTATTGCATTTAAGAGCAACTTGAAATACTGAAGTCCTGGTTGTACGCTCTACAAAACCATCTCCTTTGTTTGAATTAATGAATTATAATGTCCATTTATAGTAACAACCCATGCCACCCGGGTGGTTCACATGATACTGGTGATTTACTGACTTGCCTATTAGTTCACTATTGGCATTGATGTCAAGCTGGAAGGAGGCACGAATGTTTCTACATTCATTTTTTTCAAACTATCACTTTAAAAACATGCTTTTTAATGCACTGATATCTGATGTATTGAGATGAAATGCCTCTGCATGTTCCTAAAATACACTTTTATTAAATTTGAAGCGGCTTTTATTATATTTTGTACACCTTTCATGCTAGATATCTTAAAAGTAAATGTGCCGCTTAAGTCAGTGGGGCAGGACACCTTATTTGCTTCTTTTCTTTTACTTCATTTAGGTGTAAATAAAAGCGTAACCGTTTATTTAACATTTTTCTGAATATTAGTGCTCTCTCCAGAAATTACAGCAGGACAGTGCTTTTGTTCAGCAGGCATGTGAAGGTCAGAAGGGCCACAAGTGGAGATCAAGAGGGCCGCAAGTGGCCCCCGTGCTATACTTTCAGTATCACTGGTCTAGAAAGTGTTTATTTGCAGATCATAGCAGTAGGAGGAGGTTTGGGATGAGTAAAGGAGATATGGAGGGGGGAAGAGTCTCTAGAAGTAGATTAGGGAGAAAGATGAGGTTTCGGATGAGTCTAGGAGGGATGCATGAAGGAAGGTTTAGAAAGGCTTTTTGGGAAATCTGAATAGTAAAAGAGGTTTGAGATGATGCAAGCAGCAGTAGAGGAGGGGAGAGTCTAGAAAGATTTATATGGGGATCATAGTAGTAGAATGGGGTTTGGGATGAACCAGAGAGTGGAGGTAGAGGATATATTAAAAGAGGTATAGGGTGAGAAATAGTGTAGTGCATTGGAGAATAGTAGTAGAACGAGGTTTGGGATGAGTCAGAGAGTGCTGTTAGAGAATGTATTGAGAAAGGTATAGGGTAGTGCACTTGAGATGCTGAATTAGGAGTAAAATAATACATATAAAAATACATAAGTACATGGAAGGTATATATATATATAAGGAAGGTAATATAACGATATTTAAGTTGTATTCAATAAACTCAGACTTTCAAGTGTTGCTGTACTTTCCAACATTGTGAGGAGTCAAAAGTTGGCTGTGCATATTTTGAGACCTTTCAGAAAACAAGATTTAAGTGATCATCAAATTTATTATGATGGTGGAAGTTTTTGCTGTGTGGCCTTCTTTTGTGGTAAAGATAGGGGCAGTTGGCCATCACGTTGATCTTGTGATTGATAGCGGTAGCCTGGGATGAAGCAGGAGGATCCGGGACATGAGTGTGAGGTAGCAAGCCTAGCTAGGGTGAATATGAAGGCCTGATGTGATGGTTTGGGGTTGGGTTTAGGAGCAAGTGTTATGATAAGTGTGGTGGTGCAGTGTCTTATAGTTTGTTGTGGTTTGCAACAGCGATGTGCAGATTAGGTAATCTGCAGATCATTGAGGATGCTAGCAGAAAAGATATATTGTTGAAGTATGCATTTGGTTGAAAAGAGTAGGCAAGGACTAAGCTACATATTTTGTGTACTAAAGATGGGAGTGGGCATGGACTCAGGCCTTGATTCTTTCAGGGCAAATTGGCTTCACAGGTAATTTTCCATACCCTCTCTGGCCTTATGCTCAGACACATGGCTAGTGACACCTTGCCGTAATGTGTAACAGGAGTTGCCTTGTCATGTGGTCAAGGTCTGAGAAATTCACTTAGGGCCATATTTATGACCTGGTTAACGGCGTTCTTGCACCACGCAATGTGGTACAAGAGCAACGCACACCTTAAGTCAGATTTTTGAAGCCACGGTGCAAAGCCACTGTGCGTGGCTTTGACTGACTTAAAAAATCTGGAGTAACGCAATGCAGCGCAAATCATTGCGTCGTATTACTCTGAGCAAGGGAGGTGTTCCATGCGTGTTGTGCGCGTGCTCCCAAACAACTCCAATGGTTTTTGAAGCATTTCCAGATTTACCAGACCTGGTAAAGCTGGGAATGCGCCCAAAAAATACGCCTCCCCAGGAGAGGCATAACAAGGAGAAATATTTTTATTTCTTCTTGTTACTTCTCTCTATGTGTGCTGCATTATGCAGCACACATAGATAGAGGAAAATGGCTCTAAGTATTGTTTTTGTGCAGGAAGATGCCCCTTCCTGCACAAAAACAATGTTGCATGCAACACAGGCACTCTTGCACCAATGTTAAGGGTACCTGCATTGGCACTAGGTAGCCCATTGTGCACCAGCACAGGGGGAAAGGACAGGGAGGCACAGTATGCATAAAATATGGTGCATTCCTGTCCTTTCCCAGTGATGCAGGTGACGTGCTGCAGTGCACTGCGCCCCATTGCCATAAATATGGCCCCTAGTCTATAAGATCATCGCCTAAGCAGCTGCAGTCCGTGCAGGTAACAGCGGTGGGGTGGTGGGGCTGGGTGGGGGGGGGGGTATTTTGAGGGACAATGCAGAGGGAAAATTGAATAAATAATTAATTTTACCTCGTCATCGTCCGCCAGAATCCCCCCACCCAGCCTCACCGCCTCACCGCTGTTACCTGGACGGGCCGCGGATGTGCCTAAGATACAGAAGGAATGCAGAAATGAAAAGGGGGGGTTGGGGTGGGTCATTCCAAGAAGGTTAGGTTGGTTAATAAAGGTCGGTAAAAGTAAGAGAAATATAAATCAGACAGTTTTGTATAGGTATTTCATCTTATAGGTCCTATTAGGAAAAAAACACAATCCTATCTGCCGCAAAATAGGCCTGGGTGAAAGTTAAATTATGCCAGTGTAATTTGCATAATTCATAATTCACGTAATTATGTGCCATTCATAATAAAAATTGACCATGAACGCACGCAAACAGAAAAATTAGAGTGCTTTTGTTTGCAATGTTTAAAAGCATCCTTGCGCCAAAAATTCACATGAAGATTTTCATTTCACGTAATTACACTGAATTTTGCATAATTGTTCTGTAAATTTGCATAATTACATGAAAGTAAATTGCACGAATTTCACACACCCCTACCTCGTACCCATGTGACCAGTTTGCAGATAAAGACCTTGGATGTCCTTGTCAGTATATATTGGCTATACGATATATAGGGGCTTACTATACCTGTTTAAAACTGTGTCCCTGATTTATTTATTGCAGGTAGCTTGTGATGCCTGTAGTCACCAATAAAGATGAATTGACATAGCTGCTCAGCTGCAATAGGTTTTTACAGTTGAGCTGTGACATTATAATGAGGTCGGTCAGCAGCCAAGGTGGAAAGCAGATCACAGAGCAGAACTAGAGCTGCAGTCAGTTTAAGCAAAGCATCAAAAATGAAAACTGTCCTTTCATTCTTCGCCTTTTTTTTTTCAAATGAAAAGTGATGAGCAGAAGGGAGTTATTAATGGGAACATCTTTATTTTTTGCACACTAAAGGTCATTACAGGAAAAAAAAAATATCTCTGCATTTATCTATATATTGTGAGCATCATCATTTTTAAATCTGATTCTATTGAACTGATTCTAATATATTTTTGCAACAAACTTTTGATTGGTTTTATTTCGCACTAGAATTCAGCTTTTGTCATTTATGTCTGCTACTATAGTATCTCTTACATGCAAAAGCAAGCGGTTTGACTGAAGGAACCATGTATTATAAGGAATGAAATACCCTCTGACAAACATTTTAAGTATATTACAAGTGCCCTCAGAGCTCCATAACCTTATAAAGGAACTTGGCTTCTGCCTCATTCCTCTATATGGTCATGAAACTCCTTGTTGACTTGCAATATCCTTGCAATAATCTGCAGGGGGGCACTTTATTCCATAAATATTGGCTTTCAATGGCACACTTCTACATGCACCACATTAAATTATTTAGGCTCTGAAGATTCAAACATATTTCTCAGATCCAGTATTGCAATGAATGTAGTTTCACAACGTGTGACCATTTTGTGTTGAACTAAATATTACATCTGGGTTCCATTTCCATTTTCAATGCAAATATGTTTTATAGCATATTTTAAAAAAAATAATTCAGTTCAGACTCTGTCTGATTTTTGTTCACATTCGTGCACTATGTATGACAATACTCAATACAGTCTCTGTCATCGCAGGCCATGGTAGGAGGTCAAAAACTCAGTTACTGAGTGATTTTGATCTACAGAACTGTAAAGGGCAGTACTTGTGACTCCAGGTTTAGCATGTAGACCATGCATTTCCTCACCCTCATTCACAATAGAGCACACTTGCTGTGTTGCATGTGCATCCCCACTGATAAGGCTTAACCCACTACCATTACAATGGTTTTGCATTTACATCCTCCTCCTTTTTCTGATCTTAGTTGAATACCACCCACCCAATGAGTTTAAAAGAGGGCACAACACTTTTCCGTGCCATGTACAGTGTTGCTAAGATGTACTTCACACATGAATAACTGTACATCTTCCACTTGTTTTTTATCAGGATAGTGCACATGCTGACACATGGAAGACTCAAATTCCCTTACTAATCAGGGCCTGTTGTTTGAATACAGTGATGTCAAATCATTATTTTATGACAGGGATCTCAGTATAAGCTAGAATATAATTCTGAAATAAAAGAATTCAAACACAAACACTTGCTGCACAATTCTCTATTACACACCCCAAGGCACAAGCACCTCTGCACAATTGAATTGATTCACCTCCAGTGCCATTTGCCTGTGCAGAGTTGACCAACCCGTCCACAGTTGATGGGCTGTTTCACTGTGGAAGATGCTCTACTGCACCAGTCCCACCAGCAGCACTGCTGAATGTCAGGATGGCTGAATAGCAAAGTCTTGATTCCACTTTAGTTCCACCTCATATATCTTTCTTCCAGCTAGGTTGACCACTTGGCATGGAGGCAAATTAAAATGTACAAAGGGTCAACATTGAGGACAAATATTTAGGATATAAGGGGGCATATTCTCAAGAACGTGTGATAACTACAGCAAAATCAGCTTAACGCAACACTTCACATCGCAGTCCATAGCGGGAAAATAACGCTGTGTTAACGTGGTATTCCCAACACGGCGGTACCATGCGATAGTCACACGACAACGCATCAAATGAACGCGTTAAAATCAACGCGACGCCGCAAAAACGCGAAACCCCAATGCGAAAATAGTAGCGATGACGCCAATCGCGATACAAAAATTTGCAAAAAGCAGCCACAGGCCTGCACTTTCCACGCGTCATGCGGGAAAATGCACTATAAAAGTAGAAAAAAAACATACAGACGAAAGCCAAACAACAGCGAAGCACAATGCAGGCATCCCGAGCAAGTACAGAGGACAACCAGAACCCCACAAGTCCCCCGGAGGACCAGCCTGTGACCTCGGGGTCAGGGAAGGGCAAGGACAAGAAGAGTAGGAAGAAGCGGTTCAGTCCGCAGGAAAACAGGATCCTGATAACGGAGGTGATAGAACACCATCAACCACTGTTCGTCACCTCCACTGTGTCACTGGCAACTAAAAATGGAATATGGCAGACCATCGTGGACAAGGTGAATGCAGTCGGAGTGCTGAGGAGGACAATGGACGAGGTCAAGAGGCGCTGGAATGATGTGAAGCGCAAAACCAAGCTGAAACTCGCAAACAACCAGAAGGCAGCAATGCAGACTGGAGGTGGTAGTCCAGCGCCACAGGAGGAGCTGGACGAGATGGAGGAAATGGTGTCCACAGTCATCAGTGGGGAGACGGTGGCAGGAGTTGGGGGACCGGACACTTCTCAACATGACCGGACACAACAGCAACAGGGTGAGTAACGACCAGGGACTGGGGGGACGGGGGAAGATGGGAACAATGGCACACATGCACAATTAAGCACAGCACATCTGAGGACAAACCATGCCCCAGACCCCCAACTCCCACCAAGAGACCAATGCACACAGGTATGCAACATCTCAGCACCGCATAAGCACAGAAGCCCGAGGCACACCGCATGTAAGGGATAAGGGGCAGCTAAATCAGAGCTGCAGGGGCGACTCCCCCAAAATGCGGCACCCACACATTACATGCAGAGCACATCAACATTGACAACGATGTGGTACAAACCGCAACACGTCCACAACAGAACAGAGTACACAACTGGTGCCGCATGTGCGTAGAAACTGGCCAATCACATTTGGCATTGCAGGGAAATGTGAGTTGACAATGTACAAGTACAAACACACATCCGTGATGTAGTCGGAATGTCCACTGTCCCGCATCAAATAGGCAGCTCCCCCCAAACAGTCACAATGTACACTGTCATGCAGTCTGAATGTAAACATGTAAAATGCGTCAACATACATGTGAACACAATGTTAAACTGCATCTCCCCTTCACATTGCAGGGGGAAATCCAACACCTCCTGCGGAGCAGTCCGAACCTCTCTTCTCTGATGACGAAGAGGACCACCACACCTTCGACTCCGACGCCCTCCAACAGCTCGTGGAGAGCCTGCGCAGCCCACTTCCAGGAGCAGGGCAGCCCAGCTGCCACGAGGAGAACCCACCCCCTGCACAGAAAACACAGCAGGCAGCACCCACCACCACGGTTGCCTCCCAGGACCCCCACGACGAACACATGGCCTTCCAACGCCGTCTGTTGGGGTTCCAGGAGAAGCTGGCTGAACAGGTGCAGGTGGGGTTCGACTGCATGGCAGCCAAACTAGACGCCATACGTGGGTGTCTAAGTCCCATCAGGGACCACTCACAGTCCCTAACGAACACCCACAGTCCGCTCCATGCTCTCCAATGGACCATGGCTGACATTGCTAGAGTCCTGACTCTGCGACAATAACGACTGTCTAGTCAGAGTGCCCTCAGCGATCTCGCCCGGGAGTTGGGACACATGTGGAGGATCATGGAGAACATGGAGGGGATGCAGGCAGAAAGAGCGGCTGCCATGGCTGCACACCAGCGAGAGGTAGCTGGGTCCCTCAATGCCCTAAACACCCTCCTCATGGCATTGCTGCAACAAGGCCTGGCGCAGATGCATGCTGCTGCTACCACCCCATCCACATCTCCGGCCCCTGAGGTGTTGTTGTATGGATTCTGCACATACACAGAGCTATGCACAGGATAATAGGACATCGGAGTATAGTGGTGAGCCAACCATGCACCTTAGTACCCACAATCCCAATCCGACTAGCGTTAGCGTCTCATTCGCAGCGCAGCTACCAATGATTAGACAACCCAGAACACGGACTCTCTCAGGACTCGCGGGAGCAAGAACACTCTTTCATAACTCACTCATACTTGTCCACAACGTGCGTAATAAGAGACACAGTATAGTTTAAAATGTTTATTTCAACTATCGTGCTCTAAGATACAGTACACGTGCCAGTACTATCAGCATAATGCATAATGATAAAATAATAAGCATGGTTACAATTCCATAGAATACAAACGGGGACAGCATTTTATAAAGACAGTGGATATAGGGCTAAATGGCCTTACCACCCTCCCTGTGCTATTAACTAGTTTATTATAAAAATAGAAGACCTCTGGGCTTTGTCAGGACGGACCCTCATACCTCAATATCTAGATGCAAGGTTTACATCATCAGACAAGCACAGCTCTTCTCCCTGGAAAGGTTTTTCTCCAAGTGCCACAAACAGCGAGATCACAATATTAAAAGCACACGAATTTCTCCAGTGCAGCTGTATTTTGTGTTATGTCTAAGTGCGAGGGGCTGACCAGATCAGCAAGAACAAGGGACGTTGTTTTTCGACCTTGTACATGTTGTGCAGACGAAACCCACAGGGAACAGGAGAAAAGGTGAAAGGCAAAAGGCAGACAGTTCTAATATAGCCGGGCACAAGCAGAGGCTGGAAAAACAAAGTCACAAAGTAACGTGTGCAAAAAAGGCATCATGGCAGCCAGGCCTAAGCTAACTTAGCAATGTAGACAATGAGGCCACAAACCACACTACACCCTCCCCTGGTCAGTCCATAGGCTAAGACATAGGACGAAAACAGAGTTCAAATAGATGGAGCAGAATGTAAACGTCTATTTTGGATTAGTCCCCAATGAAGGATATTGAATGGGGAAGAAAAAAAAAATTGCAGGATAAAAAACTCCAGTTAGGCCCATTAAAAAAAATCCAGAGAGTCAGGACGCTGAAAGCGGAGGCCCCCTAATCCAATACAGTGTAAGTGCAGAAAAACGCCACACCTTCCAAGAGGACATCGTTGGAATCGTCCGAAAAAAGAGACGCCATCCAGTCCAACAAATCAAAACTGCATTCATGTTCCTCGCAAGAGGGAGCAGTGATCAGCATTGCAGGACAACTTGCTTGATACTCAATATAACTTTGTCGTAGGAGAGTCTGAGCAGCCGCCCAGACATCCCATTGCGCCAAAATTCCACGTGCAGCCGCACGCGCCATCAAGCCATCACCGGAACAGTCTCGTTCATGGGCCTCTAAGGGACCCATTAACTGGCCAAAATCCGGGTCCGACAGAGACGTATTGGAAATGCAAAAATCCAAGGACCAAGAGAAAGGACATCGGATGCAAGACATCACAGGTTGCACGCAAGTGAAATACGCAAAGCGAAAAGAAAGTCTATAGGACACACTGAGTGTCGCCAATGGCAGGATGCCGAAGCCGATGAGCATGCGTTCACGGAGCATCCGGAGTCGACCTTGGTCGAGGAGGCCCCCAGGAAGTGCAGCCATTGCGTAGCAAACAGACCAAAAGCAATATACCAGCCGCTAAGGCGAGGATCAACGGAAAGCCGCCAAAGACGCTGGAAAAAATAGAATGAATAAAAGCCGGTATTACACCAAATATAGTTTGAAAGGAGGTAACAAGGCCAGAGCCCACAACTTTAAAAAAGTGCACAAGACCTTCGGTGCTAGACGCATTGAAAACACGGTGAATCAGCTCACCGAAATGTTGTGGGAGGTTTGTGTTCAAAAGGGCCTGTATTTCACTGTGGGTACTAGCCACCTGGAGGATGAATGTCTCCCGTGCGGATGTGAGCATAACCTCCTGGTTCAATAATAGCGCCTTTATTCTGCTCAATTTATTGAAATCTGCCTTCAAAGTCGGAATGGAAGGCCAAATGGAACTATCTATTATGTCGTGCGGGGGAGGAAAAAGCACATTTTTGCAGCACACAACCCGGTGGGAAACTGTTACAATATAGGGGATGCCGGCCAGCATTCCACAGCAGTCCTGATTATTCAGAAGGAGATAGCTACCATTTGCAAGCACAGTGAAAGTAGGTGATATAGCAGGAGCAGGAATGCCCTTCAAAACACAAGCAAGATTCGGAGCCGAAACATTACAAGCCCCGTGCAATTTAATGTTTTTACAAATAAGGGAACGACCCACAGTAGAATCGCATGACTCCCCCGTGAGAAAAACCTCTTTACCGTCCCTAAGGCATCTGTACATGAAAGGCAGGGACCAAAGTTCATGCAAGAAGGCACTGCCTAAAGGCTGAAAACGGCCAACAGGATAATGCTTCATGCAGGAACTGAACTCAAATAAATAAAAAGGCAAAGCGATAACCCAGTGTACTAGCCACACCGCAGAGTCCAACTCTGCCACAGAGAACGGTAACGGTTCTATCTTCTTGATATGCAGTAGAGTGTATGTTGCATCTTTCATGGACACGAATTGCTGTTTTTCAGTTAAATTAAACGGCAAGAATAAGGCAGAGGTGTTCAAAAAATGCCAAGGAACTTTACCCATTTTGAGAGTTTGCAAAGTCCAAGCAAACTGCATCACTGAACGCAATTGGTTTTGACCATGATATAACACAGACACATCATCTTGTACAATATCAACAACAGAGGAAACAATATTCTCTAATGTGTAAATGTGGGAAGACAGGGTATTAATACGATTGTCAACAACAGCAAGCACTTTTTCTAGATTTGCTTGATCGATTACCCGAAGACGGGAAGCCGCTTCAATTTGCGAAAGCTTCAAGAGTTCATTGTAAGTCTCATAAATGAATCTCTTAGGTCGAGGACCACGAGGCCCCAGAACAAAATCGGACAGATCAATGTTGCCTGATAGGAGGGATAAATGTTGTTTTACAGAATCTAATGAAGAGCGCTGCAACCACTGTTTACACAATTTACCAACAGAATATGTTGTAACAGTACGAGTGTCAGAAAACCTTGGATCTGGCCTATCCTGTTTGCAACCAGGAGCTGAGTCATGAAAACGCAGTTGGCAGGCATTTGATGCTATGGGCCAAGCCAACCAGGGTGACTGAACAATCGTAGAGGTATTAAACAAATTGTTTTGAAACAAAGCTTGCAAATTGGTTAGGGAAATATTAAAATGCAAGCTGTCGTTGGGAGTGGAAGACAATGCGGGAATGGAGGGTGCATTCAATTGTTTAGAAGTAGCCAAACCCCAACAGGTCGTTTGATAGATCGTACGATTTAAAAACAAAATTTGGGCTGGGATGAGGCAAGCACGGTGTAAGGCTTCCGTGCCTCGGACCTGCCATGATTTGGTGCCCCAAATAGACTTTAAGTCAATGGTGTCCTGCCAGTGTTCATAACCACCCACTGCTAATGCGTTCAAAAAGGAACCCGAATATAGCAATTTGGTGTGGGTCAACATGATCTTCTGAGCGGACGAAGTGTTCAATTTAAAATAATAGGACCCAGGGTTTGGTCTATCAAAGTCTGTAAAGTAAGTAAATTTACTTCTAAGAGTTTGGGAGCTACCTGGCAAAGGGGTCGGACAATGTTCCCATTGGGTGTAATTAAAAGGACCCCGAAGAGTACTTGGTTTATGGAGAAAGTGGTTGCCCCAATGCTGGTAACAATATAAGTCAGCATAACTTGCAGAATTTAAATACAGATCTTCAGCATTAAAAGCAGCATAATATTTCAAATCAGAAAATAACGATTCAACGGCATGCACATCCCAATCGTCAGAATGAATATTACTTTTAACGACATCACCCATAGAAACACGGAGGACATTTGGTACATTAATAATCTCGGTTGGTCCATGAATTCGGAAATTTACCGCATCCCATACGATGCCATCAGCGACTGGGAAAGCTGAAATGTTCACAAATGTGTGGTCACGCTTCATGATGTGAGAGGAAGAATGCGGAGCCAAAGTTCCAGCGACACAGTTCACTGCAGAGCGTTCTGGTAAATAGTGACCATTAATGAGCAAGAAAAAAACTGTCACGAAGCCAATGGACATGAACAGAAATTCAAGAACAGTACCAACCAGATGTATGTCCATGGTGGGACCAAAAAATTGTCTCTGAACCAGGATATAAAAATACTGAAGCTGGACGGGATAAGTAATGAGGTGGAATCCGAATCAAAGGAAAAACGGGTTGGGCTCAGTGGCGTTGTTGGTAGGTGAGCCACCGACTCGTTGGCGGGGTATGTATACTCGGTCTCCTCGTTGTAGGAGGAATCCAGGCAGTCGAGCAGGCGTTCAGGCAAATCGACCATCTCAATGGCAACATCAGTGTCCGTGTGGGCTGGAGGGCCACAAACATGAGTCCTAGAAATGGCTGGACAGGAGACCGCTGGTGTTACGCTATTCAGGATCGGCCAGATGTTGTAGCTTGACATTGTCCACTGAGATGTATCTGTTGTCCTTGCGACCAGGAAGCGGTGGTAAGATGACAGTACGAGTACCCTTCAAGCCAAGGACTGGAACCGGTGCACGATAAGAGGGGCCAAATTCTTTTTGTTCTCCACCTTCTCTCGGACCAGATCTCCAACCTTCGGAAGCCAGCCGGCAACCGGAATCTGCAGCGCAGCGTCTGTGGCTGAAGGTAAATGTTCGTTTGCAAGTTTGTCACGGGCTTCTTGTAAGTCCTGCAACATAGTAGAATGGTTATCTACGTCAAAGATTGCGGATTGCGCCACCATGTCTAGACCATCAAGGTCTGGCACAAACATTTGGATGCCAAAGAGCATTTCGTATGGGGTCCGCCCACCCAGAGATCTTCTAGGGAGATTATTAAGTGCACGTTGTACGCTATACAAGTGGGCCAGCCAGTTCCTGCCAGTACCAAAGACTCTAGCTGTCAAGGATTGCTTTAAGTCACGGTTCATTCGTTCAACAATCGAATTGCCCTCAGGCCGATATGGAGACGAAAATTTCACCCGCACCCCCAGTGACCCCATCGCGTCCTTGTACGCCTTAGAGGCGAACGCTGGACCTTGGTCGGAATGGAAGGTGCCACAGGCAAAAATTCCCACAATGAATCGCAAATCCCTTATGACATTTCGAGCGTCAGCACTCCGTTGTGGCCAAACCCAGATGAAACGTGTGCACGAATCCACTGCAACTAAGATGTATTTATATGCAGTGTCAGAAGAAAATGGACCGCAGTGATCCAGGTAAACACACCCAAAAGGTCTGTTAGAAATGCAGAGCTGTGTTTGTGGTGGTCGTGTAACCGTTGAAGGCTTAATTTGCTGACAAACGTCACAAGAAAGCACATAAGTACGGGTCTGTTTATATAAACCACACCACCAGTAACGCTGCTGCAAGATGGAAACCGTCGCAGATACGCCAGCATGGGCCGAAGCCAAGCCTTCGTGTGCGGCCGTTATCAAGGAAGGTCTGCGGTCAGCGTTGGGAATCAGCCGATCACCAACGTCTGGAATTCTTACGTAAGGAACCTGTTCGGGACCTACTTGATAAGAGTACTTGGAAGGGAAACCCTGTGGGTAATTAGCACCTTCCTTTGTTGCAGCAATAGCTGCCAAAATATCATTATCTATTTTAGTCATGGATCTTGTAACTGCTGCTACCGAGCACGTGGCTACTGCTGATTTGGCAGCTTCATCTGCCAAACTGTTACCTACCACGTGTGCGCCCACACGCTGGTGGCCAAGGGTGTGAATCACCTGTGTGAGAGGCAGACGTTGTTTAAGATCTGCCACTCGAACCCAAAGCATCTTATGCTTAATTGTGCTGCCTTTAGCCTCTCTATAGTCGTTTTGCGACCAAAAGAAGAGGTTGTCATTAAATGATTGAACACAGTAGTAAGAATCGCATACAATAAGAGTCGTCACGTGTGGATTCGCGGACTCAAGTGCGAGCACCAAGGCACGCAGCTCGGCCAATTGTGCAGTACTGTCTCCTAGTGCCTGTGTGTGCACTACAGTCGATTTGAACTCGCCGTTCACCATATTTCCTGCAACAATAGCACACGCTGCGGAATAAGCATGCTTTGAACCCGTGGCCGGTTGTGCCGAACCATCGGTGTAAATAATACATTCGTACTCCTCAAGCGGGAGCAAAGACAGAGGAGGAGGATGAACAAATTCATACTGTAAGAACTCCTGTGTCTGAAGAGAGGAATCAAAGATAAAAGTGACATCCGGGGACGTCAGAGATGTAGCCCATTGTATCCAACGGGGGTGCAAAGCCTTAGAGTTCGGTACACTTGCCTTCGTCACTGCCTCAAGGGCAGGATATGGTGTTACCACCAAAATGCGTTTTCCCTGTGCCAGTGCGCGTTCCTTTAGAATCGTCATTTGCACTGCAGTCAAAACTTTCTCCACAGAGGAAAAGCGCAACACTGCTGAAGTGTACAGATGTGACTTGTATGCAATTGGTACTGTGTCACCTTCATTAAAGCTTAAGTACGTGAAACCCACTGCCCCAGGTATGATTCTAATCACCAGGTTCGTATGGTTATCACGAGTCAACAAGAATCTAGATTCAAGTAGATCAGACTGCAGAGATTGCAGTATCGAAGAATGCTCAGGAAGCCAGCATGACTTTGAAAAGTTAGGTTGTATCAAGGCATAAAGAGGCTTGATACGCTGGGCATATTCGGGAATATAAGTACGCCCGAAGTTCAGAAAACCCAGTAATGACTGGAGCTTCTTCAGGGTGGTTGGAGGGCGCAAAAGTGCGCACTTCTCCAAGAAGTGGGATGCTAAGCCCTTACCCTCATTGTTGAGCTCATAGCCCAAAAACAAAACGGTAAATTCAGCAATGTGAGATTTGGCAAAATTAAATTTGTATCCTAAGACCGCAAATTCAAGAATGATGCGGTCCACACGTGAAAGATGCGGCCATAATTCATCGTCTGTCAGATAGATATCGTCGACGTACGAACACGCATCTGGGTCTATGCTGTCCAACAAAGAGACAACACGGGCGGCGAAGACACCCGGGCTGTTCTTGTAGCCCATGGGCAAACGCCGAAATTTGAATTGTTTTCCACCGGAAGTGAAAGCGCTCCATTGGCTGCACTCCGGGGACAAGTTGTGCGTGTAAAATCCATTGGATAGGTCAAGTGTCGTTTTATATTTTTTACGAACAAGACTGTCTACAAGCGCAGAACTGTGGGTATTTTGTACCGCAAAGGTCCGACAATGAGAGTTCAAATGTCGGTAATCCAAAACTAGGCGGTACGATCCATCGGGTTTAGAAACCGCAAAAAGGGGATTATTCATTGGTGATACGCATGTTTCAATTACTCCTTGATATTCTAACTGTGTCAGAATGTCGGAAACAGGACCTTTAGCTTCCCGCCGGATGGGATATTGGGGTTGTGGCTGTGGCAGGGACCGCAAGGGAATATCATGGGGTGGAGAGTCTTCATCCCAGCCCACGTGATTACGGTATAACGCCGGAGCCAGGGCCCCAGCCCATTCAGCTGCGAGAGCCTTCGCTTTGTCCTTGGGGACATGACGAGAAAAGCTCGGAAGGATTACCTCCTCCCCTCTACGAGCAGCAAGTACGAATGGGGGCGGCCAATCCGCCTCTGCCAACAAAATGTCGTAAGAAGAGGTCAGATTCTCCCAAAAAATCCCTTTAATAACACGCTCAATGTCACCTTCTATATGAATGACAATATTAAATAGTCTGTCAGGGGCTGCCACTCGGGTGTCAGCTGTCTCGACAGTAATTAATGTTTCAGTTGCTGTCGCCTCCACATGTGGACGCAGTGCCTCCCGCACTATGGTAACTTCCGCGGCGCTGTCTAGGAGCGTCACTGCCCACGTCCAATTCAGGAGTCTCGTTCTCACCGTCTGTGGCATACCTCGCTGTTAATGCTGCAACTTTTTTCTTCTGAAACTGTGGGCGAGAACGTGGAAATTCTTCTGGTTTCCCTCGGACTTGTTGTCGAGGTTGGTCTCGTCCCTGTGGAGCCTCACGACCCCTGCCTCTATCCTGGCGATCTCCTCCACCAGTCTGGGAGGTCGATGGTGCCTGTGAAGAATGAGGAGAATGCGGATCAGGGACTTGAAATCTCTCTGGAGATTTAATTCTCGCTCTGTCACGCAAATCATAAGTGCGTTCAGAAGATACGGAAACCGGGGATGCGCCACGCGACCCTGGTTTTTTCTGTTGCTTACCCTGTTTCTTCAACCTCCAGCTCTTTTTAGTAAAGAACGGTTTCTCATCTTTCTCAGACTGAGTTTTTTGTTGTGGCTGTGATTGAGTTTGCGTTTTAGCAAAAGGCTTAACTCCCAGACTATTGCGGCCAATGGTTTTATAAGCCTGTGCAATAATTTTCGGTAATTCGCGTGGCTTGTCCGGTTCTGGGACCAAAGCCAAAGCATTAGCTACTTGAAAGTTAACTGCATCGCCCTTGACATTCGCAAGGATTAGATCAGCCACTACATCGAACACTCCCACCAGTCTCATCCCCAATTCCACAGTCGCCTCAGGGCCATGTTTATCCTGCACTCGTTTAATTACAGAGGGGAGAACTGTCATGGAAGGAGTGCCGAAACACTTCGCATATACTGCTGCGAATACCTTGCCCCAGTTGTTGCATTCTGCCAACTCGGGAATTAAGTCTTTTGGCAAACTAATCGTTAAAATCCTGTGTTTGTCACACAGGAGAAGTAGTGGGAAAAACTGCCTCCAGCTGGTCAAATTTTTCTGCAAGCCAATAAGGCAAATCATCCTTATTTTGTGGGTGCTTGCCCATCACCGAATTAACCATGACGGGACTTATGGTTACACCGCCCGGTCCAGCTGGATGCGCCGCAACTCCAGGAGGGGCCCCCTGGACGTTGCCTGTAACATACTGTACTAAAGCTCTGTGAATGCGTATCAAAGACGTATGCAATGCACGCAGTTCATCAACCGCAAGCGTCAAATAACGCGGATGTGGGGTGTAACCGGCCAAGACTGGCCAAGTGGCCCCGTCTATTGATAAGGGGCCTAAATGAACCGGGGTGACCGGATGTGGGAGGGCACCATTAAACCAAATACGGTGTTGCCATGCCGTAAGTGGTACTTCAAGAGCCTGATAAGGCCGATAAGCATTGGGTAGGGCAGTGAGAGCGTACTCATGAAACAAGTCGTCCGTTCTATCCACCGCCGGAAAAGTGACCCAAGAGTAAAACACCTCAAAGTGGTGAGCCGGGTCAGCCTGCACCACAAAGATGAGTGCGACACCCGCGTCGGGCACTCCATAAGCCAGTAAATGAGCCCGGAGCGCAGCGCGGCTATGTGCCGGTATATTTATATCCGCCATTAAGACCAGAAATGATCGACAACCTAATGTGAGGCAGCGCAATATAGGGTTAACATAAACACCTTTTAATAACTTCAAGCTTGAAAGAACCTATAAAAATGTCAATATAGGAGGTATCACCCTCACACACGTTTCCGGAAGCGTATGCGAAGGGTGTTGTGGACAAGCACAAGCACTACTCAAGCGTCTCGCAGATAAGCAGCCCACCACGTTGGTGGCGCCATGTTGTAGGGATTCTGCACATACACAGAGCTATGCACAGGATAATAGGACCTCGGAGTATAGTGGTGAGCCAACCATGCACCTTAGTACCCACAATCCCAATCCGACTAGCTTTAGCGTCTCATTCGCAGCGCAGCTACCAATGATTAGACAACCCAGAACACGGTCTCTCTCAGGACTCGCGGGAGCAAGAACACTCTTTCATAACTCACTCATACTTGTCCACAACGTGCGTAATAAGAGACACAGTATAGTTTAAAATGTTTATTTCAACTATCGTGCTCTAAGATACAGTACACGTGCCAGTACTATCAGCATAATGCATAATGATAAAATAATAAGCATGGTTACAATTCCATAGAATACAAACGGGGACAGCATTTTATAAAGACAGTGGATATAGGGCTAAATGGCCTTACCACCCTCCCCGTGCTATTAACTAGTTTATTATAAAAATAGAAGACCTCTGGGCTTTGTCAGGACGGACCCTCATACCTCAATATCTAGATGCAAGGTTTACATCATCAGACAAGCACAGCTCTTCTCCCTGGAAAGGTTTTTCTCCAAGTGCCACAAACAGCGAGATCACAATATTAAAAGCACACGAATTTCTCCAGTGCAGCTGTATTTTGTGTTATGTCTAAGTGCGAGGGGCTGACCAGTTCAGCAAGAACAAGGGACGTTGTTTTTCGACCTTGTACATGTTGTGCAGACGAAACCCACAGGGAACAGGAGAAAAGGTGAAAGGCAGACAGTTCTAATATAGCCGGGCACAAGCAGAGGCTGGAAAAACAAAGTCACAAAGTAACGTGTGCAAAAAAGGCATCATGGCAGCCAGGCCTAAGCTAACTTAGCAATGTAGACAATGAGGCCACAAACCACACTACAGTGTCACTGCCACACTGTGCTGGAGACAGAACACCACCACCCACATGTGAGGCACATGCAACAGCAGAGGACGAAGATGCGAATGAATCTACCTTCATGGTCAGAAGGACGCAATAGCATTCATCTCCGCCATGGGGCCTGTTTCTGCTTGGTTCTGCCCTCTGCATCATCACCTTCCACTGTCCCCCAATGCACTCTGCGACACTCACCTTGGACCTTGACATGGACTGCCATATTCTGTTTGGTCACCAATGACACAGCTATCAGACTGCGGACTGAACTCCTCCTCTCCTGATGTACCTGTCATTCCCTGAAGGACTCTGGCTGGCCCTCCACGGGCCAACAAAGTGGGGTTGGCATGGCCCTGTACTGCTCCAGCTGCAACACTCCACTGAATGTGCACTAAACATTCATATTTACACAGATGTGTCATGTCTATGATCTTTCAAGTGTGGAAGTATGGATGAATGTAGGGTCAGTGATTCCCCCTTATGTCCATGTTGCTCATGTTGAGGGACTTTTGTCACAGGGTGACAAATTGCCTATTGCGGTCCGGGTGGCGCCTACACTACAACAGGGACACATCCATTAGTCACTTCCTTGTCCAGCCCAGGACAGAGCCACGCCCAGAGCCCCGGGGTCATTGTTCACACCCTTACGCTGGACTTGCATACGGCAGGACAGCCCACTCCGCTTATGCACATGGGGGTGACAACGCCACATGTCCCAGGTCTTCACTGTTGGGATCTGCAGCTCACAGGTCTAGTTGTCAGCATGCCACAGCCACTCCCTCACGGCTGGTGTACACCCACACCACACCCATCCAGCACAGGCATCACAGGACATGTGATCCTGCCAATAAAAAGGGCCTGGCGCACGTGCTGGATGCCATTTCCACTCTCTAACTGGGTGTCTCCATGTAGTTCTCATGTATGCATGAGGGCCTAGGGCCCTGCCACCTCACATTGCCCAGTGCCGGGGGTGACATGATGGCATCCGCACCACGGAACTCAATCATTAAGGGTCATTGGCTAGCGGTGCACAGACTTGGTGGCACCGGATACACTGCAGCAGGCACAGGATCACCACCACTGGACGGTGTCTTGCGGTGCAGTGAGATATGGGCACCTAAAGTGCTGAGCGGGTGTGCAGCCTGCGATGATGCGCCGTCCTGGCAGTCCGGACTGGCAAGGATCAGTGTGAGCCCTGCTGGACCGCAGTGTAGGCCTGAGCCAGCGGGCAGTGCGGGCCTCCCACCTCGTGGCGGTGCCTCGCGGTTCACAGAGTTAGTGGCACCTCAAGCACTGAGCGGGTGTGCAGCCTGCGATGATGCCGTGTGCACTGATGTGGTCTCTGCCATTGCAAAATCAAGACCCAGAATCAGGTGTGTGACCTGGTGGCCCGCGGTGCGGGGCTGCATGATGTGGAGGGTGCCATGGTCACGGGCCCCGGGCTTGCAGATCCCACCGGAATGTGGTGGGCCCTCTTGGAGACACGCCGGTGGCGGAAGGTGAGCAGTGAGGCCTGGTTGCGCATGGGCGGGCAATCCCTGCTGTGCGGCGGGAGGGGCTGGGGTGCAGCAGCCTGTGTGCACAGGGGCGGGCAAGCGATGATGGCATGTGCAACTGTATGGACTCTGCCATTCATGTCTCTGGACACTGTTTCAGATAAGGGACCTGGGGGACTGCAGTGTATACTGGTACGTGGTTGGAGACACACCGGTGGCAGCAGGTGAGCAGTGAGGCCTAGGTCCGCAGTGTCGGCACTCTCTCACTCTCTCTCTCTCCCTCTCGATTTCTCTCTCTCTCTCCCTCTCTCTCTTTCTCTCTCCCTCTCTCACTCTCTCTCTCTCTCTTTCTCTCTCCCTCTCTCTCTCTCTTTCTCTCTCCCTCTCTCCCTCTCTCTCTCTCTCTTTTGCTCTCTCTCTCTGTACTTTGATGGGCGCATGGCACACCTTCTTATCCAGATTTCTGTTTTGCAGGCTGTGACTTACAGAATGTCCTGAGAAGACCCGCCATGCCTCTTCAGAATTGCTGTTTTTGGTTTATTCTGTAATAAATGTATTATTTGGATATTATGATGTGAATGTATGATTTCCCTTTTTCTGACAACACATGTATGTTAGGTGTTGTGATTGTGCGACTTCAGGCGATTTGTTTGGTTCATGATTTCATGGAGTTGATGTGCAATATCTTTGTCCAAAGTGGGGGTGTGGGGGGTGCCCGGGGTGGGGGTCCTGAGGGTGGTGGCGGTGGGTGTTGTTGACCTATTGGGGCTCCAGGCTGCATGATCGGTTGCTCCAGGGCATCTGTTGTTCTTCATGTGTGGCTATGGGCTGTGCTCCCTTGTCTGGTGCAGGTTGTCGTCCGACTTTACACCAGGTAAGAGCAGGTGTTAATTTCCTGCTGCTAACGCGCCTTATCGCATGTTTTGTGATCTTATCGCCGATCTGGCTGGTCGTTGAGAATGTTGTGGAGTGGTGTTGTCGCGGCTTTTTGCACGGGAACGCCTACTCTGCATCTCAGTAGCGTTAGTTGCCGGGGTCATCTGTGGCGATGTTTTTTGCGACTGCTTTTGCAGGTAAACTGGTGTTATGGGCTGTTAGCGCCAGCTTGTGAATGGGGCGATGAATTTATCGCGGCTTTGGCTGCGATAAAGTGCCGATAACTCGGAGATAGATCCTTGAGAATATGCCCCACGGTCTTTAACTGACAAATCAGAGGAGGTCAAGCAGCTCCTTAGTAAAGTGTGTGCGGAGTGATGCAACATATACAATGGTAAAAGCACAACTCTGGTCATCAGGTACAACATCAAACCACCTTCCACATGCAGCAAGGTCACTCGAGACACATTTTCCAACTAAGACCAACTTCCAAAGAATCATGGTACTCTTCCACAAAGCACGTCAGTGCTTCATTAGAGGTATGATATATATATATATCATACCTCTAATGAAGCACTGACGTGCTTTGTGGAAGAGTACCATGCTTCTTTGGAAGTTATGTATATATAATACTGGCGGTTGCCAGTAGGTAGCTATAGTTTGGACCTTATTTCTATTCAAAAAGTGTTTTTTCTTTTGCCAATATCTTTGGCGCCGTTTGACGGGATTGCTGATAGGTGGACACAGGCCACGCCCCCTTTGTCCACCACTCTGCAAACGCACCCCCTGGCGCGTTCTGGGTTGGGGGATTAAGTCCCCTTGATTCCTGAGGGTTCCTGGGGGCTAACTAGCCCACCAGGTACCTCCAGTAAGCCCTAAACAGTGGGATTGCTGAGAGGTGGTCCGAGGCCATGCCCCTTTTTACATCCCCATGCAAAAGCAACTCTTGGCACACTGCTGGTGGGGTGATGAGGTCCGCTTGTGTCCTGAGGACTTCAGGACACAAGTGGACTTCATCCTCCGAGCAGCAGTGTGCCAGGAGACGCATTTGCAGAGTGGTGTAAAAAGGGGGGCGTGGCCTCGGAGCACTCTCAGCAATCCAGCTGTGTGGTGCTTACTGGAGGTACCTGGTGGGCTAGTTGGCCCCCAGGGACCCTCAGGAGGCAAGGGGACTTCATCCCCCAACCAAGAGCGTGCCAGGAGGTGCGTTTGCAGAGTGGTGGACAAAGGGGGCGTGGCCTGTGTCCACCTATCAGCAATCCCACTATCTGGGGCGTACTGGAGGTATCAGGTAGGCTAGTTGGCCCCTATGACCCCCAGCAGCGAAGGGGACTTTAATCCCCATCCAAGAGCGCGCCATGGAGTGCGTTTACAGAGTGGTGGGGAAAGGGGGCGTGGCCTGCTATGACAACTTAGCAATCCCGCTGTGTGGGACTTACTGGTGGTAATAGGAGGGGTAGTTGGCCCCCAAGGTTGTCCTTGGGGCCAACTACCTCTCCTATTACCTCCACTAAGTCCCACACAGTGGGATTGCTAAGAGCTCTTCGGAGGCCACGCCCCCCTTTCTCCACCACTCTGCAAACGCGCCTCCTGGCACAGTACTGGTTGGGGGATGAAGTCCACTTTACTCCTGAGGGACTTTGGGGGCCAAGAAGCCCTCCTGGTACCTCCTGTAAGTTCTACGCAGCGGAATTCCTGAGTGCTGGTCGGAGGCCCAGCCCCCTTTCGGCACCACTCTGCCAACGCGACTACCAGTAAAAGAAGCATTTGTAATGTAATAGGTCTCGCATTTGCGAGAGTTAGAGCTATTGGCGTTGTAAATGTAAAAGATTTTTACAAATGTTTTTTGGTGTAGAGTGGATGTATGTTGTGTGTAGTGGAATTATGTGGTATGTTGTGCAGTGAAATTATGTGAATAGAAAGTATGTGGTATTTAGTTTATAGGAATTATGTGGAGTGGGATTATGTGTTTTGGAGAGTAATTATGTGGTATTGTAGTCTGTGTTGTGGAGTGGTAACCTCAGGTTTAGTCTTCCTCGTTTCCATAGAAGCTAAACTATGAATTCAATAAGACACCAAAAAAAAGGGAACCACTGAGGAGCACTTCTGGACCTAGTCGGAGGTATGAGCAGGGCCACTAGAATTATGTGACTGTTCGGCTGCACCAATTTCCACAGAATTAAACATTTTCCGCATTTGACAAATATTCCATCATCTGCTGCCTAATCTGCAGATTTGAACAAAAAAAGCCTTGTTTCTAGATCAAACGGCTTAAATGTTCCCAAAAATGTAGCGTCACATGTTACAGCGTGGTTGAAGGTCCTTTGCAAAGCTGGAATGGTCATGTGTTACTTATTGCTAAATTTGGGTGTTAAATTGGTACTAATGGCGCACAAACCTCTCTTCTTTCTGTGCCTCTCTTGCCTCTTTCTGTATTTCTCTTGCTTCTTTCTGCACCTTTCTCCCTCTTTCTACACCTCACTGTCTTCTTGCTGCAGCACTTCACTTGCCTCTTTTTGCACTTCTATTGCCCCTTTCTGCACCTCACTTGCCCCTTTCAGCACCTCTGTTGCTTTTTTCTGCAGATCTCTTGCCTCTTTCTATACTTCTCTTGCCTCTTTCTGCACCTCTCTTGCCTCTTTCTTCACCTCACTTGCCTCTTTCTGCACTTCTCTTGCTTCTTTCTGCACCCTTCTTCCATTTTTCTGCACCCCTCTTGCCTCTTTTTGCACCTGTTTGTTCTTTCTGCACTGCTCTTGCTTCTTTCTGCACCTCACTTGCCTCTTTCTGCACTTCTCTTGCTTCTTACTACACCTCTGTTGCTTCTTTCAGAAATTCTCTTGCCTCTTTCTGCACTTCTCTTCCTTCTTTCTGTACCCCTCCTGCCTCTATCTGTACCTCTCTGACTCTTTGTGCACCTCTCCTACCTCTTTCTGCACCCCTCTTTCCTCTTTTTGCACCTCTGTTGGTTCTTTCTGCACTGCTCTTGCTTCTTTCTGCACCCCTGTTCCCTCTTTCTGCACTTGTGTTCCCTCTTTCTGTACCTCTCTTGCTTCTTTCTGTACTTCTCTTGCTTCTTTCTGCACCTCTCTTGCTTCTTTATGCACCCTTGTTCCCTTTTTTGCATGCCTCTTTCTGCTGTTCTCTTGCCATTTTCTGCACCTCTCTTGCCTCTTTCTGTACCTCACTTGCCTCTTTCTGCACTTCTCTTGCTTCTTTCCACACCTCTGTTGCTTCTATCAGCAATTCTTTTGCCTCTTTCTGCACTTCTCTTGCTTGTTTCTGCACCTCACTTGCTTCTTTCTGCACCCCTCTTGCGTCTTTCTGCACCCCTCTTTTCTCTTTCTGTACCTCTTGCCTCTTTCTGCACCTCACTTGCCTCTTTCTGCACTTATCTTGCTTCTTTCCACACCTCTGTTGCTTCTCTCAGCAATTCTCCTGCCTCTTTCAGCACTTCTCTTGCTTGTTTCTACACCTCTGTTGCTTCTTTCAGCAATTCTCTTGCCTCTTTCTGCACTTCTCTTCCTTCTTTCTGCACCCCTCCTGCCTCTTTCTGTACCTCTCTTGCCTCTTTGTGCACCTCTCCTACCACTTTATACACCCCTCTTGCCTCTTTCTGCACCTCTGTTGGTTCTTTCTGCACTGCTCTTGCTTCTTTCTGCACCTCTGACTTAGAGGTAGTTTGAATCTTCCTGCCCTAATATGTACTAGGGCCTTACAGGGGAGGTCATACCAATCACAGGGGTATCCTAACCCATAGTGTACCCTAGTGTATGTAGGAGTCTTCACTGTATTCTAAGTGTCTTTTAGCATAGCACTGGCTCCGGGCCTGGTTAGTCAGAGTCAGTTACCACCAGTACCAGTCAGCAAAAAGTTGGGGGCACAGGATGACTTTGCAACAAGGCCTCTTTGTGCACCTCTGTTGGTACTTTCTGCATATCTCTTGCTTCTTTCTGCACCTTTCTTCGTCTTTCTGGACTTCTGTTGCCTCTTTCTGCATTTCTCTTGCTTCTTTCTGCGCCTTTCTTCCTCTTTCTGCATATGTCCTACCTATATAGGCATAGTTAGAAATTAGCATTTAAAAAACCTTAGAAATTCACTGAAAAAACCATAGGTTACAGGGACGTTATAGTTATTAATTAGCATTTAAAAACCTTTGAAATTCACTGAAAAATCCATAGGTTTCAGGGACGTTATAATTAGAAATTAGCATTTAAAAAAACCTTAGAAATTCACTGAAAAAAACACCGGTTTCAGGGACATTATAGTTAGTTGGACATTTCAGTTGTACAAAACCAGAGAAATTCGGCTGTTATAGTTAGTTGAGATAACTATAAGTTGCGCCCCCGCAATGCACTGCTGATGACGTCACATATTAAATCACTCATGACATGGTCACTGACATCACTCATGACATCACTGATGACATCTCAAATGACATCACTGACGGCATCAGTGATGACATCATCCATGTGATAATCTGATGCACATCCTCACGCCCTAATATAACCTTTGATATACCCACTCTAAAATACAGATTACCATTTTCGAAACCAAAGACACACCAATACCAGTTACTACATACCCACTCACTGATTCCTAGGTCTACACACACATCTACTCATTCACCCATACAGTCACTCATACATGCAGTCACTCATCAATACAGCACTATCATATGCACTCATACATCTATACAGACACTCACACACTGCCATTCACCCATAGAGTTACTCACAAACATAGTCAGTCATGCAAAGAATCAATCACACTCCCATTTACTCACATACACAATTATTCACACACCACCTCACTGATTCATACAGATAATAACACATACTTACTCTCTTATACAATCACTGACACAAGCACACACTCATCCATACAGCCACTCTCACAATCACTCACTCTCACATATAGTCATTTATATAGTCCAACACTCACATATACTGCCTTTCACATATGTAGTTACTCACACATGTACCACTGAGACATCTAAACACTCACCAACACACCCATACACACACTCACCCACCCATACAGCCCTTCACAGATGCACTCTTCAACCCATACACCCAGTGAATCACCCACTCACACATCTATGCACAAAGTCACACCCCCCACCCACCCACACAGACACTCAGGCACCCATACAGATACTCAGACAATCAATCAATAACCCATATAGACACTCATGTAGCTACTCACCAACCCATGCAGTCACTTACACACCAACTGACAGACTGATACAGACATTCACACAGTTTAGTCACTAACCCCTGCATTCAGTAAGACACGTTTAATCACTCACTTATACAGTCAGTCACGCACTTACTAAATCATCCATACAGACACTCATACACCCACTCATTCTTCAATACACCTTGGCATATATATATATAAAACATATTTAAACATTTTAGAAACACTCAGTCACTGGATGATGTCATCAGTGATGTCATCAGTGATGTCATAAGTGATGTAATCAGTGATGTCACTGACCATGTCATGAGTGATGTAATATGTGACGTCATCAGCAGTGCATTGCGGGGGCGCGAGTCATAGTTACCTCAACTAACTATAACGGACGAATTTCTCTGGTTTTGTACGACTGAAATGTCCAACTAACTATAACGTCCCTGAAACCTGTGGTTTTTTCAGTGAATATATATATATATATATATATATATATATATGCACCCACAACAGAATACGATACAGTGTACACGAGACACATGTTGAAACCTATCTGACTTAAATAAGGTAATATTGAATCAGAGCATGCTAGGTGTAAAATAATAATCTTCACTACCACTTTAAACTCTTAGCCACATTTTAAATAAATGGCACTGGGTTAGAAGAAAGCAAGGAAATACACAGTATGGTATGCTAAACCTGGTGGACCCTTCTCAAGTCAAGCAACGAACCAGGGACAAAGTCTATTCATACACCATAGAAAGAAGCATTATCTATCTACACATGCCGGGTGGATAGGGATTTTTGATAAATTGGCTTAGAGATACAGTCCAGTCAGAATGGAATCTTAGGGGTATATTTACAATAAAATGTCGGAGCGCAGTGTTACTCCAAAATTGGTAACGCAGTGCTCTGACATTTTTTAAATGCAGTGATGCGCCATATTTACAAAAATACAGCGCAACCCAGTGTTTCCCCTAGCGCAAAAAAAGCTGCCTAGCGCCAGCGCAGGCACCCGTGCGCCATGTTGCAAGGTTGCCTGCGCTGCAGGGGCGATTGTTTGTGTCCCTTCCTGCACATAAACAATCTTTAAAGGCGATTTGCTGTTTCTATGTGTGCTGCAGAATGCAGCACACATAGAAAGAGCAAAATACGAGGAGAAATTCATAATTTAATAATTTCTCCTCGTATCGCCATCCTAAGGCAAGGTATTTTCTGGACTCAGTTTTTGGCACTGCTCCATCCTTGTAAATATGGGGCAGCGTCAAAAAGCAATGGGTGTTGTGGCGGCAGGCCCACTGCAACACCCATTGCACGCCCCTTACAAACTAAGTGAAGTGTGAAAAGGGGCATTATTTACAAGGCAGCGTTTAGCCACGTTAAGTGAATAAGGAGAAGGGAATATTGCTAACAGGAACGTCACTAAAAGTGAAGTTCTGGTCGCCATATCCTTTTGTAAATATGCTCCTTAGTTCTGGTTTTCAGGAGATGTGTACTAGCCAGAGCAAAGGTCAAAGCATGGCTTTTTGGTATACCACATGAATCGCTTTAAGACACCGTCTGGGCTGAATGAAATTTCTAAACTTCAGGGACCAGAAATCTACAGCATGAGTAAGATCACAAAATTATATTTCTTAGGTTTTGTGACCAGCATTTTGGCTACCAGTGAAGATTTTTAAGAAGCAACCTATGTTTTAATAGATCGGTTCTTAAAAATCTGAATCGTAGTGGTTCCGAATCCAACCTCCCTCATATTAATGAGGTATGTCTCAAATTGCCACTCACTATGATTGGAGGAAATCACAGGGATGGTGATCTTCTGGGATCAGCAGACTGCCATGTCTTTGATTACTTTTTAAGAAAGCAAGCTTTTTAAAAAAAATGCTGCTTGTTGCCCTTAAAGGAAACAAGACTGTTTCCAAAGAAAAGTTTATGTTTTTGTTTGTTTAAGAGATGGCAGTGTTCGCCTAGACCTCTGTTAACTCTCTAACAAACATTTTCCTCAGATGACCCCTTCTCTTTTGTGACTGCATTACCTCATCCTTTGAGTTGTTGCTATCAACCTTTTGCTACCGGATTCCAGTTGGAAAGCACAAGCACCTTACATCGCACCAAGAGGGGCTCATCTTTTTAAAATGCTTCAATACTCCCACAATTTGTTTCTCAGTCCTTAATTATATCTTGTCTGCAATAAAATTGAGGAGGAGGTATGCTTCGTAAGAATATTTCTCTTTTAGCCTTGATGATATTAACAGTATTTTAATGAACTATATGATGTATAATGTATTTTTTAAATTTGTGTTTGTATGGTCATTGTTATGACCGAATAAAGACTATTGAACGAACAAACAGAGAGTGCATTTCTGAATGTTCTATAAGTTGTGCTGTAAAAAGAAAAAAAGAGGAAGGAGAAGCCGTATACAGGAATTACTGTAATATGAAAAGCTCATCATGTAGTATAAAAAAGACCTACTCTTACATTGACAGTATCTGGTACATGTGTAGGTGAAATAATTATGCACTGCACTGTTTTTTGCAATAATGAAACTGTTGGCAATCAGGCATGCTTTGTTCTCTTTTACAGAATAATTTCTCTGTAAAGGGGAAGTTCACTTCATTCTGGAATTTTAGAAACAGAAGTCATCTACTAATTAACAGTTAACTGTGCACTGTTATGAATGTAACCTTTACAATTATATATTTGTAGAACAGCTTTGTTCTCTTAGCAAATATGTGTACCATGAAAGTCAAGCAAGAAGGCAGTTAAGGATTCGAAAATTCGAAAAAAATCTGTAATTTGTAGCATTTTAGGGACATATTTATGACCCAGTGTGCGTCGCTCTTGCACAATGCAATGTAGTACAAGAGCGACACAAACCAAGTCATATTTTTGAAGCTACGCAAAGACACTTTGTGTGACTTTTAGCGGCTCCAAAAATATGAAGTAACGCTACACAGCGCAAATTGCTGCACTGCGTTACTCTGCCCTGTGTAGGCATTACAGGGGCATTGCATCGGTGTTCCCACTCAACTCCCATGGCTTTTGACGCATTCTCAGATTTACGAGACCTTGTAAACCTGGGAAGTCGGCAAAAAGATACGCTTCCTCAGGTGAAGCGCAACGTGGAGAAATGTCTTTATTTCTCCTAATTCTTCTCCTCTTTCTTTGCATTCTGCAGCACACATAGAAAGAGGAAAAGGCCTCTGCCTACAACACAGGCCCCCTTGCACCATGGTACTAGTCTGCCTGCATTGACGCTATGCCACCAAAACTGCACCAGCACAAGGGAAAAGGACAGGAATGTGCCCTATTGAATAAATATGGCTCATTCTTGCCCCTTCCCTGTGATGAAGGGCAGCGCAGTAAGGTGACTTTTTGCCCTGTACCACAAAACTCATAAATTTGGCCCTTAGAGTTCAGGTGAACACGAATTGCTGAAGCTCTTGCACACTTTCTCAAATTGAAAAGTCTCATTTAAGACAGAGGTTATAAGCTGTCATAATGCCCACTTTTTTTTAGATATGTTTCTTTATTGGAATTTTCATTACACATGAAAACAACTGCAATGAAATGCCAATTAATCCACTCTAATATACATATTATACTAAATAAGACCCCAAAAAGAATTTCAAAAGGAAAAGAATGAAAAAAAATCCAATTAGGAACAAAAGAGCCATCTCACTCAACAACCACAGTTTAAGCAATTCCTAAGGTAACCTTTCCCCAAACACAACATAACACACACCACAAACAAATGAATTAAGTCACCAACCTCCGAAATTCCATCCCAAACTCAGATCACAAATAAAAGCAGGCCAATCACCATCACAGCTAAGAGGATAAGGAAGTGTACTTCACTCAAGAGAAAGATAGCTAGAGTTCCCATAGGATCACAAATGGACCTAAAATCTCATCAAATACCTGAATTTGATCTTGGGCCCTGCAAATCTGATGCTCATACATAGCTAGCCGGTAAAGTTCTGTTAACCATTCTTGATGGGATGACACATATATTTTATGCCAATGCCGCAATAGCCAGATGAGTCTTATATAATTGGAACGGAGAGCAATACCAATTATGGCGGATTTTGAAATAGGTGTACTTTTAGCACGCCTCTCTGAGCGATCTATCATGATACTCTAGAATTTCGCCGCATTTGCCAATACCTCCAGAGCTGTGACTGGCGAAGCAAAAATTTTAATTTTAACACCTTAAAGGAATGAAACAAATCCTTATCAAGAAGATCTCCAATTGTTTTAATACCCCACTCTTCCCATATAGTCCATTTAGTTGGCTGTCACTCCACAGTAATTCCCTCATTGTGCCAAAGTGGCACATCTTTATGTATTATTCTATTGACTCCCAGGAGCCCATGTGAATCTTTACATGCAGCCCACATAGTCCTTATGGTAGGAGGACAAAGCGGTGCTTTTAAAACGTGGGTATTGCACAAGATGCGAAAACCAACAGGAGCCTGTACAATGTTCCGTTTCTAAGACACCCAATGAGGTTAAACAGCTATGGGAACTAATACATATGCCAATTGCGATAAATGTTGAGCCAGATAGTAAAGCCACATGTCAGGAAGACAGAGATCACCTGATCTAGTATCTGAATGCAACTTTGAAGATTTAAGACATGGTTTCCTGCCTGCCCAGGTAAATGTCTAAATACTCTGATTTATATTGTGAATTATCAAGGGTAGCATACCAAAAACATAGTTAAATCTGGAAGCCGTCAACATCTTAATCATTTGTACTATACCCAAAAAGAGACTAGTAGGGCACACCATCTTGTGAAGTCCTGTTCCATTCTATTCATCAATGGCTGAATATTATCAGTCACCATATTGTCCAACCCTTTATTTATCAGCAAACCCAGATACTTCAAACACAAACTCATCCATGAGAAACCAAGCATTTCTTGCGGCAATTTACAATCCCTATGCATGAGTGGCATTGCTTCACACTTAGACCAATTTATCTTATAACCAGAGAAGTCTGAGAAAGACTCGTATAAAGACATGAGTTGGGGAACAGAAGAGCCTGGTTCACTCAGAGTCAATAAGACATGCATAGAACAAGATTTTACATGTACTAAGAGGCATTTCTACTCCTCGTACAAGGGGAGACTGACGGATTGCTGGCACTAATGGCTCAATTGCTAAAAGAAACAGCAATAGCGACAGAGGACAACCTTGCTTCATGCCCCGCGTGATATGAAAGGGCTTCGATATATGGCCTCCTCAGTCAATCTGCCAGAGGTGGAAGAATATAACCATCGAAGTTTGATCAAAGGCCTTCTCTGCATCAAAAGAGAGCAGCAACTTATCATCTGAATCATTTTGTACTTTCTATATCACATTGGACAAAAGACGCATATGATTACAGGAAGAACACCCCGGTACAAAACCAACCTGAGAGCTATGAATCAAGCTAGGGAGGACTTTCTTTAAGTGGATTGCAAGGACCTTTGCAAGAATTTCCATGTCTGCATTAGTGAGCTGAAATGTGACAGTAACTTGTGCAGTTACTAGGATACATATTAGGCTTCAAAATAAGGCTAATGAGCATTCTATTAAACGTTAGTCTAATGAAAACACCAGCCTCTAGTTCCTTGAAAAGCCTATAAAGAAACAAGATCATGAACTCCCTCTTAGTCTTAAAAAAACAATCAGGAAACCATCATCTCCCGGGGTATTGTTGTTAGGCATGCTTTTGATAGCATCTGAAATCTCCTCCTCAGTGATTTCCCCCTCAAGGAGCTGCTTACCATCTTCAGACAAGGAGGGGAGTCGAAGATCTCTTAGGAAATCTTGCTTAGAGGCGATATCAATAGGAGCCTCCATGCTATACAGTGCAGAGAAGACGTGTGCAAATGTTTCTGTAATCTCCACCAGGTTTGTAAGCAATCCTTGATTCTCACTATGAATTGCCGAAATGGCAGAGTTTGCCTCATGTTGCCGTAATTGTGCCACAAGAAGCCTTCCCGCCTTCTCACCTGGCTCATAGTGTCGCCACTTCAGGCAAAGCAGAGCATATTCCGCTTGTGTTGTAAGATGAGTATTTAGATCGTATTTTGCTCGATCCAACTGGTGTAATAAAGCCGTTGTGGGACGTTCTACATAAATCTTAGTGAGATCACATACATCTCTCTACAATCGAGTTTGTGCTTCTTGTGCTTCACGTTTGCAAATCGCTGACTCGCGCATGAGTACACCTCTTAAGGTGGCCTTTCCTGCTGCCCATAATACCGTCCATCATCCCCTTTGGTATCGCTTTGTTCGCCCTAAGTTGGCAGGGTATGCCCAGACGTGGGTCCCTTGCTCACTTTGCCACTGGATTCAAGCTAGCCTTGCTGATGACGGCTGAATGGCCAGAAACCGGTCCCAGGATGCTTGTTTCCGGTCCAGGGAAGACATGGCTTGGCAGTTCGGGCTGGACTGTTCCCATGAGGCACAGGGTCAGACTGATTTGCATATGGCCATGTCTGAACTGGGGTGGTGGAGTGAGCTAAAGAATGATGATGGATTAAACCCAGATCAGTTGACTGGGGGTGAGTGTTTGATTTGCTCAGGCGCTCCGTCCATCATCCCCTTTGGTATCGCTTTGTTCGCCCTAAGTTGGCAGGGTATGCCCAGACGTGGGTCCCTTGCTCACTTTGCCACTGGATTCAAGCTAGCCTGGCTGATGACGGCTGAATGGCCAGAAACCGGTCCCAGGATGCTTGTTTCCGGTCCAGGGAAGACATGGCTTGGCAGTTCAGGCTGGACTGTTCCCATGAGGCACAGGGTCAGACTGATTTGCATATGGCCATGTCTGAACTGGGGTGGTGGAGTGAGCTAAAGAATGATGATGGATTAAACCCAGATCAGTTGACTGGGGGTGAGTGTTTGATTTACTCAGGCGCTCCGTCCATCATCCCCTTTGGTATCGCCCATAATACCTGTGCAGAAGTTGTAGAGGATTCCTCATCCGATAAGCATTGACACAGATAACCAATAAGTTTCTGTTTACTCTCTGGAGTTCGATAATGTGAGAGGTTCAACCTCCAGGGATTGGATATAGGAGATACATGCCCTAGTTCCAATTCCAGAACAATCAGAGCATGGCCAGAGATTCCGCCAGTATGAATAGTACAAGCTCTCAAGTAGGCCAGCGAAACATGAGACATTAAAAAGAAGTCTATCCAGGAACAAGGTCCATGAACACAGGAGATAAATGTATACTCTCTATCCCTTGCGTGTGTTAAGCACCACAGATCTTTCAAGCCAAGATCGCTCAACACATCATGCAAAATAGCTCTATCCCTTGAACTAACTTTGTCTATTGAGTCAGAACAATCCAAGTAGGGATCAAGCAGTATATTCCAGCCCCCCCAATTATTGTCTTGGTGCAACCAAATTCGGTCACTAGTCTGGGTAATGCTGAGAAAAAAAATGCCCGATCATAGTTAGGGGTGTACACAGACCCCACAAACAAAATTTGATACATAGTTTTAAATTTTACAAAGACTTAACGACCCAAGGGGTTCGTCCACATCTTCAGAACAGTGAATGGTACAGATTTTTTAAACAATCTTTTATAAGAAGACCGAGTATCAGAAAGCGCTGTGAGCATTAGACTACTACTAGCAACAAGGCCAATCTCGCCTCAATTTACTTGATTTCAGAGCTGAAAGATGTGCCTCCTGCAATAAGGTGATGTTTGGGGACTTTGAAGCAATGTGAGAAAATACCTTATTCCTCTTTGTAGGAAGGTAGGATCGGACTACATGGTTACCCCCACTTTTTGCCTGGTGTTTTGCTGGTTTTTGACTAGTCTGACTGGGATCCTGCTAATCAGGACCCCAGTCTATCTGCTTTCTCCCTAAATTGGTTGTGTTATGTACTTAGGTACACTCCAGATTGAATACTGGGGTACCCTTGTCAGCCCCTAGTATATGGTACACATGTACCCAGGGCATAGGTACCCCAGAGGCCTCCCATGGGCTGAAGCATGTATTATGCCACCCATGAGAGACCATGCAAAATGGAACTATAGGCCTGCCATTGCTGCCTGTGTAAGATGGTGCATGCACCACTTACTTTAGATATAGGTTTACATTATCTATAGGTCACTTCACTTAAAACCTATCAGTCACCCCTCTAGCAGGCCTTGACAATCCTGAAGACAGGGTGCTGGGTTTTACGTGAGAGGGTGCCCCTGCAAGAGCAGAGCACCCCTGCAGCCTTCGGAGACAATTCTCCCTGGTTGTCGGTGACGCAGCCAGACATATAGGTAGAGGTGCATTATATGCTCGAGTAAAAGGCTATCTCGAAAACGGCTGCAACAAAACATGTCGTCTTTGGTATAAAACACCTTGGAATCATACCTCCACACCGGTAACCGGTGTGGGAGGTATGATTCCACCCTTCTGAAGTGAGCTTCGTGGGGTCCCTGGTCTTCCCAGTAGTAGCCTTCTCTACCCGGACAACACAAATTGGTTGCTGCCGACCAGAGACACATTTCTGCCCTCCTGCTGTTGAGCCAAGCTCGAGCAGGGGAAGGCAGGACAATAGGCATCCTGTCACAGGGAGGTGTGACAACCTCCCAGACTGGATAGTGTATTGGGGCTGGGTGGGTGCACTTCCAAAGTGCCTGAAAATCTGCACGAGGGGCACATTTGGTGTCCCTGTGCATAGTCCAGTTCAAACCAGTCCTGAGAGCTGTTGGTTCCTGCTCTTGCGTGAAACTGGACAAAGGACAGGGGAGTATCCTCCCCACTGTCCTGACCCTCCCCTGGGAGGGTCCCCAGAATCTGTCCAACCCTCTCCCGTGGATACAAAAGGGCTTACCTGGCTCTAGGACCCTAGATTCGACGTGGACAAGATTCTGATCAAGAAACCACTGACCTTCGACCGTCTGGACACTCTGGACTTCGCTGGACTTCGACTGGGCCCAATTTCGTCTCCCTCTCCGTCCAAAGCATCGTCTGTGCCCGTGCACCATACAGGCTCCGTGCAGGATCTGTGGAGCATCAAGGACAACTGAAGTATCTCCCTTGGGGTGAAGGAGTCACTCCCCTGCATTCACAGGCACCATAACGCAACTGATCGGTCTACTGATCCTGAGCTCTGTTAGACTCCGAAGGCTACAGCAACACAGGAGGTGGGTTCCTATGTTCCTTGACATTGTGATGCCCTCTCACCAAGTTTGAGACGAGTATCTCTCTTGGGGACCGCATAACTCGAACCCCTGTGCACCATTTACTTTTGCAAGTGCATATGCTTGTTGGCGTTCCCCAACTAAGTGAATTGGGCTATCGATATCCTTAAACTCTGCGCATATTTTGTACAAAGGACTTTGGCCTCCTTGCACTCTGTGCCCTGCAAGCTGTTACTTTGTGAAACTGCTAGAGGTCCCCTCGCAACTCCTGTGCCTCCGGCCTGCGGGTCCACTTGAGGGACAACACTGCTTTTCTTGAGCTCTCCTGGTTGCTCCAGGCTTGCCCTGACTCCCCTTCCTGTGGTGAGTCCCATGGTCCTTGCTGGGCCAGACCGTAACCTTCCTTGACCTTCTTCGTGGGTTGCTGCTGCCAAGGCTTGTTGGTGCTCCTGCCGGACACCGACCCCTCAGCACTCGACATCCTTCGTGGGACAGCTCGTATCCGGCTCCTGGTTGTCCTCAACATCTCCTGGTCCCTGCAGCTGTAGAGTCAAGGTCTCCATCCTCACACCTGAAGCACCCGACATCGCTGGGCATTCGCCTACCGAGCCCCTGGTCACTCCTGAGTGACCCAGACTCTGACCTCTCTGCTTTCAGGCTCCTCCCATCATGAATCCACCTGTGGGTTCCACCGGGCACTTTTCTTCTTTCCAGCAGTGGCATTTCTTTGAAGACTCCCATTGAGAACGACAGCGGTTTCCGACGCCACTTCAGCCCTATGCACCCGGCTTCCCTGGGATAGGTAACTCTGGTACTTTGGTATCCACCAGTGGGGTGGCTCTCCAACCTTCTATGTTCCAAAGGGTTTCCTCGCAATCCACTGGGAAGGGTCCTTAAACTTTAAAATTCCAACCGCGACTCTCCCATTGAATTGTACGTAGCACGCGGTCATGTTTCCACACTTCACCCGTTCTCCGTGGGGTCCCTACATACTCACCTTGGGTGGTTCCTTGGGGTCCCAGCGATTCTACATCCTCAAGACACTGTCTTGACTCGAGTCGTGGTTCTTATACCACTATTTTAGTATATGGTTTGGTCTCCCCCGGGAGCCCCCTGTATATTAGTGCTACCTACGATTGTTTCTGTGCTACAGTAGTGTGTGCTTTGTGTTTATCTGCATGTAGCAGACACTGTGAGGTATTTAAGGTGTGTTATAATAATAAATACATATTTTTATAACTACTGTGTGGTTCTCCTTTCATTTAACCAATACAATAAGGTTGCATTCTGGTAAAACAAGCTGCTTAACAGTCCTTCAAGACTAAGCCTGGAGGCTGCTCTCCACAGCTACCACTTGGATAGCTTTCTAAGGTTATCTTTGACCTCTTAAATCACCATAAGGGTTGTCTGGACTGGTACAAGGTGCCCACTTTATTAGTGGACATCATATACCAGGCCAACTTCTCACACTCTTTATGTAATGTGTGAGGTCATTAACGTTAAGAGACAGTATGCACAAATTTTGTTGCTGTGACGGTAATGACATGAGTCTAGTATAGAATTAAGCTATTCACAATGTGAAGGCGGTGACCTGGTATTAAATTTAGAGAAAGTGTAGCAACAACTAGTATAAACCCTATTAAATTATATACACTTGGGTTTAAAACAATAAACAAGCAAAACCTGTAGAGTGGGAGGTGCCAAATACTATTGTTAATATGGAAATCGATGCATACATCGATTAAAACAAAATATTGTCTTCATTAACAGAATCGCCCATTGTGAACTTTACATTAACCCCGACTCGCAAATATGTAGTTAGGCATGCCCTGAGACCTAAGCCCAGGAACTGATTATTGTTAGGTCACAGGTGGGAAGGTGCATAGCCGACAGGCAAACACTTGGGGAGGAAACTCTTGATCAATCCCATAGATCGGCACAGGGACATTACAATGGTCAGGGGAGATTGCCCCAGTAAAGCACACATGGCCAGAGGGGGTACGCGTGCTCCTAAAAACACCATAAAATCAAATGCCACATGAGTTAGGAACACATAGCCAATCAGGACCTAGCACACGTTGTGATCATGCGCTCCTCATGCTGGACATTTGGACATGTTCACCACTGGCCACTGTCCACGTAAGTTCAAGACCCACCTGTAGTACCTATTTGGCCATTAATTTATGACTCAAAAGGCAGCAACCAACATTCCTCACCATATATGATATGCCCGAAACTTTTATGACTTGTATTTTGTATATACGAAGGATACAAACCAAATGTAAATTGAGACAGTACTCAGACCTAGTGCCTGTAACTGTTCTACCGGCCTAACTGTTTAATTAAATAAACTGTTCCTGTTTTGCCAAACGCCTCTTGTCTTCTGTTTCTTCTAACGATTGCAAGCTCAAGTAACATTTTGGTGACCCACTGTAGGAAGATTTCGAAATCGTACCTCACTGCACCCGAAGGAAGGTAACCTCACACGGATGGATTCATGTTTGTGCAACAAGAAAGGTAGGCAGACACAGCAATTGATTGGAAGTTCTGCTGAATCCCCGGGGCGGAGGTCCATCCTGAAGTAGCCGTCACAGAGGGTAATAAACTACAGGGCATGTGTACAACAGAATGACGAAGAGTGGCGTTAAACAAAACTTGCTAATGCCACACTCCGCCATTCTGAAAACGCAGGGATGCACCGTATTTACAAAGATACATTGTATCTGTGCATTTCCCCTAGTGCTGGTGATAAATTAAGCTGCCTATCGTGAATACTGGCACCCTTGCACCATAGTGCAAGGGTGCCTTCGTTGGGGGAATGATTGTTTATGCGCAGGAAGGTGTCCCTTCCTGCACATAAAGAATCACAAATGGCGATTTGTAACTCCTATGTGTGCTGCATTGTGCAGCACACATAGAAGTTGCAAATCGCCATTTTTTTAATGATTGTTTATGTGCTGGAAGGGACACCTTCCTGCACATAAACTATGATTCATAAATAAATAAATAAAAAATTTCTCCTCATTTCGCCATGTTAACACCAGGTTTTCCCTAGTCTTAATTTTGGCGCTGCCCCATATTTACGCCACCATTGTAAGTATGGGGCAGTGTCAAAATCAATGGGTCTTGTGCCGGAACGCCCACCGCACCATCCATTGCCTACCCCTTTCATGCTAAGTATAACGTAAAAGGGGGCCTTATTTACAAGGCGGTATTAAGCCACATTAAGTGGCTTAACTCCGCCTTGTAAATAAGGCAAAGCCCCTATCACCACAGGAACATCGTAAAAAGTGACGTTCCTGTGGCGATAGGGGCTTGTAAATATGCCCCTACATCCAGACTTAAAACATAGTCTAAAGCATTCGGCATGTGGTAAACATGAAGAAGCGTAAAAAGATAACCTGAGCACCCTGTCACTGACAGGGTCTGGCATATTACCTCTTTTAAATGTCCTAACTGTATCAGTTGTAAGGCGGCCTCGGAGGTGTTCCCATGGAAGTCACCTTTTGTCCATAGCCGACCACTAGCTAAGGTGAATATAGTGTATACAGTGAATAGCCCTTGATAACTTCCAGGGCGCTGATTGGGCTGAGTCTCATGGTTTTTTAGCTCAACAGTTTGCTAGTGATTAAGAGGTTTCTTAACACCCGTAGTATCTGGAAGGATTGTGGGAGGTGCATCTGGATTAACCCAGGGCATCACAGGGCAGAATTCAGATAAGTGAAAAATTGGACCCAGGAAACTGGGCATAACTTGTGGGTGGCCAAGAGGGGCCGGTGATTAATAAAAGGTTTCTATAATTACCACCTTTGTCTACGAGTAGATATTGGCAGATTATCCAACTCACTTAGAAACAAATTCCACAGTAGTCTTCTCTTGCTAGAGGATAATATGTGATGAGAAAAAACGAATTGTTTTTTACAAAGTAATTTTTTCTGTCAGCCATTATTGAAATGTATAATTGTATGGGATAATATTGCATTGATTCTCTTTGAATGCTGTATTGTGTGAAAATTTGAGATCGTGCAGATGCTATTCTAACATATTGCATATTTGCCCTATGTTGCAATACTACATATGCAGTCTTATCTTGTTTTATTGAAATGCTCGTTCAAACTGTTTGATGTAAAAATTGTAAACACTGAGTTCCTAGTACATAATTTGTAAGAGTGTATCACGTACGATTGTCCCTACAGCTAGACAAACAAAACTAGAAAAAACTTCATTTGATGTTTAAATATCCAAATTAACTAAAATTGCCATGGATTTCTCATTAAAACATATAGAAATTAGGTTTCTCAAACAGATCAAAAGAATTAATACATTTTGCCAAAAGGGAAATTTACACACAAAGGCACACACATTTCCCTGGCCTAAGGAGGGAACATTTGGCACAAATTTAATTGAGCACACTAAACACATATAAAAACTAGATATACAGGACAGAAAAGAGACTAAAGTGAATCAGTGTTAGAATTATGGGCCATCTTCGAAGAAGTTCAAACCAATAACCCCACCATGCTGATAGCAAGCAAGGCGTCCTGACCTCCCCCACCATATGCAGGGATGGATGTACTCACACCAGCTTCTCTTGCATTAGGATATTCAAACTCAATAATGGTAGAAGCCAACAAGCCCCTCACCATAAGAAGATCATTTTGGTCTAAACCCAAGAAATCCAAAAGCAAATGAGTCCAGACATCTCCAGCACAGTCCAAGTTCCTAGGGAAGGTCTCTAAAAGCTCGAGTCCCTGTCCATAACACTCGACACGTGACACCTCAAAGGCGGGTAAAACACACATTACCACTGGCTCAGGCAAGCGTATGTATGTCAGGGAAGTTTGTGGCAGTTCTCGATAGCGACTCAGCAAGCTCGGGAGATGAAAGGAGCTCCAGTCCCCTGGGAACCGAGGAGGGTGTGGCTAAAGGTTTTTCCCAGGTAGCCAAGGAGGAAACGGCTACCTGGCCTTAGCCTGAGGGCAAAGCCAGGCTAATGAAAGCAGAGCATAGCTCAAAGCAAAAGAGGCAGGCCAGATAGCGTGAGGAAGAGAGGCATGAGCTGATGCTTGAGAGAGAGAATCACAACCGGGAGTTAAAATAAGAGTATAGGACAGTGCACTCTCCTCATTAGCAAAGCAGGGCCAGGCACAGGGTGCAGCGCTGGGAAGAATCAGAGGTCAATAAAAAACTATTAGCAGTGCTCAGAGCCACATAGTTCAATTGACATAGGAGAAGGGCTGTCCAAGAGATAAAGGAACAAGGCAGACTGGTACTTATCCACCTGCAGCACTGGAAAAACAAAAGCGCAACTGTGTGTGCACACAAGGGGAGAAGCGGCGAGGATACACATTGCTCCTCACGGGTACACGACAAAGACAGACTATCTCTGAGAGAGATAATAGCTAAAAGGGAAGGCAAGCATTTTGTGTACCCATTTTGCAACCTATTAGCAGATTGGACTGAGGAGAGGGACCAATATGACAGTTCTTAGCCAAGGGAAGGATCCTTTGAGCCAGAGGACATGGTAGTCGCGGAAGATTGTATCAGGCATGAAGGAGGAAACCCTAGTTGGGGCTTCCTCTACATGCAGCGATGTCTCGCGAGATGGGAACGCTCTGTTGAAGAGAAACCCATAGAGTCACCTAGTGTGAGAGTGTGCTAGTTACTGCAGAAGGGCGCAGCAGGGATTATGTACGTGCCATGGGCCCAGACGGATAAAGAGTGGTTAAGGACGAACTTACCGTTATTGCTGGATGGGGCAGGGAAACGGATTGCATGCTTCGAGAAAAACACCACAGGTATCAATCTAGCGATAGGAGACATTAAGGGTCTGATAACAAGTCTAATTGGGGAGCAGAGTAACACGGTGTTCACCCAAGCTCGCATTCTAGCAATCACATTAACAGATACCAAGCATGGCGTGGCCACATTTAATACGCACAGGCACTGAATCTGGACTGCCTTGAGAGAAATATTCCCTCACCACCCAGATGTAGGAGGGCTAATGGCAGAGACCATGAAGCCGGAGGAAAGGATAAAAGATTTCCTGAATAGAATGAGGGAAAGATGGGGACAAGAAACCAGACAGCTGTGGACCGGTATGGGCCCACAGGTCACATTTTTCTACAATAGTTTGAAGAAAGGGTTACCCACCGAGATACAGAACGGGTTGGGCTGCGTAGTTGGTTTAGATACCAAACCCTGTCAGGAAATATGAGCTCATATACTCCACCACAATTGGAAAGAGCAAGTTAAGTATCGAGAGAGAGAAGAAGGAAAGAAAGAAGCTATGGCAGAACCAGGGTACCTCCGCAGAATCACTGCAAAGCACCTGGGAACAGATGGCAATGGGAAGAGCAGCTGTAGCCACAGTAGCACAGAAGGCGGCGGTAATGATGAGGGCACCAGCACAAAGTTTTAGATAGGACAAAGCAAGTAGTAGGGAGACTAGAGGACGTAGTACACAGTGGACAGAGAGAAATGCCCAGACATGACAGAACTGCCAGTGGCAAGACATGGTTGCAGTTCCTCCTCAGCTCCCATGAGAAAATAGGGCATGGGGACAACAATGGTCGATCCAGCATCCGATACATGGGGAAAACACACACAGCCACACATGCCCCATATTATCAATCATGCACCAATCTGAAGAAGAACCCACAGTAACAGTACTCATAAACAACACACCTTGTAGCTTCCTGATAGACACGGGGATGACAATGTCAAGCCTAAGGGAGGGGGTAGTCCCTTTATCCAGAGACACTATTGACACTTAAGGCTTTTCAGGTACAGTGATGAGTGTCCCATTCACAAAACCCCTAGAGTTGCACACAGGAGGTAGCCACGTGAAGGGGCAACTGTTATATCACCCCTTGTCCCCAAGTGATCTATTGGGAAGAGATTTTTTGGCCAAACTAAACATATGGGGTGGGCAGTAAACTCTGCTCTGTCGGCAGAGTTTGCGGAGCTTTCGCTACTCCACACTCCTCTTGGAGCACAGAGTTCGGGAAAAACTCTGCAACACCTGCCATGTAGCGGAGTTTACCACCCACCTCACTTGTTACAATTACCGGTATCGCTCTGCAATGCAGAAATGTAGCTTTTGCTGCTTCAGCAGCAGACAGCCTCTGTCGTCACTTATTGCACTAGTAGAGCACCATTGCGTGTGTGCCTGGCACGCGGCCAGCAGAGGCCGTGCTTGCATCAGCTTGGTCTCTTTACGCCCTCCCTCCCTCTCAGTGCTCCTTCTACAACCGTCACCTCCTGGGAAACATGGGCCCTGGTGCGAGGAACGCACAACAAACTAGACCTCATGTCGGAACCCTATTGAAGGAGACTGAGTCCTGTCACTGGAGCACGCTCTCCAAACAGAGCTTTCAGGATGCGTGGACAGCCAATTGGGTCATACTCATAATAACGAAGTTATCACCTTCACAATGAGTCCTAGTGACACTATATAAGGTGGAATCAGGTGACAGAATATCAGAGAGGGGGACTAAAGTAAAGGTACAACTGGCACAATGACTATTTCATTGTGTAATGGTGTCGCGCTGCACAAAGGTGTTGGTAGAGTACAGCTCTGCATAAGAGACAGAGGCGCGGGCATTACACTGTATGAGAGCGGTGCAGGCAGGGCACTGTAAGAGATGGGGCAGCCCCTACAACACTCTCGCAGTACCTTTCTCCAATCTTGAGCTCAGAGTTGTCAGTGCTGCCTCCGCTGCCCTGCCACTGGTCGTGGCCACACTGTTGGTACGCAGCCACCTGCCTTCTCCCTGCCTGTCAGTGTTGCTCCTGCTACTGCTCCCGTCTGCTCTACCCCACAGCCACCACTGCCGTGTTGTTTAAGTTTGGTCTGAACACACTGCTTCCATGTGCAAATTCCCCGTACACAGGACAAACCATACAATTCTGCAAATGTTATGGTATTCTAAAATGTTTAGCTATGGATTGAATCATATATAACGCTTTATCTGACAGAAACATTACTGCAGGAGGACTGCAGTGGTTTCCCAAAAAATACTTCATGTGCACTCGTCTACAGTGCATATACGATGTCTCTGTTACTGCTCAGGGTTCACTTTGAACATGCGCACTAAAAAACATTCATTCAGTGTATGCCATAAAAGAGAACGTGCTTACAGAATAGGTTCTGAGTCTGACTCAACGTGCCTTCACAAACAGAGATCCTGTCCGTGTTTCTCTTCCAGGGTCGGTGCATTAAGTATCACAGGACATCCTGTCTGGGAGCTGTAATCCTGCAACTTTCTGGTTTACATCATGAGGAAGTACAGGGAGAGAGTGAAAATTACCATTGCTCTGAAAGCATGTAAAACCGCTTATTTGTGTCAGGTCCTTTTCACTGCTGAAGTTGCACACTTTTATGGGCGATGGTAGCACAATAAACAGTTCAGAGTCCTTCGCCTCTGGTTGTCACCCCCTTACTGGAGTCTTGTCTCAGTCTTGGCTGTTACTGACTAGGAACTAAGACCAGCAGCACAGTACCTGGATACCCTCTCGGGCGATAAGCTGCACTATATAAATATCTGATTGATTGACTTACGTGCTTTGATCTTAGGCAGATTGCCCTTCTCTGGTTTTGTTGTCCCATTCCTGGCTCTGATGATAGAGCAGCCCTTATATAGAATATACTCTACACATGATCACCTCTGTAGCGCCTCTTCTCAAGGAGCTATGTGTCCCTGAAGGTCACAGCGGTCCTCTCTGGAAAAGTTATGAGGAGGGGGCGGAGGCCAAAGCTCCTGTACCCCAGCCTAGTCATAGGCTAGGTTTCATTTGCCACTGGTTTTCAGTTCTGATGTTACCAGCTGGCCTCTTGGTGAGTGCAGCGGGTGCCAAGGGCCCCAAGGCATGTAATAAATCCCCCCTCCCCTGTAGGGTAGTGGTGCTCTGGGCCTGATTGCTTCTCCTCTGGTTGGGTACATCTTGATTCTTCTGTGCGTTGTTTCCAAAGCTTACAAAGTGCTGTGGTGCACTTCTATCAAGCGCTGGGGGTTTACTGGCCACTGAACGTGCCCACAATCTGTATTTTCTGTGATTGGTAGGCCTCTTTGAGACATGTTTACTCAGACTGGCAAAGTCTGGTCTTTAGGAAATGAGATTATCACGATTTTAGCTTGGAATGGTTGATGCTAAAAAGTGAGGTTTCCTCAGTGAAAACGTTCATTCCACGGGTTCTGTTATGCAGTGGTTATTGGAGCTGGAACCACGTGATTAAGGAACAATTATGGGTGATGGTTCATTTACTTTAATTGATTGTTGGGATGAGGCAGCAGCTGAGTGCAACATCTAAAGGGGGTTGGGGTATTGGGTCGGCGCCCTGCAGTCACTGCCTCAAGCGGGCCAGCCGCATTGTAGCCACAGACTTCTTGTTTTACATGTTCTACCCCAGGAATTGTTCTCTCATCAGAGGGGGCAAAGACTGGCGTCTCTTTCCTAGTAACAGTTGCTGCTGCCATCTGAGGCCCAGGAGTGTTTTAAGCCTTACAGTTTGCTGGTCTGTAAGGTCCAGGCCTTCTCCCTGAGAGCTCACCTCCCTCTCCTGTGAACACTGCTGATGTTGTCTGACACCCCTAATCATGAATCGGATCTCCAGGCTACATTTTATGGTGACATGTTCAGATGCCACCTTCTGGGTGTAAAAGCTGCGGTTGCGCTGGCATGCAATGTGCTGAGCCGCCTGGGACTGCCCATCTGTGTTCTTGGGAATCTACGGAGCTGTAAAGCTCCTCCAACATCGGTCAGTGGCCTCAGGGTGCTGAAAGCTCACAAGAGGCCTCAGGGCGCTGAAAGCTCACAAGAGGGACGCAAAGCACCAGTGAGAAGAGACCAGCATTTATGTATTTTAGGAAAGACTCCCTCATCCCACGCGCTAACATGTAAAACCTTAAAAAGAGAGATCACATTTAAATAGATTTTTTTGTCTCCTCCTCCCACCCATTTGACACAAACGGGTTGCCTGGTTCTTAAGTCAAGTAAGCCCATTTGCAGAAACATGCAATGAGATTGGTTTGTCGAAGATCGCACGTTTGTTAAGCTACAGACATAGGGATGGAAGTACAGGTCTTAGTTCTAAGTTGGTGCCTCCCCAGCAAGTCGCTCGTCCCAGACCTGTGCACACCGGAAATGTTTTTGTCTGGAAGGAGTATGAAAGATAGGATCTGACATCCATTTATTTAAGAGTCCAAATGGCATTCTGCTGCATGTGGAACTCTGTGGAATTTCATAGAGTTTTTAGATAACTCCACTGAATTCCGCAGAGTAGAACTCCATGAGTTTCGCCCACCCCTACTAAACATGACCATTCACTTCTCTGACAACATGACAATGACCTGTTCCACTCCTGGAGATTCACCCCTAAGACTCATGTCATTAAGATGCCCCCACAGCACAGGTGAACCAATGAGAGAGTTACCCGCCGATCAGGCTGCCTTCACTAAGGCAGTCCTAATGATTTTCACAAACACGCCGGAATTGTTGGGAGGGAAGTTGCAACTACCCAACGAATTTGTATTCCGCTGGGAGGGACACCATGATTGGGAACCCCAAGAAGAAGTGTTGTTCTGCTTAGAGTCAGTTGAAATACGGCCTGCTTATGGGATCTTGCTTACCACCTACCAAGCAAACGTGATGTGTACATGTATCATCTTTGTAACACCTTGCCTCAGTGTACGGAAGGGAACAGATGACCAGCTGTTCGGTGAATGCCCAGAAGCTTCAGAAATTATTTTTGCAGATAGAGGTTAGGGTAGAGCTACAAAATAAGGCCCCGGAATGAACATCAGTACTGCCAACATTCAAGGAGCAGGACTTGTCAAAGGTACCGCCTCAACTGTGGGCAAAAGGGCCGGATGACGTGGGTCTCATTAATCCTACCGAACCCGTGAAAATAACGGTGAGAGAAGGGGCCACCCTACGTAGAGTGCGGCGATACCCACTCTTTATGGAAGCCGACGAGAGTATAGCACCCACAATCGAGGCACTAATTGATCAAGGGATCCTCTATGTGGGAGTATCCCCCTGTAATACTCAGGTTTTCATAGTCAAAAAGAGTAAAGGGGGAATGTGGCACTTGAAACAAGACCTGTGTCCTCTCAATGACACCGTGATCCAGAGTTCCCCATAGTACCAGACCCCTCCATCATCATTACCAACATACTGGCGGATGCAAATTACTTTTTCAGAATAGACCTAAAAATGCATTCTTTAGCATCCTACTACACCCCGACAGTCAGTACCTGACCACATTTACATTTGGTGAGGTTCAGCTGCTATTCCGGAGATTACCACAAGGGTACTGTGAGTCTCCAAGTATCTTTAATCGAATACTGAGAAGGGATCTTGCTAACTTCCAGTCAAATAGCACCCTGATACAATATGCGGATGACATCCTGATATGTAGCCACGCTGAAGCAATATGTGGTCAGGACACAATAGCTCTCTTTATTGCACTAACTGAGAAGGGATGCAAGGTGGAGAAGGGCAAGGTGCAATATGTACAGCAGGAGGTTAACTATCTAGGTCAACTGATTTCAGGGGCTGGTCAACGGGTCACCCCAGAACCTGCAAACTCTATTAGCGCTATGCCACCACCGCAAACTAAAAACAGCATGCAAAAATTCTTGGGCCTTTGCAATTACATCCAGGAGTGGGTCTTTGATTACAGCACGCTCATCGCTCCCTTACTTGAGGCCATGAATAAGGCAAAAACTGGAAGCAAGAAAGTAACATTGACTCCCAAAATGCACAATACCTGTAAACTCAAAACAGAGATAACGTGCTCACCTGTTTTAGGGACACCCGACTATAATAAGGAATTCTTCTTATTTGGTTACAGTGACAAACAAGTCATGTCAGCGGTCTTAACGCAGAAATATACCATGGGGGATAAACCCCTTGCATGCTACAACTTAGAGTCAGTCATGCAGGGTCACTTCCCATGCAGGCAAGCACTGGCAGCAGCAGCTTTTGCTGTCAATAAAAACACTTCCATTGTAATGGGGGCACCGTTGACACTGTATGCAGAACATTTAGTGTTTGCAGTCATACAAAAGAGCAAGAGCAAGCTGACCACGGAACGGGTTTCGGGTTACGAACTGACCTTTTAGCACAGGCAGCAGAGTTCATAGTGTTGAGATAGAGCTCTCACCCAAAGCACGGGGAAGACAGTCACAATTTACTCGGACTCAGCCTATGTCACCACCACAGTGCATTCGAGCATAGGGAGATGGAAAAGGTGAGGCTTCCTGAATCCAGATGGCACCCCATCATGCACAAGGACCTCCTTGAGCTACTAATTAATGCATTGACACTACCTAAACACGCAGCCATAGTAAAAAGTGCTGCGCATACCGGGGGTAAGGACTTTATATCACGGAGAACTTCACTAGTGGACCAGATGGAAAAGAAGGCAGCTTACAGAGCCGTTGTGGACACACGTACTGCCCGTACAGCAGGCAGCAGAGTTTAAATACACTCAGGACATACCACACAGAGAAATGGCAAAATTATATCTGAGAGAGTTGCAAGAAACAGTGTTACCACAAGAGAAAGAGTTATGGGAAGCCAGGGGCTGAACACAAACAGCACACAACTTCATATATCGACACACACCCATGGGAAAACCAGTCATGCCTCAGAGCTTACTAAACATGGCACTGCCCAAATTACACCTTCCAGCTCACACTTCATAAGAAAATATGCTGGTGGAACTTCAGACCAATTGGTTTATCCCCAACATTGCAGAAATACTAGCAATGTACTTGAATGAGTGCAACATTTGCCAATTATACTCACCTAAACCCACACTAAAGGTCATAGCTTCGTCCATCCCTAGAACCATGGGACCCTTCAAGGCACTGCACATCAACTTCATTGACATGATCGATTGATGTGCTAACTACAGGTATTTGATTGTAGTTGTTTGTCCGTACTCTAGATGGATCAAAGTTGGCCCTTCCATGCATTATGATGCCAAAGCAGAGGCAACATTCCTGGTGAGGGAGGTAATACTCAGATGGGGGTGCCAAACATTTTCAGATCAAACAATGGGAAACACTTGATCAACACCATGTTTAAAAACATCTGTACCCTGCTCGGCATAACACATAAATTAGCGTCAGCTTTCCATCCCCAAAGTAACGGCATTATAGAAAGGCTCAATGGTTTATTACAAAATAAAATAAGTAAAATTTGTGCCACCCTTAAGGAGAAATGGCTACACTGTCTACCCCTGGCCTTGTTTGCACTGAGAAATACGCCTAGCAGCGATCACCATCTCACACCACACTAGATCGTGACTGGTAGACTGATGTGGACGTCCATCCCACCAACTATGACCAGGTTAAATGTGGAGGCTAGCTCCAAAACATTGGGTGACGAACTGCATGTATACTTATCAGAATTAACAAAGACTGCTAGGTTTTTGTCCAAACAGGTCAGCCACGAAGCAACTCTGAAAGAGTCATGCACAAATGCAAGTAGCCCCTTCATATATCACAAATGGAGTACCCATCATACATTTAAAGCTCACATAGTATCGTACAGGCCATACAACAGGTTCTCTAAAATGGTAGCTGCAAGTTCAACATAAAATCTAAAGTTCAAAAAATGACATATCAAACAGTCAGAGTTTGATGGGAGAGTGAGACTTGTCACGACCCTTTGCAGCAGCTTCAGCTCCTTCTCTAGGAGCTCTGCCCTCCCATTGTTTCAATACAGCATCCAGCCTCTAACATTCCGGAGGGTACTGTCAGAGTCACGTCGTGTCACCTCCATGTCTGTTCTGGGTAGAGAAGACAAAAAAATTATCATGATCATCCGGGACCTCAAATTCTTTTCGTTTTCCATTGATAGTAAGGAGCACACTTAGTGATTAATTTGTGCATGTGGGTGCAGATAGTTGGCAGTGGCACTCATTTTGTGGGACCATGACTTATTTTTCTTTAACAGACTTTGATACAAAAACAGAGAGAGATGGGCCAAATAGGGAAAAGTAGGATTAAGAGGAAGGAAAAAGAACTTGGAAGACTGAGATAAAAAATCAGGTTGTTTAGGGTGATGGAAGAAGTAGGCATAAGAAAGAAACAAAACTAGGCAATCTTAATATTTGGGAATCTTGTCATTCAGCAGGCATTAGCAGCGGGCTCCAAGGGAAACTTTGCGCCCTATGCACTTTTTTGTTTTTACAAATTAAGCACCAAGCACGTTAGGAATGCAAATTCCTACGTGTTGGCCTGGCAACGGACACGGTGCGTTGATGCTACAAAGTATCAACGCACCTCGCCGTGTCATCCGGGTGAAACACATTGTCCCGGAAAGATTAAAATCTACCGCACAGTCTGAAATGCCACATTAACGATGCAAGCTTTGGCTGATGATACATAGCCACTTGTAGATATTTGGAAAACGAAACGCTCGTATTTGAAAATGAGTCACCAAAAATATATATGGCTTCATATGTATGGATTATCATTATTAAAAAAGTCACAGGCAAAGAGTATTTCATTATCAAGTGAAAAGAGGATGGTAAAAAAAAAAAATCTTCCGGCCCCTAGTGTTCACTAGGCACGCACAGTATTAGTTGTTCAAAAAGTATAGAAAAATCTGCATTCAAAAGGCAAAAAGCTAACCCATGTTTGATGGGAAGGGAGTTTTGTAAAGGAATTACCAGTCACAGGAAAAATATATAATTGGTATGTTATAGTGGCAACTCATGTTATAATAGTAAGAAGCTGCCTCAGGGCCGCTGTTAATTAGATGTCACATAGTATGCATGCACTGCCGTTATCGATACAAGGAATATAACCCATGTTAGCGTTGTAGGTACAAAAAACCTAGAGTGCTATTCCATTATCTACATTGGAACAAAGTATCAGCAATATAAACCATGCCCGCGTTGTTGCTACAAGAAACCTAAGATGCTATTGAATTATTGACATTGGAAATCAATTGGAATTTCATTACACTGGAGTTCCTCCCGGCTATGCATTCTTAAAAACAGGGTGACAATTGAGGAAGAGAATATGCGTGCTAATTCCTTAACATTGCGAATGTTACAAAGGAAAGAACATTGTCTTAAAACACACAATACAGTTGTATCAATGCATAAGTCAGTACAATGGAAAACATTAGATCTGATGACCAAATTATACTAGATTTATAAGTTGACCAACTAAGTAAAAATATAATACAAATGTTACACATTATGTAAAGCATTCGGTCAACATAGATTATATGCCTATGTCTAAGAACATGCTCCATTGCATTGCATTGGGTGTTATTCAATAATTTCAACAACTTCAAATAGACAAACCATTAGATACTCATATGCATTGTACATTTTCGGACAGATTGGTGAAGACTGTTGAGTTTACCCTGTGCACGAGGGTGAGATTTGTCTCAAATCTCCTCAGATTCATTCAATCCCCTGTGGACATAGTCAAGGAGGTGTATCCACTTACATTCACGCAAGTTAAAAATGGCTGTCAGAGCGCCTCCTCTTGGATTAGGTAATACTTTTTCCAACACCCACCACCCCAGAAGGTCATAGGGGTGAAGCATCTCACTGAAGTGTTCCACTAAAGGAGCACCTTGAATCTTACATCAGATTCGTGAACAATGTGGTAAGATTCTGGTCTTGATCTTCTGTTTAGTCTGACCAACATATATCTTGTTGCAAGGGCACCTGATGATATAAATCACATCCTTAGTGTTGCAGTTAGTGTGATGGCGGAGATGAAACTGCCTATCTGCATGCGTGAATTCTTTTTGTTCAGCTGTCAGATCACACGCCTTGCATCACCCACATCTGAAGTGACCCTGCAGTGGTGGTAGCCTAAGTTGAGAGTGTATGTTAGATGATGATTTGTCCCTCAAATATGAACTAACTACATGATCCCTGATGTTTCTTCCCCTTTTGAAAGCAAAGAGAGGCAGGTCATTGGTACCTATTTCATCTGATATGAGTGACCAGTTGTGATTAATGATTTTCTTTGCTTCATTGCTCCTGTTGCCAAATGTGGAGACACAGACAATTCTGTCACTCTCAGTCTTTTTATTTTGGTTGACTTGTAATAATGTCTCTCTGTGGCAATACCACGCACGTTTTCTGGATTTTTTCAGAAGACTACGAGGATAACCTTGATCACTTATCCTGGCAATTAGTGAATCTGATTCCCTAAAGAAGGCTACCCTATGGGTATAGTTCCTCCGAAGTCTAAGGAACTGGCCGTAGGGGAGATTATCTCTCAGGCTCCGCTAGATCTATTTCAGTAGGAGTATGCCTCCAGGCTTGGAGGATGCTTCTTTGGTAGACTCCGAGCGCGAGACGCCGGAGGTTAGTTTTACGGAGAGTTTTGCCCTGATTCTTTTTTATTTTATTTTGAAACATAAGGACATGACTTTGACTATGTTTCTGCACAGATTTCAAGGCAGCAGGCTTGCTCCTGATTCATGAAGATAAACTTTTACGGAGACGGCTGGCCCTGTTTTTTCTCATTGAGTTTCTGAGCCCACTGAGATTTTGGGATTTTCGGATAACCACTTCACCCCGAGCACCAGACGCCGGAGGTGAGTTGATGCATACCTATTGCTCCTTTAGTGTTTCCCTAATGATGCTCACATTAGCAATAGAATTCACATATGGGTGCATGTTCTTTTCTTATAGATCATTAGGGAGCACGCGGTGCAAAACCAAGGTTGTTTTTTGTGTATATGTCCTGGTTCTTATCACCAATCCTTAAAAGAATATCATTTTCCTATATAAACTTTGACCACATTTCATTTGGTGTAAGTGGTTTGTTTTGTAAAGAATCAGTGTTGTGACTTACCACACCATTAGTTGGAGTCCTACCACTTGTGGGGACACAATAGGAAATGGCTAAATTTCATTTCGTGGCAGAACCACTGTTCTACTTAGACTTTAGTCAGAATGCAGAATTCATCTTTCATCTCCATCCTTCTAATCTGTGGGCATGTGGCCAGGCAAGATGGCCACCTAGTCATGTTTTCTGGAGCTCCCGCTGGTGCACTTAAAATCCTGGTATTATCATCGACATCCGAGTCCTTCGAGATGTGGGGACCTGTTGAGAGAGGTAGAGCTGGAAAGCCACGATCTGGGCCCGGCGGCCCGAGCTGAGACAAAGACTCACAAGCAAGACACACTGGAGGGTTGCAGGCTTCCCTAATGCACTGCTGTTGTGGTGCCCTCCCGACCGGAGAACCTCCAAGTGGGCCTGGGGGCCTCCAGAGTGAAGGAGTGGGGCCTGGAAGAACTCTGGGCCATTGCCTAAGCAGTACTGAGCCACGAATGCTGCAACACCACCTAGTAGGCAAGCAGGTTCTACTGATATGCCTGTTGATGGACCTGGTTGGCTGACCCCAGAAGATCCCAAATCAGACACCGTACTGGCCGGTTGCACGGACTGGAGAAGCCTGGTTGTGAAATGATACAGATTTGCTTGGCGGGCCCCGGGGGAAATACACTGAAAATGCCTGAAGAGCGAGGCCGGAAGGCTTGTCGGGCACTACTGCCCCTGAGACTTCCACATTGGCCCTGATGACTGTGGTGAGGGTGTGAGTTCTGGAGGCAGGTCAGGTGGCTGAGCCCAGTGCCTGGGGGGGCAGGTGGGACTGATGCCGGTATACCTGGCCTGAAGATCAGTCTCTGCCGCTTGGGGACCATTGTGTCCTTTAGGTCCTATGAAGTTCCCTGATGTCCCACTGGCATTTGGGTGAGTGACTATCAGCCCCAGAATACAGGGTGTGGGAGCACACCCTTTTACCGCTAGACAGCCCTGCAGGGAAATGGAGACAGTTGGATGTATGGCCCCATCCCCACACTATTAAGAGCAGCCTTGTGTGGTTCACAGAGTTGGACTTGCACACTGCCTGAGCTGTTGCAGAGGGCTTGCATCTTGCTGTGTTGGAGCAGTGGGAGTCCTTTGGGGGGTGCTAGTTGAGTGCCTGTGAAGCTGGCTGCCGGTTGGAATGTAGTGGTAGGGGACCAGCGACCGGGGCACCCCCACTACACTGTGCTGAGCTGGGACAGTTGCCCTTGAACTTTTACATATTACGTGGACAGACTGTGGACGACACCTGCCTTTGTGGGTCTAGGGTGGGCCTCTACTGGAAAGTGTAGCAGGGCCGGGCGCAGTGTGTACAGAAATGCTGGCAATCTTTGAGGGGCACGAATGGTGAAGGATCAGCCCGCAAAGACCATGCATGCCAACCAAATTGATCATTACACCCAACCACTACTCCTGGAGGGCACCATTTGGAGAGCACTTGAAACACGCCCCCCTCCCCGGTGGAGCAAGGGTCCCCAACAAAGGCTGATATTATGGCAGAAATTAAAGGATCCTGTGAGGCCATGCTGGTAAAGATTGACACAGGGGCCCTTGAGGTGGGCCTGCTCGGTGTTGACATACGCAAAATATCAGAGAGGGTCACCAAGGCTGAGGGGCATATCACTGTGCTTCAACAAGAAGGGGCGGCCTTAAAAACAACAGTGTCTATGCTTCAAAAACTCTTGACATGCATGGAAGACAGAATTGAAGATGCGGAAGGGGACTCCTGAAGAAACAACCTCCACTTTGAAGGCTTCCTGCAGTGGGTGGAGGGACAATCTGTAGAGTTGTTCCTAGAGGAATGGATCACAATGGCACTGAAGCCAAGACATGTCTCTAACTTCACTATAGAAAGGGCCCATCGTGCGTTGGCGTCATCACGCATCATTATTGCCAGGCTGTTTAACTTCAGGGATAGGGATGGGATCTTGCAACATGTTCGGGTCCACGGAGCCCCCCAGTTTGAAGGCAGAAACATCATGATCTAATAGTGACTGGGGGTGAGTGTCTGAAACGTTTACACTGGATTCAAGCTAGCCTGGCTGATGAGGGGTGTCACCCCAAAACCGGTCCCAGGATGCTCCTTTCCGGTCCAGGGAAGACCTGGCTTGGCAGTTCGGGCTGGACTGTTCCTATGAGGAACAGGGTCAAGACTGATTTGCATATGGCTGGGTCTGAACTGGGGTGGCGAGGTGAGCAAAAGAACGATGATGGATTCAACCCAGATCTAATAGTGACTGGGGGTGAGTGTCTGAAAAGTTTCAGTGCTCCGTCCATCATCTTATTGTGTTTGCTTTCCAGACTACACCCAAAAGGTGCAGGACCTCCCTAGGGACTTTATGCCAACCAAGAAATGTCTGCGGAAGTGAGACCTTCGCTACAGTTTCATGATTCCTGCAAAATTCAGGGTACAATACTAGGGTAAGGTGTATTTTTTGTCACCCCAGAGGAAGCTAAAGACTGGATAGATTCATTGGGTGGGGTTCAGCATAAAACACCCTTGAATTGCAGGACTGTTGGGAGTGGCTCCAGCCAACGACAATGAGATCACGCAGACATTTAGCAGATTCTGTGCCACATTCTGATATCCGTCAAACTGGGAAAACCCTAGTATGCCCCATTGGAATTTTGGCGGATTCTCTGTGTCTGACACTCGTGAATCATTCCAGGCTCACAGGGGGATACAGTGATTTGGCGCACCCTTGCTTCATGAACTAAATGAACACTGGTTCTTGTCCTTTCGGCCTGTGTGGCTACACTGTGGGCAGCCCATACCCCGCTGTCTTCTGTGCACTTTCGAGTGTGCACTGGATGTATGCCTAGGAACGCAACTGGTTCAATCTTTGGACATTGACCTGTTGGTGAGCCCGTTAGTGGCCAACTTTTATTGTTGTCCTTCGTGCTTGCCGTTACTTCTAAACGCATTGTACGAGTCTTCCTTGGATGCTTCTGCTCCTAGTGATCTGGATATTGACTCGCCTTCTGTGGATCTCGCACTGGCCAAATTCTCCTTCGGTGGCCACTGAAGTGGATAGATGGGAACATGTTTGCTCCATGGATCTTATTCAATGGGTGCCTCTGGGATCAACGTCTGTGGTTGCTTGAAACACATAACACAATCAGGCAGTTTCGAGTCGTGGGACAATTTTTAATTTGTCTCTTTATTTTTAAATGCAAAATTGCTTTTTACATTGTTTTAGGTTTGCTTTTATCATTTTAACGATTTTAATGGTTTTTAGTATACTCTTTGTGTTTAAAGAAGCATGATCATTTTTAAATTTTAGTAGGGTTCCTTTATATTGATTGAACCTTATATTTTAGCCTTTAGCTAGGGACAGCTTTCTTGGCTTCCATCCAAGAAGAGGGTGTCACGTGGTCAGAATAGGCCTAGCATAAACTGCACCATTTACATGCTCACATTTCTTAAGTTGCATTCTCTTTTACACACAATGACTTTTGACATACATTTGCATGCGTGTCAGTGCAGGATAACATTCTCTGAATCTGCATTGCTTACATTCAGTACAATAGATAAAGTTCACTGCGCAAATGTCAGATTTGTTATTTGTCCAGTTGGTGACATCGCTATCCAACTAGAGTAAACAACTGCGGCCCAAACAGGGGTTGCGGCATGGCCACATGGGTTCTATTGTTATAAATACACAGCCACTTCAGTGTTTAAGCAGAAGAGCACTCAGCTGACACTGCAGGGTTACCACATGTCAGAATTCCAGCTCAGCTGATTCCTGCGTACCAACACGAGGGATGTCCAGCTCTACACCAAAACAGACAGCCTGATGACACTTACCCACAGGTAACGGGGAGTTAGTCCACACGGCAAGGATTTTACAGATGACCCACACCAGTCAAGACTAGGTTAGGGAGCGCTTGTTAGGAGTACACATTTACACAGTACTAATATGCATGCATATATACACTGTCTTAGCACAATGGTGGAAATGTTTATTCTTTTCACTGTACCTGTAATGCCAATTACGCAAATCTGTTTCATTCTACTCATATTTGCAGCGCACGTCTTGTATGCAAGAATCACAATGCTACAATAAGTATTGTAAAGCCTTGCTGAGTATTTCTTGTGTGCTTCTTTGGGAATGCATGAGAATCCAAACTAAAAGGTTCTAGATCTGTTACCACGATTTCCTTGGGGGATCAGGGTTGTCATGTTCTGCGGTTGCATGCACATTTACTACCCTGTAAGGTTGGAGGTTCGGATGGTTCAATGGTGAGCTAGCAGGACTATAGGCCAATATCTCCTGAGGTGGTGCGGGGAATCAGACTCGCACCATCCCAATGTTTATGTTGTTTGACAAATGCACAGATTTACCACACTTGGTGCAAGCCGTACGACAGTTACATGGGAACACCCACACAACACCCATGGAATGCCTCCCTGGCGCAGAGTAAAGCAATGCAGCAATTTGCGCTGCATTGCTTTACTTGAGATTTATGAAGTCACTCAGGCCCACACAAGGTGGCCTTGCATGTCTTTATAAATCTCTTTTTGGAGCTGGGTTGCTCTTGCATCACGTTGTGTGATGCAAAAGTGACGCACTTTTGCTCCTAAATATGCCCCCTAATGTAAATTCAGGTATCAATATCCACCAATTCTTGGGGTACTTGCTCCCCACTCCAACATTAAAAGTGAAAGTAACCTTCCCCCTGCAAGGCTTACATTTCTGAGTGTTTTCATGGTGGGAAATGCCTGCAAATGTTTAGTGACTATTCAAAAACAATGGATTTTATGAGTGTTCAGTAAGGGCCTTATTTTGCCCTTTGTAGCTGGTCTGCCATTCCACTAGGGGGACAGAGGCCATGACCTCCACCAATCTGGCATTGGACCATCCATTGAAAGATCTTCACCTGCCTGATGGCAATCTCTCTGCTGTGAAGGTACTGCCACCACCATAGCTTTCTTCACGGTAGTAAAGTTTGCTAAGTGGCCTTCATGTTAAAAGTGCTGTTCAGCAATCCTTTTTTATTCAGAGAAAAGAAACGCTAAAAGCAAGAGGCTGTTTTACCTCAACAAAAACGGAGCTGGCCCCAATGTGCAGAGAGCTCTTTCCCTCTGCTTGAGGAGTGTTTAAGATTCTTCCTGCCTGCTCCATGCCCCATATAATGAACAGAGGTATGAAAAATGAGTGACAGTCGGCCCACCTTAAATAAGGGAGGATGACCTTGATCCAGCAGTCCTGTGGTGGGAAGATGCTGGGTAAGGATTACTGTGGTGGTGGAGGCTCTACGCCAGCAACCAAGGAGCCACGGGTATGGCAGGGTGGAAGGGCGCCAGTCTGTGGAGTTCCTCCTACTCCAACAAACCCTAAATAAGGCCCTACGTTTGGATGGTTGATTCCACTAACATGCCCCTTGCAAGTATTAGATTTGCTCTCGTTGAAATTCTACTACACTAGTAGCATTTGTATGTGAGCAAATCCAATTTGGGAGGGTAGGATGCCATCCAGTAGCGGCTGCTACCGGACGGGGTTGGTGAGGCAGGAGGGAGAGGGGGTTTAATTAACAAAAAAATCCACACTTACCTTAGAAGAGTCGGCCAGCCGCCGCATCCCCTGCGTCCTCTTACTTCTTCCTTTCTACAGTCCAGCCGGCAGCAGGAAGCACCCGGCATATAGGCTCCCCTGAGCCAATCACAACGCTGCAATGCAGCATTGTGATTGGTCTGAGCGCCATGGATCGGTGCTCAGACTGGAACAGGGAGCCTGTGCATGTTCCTCACCAGGCTGCGTAAGGCAGCCTGGTGGGGAACATGCAAAGTGCGCATGAACTGCTTGGTCGGCCCAAGAGGGCCGGCCAAACAGTTTATGTGCACTGTGGGAGTGAAAACCACTCCTCCCCTGCTCTGCCCAGCCCCGCACCGCCCCACACAGGCCACTGACTGCATGCATTCGGAAAAATAAAATGACAATAACGATGTAACCATGCGCTCTATAAATGGCTAAACTAAACTAAACTAAACTCATTGTCATTTTATTTTTCCTTTTTGCGCAGTGGGGCAACTCTCCTCCAAGGTAGTGGAGGAACCACCACTGATGCCATCATCCCTGATTCTGTCAATCAGGAATGATTGATTGATTACTTGTTCTTAACAATGCATGTTTCCAATGTGACCGTGTACTACATGTGATTCTTGGCAGTTACTCGCTTGCTTTTAATGGATTATTTAACCTCAGGGAATCATTGCCATGACATTGCTTTTATACAGAAAAGGGCTATTTTAAAACGAACTGGCACATTTAATATGGTGCTCAATGAATTAAAGGCAAGCCCTGTACATTTCTATATGTTTTTCCATATGTGGAATTGCTCATTCAGTCTGAAACCCTTATCTCTTATCTCGAGCGCATTTATCTGCTTGCAAATGCAAGCGATGCTTTGAAAAGAAAAATCGCCTTTAGGTATTCTGTTAGCAGAGGCACTCGTGTGGTACAAAGAAACAGAATGCTGTAAAAGAGGAGGGCTTTGGTTAAGGCAGGGGGTGCACAGAAATTAGTGAGGAGTGTGTGTGGCTTCGTAAATGTCACCTCTTGAAAAACAAAGTACCATTTACCTTAAATCTAAAATAAACACGTCCACACCACTTTCGAACGAGCATCTTGGCGCCCTACCATTTGCATCGCCTTGAAAGGAAAAGCAGCTTCTGGAAATACAAAGGTAGGAAATGTGTGAACAAATACTCTTGTCTAAAGCATTTTGCAGTCGCAGTAACCAACAGCTCAAGCAGTTTTAGAGTCAAGTAATACAAATGGACTTCCATGAAAGGCTAATGAGCTTGGCAAAAACCGAATGTCACTGCATTTGTAAATCTCCTAGAAGGCATTATTCAGTTGTAATTGCTATTTAAAACTGTTCAAATGTTATTTTAAATCGTATAGGACTTTGCGTGGCATGACCTTTAAAGGGATAAGAGATTAAATTAAGTGCATTTTCCTGTCGGTGTTTGTTGCCTTCTAGCTAAAAAGCAATGTCTGCCACCCTTTCAGACAGTAAGCATTTACTTTAAAAAAACGATCATCTCATAATTCTATGACTAATTTCGTGCTTCTCAGATGCCAAGAGACTTTACCATTAAACAATGACGTTTACAAAACAAAGCTGAAGATGTACATTACAAAACAAAAGTGGACATTTACCAGCCTCTGTTGAATTTAACATTGTAATACTGAACCACAAAGACCCATTGTCTGCCGCAATTAAATGTGTCCATGAAATCAGAAAAGGAGTATAGGCCTTCTGTAATATAGCACTTGCATCAGTGATATAAAATCCTTGTTTTTACTATGCTAAGCAGTTTGAATGTGAAATATCTTTAATGGAGACATTAGAAGACACCTATAGTAAACTGTCAACAACCGCTGGGCCTCCGTGGAAGCTGACACAGCGAGAGACATAAAATGCCAAAAATAACCTGTATTGAATTTAACACTTGTGTGCCTCAGGGAGCTCGAGGAAAGATGGCATCAAGAAGCATTGTGCCAAGACGAATCTTAACTATGGCTTTGAAAGCACTTTCTGCTGAACGTACATATGGAGACTACAGAAAGCACAGATTTTAGAATAACAGAATCTCGTGACATAATAATCAGTGGATTAAATACCCACTGCTGAGATCATGGTTTTATTCATTTATACAGCTATTTTATTTTTGTATACTTTGGCATTTGTTTTGTTTAAGTCCATGTTTTCTTCCCCGCCATTTGCCTTAATTTCCTGAACCTGAAGTGATTCGAATGCCCTTCTCTCCACTTCACATGACTGCTATCACCCTGGGCGGTTATATTATCTCGGTGCTGGCATGTTTATGCTAGACAAAAGATAGTGCCACTGCTCCAGCCCACTGCTAATTTAGAAACCTGTTTGTTTTTGGTGGCCTCAATTTTTTTGTAGTTTATCGGGTAATAACTTGGTTATGATCCTGTCTATACAAAGGGGGTTATTAACTAAGGATTTGTGCGGGCACTGGCTTGTGCCAAGCATCTCCCCCCCACGCAGTCTGTCTTCACTCCCTCCACTCCCCACTGATCGCCACCCCATTTAATTTCCCATCCTAATCCCTGTGCTTTTTATTTTTCATTTCTTCTATTTTTATATTTTAGGAGTGTCTGGCAGCTGCAAAGTGTTGGTAGGCCACTCGCTCTTTCATCCCTCTCCCCTCGCTCTCAGCCCAACACTTCTCAATATTTATCTGAAGCCTCTGGCTAAGTTAGTGGAATCCTGGGGAGTGGGAGCTATAGCCTACGCAGATGATACTCAACTCCTTCTGACTTTCCAGGAAAACATGCCCACGTCACTTGACTCCTTCAAGCTCTGCCTGAAATCTGTGGTGGACTAGATGAACACAAGCTATCTGAGACTTAACTCAGACAAGACAGAGGTTCTTTTTTGTATGAAGTCCTCCCCCTCTCCCAGTCTTTGGTGGCCATCAGAGCTAGGAATTCCCCCCAGCCCTGCTTCCGTGGTTAGAAACCTAGGGGGGAAATTTGACTCAGGCTTGGCATTTGAGCCCCAGGTTAAGACTTTATCCTCTTCCTGTTTTTTCACCCTTAGGTCTTTATGAAGGATGCTTCATCTTATCCCAATAGAGCATCGCTATATGATTTTCCATGTCTTAATACCATTTAGGCTGGACTATTTCAACTCTCTGTATCTGGGCCTTCCTTTCTTTTTGATTCAGTGCCTTCAGAAAATTCAAAATGCTGCGGTCTGGCTGATCTTGAAGATCCCACATCGAACGTCAGTGTCAGGTCACATACGTGCCCTTCATTGGCTTCTGGTCATTAAGAGAATCCAGTTCAAAGTTCTGACCTTAGCCTTTAGGGCCTATCATCACAAGTGTCCTCATTACCTTAGGATTAATTTCAAACCCTATTCACAGGACAGATTTCAGAGATCTAAGAATCTCAACCTTTTCCACTTCTTCTGCATTCACAGGGCCAGAGGAGGAGGCAGATCTTTTACCTTTCTGACAACTAACGGTGGACTGCCCGCCCTCTTAAACTTAGAAATATCACATCTGAAGTTGCTTTCAGAAAGTTGTTAAAAACTTTTCTTTTTGAATCAAGTTAAGCCAGCTGTTAGCCCCTTTCTGTTCCCTTGCTTGGGTGATCTTTCCCGCTTGCACAGGGATGCCTCTTCAGAGGTATCTGTGCGCTCTAAAAATGCGATTGTATTATATTATATTGTAGCACTATAGCAGCTGCCAAGGGCTGTGCTAACCCCAGTAAGTCCTAATATTTATTATTATTATTTCCCTAATGTTGGGTTTTATGATTGTTGTGGGCTTAGGGTAGAATCTTGGGGTATTGTAATGTTGGTCTGGGTTCCAGGATGGGAGTTGCTGCCTAGAGGCTGGTATTGCTGGATGGGTGAAAGGATGGTTGGAAAAAGGGTGGATATGGAATGGATGGATAATGGACTGGAAATTTTGATGAAAGACTGGATGAGAGAATGTAAAGCTTAATCATGATGGCTATGGGTGAATGACTATTTGGATTGCTTTGATGAATAAGCAAGGCAACTCTTTTCATGATGAGAGCAATGCTGTTCACCTGCTTCACTTACTTTGTTTATGTAGGGTTAGTAAAGCATTGGTTCAAAGTGGGGGTAATTTTAAAATTTTTGTCTACTCCCTTTGCTCACTTTGGGCCAGATCCTAGGAAGCCAAATTGCGATCGCAAACGCTGAAATTCGCAGAATTTCAGCGTTTGCGATCGCAATTTGGCTGTGTGCAATGTAGGTAGGCAAATACCCTCTTGGAAAATAAGGAATCGCAAAAATTGTGATTCCTTATTGGGCGCAAGCATTTAGAGAATCGCAATTTGCGATTCCTTAAATGCTATGCTAGTAGGCATCGCAAATTGCGATATTGCCTAAGGAATCGGAAATTACCACCAACTTCAAGTTGGTGGTAATTTGCGATTTCCTTTAAAAAAGCACTTTTGCTTTTTTCAAAGTGCCATGTGGCACACATATATGCCCTTAGGGCATGTATGTGCGCCACATGTACACACATGCACATTTCAGGGTGCAACAGGGTGTCCTTTGGAACCCTTGCACCCTTGAAGATAAAGACGCAATTCTGCGAGTACCTCTTGGTTACTCGCAAATTGCGTGAGCATGAATCCCATTCATTCCTAAGGGCCTCTTGGCCCATAGGAATGAATGGGAAGGTATCTCCTTGATTGCGAATCTCAATTTGCGATTCGCAATGAAGAGAATATTAAGGAATTGCAATTATTATTGCGATTCCTACATACATTCCATTTTGCGACTCCTTAATAGCGATTCGGTAAAAATCGCTATTAAGAACTCGTAAAACTGACTTTACCTACATCTGGCCCTACATTTGTTAAGCGAGGCAGCTATATTCCACCCATCATTCATCACCCTCCCTCCCCACCCATGGCCTTTTGCCACCTATGACCGAAGTACAGAATGGTTCAATTCAGGACTGCAGTGTTGGCTGTGCAATGTGTGTCTGCCTCAGTTAAGGTGGCATTTACAATTTTTCAATGCATTGCAAATGAAAACACAAGGTGTGTTTCCCTTCACCCATTCAGTCACCTCTTAGTACTTCACTCCTTTATGTTTTCCTAAGTTCTTCCGTCCCAGCCTCCCAAAAATTTGAAAAACCCATTCTTGGCATGTGCTACATTTGATTTTATGGCCATATGAAGTGATAACAGATTTATTTTATGCCTGTTCAGATTTTTCCCTTTTGACTTCCATCGACTAGTACAGTGACTGAATAAGCCAAAGATGATGAATCGATGATCAGTGTAGTGATCCCTCTATTCTATATCAAAATCTACCCTACCCACTGAATCCATCTACCCTACCCTGCAGTAGAGTAAGTCACGTTTCCTTTCGTTACTGCCCAGGGAATGAATTTGTTTGAAATAATATCTAGTGGTGGGCAAGCCCAGTGAGTAAAGTGTGAGTAAGTGCATGATTTAATGTCAAGTTTGGTGTATAGTTATGCTGTGATGAATGTGCCAAATACAATCTATATAGCCTGTTGCTTTCCCTGTAGTACAGTGCAACATTTTCCCTAACGTCTACTTTTGATCAGAGTAAACCGTTTACTCCTGATCAAGATTTCTGCAACAAACTTGCTGAATATTTTTACAGCAAGTATGTTGTTTATGAGGAGCTCTCCGCCTATCAGAATGCACAACACTTGGCCGAGTCGGCCTGACCCGCTCATGTAAAACCGGATGATAACCTTAAGGACACACAAGACGGCTTCGACAATTTTCCTCCGTTGACATTGGAAAAAGCGATAAGAATTCTGGAACCCACTAAATCAGGATCCCCTCTTGACTCATGTCCGCCTTATATATTACATTTGGTTCCCCACACAGTTGCGACCCACCTTGTCCCTCTTCTAAATAAAGTTCAGGGCACTTTCCAATAGCCTGGAAAAAATATTTGGTGCGCTCTATCTTGAAAAAACCTTCACAAGACCCTACAGAGGTCAAAAACTAACGGCCCATCACCTGTCTCCCGCTCCTCTCTAAGATTTTAGAAAAAGCTTTAAATGAAGGCCTTCTTGGTGGCAAATGATCAGTTGGACGCATCACAACATGGTTTTAGGCCACGGCTTTGCACAGAATCAGTGTTAATTGCGACTACAGAAGAGATTTGAGTGCAGGTAGACCGAAGAGGGAAGGCGGCACTTATCCTGCTTGACCTCCCAGCCGCGTTTGACACAGTTAATCATCAAGTACTTGTCAACCCACTACAGAATCTGGAGACAGTTCTTTTCTGTGAAACAGAGAGCAGACGGTGGTGTTGGGAGGGCATGCATCTAACTCTTTTGCTCTCCCCGTGGCGTGCCTCAGGGATCATCATTATCCCCAAATCTATTTAACATCTATGTCACCCAACTGGCACAACTCATTCGATCACATAGTTTTTCTGCAATCTCTTACGCAGACAATGAATGAATGAATGAATTTAGATTTCTATAGCGCGTAGCTACCCTGAGGCCTCCTAGCGCTTCTGGACCGGGCAAACAAGAGACACACGCCATGTTAGTGCATAACCTTGAAGAGATGAGTTTTGAGAAGCTTGCGGAAGGCCAGCAAGTTTGGTTCCCTCCGAAGGGTAGGGGGGAGAGAGTTCCAAAGGTTTGACGCATTCGAGGAGAAGGAGCGTCCACCCCCATCTAGATCTTCGTATTTTCCTTGGAGTGGCAAGGAAAGCAGAACTAGATCGAAGATTCCTAGAGGGTTGATAAGGGGTGACTAGAGAGTGGATAATGGCTGGACCAGATTTCCAAATGGCTCTGTGCGCAAGACACAGAGCCTTGAACTGTATCCTCGCCTGAATTGGGAGCCAGTGGAGGTTCCTTAATGCCGGTTTCGCCGATTGTCTTCGAGGAATCTGAAGAAGTTGGCGGGCCGCACAGTTCTGGATTACTTGCAATTTCTGAATTGTGGACTGGGGGGCTCCCAGATACAGCGCATTCCCATAGTCCAGGCGGGAGAGTATAAGAGCTTGCACCATAATCCTTCTCGCCTGGAAAGGGAGCAGGGGGAGGATCTTCGTAGCATTCCTCATCAGGCCAAAACAGATTGCAGAGAGCTTAGTGGCCTGATGATTGAAACAGAGGGAACTGTCAAGCCACATGCCCAAGCTCTTAATCTGCTGCTTTGGCACTGGGGCAGGGTCTGAGACAGGTCGGCCATATAAGAGCCGAGGTAGGTGAGGGAGGTTTGCCCAGGAACATCAGTTCGGTCTTGTCCCTCGTTTAGCTTAAGATGTGAAAGTTCCATCCATTCTGCTACCGCCTCTAGGCAAGGACCTAGGGTGCAAGATGACCCTCGGGGTGATTTAATGCCACAATCAGTTGGGTGTCATCTGCGTAGGTAATGATCTTTATACCGAATGGATGGACTATTTCTGCCAAAAAAGTGTGGGGCTCAAAGATGAACCTTGGGGAACCCCACAACTAAGAGGCCACCGATTGGACGTAGCAATTCCATCAAAGACTTGAAAAAAACGGTCACTAAGAAAGGACTGGAACCAGGTGAGTGCCATATCTGTCACTCCTATGTTTTTTAGTCACTCAAGCAGGATGTTATGATCAACAGTGTCAAAAGCGGCACTGAGATCTAAAAGAATAATTGCTGCTGAGTCACCCTGGTCCAGTAGTCTCCGTGCCTCCTCTGTTACTGCTAAAAGGGCCGTCTCCGTCCCGAGCTGAGGACGGAATCCTGTTTGAGAATCATGGAGCAGATTGTTGGACTCCAGATAGTGCACAAGCGTGGTGTTTATGTGTTTCTCAATCAGCTTGCTCAGCCAGGGAAGGAGAGAGATTGGTCGATAATTGGCCATGTTGGAGTGGTCGAGATTGGGTTTTTTCCAAAGTGCTCTGACCTGAGCACACTTCCAGGCCAGGGGTACCATGTCGGAGGTGATGGAGGAGTTCAGAATATCCAAAATTACCGGGCGGATGGCACTAATGGCTAGAGAGAGATGCTGGGGGGAGCGGGATCAGAGGGGGAGCCCGAAGTTACCCTGGAGATATATGAGTCCAAGGAGTCAGCGTTTAACAGAGGGAAAACTCCTAGCGAGCACTGCAGTTCAGAGTACGGACTTCCCGTACTGATGGCCGTAGGCTCAATCTGAGAGGGAGGAAAAGGCAGACATATCAATTGAATTTTTTGATGGAAGTATTCTGCCAGGTTGTTACAATGATTTAGTACTCCCTCAGTAGTAGGAGGTTTTTGCGGCATGGTGGAAAGAGATTTGGCAATACGGAAAATCTCTTTAGGTGAGTTTGCAGCTGCACTGATCCTTTCCTCATAGAAAGTGGTTTAAGCAATTTTGATTTCTGCTTTATAGAGCCTGATTGCCTCTCTGTAATCAATTTTCCTCTCTTCTGAGAAATTCTGTCTCCACCTCCTTTCCAATCTTCTACAGGTTTGTTTTAGCTCCCTTAATTTGGGGGGAAACCATGGGGCTGTTTTTTGTTTGATTTTCTTATGGATAGGCTTCTCAGGGAGTATTATATCCAAGGAGCTTTGGATCCACAGATTAAAGTTGTCATTGGCCCTCTCAGGGTTGGGATCGCTACATGGACTGGTAGCGTTAAGAACCGAGGTCCATTGATCGGTGGAAAGATTCGACCATTTCCTTTCTAGTGTCCCAGTGGTGCTCTGGGGAGGAGTAGGTGCCATAATCTCCCAGACCAGAGGGATTAGTAAATGGTCAGTCCAAGGGAGAGGGATGGGGGTGCCTACCGAGAGATGCTGCTCATTACTGAACACATGATCAAGGAGATGTCCCTTGGCATGTGTAGGGGCAAATCCTTTCTGCCTAAGTTGAAGTGCAGAAAGACTTGTTGAAAGCTCAATGGCCATACGATTGGAAGGGTCATCTAAGTGGATATTAAAATCCCCAAGTACGGTGAAATTGGCTGGGGTCAGTGCTAAGTTGGCAACAGACGTGGGAAGAACACTGAGAAATTGTCCTATGGGTCCTGGGGGTCGGTAGAGCAGTAGACCAGAGAAGGTACACAATACACAGATAGTGGTATATTTTTCGCCTGAGTCAGACGGTGTGGCCAAGGAGTTTAAGAACTGTATGGCGCACATCACCAGATGAATGCTGGAAAATTGTCTCAAGCTGAATACTGAGAAAACTGAGGTTTTACTTTTTGGAAAAACCACCTCTTTCTGGAGAAATTCATGGTGGCCGACCATCTCTGGACCGTGCCCATCCCCAGTTCGAAAAGTTAAAAATCTGGGAGTCATGTTTGATAATCAATTGTCCTTTTCAGAACAGATCAATTATATCACATCTTCATGTTTTTATACCTTGAAGATTTTAAAAAATGATCTTCTAATTCATCTCATTAGACCTACAAAAAAAGGTAATAGCTGCCTTGCTTCTATCAAAGATAGACTACTTTAATATTCTCTATATGGGAGCACAAAAGTGTATGCAGTCGAAGCTCCAGTCTTTGCAGAATGTGGCAGCCTGCTTACTACTAAAAATCCCAAAATTTAGTCCCATATCAAAGAGCATTACGGACCTGCACTGACTGCCTGTCCAGGCTAGTGTAAAATGTAAGGCCTTATGTATTGTTCACAAGGCCCGCCATGGTTTGGGCCCTGCAGTCTTTTAGAAGTCACTTAGGTGGCATGTCCCTTGATGTGACCAATGATCATCCACCGCCTGATTGGTGGTCATCACCAGGGCCTAGAAGGCAAATTAGGGGGCAAATTGGGGGGCAGACTATTTTTTACACTTGGCCTGTAAGCTGTGGAACATCATGCCATTCTCATGGAGGTCTCAAATAAGCAGGCTGGTTTTTAGAAAATCCTTAAAGACTTGGCTCTTTGCTTCTGGGGTTTAAAGTATGTTTCCCGGTCTCTTGATTAGTAATAGCACTCATTAGTGTTAAGACCCCTTGGCATTTACGCGCTTAAGAAAAACTTTACTTACTAACTTACTTACTTATGGCAGACAGGATAATATCCGCATTTCATACGTGAGATATGTGACATAGTATCTTATTTATTATTCATATGCCTCTTTGGAGTCAGTGTAGAAAGAGAAAGGCATTTGGAGAAGAGCAGGACCACTGGAATTAAAAATAGATAATTGTCAACTACAGCTGACCCAGCTGCAGACAGTAGCAAAATACCTGATGCGCTGACTAGTAATGAGCATGGCTTATTAATTTAGCACAACACACAACTTGCACTCCATATTACATAATGCCTTACTCATTAATGAGAGGTCATTTATTTTTTCACTCAAAGTGTGGAAAAAAAATCAAATCACTGTTTTTTTAATCCGGTGCTCATCCTATTCAAGCCTAATACTTTTCTGCCACACAGTTAGTGCTTTTTATGCAAGGCATGTGTAGGTAAAACATACAATTGGCCTTGTGACACTCCTAATCATAATCAAATCAAATTCCAATGGACGTAGGCGCCCAGCAATCTATTGCTACTGTGCCACCCACTAATTTAAAACAGTTGTTTGCACAGAGCATTATTTACTATTTGTCTTTTTTGTTTTTCTCAGTATAGCTAGTCCTGCTGGCCCACCCGTACCACCCACCAGGCAGGAGATAGGGCTGTCTGCAGCAGCAGAGACTGGACCATATCCAGCAGGAATGCCGGTGGCTGGTGGTACCGGAGGAAGACGAGGAAGGAATAACTGCCTCCCCGTCTCAGCCGGTCCCCCTCAGCCTCCAGCTTTCCGGCCAACCCATCGCCGGCACCAGCTGGCCACAACTGCTGCCTCTCCTCCGACAGGCCATTACTGCTGTGCATCCTGCAATGGCTGGACGCTATGGAGAGTGGGCTCGTCAGTTTGGCACAGAGTCTGGACCAGCTCCGGACCCAAATGGACAATGCCCTCTTCTAGTCCTTATTAATTTTTAGGTCTCGGCCTGCACCAGCGCTTGCGCTGGTCTGGCCGAGAGTTTTAGTAAGCGGGTTTTGGAAGTGCAAACACTGGCTTTCGGCTGGCGACCAGCTTGAGTTCACAATGGCGTGCACGCACAGCTGCCATCTGGGTTTCCTATCTCTTCCTCATTTCCTCGTCATGGCTCATTAACTCTCTGGACTCTGATGTTTCAATCGCAGCAGCAGCTCACATTACCAACTGAGGGCCCTGGACTACAGTCACATGAAAAACAACAGGGATTAGCATTGAAATGCAAGCTTTTTTTGTCTAGTTAGAAATATTGCTTCGGTGGGTTGATTTCACCTTATATCGCTATTTGTTTTATATTGGGAGTCACAGCCTAATTACCAGTATTTTTGTCTCTCACTGTTTTTTTTTTTTTAATATTTATTCGCGCAAAGCACAAAGCTATATTTAAGGTTACTTTTTCCGGTCACTTCTTCACTCTATTTAAACTCCACACCCCCCACTCTTATTGTCTCTCTCCTTCTCTCTCTCTCCCTCTCTAATTCTCTCTCTCTACTTAATTAACTCTCCCCTCTCTATCTTTTTTTAGCCTTTCATTCTCTCTCACCCCTTTATCTGTTTCTCTTTCAAACTCCTTCATTCACTCTCTCTCCCCTTCTTTCTCTCTCTCTATCCCGCTCCACTCTTTATTCTATGTACACCCTTTCTCTCTCACCACCCTCTCTAATTGGGCATTATATCTTCACTCTATCTCTCACTCGGCAACACCACAGCATCACTCAGCATCACCACAGCATCACTCAGCGCAACCACAGCATCAATCAGAGCCAGCACAGCATCAATCAGAGCCAGCACAGCATCACTCAGCACCAACACAGCATCTCTCAACGCCATCACAGCATCACTCAACGCCATCACAGCATCACTCAGTGCAACCACAGCATTACTCAGCACAACCACAGCATCACTTAGCGCCACAACAGCATCACTCAGCGCCACCACAGCATTACTCAGCAGCACCACAACATCACTCCACGCCACCACAGCATCACTCAGCACCACCATAGCTTCACTCAGCGACACCACATCATCACTCAGGGCCAACACTGCATCACTCAGCACCACCACAGGATCACTCAGCACCACCACAGGATGACTCAGCATCACCACAGCATCGCTCAGCACCACCACAGCATCGCTCAGCACCACCACAGCATCGCTCAGCATCACCACAGCATCGCTCAGCGCGACCACAGCATCGCTCAGCGCCACCACAGCATCGCTCAGCGCCACCACAGCATCACTCAGCGCCACCACAGCATCACTCAGCGCCACCACAGCATCACTCAGCGCCACCACAGCATCACTCAGCGCCAACACAGCATCACTCAGCACCACCACAGCATCACTCAGAACTACCACAGCATCACCACAGCATCACTCAGTGCCACAACAATATCACTCAGCACCACCACAGCATCACTCAGCACCACCACAGCATCACTCAGCGCCACCACAGCATCACCAGCGCCACCACAGCATCACTCAGCGCCACCACAGCATCGCTCAGCGCCGCGACAGCATCGCTCAGCGCCGCAACAGCATCGCTCAGTGCCGCCACAGCATCGCTCAGCACCACCACAGCATCATTCAGCACCACCACAGCATCATTCAGCGCCTCCACAGCATCACTCAGGGCCTCCACAGCATCACGCAGGGCCGCCACAGCATCACTCAGGGCCACCACAGCATCACTCAGGGCCACCACAGCATCACTCAGGGCCACCACAGCATCACTCAGCACCAAGACAATATCACTCAGCACCACCACAGCATCACTCAGAACTACCACAGCATCACCACAGCATCACTCAGTGCCACAACAATATCACTCAGCACCACCACAGCATCACTCAGCACCACCACAGCATCACTCAGCGCCACCACAGCATCACTCAGCGCCACCACAGCATCACTCAGCGCCACCACAGCATCGCTCAGCGCCGCGACAGCATCGCTCAGCGCCGCAACAGCATCGCTCAGTGCCGCCACAGCATCGCTCAGCACCACCACAGCATCATTCAGCACCACCACAGCATCATTCAGCGCCTCCACAGCATCACTCAGGGCCTCCACAGCATCACGCAGGGCCGCCACAGCATCACTCAGGGCCACCACAGCATCACTCAGGGCCACCACAGCATCACTCAGGGCCACCACAGCATCACTCAGCACCAAGACAATATCACTCAGCACCACCACAGCATCACTCAGTGCCAAGACAATATCACTCAGCACCACCACAGCATCACTCAGCACCACAGCAGTATCACTCAGCAAGACCTGAGTATCATTCAGCATCACCTCAGCATCGTCGCCGCAACAGTCACCACCACCACCACTACCACCTCAGCATCACTCAGCACCACCTCAGCCTGCTCTCGGAATCTGGCATCTGTTGATTCTCCCCTAGCATCTGGCCGCTGCTAGTGTTGTAATACAGGTACTAGTTCCCAACCTTCACCCTCCGATTGTTTATGCCCCCTCAAAAAAAAAGCTTTAACAAACAACCATTGCAATAGGCAGAAACAAGTTGCCAGCATTGCAAGAACAAAAGAAAACTGAGGACATTTTTTATTGTAAATACTTTTTTTAATATGGTCGTTCAGTTTTACATAATGCCTTCTTGGTCATATATAAAGTAACAAAAATGCTTCTGACACTTTTTTATTATAACTTTTCAGCATGCTGCACAGCAGCCACACTTCTCTACAGCACAGCTTGAAGACATTGGCAAAGTCAATAGCTCTGGCTAAACACTTATAAGGCCCCAAAGGCGAGACCTATTGGCTATGCCAATGCTTGTTTGTTTTGGTGGGAGGGAATTGTTGTGGGTAGAGAGAGTTGGAAGGGAGTTGGGACTGGGTATTTTTATTCATTGGACATATCACATGTTTGGATATTGATGGTTTGGTCAGTTTGTTTTGGGAGAGGGGTGGGCCTGTTGTGGATGGTAAGGGTGGCCTTAGAGGGTGGCCTTAGAGGTGAAAGCTGGACCCTGGTCTAAATGGAAAGCGTCACAAGCATTAGTTCCGACAAAGACAAGTAAAATCCTTTATAACATTGCGAGCGTCAGCCAAGCGCTGTGGCCAAACCCAGAGGAACCTAGTACAAGAATCCACTACAACCAAAATATATTTGAAAGCATTATCGGATATGAGAGGACCGCAATGATCAAGATAAATACAGCCAAATGGCTGATTGGAAATATAAAGATGAGTCTGCGGTGGTCGTGACACAGTAGAACTCTAAATTTGCTGACAAACGTCGCAACAAAGAACATATTGGTGAGTCTGCTGTTATAAATCATGCCACGAATAGCGTTGCTGTAAAAGAGAAGCAGTGGCGGCTACTCCTGCATATGCAGAAGCAATACCTTCTTGAGCGGCTACTATCAAAGATTGTCTGTGGTCAAGGTTGGGAATCAGACGATCATCAACCCCAGTAATGGACACAAAAGGAGCTTTGTCAGTAGTTAACTGATAAGTATATCGAGAAAGGGAACCCTTGAGGAAAGGAGTACCATCCTGAGTTGCGGCAATAGCCGCTAAAAGGTCATCATCAATTTTAGTCATAGAATGCTTAACTGTGGCTACTTTAACTGTGGCTACTGCAGATTTGGCTGCTTCATCAGCCAAAGAATTTCCAACAGCGTGCGCTCCTGCACGTTGATGGCCAATGTATGTACAACATGTGTAAGTAGCAGCCGTTCTTTAAGAGCGGCCACTCGAACCTAAAGTGTCTTATGCTTTATTGTGCTAACTTTGGAATCCCAAAAATAATTTTGTTTCCCCAAAAATAAATTGTCATTGAAAGACTGTAAGCAATAAAAAGAATCACACCAAATAAGGGTGGGTAATTCAGGCTCAGCAAATTTGAGAGCCAAAATGAGAGCCCTCAACTCAGCCAGCTGGGCCGTCCAATCCCCAAGGGACTGGGTATAAACCAAAGTTGAGTGAAAAACTCCATCTTCCATTGTACCAACGACAATAGCGCAAGCTGCAGAATACGTCTGCTTAGAACCAATGGCCGGTTGAGCTAAACCATCAGTGTAAATGATACATTTGTATTGATCAAGAGGAAGCACCGAAGAAGACAGAGGGTGAACATGTTCATACTGAAGAAACTCTTGCATTTGAAAGGAAGGGTCAGAAACAAAGCAGACATCAGCGGGCATCAAAGACATAGCCCATTGAATCCAACCAGGATGCAGAGCTTTAAAATTAGGAACACTAGCTTTTGGGACCGCCTCTAAGGCTGGCACGGGGGAAGTGACACAAATGCATTAACCTTGAGCAAGAGGGCGTTCTTTAAGAATGGCTATCTGCACAGCAGACAGAATTTTTTATTTTTTCAGTAGAGGAGAAACACAGTTCTGCAGGAGTATACAGATGCGATTTATAAGCTTTTGGGACAGTGTCACCCTCATTAATTGTCACATAAGTGAAACCGATCGCACCATGCCAAATCCGGATGACCAAATTGGTAGTATCTAACCTAGTCTGTAAATACTGCGTAGCAAGCAAGTCAGACTGTAAAGTGCGCAACACTGCAGTGTGTTCCGGAAGCCAGGGGGATGTGGAAAAGGATGGGTGTATCAAAGCATAAAGAGGTTTGATAGGCTGAGCATAGTCAGGAATGTAAGTCCTAATTTAGAAAACCAAGCAAAGACTGCAATTTTTGAAGGGTAGATGTAGGTTGCAATTGAGCACACTTCTCCAAATAATGGGGTGCTAAACCCCTACCCTCATTCGACAATTCATAACCGAGAAAAAGAACTGCCAGAAGCGCAATATGCAACTTCGCAAAATTGAACTTGTAGCCAAGAGCAGCAATTAGCGTGACAATGCGATCCACTCTTGCTAGATGGGGATTTAATTCATCATCTGTCAGGTATATGTCATCGGCATAAGAGAAAACATCAGGATCAATATCATGCAATAGAGATACAATACGTAACGTAAAGACCCCGGGGCTATTCTTATACCGCATGGGTATCTCACGTACCACCTCTGGGAACTGAGGGTGCTGAACGCGGACAAATCCTGGCTCTCAGGAGCCAGGTTATGACTGAAAAATCCATTAGAAATATCTAGTGTAGTTTTGAACTTTTTACGCAGATAATATTGATCAAAGCTGTAATATGTGTGTTTTGCACTGCAAAAGTATTGATATGACTATTCAGAAAGAGAGGATTATTCATGGCAGAGACACAGGGTTCAATTACACCCTGATATTCAAATTGAGTAAGAATCTCCATGACGGACTCTTTAGCGTCACATTTGATCAGATATTGAGGTTGTGGCTGAGAAGTAGAATGTACTGGAACAACATGTAAAGGAGAATCCTTATCCCAACCAGCCTGGTTGCGGTATAAGGCAGGGGCCAAAGCAAGAGCCCATTCTGAAGCATAAGCATGCTTAGTCTCATCAGGGACGTATTGCGAAAAAGAAGGTACAATCACATCCTCGCCTCGGGGACATGCAAGAACAAACAGGGGAGGCCAATCGACCTCCACAAGTAAAATTTCATAAGAAGACGTCAAGTTGTCTGAAAAATCGCATTTATGGTGCCTTTAATGTCACCTTCAATCTGAATGTCTACATGGTAAAGTCTATCAGGTGGAGCTACGTGGTGTCTGCGGTTTCACCAGTTACAATGGTGTCAGTTGCTTCAGCCTCCAGAACATGGTGGAGTGTCTGGTGCACTATGGTAACTTCTGCTGCACTGTTGAGGAGAGTCACCACCCAACTTCTGTCCAGGAGGAGGGTTCTCACCATCAGTGGCATATTTTGCTGTTAAAGTGGCAACTTTCTTCTTCTGGAATGGGCCTTTATATGGAGGTGGTTCCTCTCTCTTAACTTTCACGTCAAAAGAGCGCTGCGGGTCCCGCTGGGGTTGCGTGGACTCGCATTGTCTGTGACCCTGCCACCCTCCTCTGTCATACTGCTGATCAGACAAATCCTGAAAGGAACGAGGAGAACGAGGATCAGGAACCTGACACCTCTTAGGAGTCTTAACTTTAGAGCGATCACGTACATCATATCTACTTTCTGAAGCATCCGGTGGCGGTGACCCACCACGAGACCTAGGCTTCAGCTGCTGTTTGGACTAGTCCCAAGTCTTCTTAGGAAAGACAGGATGACCCTCTTTTCAGGAGGGGGCTTACCTTGAGACAGAGTAGATGGTCTGACCCCCAAGTTACTACGACCTAAGGATGTATAAACATCGGCAATAATAACTGGCAACTCACGTTCACGGTCAATATCTGCCAGAGCTGAAAGACACTGACGTACCATCAAGGATGCTGCTTCACCTTTAACATTAAAAAGAATAATTTCGGAGGCTACAGGAAAAATACCCATTAGCTTCATCCCCAAATCAAGGGCAGGACCTGCCCCATGTTTGTTCTATAGTTGTTTGAGAACACTCGGAAGAATGCACATCGAGGGGGTGCCATAACAAAGTGTATAAACTGAGGCAAACACCGTCCCCCAGGTGTTGCAGTCAGCCAAGGGGGTAATCAGACCACTAGGCAAGCACATAGTAAGGATCCTATGTTTCTCAACAGGACCCTTAGGAGGGTAAACAGCATCAAGATGGTACATTTTCTGAGCTAGCCAAAAGGGAAAGTCCTCACGGTTCTGAGGACATTTGCTCATCACCTAATTAATAATAACGGGGCTAATAACAAGACCCCCACTGTGCGGAGCCTGCACAGGAGGCGCAGCCCCAGGCAGAGCCACCAGAAAAGCACCTGCAACAAATTGGATCGGGTGTCTATAAAGGAGAACAACCTGAGCATATAACAGACGTACTTCCGCCAAATTGGCGTTGAGATAATTAGGGTAAAACTGGCCAAATCCAACCAAGTGGCCCCATCAATACTCAAGGGGCCCATTCAAACAGTAACAATAGGATGGGGTAGGGCGCCATTAAACCAAATCTGGTGCTCCCAGGCCGTAAGAGGAATTTTAATACCTGCATAAGGGCGATAAGCTGCCGGAACTGTGGCGACAGCGTAAGCATGAAAAGAACTATCATTCGCATCCACAGCGGGAAACGTAACCCAGGAGTAAAACACTTTGAAACGGTACACAGGATTCGCAACCAGTCGAGCCATGAAGCAGAACAAAGGGAATCAGACAGTAGCACGAAAACGGGTCAAAAAACCTTTTCGAATTCAAGCTTGAGAAACCTACAGCAATAGGTAATCCCTACTAACTGAGGAGGTAAAGCCCTCCCACCATGGACATCTCTGGGAAACGATGTGAGGGTATTGTGGACAAGCACAAGCGCTACTCAGGGGTCCTGTGAATAAGAACCAGACGAAAGGTTGGCGGCACCATGTTGCAGCGATTCTGCTGAGTCACAGAACTACGCTTGGGTTCATAGAGCCTTAGTAGGCAGGGACTGAGTCATCCTACCACTTGAGTACCCATGAGCCGGGACCGACTAGCTATAGTGTGTCATTTGCCCTCCTACTAACCCACAGAGGAACAAATGATTAGACACCCCAGAACACAACAATCCCGACTCTCTCACGAATCGCGGTTGCAGGACACACCCTTTTGCTCTCACACTCGTACTAGTCCACAATAAGATCTAACAGATACACGAGAAAAGTTTAAAATTTTTATTTTAACTAACGTGCTCTAGTATGCAGTATACGTGCCAAAATAAGTAAGAAAAGGCCTAACACAAATACGGTAAGCATAGTAAGTAATCCATAAATCATAAAAGGAGCTGTTATTATAGAATACAGGGTAGCCTAACCCCCCCTTCTATAGAAGCAAAATGATTATGTATCAGAAGATCTCTGGGTGTTGGTAGCAGACCCCCATACCTTAGCATACACAGATGAAAGTTTTACATCTCAGGTGCTGTCACAATCATTTCCCTGGAAAGATCCCTCTCCAAGTGTGTCTTCCCTATACCTATATGGCAAAAGCATATGTTTCCAAACAACAGCTGCATTTGCGTGTTTTGTCTATGTGCTAGGGCCTGACCAAAACAAAATAACATGGGGCATTATTGTTTGACCTTGTCTACGGTGTTCAGACTAAATCCCAGGAAAGAACAGAAAGTGAAAAAAACAGCAGGTTCTGTGTGAAAGTACAGTGTGGCATGAAGCAAAATAAGTTTGTACAGTAATGTGTGCAAAGCAGAAGGCAGTCTGCAACGTGCACAGGCTAGCATAGGGAAAGCGACAATAGGCCTGCATGATACATATGACAGTGGGTTATATCAAAGTTTTACAAAGAACTGAGTCCAGACTACTACATATGACACAACACGAATTCCTGATAGTGATAAAATAACAAAAACTACTAGTGATTACGAAGTCATAAAAATGGACTCAAAGTCTGGAGTGGACAAGCTTAGGTTAGGCGTTTACAGTTACGCAACACAAGGCCTGAATGATGATGCTGACGACTGATGTTCTTCATTCTATTTTTAAAATATGGAACACTTTTATGCACAGGTGGGTAAATGAGGCCAGTGTGAGCTATTGATCCTGCAGTGCATTGGTGTTGCTTTCACCACATCCGCCCCACCAAGTGTGTAATCCTTTGATGGTATAAATTAAGTCAAACCTCAATAAATCGCACAACCCGGGGGAAGAGGGTTAGGGGTTTGATGAATGGATAGGAATGATTTGGGGAAAGGTTTGACAAAGACAAACACTACACAAGGACAATATTCATCTTTACAATGAGCAGCACATCATTCGGCATCAATCTGTTGTGGAAGGAAATGAAGGAATGAGTTTGACACAATATAGTTAAATGCATTGCAAACAGTCCTTCTGGCCCCGAGACCCAAGGTTGGGAGTGAACCCACCCACCCAGTTCTCCAACTATGATTGTTAAAAGAAAAATGATACTGTATTGCAAAATTAGGTGGTGCATCTGCATTCTCCTCAGGAATGTCCATCACCTTTGGGTACCTCTCTGGACTGGTCAGGTAGGTAGGCAGGAGTGTTGAGCTTAGCTTTCGCCTTTTGTTCATGCAGGAGACCAGAAGGCTTGCGGATTGTAAAACAGAAACTGCACTTTAGAGTCAAGGAGAAGGGCAGAAGGAAGGGAAGCTTCATGAGGAGTGTCAAGAAGACTCAGAACAAAAAACACAAGAGGAGGACTCAGAGTTTCACTTTTGATACCAGTGCAACACACATATACACACATAGCAGTATTTGACAAATCAACGCACCTCTCTGCATTCCACAAAGCTGAGTACTAGGCCTCAGACTCATAGGGGGATATTTACAACAAAATGTTGGAGCATGGTGTTACGCCAAAATTGGTAACACCGCGCTCCGACATTTTTTAAATGCAGGGATGTTCCATATTTACAGAAATACGCCACACTCCTGCGTTTCCCCTAGCACTGGTGCTAATTAGGCTGCCTAGTGCCAGCGCAGGCACCCTTGAGCCCTGATGAAAGGGTGCCTGCACTACAGGGACGAATATTTATGTGCAGGGTGGGACATATTCCTGCACATAAACAATTTTGAAAGACGATTTGATGTTGCTTTGTGTGCTGCAAAGCAGCACACACAGAAAGAGTATAATGCGAGGAGAAATTAATGATTTCTCCTCGTATGCCATCCTAAGACCAGGTTTTGCCTGGCCTTCGTTTTTGGCGCTGCCCCACCCTTGTAAGTATAGGGCAGCATCAAAAAGCAATGGGTGTTGCAGCGGAATGTCCACTGCAACACTCACTGCATGCCCATTTCAGGCTACGTAAAAAGGGGCCTTATTTACAAGCCAGCGTTAGGCCACATTAAGTGGCTTAATGCTGCATTGTAAATAAGGAGAAAGGGATATCGCCACCAGTACGTCACTAAAAGTGATGCTCTGGTGGCGATATCTCCTTGTAAATATGCCCCACGTTTTCCCTTTGAAGTCGATGGCTTCTTGCTTCTAGCTGTTGATGAGGTAGTCCCAAAGATCCCACCCTGAGTTCTTTCATCCTCCTCCTGACTCCGAGTAACTCAGACCAGTCATGACCCGAGCAAGATAGACTTGGAGTGTACTGCTGTTGAAAAAGAAGTAGAGAAACAGAATTGTAGTATTTGCATTGGTTTTTGTTTGTTAACTAAAGTGACGGTTCTGGTCTCCAAAGAACCAGAAAAAAGGAGAGGACCCTGCAAGTAAATCTGGCTAAGTGTGAAAGGGCTAATCACCTCAAAGTAAAAAATGATCGCCAATCATTCTGGCCACAAACATTGCAAATCATCTCAAGCAAGTTCCCAAATTAGAGTTTAAAACCCTTCCTCACTGCCTGCTACCACATGAACCATCAATCATCACTCACAATCACTCAATAATCAGAAAACTCATTGGTGCAATGGCTACTTGTTCTAATCCAAGCACGGTGGTAGGCACACTATCTCCCCTTTGATGCAAGCAACAGATTGGAATTTGGCAGTCTTGTAAATCAAATGATCGTCTAGGCCAGCCCTCCTAGGTGATGAAAAAACAGAAGGATCGTGGAGGGTACCAGTTAATTAATTTTTGTTAAGTTTGTCTGTAAAGGCCAATCACCTCCAGGGAAAAAATTATCACCCATCATTCAGGCCCCAAATCTTACAGATCATCTCAAGCTAGTTCCCAAATCACAGTTCAACACCCTCCCTCACTATCTGCCACCACATGAATCATCAATCATCACTCACCCAATCACTCACTCACCGTTGCAAAAGTTGTAGTTACCTCTTCCAATCCAAGTACGGGTAGGCAAGGTAGTAGGTACACAATTCATCTTTGACACAGGAAACACATTGGAATTTGGAATTTACACTCTTATAAATCAATGATCTTCTGGGACAGCCTTGGTACTGCTAAGTGATGCAAAAAAGCATAGGCACGCGAGGGAGGCAGACATTGTCTCCAATGTCATAAAGGAATTCTGGAGGCTTCTTCAATGCACACTGGTCCAACTGCAATCCAGCAATATATGTGACTAAAAAATGGCGAGGCAGCATAAATCTGACACAAAAATAATAATGTTCCACTAGCTACTTTTTTGTTGTTGCAAAGATAGAAGTTCAACGAGAAATAATTAAAAGGTTCTATGGGGCACTGGCATACCCAGTCCGGGAAGTAGAGTTCATCCTCAAACTCAGGTGATTCATGCAGACGTTGGTCAGCTAACACACTTGATTCTGGCCAATCATCCTCCTCCTCCTGTGCTGTTTTTGGAATGGTGTAATTGTGTGGTATGAAATGTTGGTTCATTTTGATCATAGTCAATTTCTCCATGTTTTGAGGCGAGAGACTGGTCCTTCTCACTGTAGCAACTGCATCAGCTACACTGAACACACGCTCAGCAGACACACTGGGTTCAGGACAAGCCAGTTACTTTATTGCCAGCCTGCTGAGCTCTGGCCATTGGCACATTTTCCAATGCCAATACATCAATGGATGTTGATCCACATAGACCTCTTTTGGCTAATACAATTACTCCTAGAACGTCCTGTGGATGGTCATTGGTGCTGCCACTTGCTTAACCTCATTTGCCATCGCCTCTGCACTGGACTTAAGGCCTGCTGATTGAAACCAATACAATGCAGAGGTTGGGTCTGGTCCTTCTGTTGCTGTTTGTGCAGGTGTTCTTGCTGATGGTTTTTTTGGCTGCTGTGAGACAAGACTACCCTCTCTGGAAGTTGAAGGCAGCACCCATGACCTGCAGGGTGGTACCAGCTGTTCTTCTTCCAGGTCATTGGCTTGCTCAACGATCCACCTCTTGAATTTTGAAACATCCCCTTCAGAAAATGATATAAAGTGGGCAGAATTTTTTGTACCGTGGATCAAATACACAGATGTACTGTTTGGATGAGATAATGTCATTTTGGAGCCTTAAATTACAAGAGAAGCTAAAGAGTAAGCTCTCAAACAAGGCATATACTTCTGTGTTTTCATCCGCACCTACGGGGGCGAACCTTACAGACACCTTCTTTAGATATCTTTTTCTTTACCCCGCAAAGAGATCCAGTGCTCAGTGATGCACATGTAATCAGTCGCGTGACAACTGGTCCACATGTCTGTCATCAGGTGGATAGTATGAACAACACTTTGCTGCAAAGCTTTTCCAACCAACTGCAGCACATTGTGATGCAATGCTGGAACAGCAACTCTAGCAAAATAGGTCCAACTTGGTACCTGCCATTTCGGGTAGATGGCTGACACAAATTCTAAGAATCCCACTTCTTCCACAAAAGAAAAAGTGAGGAGGTCCAACACTAGCATTTTTGCCAGCTTCCCATTCTACAAATGTGCAGTTGGGAGGCTCCGCTCATAGGGCCCCTCCTTCCTAAACATGCCCATAATAGTAGACTGGATTTTCTTCTTTTCTGAGGCCACTGACACAGGCATCTTTTGAGAAGTAGATGGTGGTGATAGAATCAATATGGGTCATGGTAGGGCAGCCACTGTATGCCGTGGTGTCTTCATCTCACTCTGAGTCTTCTTGTGCCATTGTGAAGTCGCTGAGGTAGGTGATTCTGTTGGTGCACTGCTAGGGACAGGGCTGCTTTGTGTGAGGATGTCACTCTCTTCTTCTTCATCATCACCTGATTGGACTTGTAGCTGATGTTCCCCAGCTCTCCTCACCACCATGCCTACGTTCAGCAATTTCTTTAATGTGCTCCTCCCACTTGATTGTGTGGTGTTTTTTCATACGGGTCATTTTGCATCCAGTAACATAATTTGTACCAGGCTTACCTCGGTGAACATTTGTGTTGCAAATGCTGCATACTGCAATGTGCTCCCCCTCTTTGCTAACCGTAAAAAAGTCCCAAACTGGGGAGAAGTACTTTTTTACTGTGCCACTGCCAATGCCTGAAGAAGAACTGGAGGTAGGTGGGGGAGTCGTCGATTGCCTCTCTGCAGTGAATACTTATCCTAAGGTAGGGGTTGGTGCAGGTCGCAGCTGGGACTTTGCAACTATGGGAGCTGGTGGTGCTACCTGTGCCACATCCCTTGGAGTAGGTTAAATATCAATGTTGGACTCCTTTGTGTCACCTTCCACAATGTCTGCTTCGTCATCATCATCCTCCTCATTATCCCCTTCCATAAGTCTAAGGCTTCCAGGAACTTTTCATTTCCTTGCCCCTCTTGTCTCCTGGACTCTGCAAGGGGTCCATTCCATTTCTTTATCATCATCATCATCAGAAGTGGTGCTTGGAGAAAATGGAGGAGAAGTACCATTCCTTTTCCTTGCTGGAGATCTGGGAGCCAATGATTCTAAAAGAGGAGGTTCTTGCTTGGAAGGGAGCTCAACCTCCTGTTCTGCTCCAACATCAGGAAAATGTACTTTTGCTGGTTGTGGCTGCTGTCCACTTTGTTCTATTTCCTGAAACAATTGGGCACTACTTTGTGAAAGGAACATTTGAAATTTAGTGTCACTGCTCATCAGCATTGTCAGGATTGAAGTGGCTGTCTCACTAACAGTGATCTTGGGCTTAGGTTGGGGTGCTGCTGTTGATGCAGGAGTGCTGGTCTCAGCTTGTTCCCCGGAGGCCAGTGCAGAAGGCAACTGACCTGGTGGTCCAAAAAAGATTTGGGGTGACATACAAATTTCTTGGAAGTATCCTTCTTTGGGGCCATCTTAAGGTTCTCAGTTGGCAGTTACACTAAGCGTCACAAGCAGAAGTGATTGGAGCACTGACGTGTGACTGCACAAGCCTTCTGTTTGGCAGTACTGTGGGTGATGTCTCTTCTATTGAGCACCTAAAAGCAAACAAGCGAGAAAGTTATTTAGGGCCTGATTACGAGCTTTGCAGTGTGGAGCGGCATGCCACTGCTCCGCCAAACTTGTCCGCCGGCTGCCTGCCAGATTACGAGTATTCTCATTGTCTGACGGGCAGTCCTTTGGCGTTACCACGGCCATGCATTGTAAAAAGGCACCGCAATGGGAACTTAAAAGCAAGTTCCTGCAAGGGATGGTCACAACAAAGAACACATGCAGGGGTATGGCAAAAGCGCACTGGCTGGTAGCTAAAAAAACTGCCGCCAGCCACATGGTGGTCGAACAACAACAACAACCAGCAAGGAGGCATGGCCACAACAAAGAACACATGCAGGCCTATGGCAAAAGCACACAGGCTGGATACACAACATGGCTGCCAGTCCCATGGTCACAACAACAACAACCAGCAAGGAAGCATGGCCATAACAAAGAACACATGCAGGCCTATAGTGAAAGCACACTGGCTCCTACACAAAATCGCCACCAGTCACATGTCATAGCAACAACAACCAGCAAGGAGGCATGGGCACAACAAAGAACACATGCAGGCCTATGGCAAAAGCACACTGGCTGGTGGCTAAAAAAAAACAGCCACCAGCCACAAGGTGGTCGAACAACAACAGCAACCAGCAAGGAGGCATGGCCACAACAACAAGAACACATGCAGACCTATGGCAAAAGCACACAGGCTGGCTACACAAAATGGCTGCCAGTCCCATGGTCACAACAACAGCAACCAGCAAGGAAGCATGGCCACAACAAAGAACACATGAGGCCTATGGCAAAAGCACACTGGCTCCTACACAAAATTGCCGCCAGCCACATGGTCATAGCAACAACAACCAGCAAGGAGGCATGGCCACAACAAAGAACACATGCAGGCCTATGGCAATAATGTACTGACTGGCTATAACAAATGACCGCCAGTCACATGGTAACAACAACAACAGCCAGCAAGGAGGCATGGCCACAACAAAGAACACATGCAGGTCTATGGCAAAAGCACACTGGCTGCTACACAAAATGGCTACCAGCCACATGGTCATAGCAACAACAACCAGCAAGGAGGCATGGCCACAACAAAGAACACATGCAGGCCTATGGCAATAATGTACTGACTGGCTATAACAAATGACCGCCAGTCACATGGTAACAACAACAACAGCCAGCAAGGAGGCATGGCTAAAATAAAGAACATATGCAGGCCTATGGCGAAAGTACACTGGCTGCCTACACAAAATGGCTTCCAGCCACATGGTCACAACAACCAGCAAGGAGGCATGGCCACAACAAAGAACACATGCAGGCCTATGGCAAAAGAACCCTAGCTGCCTATACAAAATGGCCACCAGCCACATGGTCACAACAACAACAACCAGTAAGGAGGCATGGCCAGAGCAAAGAACACATGCAGGCCTATGGCAAAACAACACTGGCTGGCTACACAAAATGGCCAACAGCCACATGGTCACAACAACAGCAAACAGCAAGGAGGCACGACCACAACAAAGAACACGTGCAGGCCTATGGCAAATACACACTGGTTGGTGGCTACACAAAAGCCTCGCCAGTCACATGGTCAAACAACAACAACAACCAGCAAGTAGACATGGCCACAACAAATAACACATGCAGGCCTATGGCAAAAGCACACTGGCTGGCTACACAAAATGGCCAACAGCCACATGGTCACAACAACAGCAACCAGCAAGGAGGCACGACCACAACAAAGAACACGTGCAGACCTATGATGAAAACACACTGGCTGCCTACACAAAATGGCCACAAGCCACATGGTCACCACAAAAACATAAAGCAAGGAGGCATGGCCACGACAAAGAACACATTCAGGCCTATGGCAAATACACACTGGTTGGTGGCTACACAAAAGCCTCACCAGTCACATGGTCAAACAACAACAACAACCAGCAAGTAGACATGGCCACAACAAAAAACACATGCAGGCATATGGCAAAAGCACACTGGCTGCCTATATAACATGGCTGCCAGCCACATGGTCACAATAATAACAAGCAACAAGAAGGCATGGCTACAACAAAGAACACATGCAGGCCTATGGCAAAAGCACATTGGCTGGCTACACAAAATGGCCACCAGCCACATGGTCACAACAACAAGCAGAAGGCATGGAAAACAAAGAACTCATGCAGGCCTATGGCAGAAGCTAACTGGCCATCTACACAAAATGGCCACCAGCCACATGGTCAAACATTAGCAGGAGGCATGGAAAACAAAGAGAACATACAGGCCTATGGACACTGACTATGCAAAAAAGTCCACTGGCCACATGACATTGCCACAACAAAGAACACATGCAGCCCTATGGCGACAGCACAATAGCTGTCTACACAAAATGGTCACCAGCCACATGATCACAACAACCAGCAAGGAAGCACAGCTACTATAAAGAACACATGCAGGCCTATGGCGAAAGTACACTGGCTGCCTATACAAAATGGCTGCCTGCCACATTGTCACAACAACCAGCAAGGAGGCAATGGCCACAACAAACAACACATGCAGGCCTATGGCAAAAGAACCCTAGCTGCCTATACAAAATGGCCACCAGCCACATGGTCACAACAACAACAACCAGTAAGGAGGCATGGCCAGAGCAAAGAACACATGCAGGCCTATGGCAAAACAACACTGGCTGGCTACACAAAATGGCCAACAGCCACATGGTCACAACAACAGCAACCAGTAAGGAGGCATGGCCAGAGCAAAGAACACATGCAGGCCTATGGCAAAACAACACTGGCTGGCTACACAAAATGGCCAACAGCCACATGGTCACAACAACAGCAATCAGCAAGGAGGCACGACCACAACAAAGAACATGTGCAGGCCTATGGCAAATACACACTGGTTGGTGGCTACACAAAAGCCTCGCCAGTCACATGGTCAAACAACAACAACAACCAGCAAGTAGACATGGCCACAACAAAGAACACATGCAGGCCTATGGCAAAAGCACACTGGCTGGCTACACAAAATGGCCAACAGCCACATGGTCACAACAACAGCAACCAGCAAGGAGGCACGACCACAACAAAGAACACGTGCAGATCTATGATGAAAACACACTGGCTGCCTACACAAAATGGCCACAAGCCACATGGTCACCACAAAAACATAAAGCAAGGAGGCATGGCCACGACAAAGAACACATGCAGGCCTATGGCAAATACACACTGGTTGGTGGCTACACAAAAGCCTCACCAGTCACATGGTCAAACAACAACAACAACCAGCAAGTAGACATGGCCACAACAAAAAACACATGCAGGCATATGGCAAAAGCACACAGGCTGCCTATATAACATGGCTGCCAGCCACATGGTCACAATAATAACAAGCAACAAGAAGGCATGGCACCAACAAAGAACATATGCAGGCCTATGGCAAAAGCACATTGGCTGGCTACACAAAATGGCCACCAGCCACATGGTCACAACACCAAGCAGAAGGCATGGAAAACAAAGAACTCATGCAGGCCTATGGCAGAAGCTAACTGGCCATCTACACAAAATGGCCACCAGCCACATGGTCAAACATTAGCAGGAGGCATGGAAAACAAAGAGAACATACAGGCCTATGGACACTGACTATGCAAAAAAGTCCACTGGCCACATGACATTGCCACAACAAAGAACACATGCAGCCCTATGGCGACAGCACAATAGCTGTCTACACAAAATGGTCACCAGCCACATGATCACAACAACCAGCAAGGAAGCACAGCTACTATAAAGAACACATGCAGGCCTATGGCGAAAGTACACTGGCTGCCTATACAAAATGGCTGCCTGCCACATTGTCACAACAACCAGCAAGGAGGCAATGGCCACAACAAACAACACATGCAGCCCTATAGTGAAAGCACACTGGCTGGCTACACAGAATGGCCACCGACCACATGGTTACAACAACAGCAACCAGCAAGGAGGCATGGCCACAACAAAGAACACATGCAGGCCTATGGCGAAAGCACACTGGCTGCCTACACAAAATGCCCACCACACACATAGTCACCACAACAACAAATAGCAAGGACGCATGGCCACGACAAAGAACACATGCATCCCTATGGCAAAAGCACACTGGCTGGTGGCTACACAAACGGGCCGCCAGCCACATGGTCAAACAACAACCAGCAAGGAGGCATGACCACAACAAAGAACACATGCAGGACTATGGCAAAAGCACAGTGGCTGCCTACACAAAATGCCCAACTGACAAATGGTCAAACAACAAGCATGGAAAACAAAGAACTCATGCAGGCCTATGGCGGAAGCACACTGGCTGCCTACACAAAATTGCCACCAGCCACATTGTCAAACAACAAGCAGGAGGCATGGAAAACAAAGCACATATAAGCCTATGGACACTGAGTATACAAAAATGTCCCCTGGCCACATGACATGGCCATAATAAAGAACACATGCACCCCTAAGGGGAAAACACACTGGCTGCCTACAAAATATGGCCACCAGCCACATGGTCACAACAACAACAACCAGCAAGGAAGCATGGCCACAAGAAAGAACACATGCAGGCCTATGGTGAAAGCACAGTGGCTGCCTACACAAAATGCCCACCACACACATAGTCACCACAACAACAAATAGCAAGGACGCATGGCCACGACAAAGAACACATGCATCCCTATGGCAAAAGCACACTGGCTGGTGGCTACACAAAAGGGCCGCCAGCCACATGGTCAAACAACAACCAGCAAGGAGGCAATGGCCACAACAAACCACACATGCAGCCCTATAGTGAAAGCACACTGGCTGCCTACAAAATATGGCCACCAGCCACATGGTTACAACAACAGCAACCAGCAAGGAGGCATGGCCACAACAAAGAACACATGCAGGCCTATGCGAAAGCACACTGGCTGCCTACACAAAATGCCCACCACACACATAGTCACCACAACAACAAATAGCAAGGACGCATGGCCACGACAAAGAACACATGCATCCCTATGGCAAAAGCACACTGGCTGGTGGCTACACAAAAGGGCCGCCAGCCACATGGTCAAACAACAACCAGCAAGGAGGCATGACCACAACAAAGAACACATGCAGGACTATGGCAAAAGCACAGTGGCTGCCTACACAAAATGCCCAACTGACAAATGGTCAAACAACAAGCATGGAAAACAAAGAACTCATGCAGGCCTATGGCGGAAGCACACTGGCTGCCTACACAAAATTGCCACCAGCCACATTGTCAAACAACAAGCAGGAGGCATGGAAAACAAAGCACATATAAGCCTATGGACACTGAGTATACAAAAAAATGTCCCCTGGCCACATGACATGGCCATAATAAAGAACACATGCACCCCTATGGGGAAAACACACTGGCTGCCTACAAAATATGGCCACCAGCCACATGGTCACAACAACAACAACCAGCAAGGAAGCATGGCCACAAGAAAGAACACATGCAGGCCTATGGTGAAAGCACAGTGGCTGCCTTCACGAAATGGCTGCCAGCTACATGGTCATAGCAACAACAACCAGCAAAAAGCATTGGCCACAACAAAGTACATATGCAGTCCTATGGTGAAAAAACACCCTGACAGCCTACACAAAATGGCCACCAGCCATATGGTCACAACAACAACAACCAGCTAGGAGATATCACCACAACAAAGAACAATTGCAGGCCTATGGCGAAGCACACTGGCTGCCTACACTAAATGGCCACCAGCCACATTGTCAAACAACAAGCAGGAGGCATGAAAAACAAAGAGCACATATAAGCCTATGGACACTGACTATACAAAAAAATGGCCCCTGGCCTCATGACATGGCCACAACAAAGAACACATGCAGGCCTATGGCAAAAGCACACTGGCTGGCTATACAAAATGGCTACCAGCCACATGGTCACAACAACAACAACCAGCAAGGAGGCATGGCCACAACAAAAAGCACAAGCAGTCCTATGGCAAAGCACACTGGCTAGTGGCTACACAAATAAGCCGCTGGCCACATGGTGGTCTAACAACAACAAAGAACACATGCAGGCCTATGGCAAAAACACACTTGCTGCCTACACAAAATGGCCACCAGCCACATGGTCACAACAACCAGCAAGGAAGCATGGCCATAACAAAGAACACATGCAGGCCTATAGTGAAAGCACAATGGCTCACACACAAAATGGCCACCAGTCACATGTCATAGCAACAACAACCAGCAAAGAGGCATGGGCACAACAAAGAACACATGCAGGCCTATGGCAAAAGCACACTGGCTAAAAAAACAGCCGCCAGCCACATGGTGGTCGAACAACAACAGCAACCAGCAAGGAGGCATGGCCACAACAACAAAGAACACATGCAGACCTATGGCAAAAGCACACAGGCTGGCTACACAAAATGTCTGCCAGTCCCATGGTCACAACAACCAGCAAGGAAGCATGGCCACAACAAAGAACACATGCAGGCCTATGGTGAAAGCACACTGGCTCCTACACAAAATGGCTGCCAGCCACATGGTCATAGCAACAACAACCAGCGAGGAGGCATGGCCACAACAAAGAACACATGCAGGCCTATGGCAATAATGCACTGACTGGCTACAAAAAATGGCCGCCAGTCACATGGTAACAACAACAACAGCCAGCAAGGAGGCATGGCCACAACAAAGAACACATGCAGGTCCATGGCAAAAGCACAATGGCTGCTACACAAATTGGCTGCCAGCCACATGGTCATAGCAACAACAACCACCAAAGAGGCATGGCCACAATAAAGAACACATGCAGGCCTATGGCGAAAGCACACTGGCTGCCTACACAAAATGGCTTCCAGCCACATGGTCACAACAACCAGCAAGGAGGCATGGCCACAACAAAAAACACATGTAGGCCTATGGCGAAAGAAAACTAGCTGCCTATACAAAATGGCCACCAACCACATGGTCACAACAACCAGTAAGGAGGCAAGGCCACAGCAAAGAACACATGCAGGCCTATGGCGAAACCACACTGGCTGGCTACACAAAATGGCCACCAGCCACATGGTCATAACAACAGCAACCAGCAAGAAGGCACAATCACAACAAATAACACATGCAGGCCTATGACAAAAACACACTGGCTGCCTACACAAAATGAAATGTAAATATCAAGGACCCCCTGTAAAATTGATATCTCAATTCCTAGGACAGGGGAAAAAATGCAAAAGAGAATATATTCCTAGGCAACGACCAATTTCATTACTATCGACTTAATCATACAGCACAAATTTATAAAAATTCTCAGTGTGACAAACATGAATTACATTTATACTTCAAATTTTATTTCCAAATAAATACAATATGACAATGTAAAACCAATATTTTAAAAAAGGACCTCAAATGAATGACACCCTTATTATCATAAAAATTGTACTGCTACATCCACAATTACTCAATCTTACAAAATAATCTCAATACAATAGTACATCAATTACAACAAAAAATCTTTTTTATATATAACATCACTTTGTGGCAAAAAGATAAATCTTCAACGCGCGTTTCGGCGCTCTTTGCGCCTTCGTCAGGAATGCCACAATTTACTAAATGATTTTGTAGTTGGCTTTCTCTTCGATATAAACCAAGTAACGCATTTAGATTTGCCTGGTAGTTTCCCTCATAAATCTCCTAGTTTTTGAATATCCTATTAAAATTATTTTCTGGGCAGCCTTTGCTGTTCCAGTTTCTTTTGTGGTACTTTCCTAATTAACGACCACTTGGATCTCTATTATCTTTATCGTCAGAATGGCAATGATAAGCCAATTCAGTTAAAAACGCTTCAATTTTTCTAAAGCGATTTCTTTTGGGACCGCGTTGGCGAGGATATCGTCCAAACCGGTATCAGGCACTTCTTCAATGCGTGCACATTTTATCAACGGTACATAAAATGGCCACCACCCACATGGTCAAACAACAACCAGGAGGCATGGAAAACAAAGAGCACATACAGGCCTATGAACACTGACAATATAAAAAAATGGCCCCTGGCCTCATGACATGGCCACAACAAATAACAATTGCAGGCCTATGGCAAAAGCACACTGGCTGCCTACATAAAATAGCCACCAGACACATGGCCACAACACAACAACCAGCAAGGCGGCATGGCCACAATAAAGAACACATGCAGGCTGATTACGAAAGCACACTGGATGCCTATATAAAATGGCTGCCAGCCACATGATCACAGCAACAGCAACCAGCCAGGAGGCATGGCTACAACAAAGAACACATGCAGGCCTATGGCGAAAGCATACTGGCTGCCTATACAGAATGGCCACCAGCCACATGGTCACAACAACAACAACCAGTAAGAAGGCATAGCCACAACAAAAAACACATGCAGGCCTATGGCAGAAGCACACTGGCTGGTTACACAAAATGGCCACCAGCCTCATGGTCACAACAACAACAACCAGCAAGGAGGCATGGCCACAACAAAGAACACATGCATGACTGTGGCAAAAGCACACTGGCTGCCTACACAAAATGGCCGCAAGCCACATGGCCATAACAACAACAACAAGAAAGGAGGCATGGCCACAACAAAGAACACATGCATGACTGTGGCAAAAGCACACTGGCTGCCTACACAAAATGGCCGCAAGCCACATGGCCATAACAACAACAACAAGAAAGGAGGCATGGCCACAACAAAGAACACATGCAGGCCTGTGGCAAAAGTATACTGGGTACCTATACAGAATGGCCACCAGCCACATGGTCACAACAACAGCAACCAGTAAGGAGGCATAGCCACAACAAAAAACACATGCAGGCCTATGGCAGAAGCACACTGGCTGGCTACACAAAATGGCCAACAGCCACGTGGTAACAACAACCAGCAAGGAGGCATGGCCACAACAAAGAACACAGGCATGCCATTGGCAAAAGCACACTGGCTGCCTATACAAAATGGCCTCCAGCCACATGGTCACAACAACAACCAGCAAGGAGGAATGGCCACAACAAAGAACACATGCAGGCCTACGGCAAATGCACTCTGGATGTTGGCTACACAAAAGCGCCACCAACCACATGGTCAAACAACAACAACCAGCAAGGAGGCATGGCCACAACAAAGAACACATGCAGGCCTATGGCAAAAGCACACTGGCTGCCTACACAAAATGGCCACCAACCACATGGTCACAACAGCAATCAACAAGAAGGCATGGGTACAACAAAGAAGAAGTGCAGGCCTATGGCAAAAGCAAACTGGCTGCCTAAACAATATGGCCACCAGCCGCATGGCCAAATAACAAGCTGGAGGCAAGGAAAACAAAGAGCACATACAGGCCTATGGACACTGAATATATAAAAAAATGGCAAACACACCCACACACTGGCCAGACAAAGGAGGCATGGTAACACAGAAGAAACAGCATTAATTCAGCAATGCCAAAAACGAAATTTAGCTGGGCTAAAGATTTTTACAACAACACACTTCCCCAAAGGCATCAAATATATTACCCCACCTATACACTGTTTGCAGAAAACAAATGTGAAATGCCTTAAAAACCACATTTTGTAATTTAATCCAATGTCATTCATGGCCTAAATGATGTTTCAATTCAACAGACACCACAGAAGCAGTTGTTTCATACACCCATGACTAGTACTGGGCCTACTGGAAGACCTATTGGCATACTAAGCCACATAGAGAATTAAATGAATATTGCAAATTTATTTTAAAAAAATTGAAAAAATGTACTAAACTGTGTAACATTTTTCCTTTACAAAAGAAGAAAAAGTACATACAAAAGAATAACTATGCCCCTACTGAAACTGCAGGCCACCTACCACAATAAATTTTAAAAATCAAATAAAAGTAGAATTGATCCTGGTGCATGCCCCCAATCAAACAAACAACACCTTTATACAGCAGTTTATGAACTTACTTGTGGAATCCCAAATACAAAGTCCTTAATTCAAATGGTATATATGAAGCAGAAAGGAAAGTGATCCTTCCAGCTCCAAATGCAATTGAAAGTTACCACAAGATGGACAAAGCACTGGGAGGAGTCTGCTGGACAGGAACACGAAGTTAGAGTCTCTAGGGCACTTCCTTCCGGTTGGAAAAAAAGTAACAAACAAGGCTTCTTGCATAAAAAAACTCTCCCATGGCCAGTTGGAGAAGAAAATCCACCCAAAAAGCATCTCAGCTGCTTCTCGAGCACAAAAGCTGCTTGCGTGGTGCGTTCTCGTTTGGCACTTCATTTGTGCTGTTGCAGCCAAAAGCTTTTCAAACGAGCGTGAAGTATCACAAGATCTCACTAGCGGCCTGAGATTATCTAGGTGCGAGCGAGTGCCAAAATAAATCTCGAGCGCATGAACAGAAAACAAATCAGCTGTGCACCCGGGAAGGTGAAATTCAGGAGCGCACTCCTCCACGGAGTGCGGAGTGCCCGAATTCCGCACACTCCGAAAGTGGAGCAGAGTTTACCGCCTGGGCCTACATCATTGATGACTTTAATGATGGCCTCATCCAATGAGTTTGTTAGTTTGTTTTGTAGTTTACATAGTGGCGGGTAACTACTATAGCACTTCTCAACCTAATTTTATACAGCCTGTGTCCAGCTAATGGTGTAAGTGTTTACAAAAGGCATGTGCTAGTACTGCACAATAGCTGTGCAGAGGTACTGAACATGATACAAATGTTTGCATTCAAGAGTAATTCTGTGTGCAGGTGACAGCTGATTTGAATTCATTATGCTCCACACAAAGTTTTGGTTCTGCAGAAAGAGTTTCCAACAGGAGAAAGATTCTACATAGTAGATACTAACATTTTTATGCAGCCTTGAGTTATTAGAGAGCATCGGTCAGCATGATAATGTATACTTAACTTAAAAGAGGTTGTGCACCAGGTACTAACCTATGTTCACATGCCTATTTTGCTTCTGAAGATTTGCTACCTGTAAAGTTTTCACCACAATATGAAGGGTGCAGGTAGTATGACCTTTAGCACCTTCAGATTTTGATTCTTTTTAGCAAATAGTGACTTTTTTGACAACTTATGCATAGAATGTACACTGTACTTAGATTCTTTTGAATACTTTGTGGAGTATTTCTCATGAGAGTTTCAGTGTTTGCAAACAGTGTGGTATAGTACAAACTCTCTCCATGGAGTAAATATTGTTTATAGTACTCAGTTCTCTATTGATATCAACGTCATTCATTAATGTATGTTCAGTGTGTGGCAGGGGTTTCATACAGATAAAAGCTGCCAGTACTAGGGCATTTGTTTAGGAATTGGCATGCACTATTGTGGCTTTTTGTGAACAGTTGTATACAGATTAAACAGCGTACTCAATGAGGATTTCCCATATTTCTCTGGTTGATTGTTAATGTGAACTATGGTACCTGTAAAGTGCATGCTATAGGGTCAATGCTGCACATAATGCTTATTTATGTGCAAAATAAAGGAGTTTGTTTCTCTGTTGGTAGTAATGATGGTTGTATGACGGAACCATGCTTGACTCTACGATGTGGTCATTACAACAACCGCAACACCACCACACATGCCATTACCACGCAAGTCTTTACCATGCATATGCCTTGACCACGCAAGCCTTTACAATGAATTTTCGCTGTAAAGGCATATATGGTAAAGGCGTATGCATGTTAAAAATCTAACAGGTAAGTATAACCCTAAAATGTATATATATATGTACACACACACATATATATGTGTATATATATATATATATATATATATATCCACAGTCCAAGGTTGCCCTTTGTGAGAAAGCCCTCACGAAAACATATCCCATACAGCGAGGTCAGCAGCAGGTTACTGTTCTCCATTAAAAACATTGTAAAAGCTTCGTGGGCTGACGCGTTTCGGTGTTTATCCTTCTTCTGGAGCCCCAAACAGGTAAGACAATGACAAACATGGTTCAGAACACCTGCATTTATTTGAACTGAGTCCCGCCCTTCACAGCGAGTTCTCCCACCCACCTGGGCATGTGCTGCATAGCACCATGGTATTTGCAGTCCGAGCCAAAGTGAAACCCCAGTGGGTGCTGCCGCTGTGAAACTGTGAAAATAACTTCTCAAGTGAGTCAAATGTCTTTAAGAAGTTTTGTGCCTGCTGCTGTAAACAGACCTCTCGCTGGTGAGCGTTTGTCGTCCCTTAAGCGTGCCGGTGAATCACAGCATCGCAGGTCCGCTTAGATGCAGCGGGGCTTTCTCGCGACTTGAGCCAAGCCGCTTATAAATCCACAGTCCAAGGTTGCCCTTTATGAGAAAGCCCTCACGAAAACATATCCCATACAGCGAGGTCAGCAGCAGGTTACTGTTCTCCATTAAAAACATTGTAAAAGCTTCGTGGGCTGACGTGTTTCGGAGTTTATCCTTCTTCTAGAGCCCCAAACAGGTAAGACAACGACAAACATGGTTCAGAACACCTGCATTTATTTGAATGGAGTCCCGCCCTTCACAGCGAGTTCTCCCGCCCACCTGGGCGTGTGCCGCATAGCACCATGGTATTTGCAGTCCGAGCCAAAGTGAAACTCCAGTGGGTGCTGCCGCTGTGAAACTGTGAAAATAACTTCTCAAGTGAGTCAAATGTCTTTAAGAAGTTTTGTGCCTGCTGCTGTGAACAGACCTCTCACTGGCGAGCGTTTGTCATCCCTTAAGCGTGCCGGTGAATCACAGCATCGCAGGTCCGCTTTGATGCAGCGGGGCTTTCTCGCGACTTGAGCCAAGCCGCTTATAAATCCACAGTCCAAGGTTGCCCTTTGTGAGAAAGCCCTCACGAAAACATATCCCATACAGCGAGGTCAGCAGCAGGTTACTGTTCTCCATTAAAAACATTGTAAAAGCTTCGTGGGCTGACGCGTTTCGGAGTTTATCCTTCTTCTAGAGCCCCAATCAGGTAAGACAATGACAAACATGGTTCAGAACACCTGCATTTATTTGAACGGAGTCCTGCCCTTCACAGCGAGTTCTCCCGCCCACCTGGGCGTGTGCCACATAGTACCATGGTATTTGCAGTCTGAGCCAAAGTGAAACCCCAGTGGGTGCTGCCGCTGTGAAACTGTGAAAATAACTTCTCAAGTGAGTCAAATGTCTTTAAGAAGTTTTGTGCCTGCTGCTGTAAACAGACCTCTTGCTGGCGAGCGTTTTATAAGCGGTTTGGCTCAAGTCGCGAGAAAGCCCCGCTGCATCAAAGCGGACCTGCGATGCTGTGATTCACCGGCACGCTTAAGGGCCGACAAACGCTTGCCAGTGAGAGGTCTGTTTACAGCAGCAGGCACAAAACTTCTTTAAGACATTTGACTCACTTGAGTAGTTATTTTCACAGTTTCACAGCGGCAGCACCCACTGGGGTTTCACGTTGACTCGGACTGCAAATACCATGGTGCTATGCGGCACACGCCCAGGTGGGCGGGAGAACTCGCTGTGAAGGGCGGGACTCCGTTCAAATAAATGCAGGTGTACTGAACAATGTTTGTCGTTGTCTTACCTGTTTGGGGCTCTAGAAGAAGGATAAACTCCGAAACGCATCAGCCAACAAAGCTTTTACAATGTTTTTAATGAAGAACAGTAACCTGCTGCTGACCTCGCTGTATGGGATATGTTTTCGTGAGGGCTTTCTCACCAAGGGCAACCCTGGACTGTGGATTTATAAGCGGCTTGGCTCAAGTCGCGAGAAAGCCCTGCTTTTTCAAAACAGACCTGCGATGCTGTGATTCACCGGCACGCTTAAGGGACGACAAACGCTCGCCAGCGAGAGGTCTGTTTACAGCAGCAGGCACAAAACTTCTTAAAGACATTTGACTCACTTGAGAAGTTATTTTCACAGTTTCACAGCGGCAGCACCCACTGGGGTTTCACTTTGGCTAGGACTGCAAATACCATGGTGCTATGCGGCACACGCCCAAGTGGGCGGCAGAACTCACTGTGAAGGGGGGGACTCCGTTCAAATAAATGCAGGTGTTCTGAACCATGTTTGTCGTTGTCTTACCTGTTTGGGGCTCTAGAAGAAGGATAAACTCCGAAACGCGTCAGCCCACAAAGCTTTTACAATGTTTTTAATGGAGAACAGTAACCTGATGCTGACCTCGCTGTATGGGATATGTTTTCGTGAGGGCTTTCTCACAAAGGGCAACCTTGGACTGTGGATTTATAAGCGGCTTGGCTCAAGTCGCGAGAAAGCCCCGCTGCATCAAAGCGGACCTGCGATGCTGTGATTCACCGGCACGCTTAAGGGACGACAAACGCTCGCCAGCGAGAGATCTGTTTACAGCAGCAGGCACAAAACTTCTTCAAGACATTTGACTCACTTGAGAAGTTATTTTCATAGTTTCACAGCGGCAGCACCCACTGGGGTTTCACTTTGGCTCGGACTGCAAATACCATGGTGCTATGCAGCACACGCCCAGGTGGGCGGGAGAACTCGCTGTGAAGGGCGGGACTCCGTTGAAATAAATGCATGTGTTCTGAACCTTGTTTGTCATTGTCTTACCTGTCTGGGGCTCTAGAAGAAGGATAAACTCCGAAACGCGTCAGCCCACGAAGCTTTTACAATGTTTTTAATGGAGAACAGTAACCTGCTGCTGACCTCACTGTATGGGATATGTTTTCATGAGGGCTTTCTCACAAAGGGCAACCTTGGACTGTGGATATATATATATATATATATATATATATATATATATATATATATATATATATATATATTCCCTGAAAAAACCACAGGTTTCAGGGAGGTTATAGTTAGAAATTAGCATTTAAAAAACCTTAGAAATTCACTGAAAAAACCACAGGTTTCAGGGACGTTATAGTTAGTTGGACATTTCACTCGTTCAAAACCAGAGAAATTCGGCCGTTATAGTTAGTTCAGCTAACTATAACTCATGCCCCTGCAATGCACTGCTGATGACGTCACATATTACATCATTCATGACATGGTCAGTGACATCACTGATGACATCACTGATGACATCTCAAATGACATCACTGATGACATCACTGATGACATCATCCAGTGACTGTGTGTTTCTGTAAAGTTTAAATATGTTTTATATATATATATAGGCCAAGGTGTATTGAAGAATGAGTGGGTGTATAAGTGTCTGAATGGATGATTTAGTAGGTGCGTGACTGACTGTATAAGTGAGTGATTAAATGTGTCTTACTGAATGCATGGGTTAGTGACTGATACAGACATTCACACAGTTTAGTTTGTCAGTTGGTGTGTAAGCGGTTGCATGGGTTGGTGAGTAGCTAAATGAGGGTCTATATGGGTTATTGATTGGTTGTCTGAGTATCTGTAAGGGTGCCTGAGTGTCTGTGTGCTGTGACTCTGTGCATAGATGTGTGAGTGGGTGATTCACTGGGTGTATGGGTTCAAGAGTGCATCTGTGAAGGGCTGTATGGGTGGGTGAGTGTGTGTATGGGTGCGTTGGTGAGTGAATGGATGCCTCGGTGGTACATGTGTGAGTAACTGCATATGTGAAAGGCAGTATATGTGAGTGTTGGAGTATATAAATGACTATATGTGAGAGTGAGTGATTGTGAGAGTGGCTGTATGGATGAGTGTGTGCTTGTATTAGTTATTGTATAAGAGTGTAAGTATGTGTTAGTATATGTTTGAATAAGTGAGGTGGTGTGTGTGTATAACTGTATAGGTGAGTAAATGGGAGTGTTATTGATTCTTTGCATGACTGACTAGGTGTGTGAGTAACTCTATGGATGAGTGGTGGTGTGTGAGTGTCTGTATAGATATGTGAGTGCATACGATAGTGCTGTATTGATGGTTGACTGCATGTATGAGTGACTGTATGGGTAAATGAGTGGATGTGTGTGTAGACCTAGGAATTAGTGAGTGGGTATGTACTAACTGGTATTGGTGTGTCTATGGTTTCGAAAATGGTAGTCTGTATGTTAGAGTGTGTGTATCAAAGGTTATATTAGGGTATGAGGAGGTGCATCAGATTATCACGTGGATGATGTCATCAGTGATGTCATTTGAGATGCCATCAGTGATGTCATCAGTGAAGTCACTGACCATGTCATGAATGATGTAATATGTGACGTAATCAGCAGTGCATTGCGGGTGCGCAAGTTATAGTTAGCTGAACAAACTATAACGGCCGAATTTCTCTGGTTTTGTACGAGTGAAATGTCCAACTAACTTTAATGTCCCTGAAACATGTGGTTTTTTCAGTGAATTTCTAAGGTTTTTTAAATGCTAATTTCTAACTATAACGTCCCTGAAACCTGTGGTTTTTTCAGTGAATTTCTAAGGTTTTTTAAATGCTAATTTCTAACTATAACGTCCCTGAAACCTATGGTTTTTTCAGTGAATTTCAAAGGTTTTTTAAATGCTCATTTCTAACTATAACGTCCCTGAAACCTGTGGTTTTTTCAGTGAATTTCAAAGGTTTTTTAAATGTTAATTTCAAACTATGCCTACAAAGGTAGAACATGTGCAGAAAGAGGAAGAAAGGCGCAGAAAGAAGCAAGAGAAATGCAGAAAGAGGCAACAGAAGTCCAGAAAGTCGATGAAAGGTACAGAAATAAGCAAGAGATGTGCACAAAGAACCAACAGAGGAGCAGAAAGAGTCTGTTGCAAAGTCATCCTGTGCCCCCAACTTTTTGCTGACGGGTACTGGTGGTAACTGACTCTGACTAACCAGGCCCGGAGCCAGTGCTATGGTGAAAGACACTTAAAATACAGTGAAAACACCTACATACACTAGGGTACAATATGGATTGGGGTACCCCTGTGATTGGCATGACCTCCCTGTATGGCACTAGTACATAATCGGGCAGGGGATTAAAACTACCTCTAACTAAGAGGTGCAGAAGGAGGCAAGAGAAATACAGAAAGAAGCAACATAGGTGCCGAAAGAGGCAAGAGAGGTGCAGAAAAAAGCAAGTGAAGTGCAGAAAGAGGCAAGTGAGGTGCAGAAAGAAGCAAGAGCAGTACAGAATGAACCAACAGAGGTGTAAAAAGAGGCAAAAGCGGTGCAGAAAGGAGTAGGACAGGTGCACAAAGAGGCAAGAGAGGTACAGAAAAAGGCAGGAGGGGTGCAGAAAGAAGGAAGAGAAGTACAGAAAGAGGCAAGAGAATTGCTGAAAACAACAGAGGTGTAGAAAGAAGCAAGAGAAGTACAGAAAGAGGCAGGTAAGGTGCAGATAGAAGCAAGAGCAGTGCAGAAAGAACCAACAGAGGTGCAGAAAGAGGGAAGAGGGGTGGAGAGAGAGGCAAGAGGGGTGCAGAAAAAGGTGGGATGGGTACACAAAGAGGCAAGAGAGGTACAGAAAAAGGCAGGAGGGGTGCAGAAAGAAGGAAGAGAAGTGCAGAAAAAGCTAAGAAAAGTGCAGAAAGAGACAAAAGAGGTACATAAAGAGACAACAGGGGTGCAGAAAGAAGCAAGATAGGTGCAGAAAGGAGCAAGTGAGGTGCAGAAAGAGCCAACAGAGGTGCAAAAAGAGGCAAGAGAGGTGCAGAAACAGGCAAGAGAAGTGCACAAAGAGGCAAGAGAATTGCTGAAATAATTAACAGAGGTGTAGAAAGAAGCAAGAAAAGTGCAGAAAGAGGCAAGTGAGATGCAAAAACAGGCAGGAAAGGTACAGAAAGAGGGAAGACGAGTGCAGAAAGAGACAACAGGGTGCAGAAAGAAGCAAATGAGGTGCAGAAAGAGGCAACAGACGTGCAGAAAGAGGGAAGAGAGGTGCAGAAAAAGGCAAGAAAAGTGCAGAAAGAGGCAAAAGAGGTACATAAAGAGACAACAGGGGTGCAGAAAGAAGCAAGACAGGTGCAGAAAGAAGCATGGAAAGTGCAGAATGAAGCAACAGGGGTGCAGAAAGATGCAAGAGAAGTGTAGAAAAGAACAAGTGAGGTGCAGAAAGAGCCAACAGAGGTGCAAAAAGAGGCAGGAGAGGTGCAGAAACAGGCAAGAGAAGTGCACAAAGAGGCAAGAGAATTGCTGAAAGAAGCAACAGAGGTGTAGAAAGAAGCAAGAAAAGTGCAGAAAGAGGCAAGTGAGATGCAAAAACTGGCAGGAAAGAAACAGAAAGAGGGAAGACGAGTGCAGAAAGAGACAACAAGGGTGCAGAAAAAAGCAAATGAGGTGCAGAAAGAGGCAACAAACTTGCAGAAAGAGGGAAGGGAGGTGCAGAAAAAGGCAAGAAAAGTGCAGAAAGAGGCAAAAGAGGTACATAAAGAGACAACAGGTGTGCAAAAAGAAGCAAGACAGGTGCAGAAAGAAGCATGGAAAGTGCAGAATGAAGCAAGAGAAATGCAGAAAGAGGCAACAGAAGTCCAGAAAGTCGATGAAAGGTACAGAAATAAGCAAGAGATGTGCACAAAGAACCAACAGAGGAGCAGAAAGAGTCTGTTGCAAAGTCATCCTGTGCCCCCAACTTTTTGCTGACGGGTACTGGTGGTAACTGACTCTGACTAACCAGGCCCGGAGCCAGTGCTATGGTGAAAGACACTTAAAATACAGTGAAAACACCTACATACACTAGGGTACAATATGGATTGGGGTACCCCTGTGATTGGCATGACCTCCCCTGTATGGCACTAGTACATAATCGGGCAGGGGGATTAAAACTACCTCTAACTAAGAGGTGCAGAAGGAGGCAAGAGAAATACAGAAAGAAGCAACATAGGTGCCGAAAGAGGCAAGAGAGGTGCAGAAAAAAGCAAGTGAAGTGCAGAAAGAGGCAAGTGAGGTGCAGAAAGAAGCAAGAGCAGTACAGAATGAACCAACAGAGGTGTAAAAAGAGGCAAAAGCGGTGCAGAAAGGAGTAGGACAGGTGCACAAAGAGGCAAGAGAGGTACAGAAAGAGGCAGGAGGGGTGCAGAAAGAAGGAAGAGAAGTACAGAAAGAGGCAAGAGAATTGCTGAAAACAACAGAGGTGTAGAAAGAAGCAAGAGAAGTACAGAAAGAGGCAGGTAAGGTGCAGATAGAAGCAAGAGCAGTGCAGAAAGAACCAACAGAGGTGCAGAAAGAGGGAAGAGGGGTGGAGAGAGAGGCAAGAGGGGTGCAGAAAAAGGTGGGATGGGTACACAAAGAGGCAAGAGAGGTACAGAAAAAGGCAGGAGGGGTGCAGAAAGAAGGAAGAGAAGTGCAGAAAAAGCTAAGAAAAGTGCAGAAAGAGACAAAAGAGGTACATAAAGAGACAACAGGGGTGCAGAAAGAAGCAAGATAGGTGCAGAAAGGAGCAAGTGAGGTGCAGAAAGAGCCAACAGAGGTGCAAAAAGAGGCAAGAGAGGTGCAGAAACAGGCAAGAGAAGTGCACAAAGAGGCAAGAGAATTGCTGAAATAATTAACAGAGGTGTAGAAAGAAGCAAGAAAAGTGCAGAAAGAGGCAAGTGAGATGCAAAAACAGGCAGGAAAGGTACAGAAAGAGGGAAGACGAGTGCAGAAAGAGACAACAGGGGTGCAGAAAGAAGCAAATGAGGTGCAGAAAGAGGCAACAGACGTGCAGAAAGAGGGAAGAGAGGTGCAGAAAAAGGCAAGAAAAGTGCAGAAAGAGGCAAAAGAGGTACATAAAGAGACAACAGGGGTGCAGAAAGAAGCAAGACAGGTGCAGAAAGAAGCATGGAAAGTGCAGAATGAAGCAACAGGGGTGCAGAAAGATGCAAGAGAAGTGTAGAAAAGTACAAGTGAGGTGCAGAAAGAGCCAACAGAGGTGCAAAAAGAGGCAGGAGAGGTGCAGAAACAGGCAAGAGAAGTGCACAAAGAGGCAAGAGAATTGCTGAAAGAAGCAACAGAGGTGTAGAAAGAAGCAAGAAAAGTGCAGAAAGAGGCAAGTGAGATGCAAAAACTGGCAGGAAAGAAACAGAAAGAGGGAAGACGAGTGCAGAAAGAGACAACAAGGGTGCAGAAAAAAGCAAATGAGGTGCAGAAAGAGGCAACAAACTTGCAGAAAGAGGGAAGAGAGGTGCAGAAAAAGGCAAGAAAAGTGCAGAAAGAGGCAAAAGAGGTACATAAAGAGACAACAGGTGTGCAAAAAGAAGCAAGACAGGTGCAGAAAGAAGCATGGAAAGTGCAGAATGAAGCAACAGGGGTGCAGAAAGAGGCAAGAGAAGTGCAGAAAGAGGCAAGAGAAGTGCACAAAGAGGCAAGAGAATTGCTGAAAGAAGCAACAGAGGTGTAGAAAGAAGCAAGAAAAGTGCAGAAAGAAGCAAGTGAGATGCAAAAACAGGCAGGAAAGTTACAGAAAGAGGGAAGACGAGTGCAGAAAGAGACAACAGGGGTGCAGAAAGAAGCAAATGAGGTGCAGAAAGAGGCAAGAGAAGTGTAGAAAGGAGCAAGTGAGGTGCAGAAAGAGCCAACAGAGGTGCAAAAAGAGGCAAGAGAGGTGCAGAAACAGACAAGAGAAGTGCACAAAGAGGCAAGAGAATTGCTGAAAGAAGCAACAGAGGTGTAGAAAGAAGCAACAAAAGTGCAGAAAGAGGCAAGTGAGATGCAAAAACAGGCAGGAAAGGTACAGCAAGAGGGAAGACGAGTGCATAAACACTCAACAGGGGTACACAAAGAAGCAAATGAGGTGCAGAAAGAGGCAACAGACGTGCAGAAAGAGGGAAGAGAACAGCAGAAAAAGGCAAGAAAAGTGCAGAAAGAGGCAAAAGAGGTACATAAAGAGACAACAGGGGTGCAGAAAGAAGCAAGACAGGTGCAGAAAGAAGCATGGAAAGTGCAGAATGAAGCAACAGGGGTGCAGAAAAAGGCAAGAGAAGTGCAGAAACAGGCAAGAGAAGTGCACAAAGAGGCAAGAGAATTGCTGAAAGAAGCAACAGAGGTGTAGAAAGAAGCAAGAAAAGTGCAGAAAGAGGCAAGTGAGATGCAAAAACCGGCAGGAAAGGTACAGAAAGAGGGAAGGCGAGTGCAGAAAGAGACAACAGGGGTGCAGAAAGAAGCAAATGAGGTGCAGAAAGAGGCAACAGACTTCCAGAAAGAGGGAAGAGAGGTGCAGAAATAGGCAAGAAAAGTGCGGAAAGAGTCAAAAGAGGTACATAAAGAGACAACAGGGGTGCAGAAAGAAGCAAGACAGGTGCAGAAAGAAGCATGGAAAGTGCAGAATGAAGCAACAGGGGTGTAGAAACAGGCAAGAGAAGTGTAGAAAGGAGCAAGTGAGGTGCAGAAAGAGCCAACAGAGGTGCAAAAAGAGGCAAGAGAGGTGCAGAAACAGGCAAGAGAAGTGCACAAAGAGGCAAGAGAAATGCTGAAAGAAGCAACAGAGGTGTAGAAAGAAGGAAGAAAAGTTCAGAAAGAGGCAAGTGAGATGCAAAAACAGACAGTAAAGGTACAGAAAGAGGGAAGACAAGTGCAGAAAGAGACAACAGGGGTGCAGAAAGAGGCAAATGAGGTGCAGAAAGAGGCAACAGACTTGCAGAAGGAGGGAAGGGAGGTGCAGAAAAAGGCAAGAAAAGTGCAGAAAGAGGCAAAACAGGTACATAAAGAGACAACAGGTGTGCAAAAAGAAGCAAGACAGGTGCAGAAAGAAGCATGGAAAGTGCAGAATGAAGCAACAGGGGTGCAGAAAGAGGCAAGAGAAGTGCAGAAACAGGCAAGAGAAGTGCTGAAAGAAGCAACAGAGGTGTAGAAAGAAGCAAGAAAAGTGGAGAAAGAGGCAAGTGAGATGCAAAAACAGGCAGGAAAGGTACAGAAAGAGGGAAGACGAGTGCATAAAGAGACAACAGTGGTGCAGAAAGAAGCAAATGAGGTGCAGAACGAGACAACAGACGTGCAGAAAGAGGGAAGAGAACTGCAGAAAAAGGCAAGAAAAGTGCAGAAAGAGGCAAAAGAGGTACATAAAGAGACAACAGGGGTGCAGAAAGAAGCAAGACAGGTGCAGAAAGAAGCATGGAAAGTGCAGAATAAACCAACAGGGGTGCAGAAAGAGGCAAGAGAAGTGTAGATAGGAGCAAGTGAGATGCAGAAAGAGCCAACAGAGGTGCAAAAAGAGGCAAGAGAGGTGCAGAAACATACAAGAGAATTGCTGAAAGAAGCAACAGAGGTGTAGAAAGAAGCAAGAAAAGTGCAGAAAGAGGCAAAAGAAGGGCACAAAGAGGCAAGAGAATTGCTGAAAGAAGCAACAGAGGTGTAGAAAGAAGCATGAAAAGTGCAGAAAGAGGCAAGTGAGATGCAAAAACAGGCAGGAAAGGTACAGAAAGTGGGAAGATGAGTGCATAAAGAGACAACAGGGGTGCAGAAAGAAGCAAATGAGGTGCAGAAAGAGGCAACAGACGTGCAGAAAGAGGGAAGAGAGGTGCAGAAAAATCCAAGAAAAGTGCAGAAAGAGGGAAAATAGGTACATAAAGAGACATCAGGGGTGCAGAAAGAAGCAAGACAGGTGCAGAAAGAAGCATGGAAAGTGCAGAATGAAGCAACAGGGGTGCAGAAAGAGGCAAGAGAAGTGCAGAAACAGGCAAGAGATGTGCACAAAGAGGCAAGAGAATTGCTGAAAGAAGCAACTGAGGTGTAGAAAGAAGAAAAAAAAGTGCAGAAAGACGCAAGTGAGATGCAAAAACAGGCAGGAAAGGTACTGAAAGAGGGAAGACGAGTGCATAAAGAGACAACAGGGGTGCAGAAAGAAGCAAATGAGGTGCAGAAAGAGGCAACAGACGTGCAGAAAGAGGGAAGAGAACTGCAGAAAAGGCAAGAAAAGTGCAGAAAGAGGCAAAAGAGGTACATAAAGAGACAACAGGGGTGCAGAAAGAAGCAAGACAGGTGCAGAAAGAAGCATGGAAAGCGCAGAATGAACCAACAGGGGTGCAAAAAGAGGCAAGAGAAGTGTAGATAGGAGCAAGTGAGGTGCAGAAGGAGCCAACAGAGGTGCAAAAAGAGGCAAGAGAGGTGCAGAAACATGCAAGAGAATTGCTGAAAGAAGCAACAGAGGTGTAGAAAGAAGTAAGAAAAGTGCAGAAAGAGGTAAGTGAGATGCAAAAACAGGCAGGAAAGGTACAGAAAGAGGGAAGACGAGTGCATAAAGAGACAACAGGGGTGCAGAAAGACGCACATGAGGTGCAGAAAGAGGCAACAGACATGCAGAAAGAGGGAAGAGAGGTACAGAAAAAGGCAAGAAAATTGCAGAAAGAGGTAAAAGAGGTACGTAGAGACAACAGGGGTGCAGAAAGAAGCAATACAGGTGCAGAAAGAAGCATGGAAAGTGCAGAATGAAGCAACAGGGGTGCAGAAAGAGGCAAGAGAAGTGCAGAAACAGGCAAGAGAAGTGCACAAAGAGGCAAGAGAATTGCTGAAAGAAGCAACAGAGGTGTAGAAAGAAGCAAAAAAAGTGCATAAAGAGGCAAGTGAGATGCAAAAACAGGCAGGAAAGGTACAGAAAGAGGGAAGACGAGTGCATAAAGAGACAACAGGGGTGCAGAGAGAAGCAAATGAGGTGCATAAAGAGGCAACAGACGTGCAGAAAGAGGGAAATGAGGTGCAGAAAAAGGCAAGAAAAGTGCAGAAAGAGGTACATTAAGAGACAACAGGGGTGCAGAAAGAAGCAAGACAGGTGCAGAAAGAAGCATGGAAAGTGCAGAATGAAGCAACAGGGGTGCAGAAAGAGGCAAGAGAAGTGCTGAAACAGGCAAGGGAAGTGCACAAAGAGGCAAGAGAATTGCTGAAAGAAGCAACAGAGGTGCAGAAAGAAGCAAGAAAAGTGCAGAAAGAGGCAAGTGAGGAGCAGAAACAGGCAGGAAAGGTACAGAAAGAGGGAAGACGAGTGCAGAAAGAGACAACAGGGGTGCAGAAAGAAGCAAATGAGGTGCAGAAAGAAGCAACAGACGTGCAGAAAGAGGGAAGAGAGGTGCAGAAAAAGGCAAGAAAAGTGCAGAAAGAGGCAAAAGAAGTTCATAAAGAGACAACAGGGGTGCAGAAAGAAGCAAGACAGGTGCAGAAAGAAGCATGGAAAGTGCAAAATGAAGCAACAGGGGTGCAGACAGAGGCAAGAGAAGTGCAGAAACAGGCAAGACAAGTGCACAAAGAGGCAAGAGAATTGCTGAAAGAAGCAACAGAGGTGTAGAAAGAAGCAAGAAAAGTGCAGAAAGAGGCAAGTGAGATGCAAAAACAGGCAGGAAGGGTACAGAAAGAGGGAAGACGAGTGCAGAAAGAGACAACAGGGGTACAGAAAGAAGCAAATGAGGTGCAGAAAGAGGCAACAGACGTGCAGAATTAGGGAAGAGAGGTGCAGAAAAACGCAAGAAAAGTGCAGAAAGAGGCAAATGAGGTACATAAAGAGACAACAGGGGTGCAGAAAGAAGCAATTCAGGTGCAGAAAGAAGCATGGAAAGTGCAGAATGAAGCAACAGGGGGGCATAAAGAGGCAAGAGAAGGGCAGAAAGAGGCAAGAGAAGTGCACAAAGAGGCAAGAGAATTGCTGAAATAAGCAACAGAGGTGTAGAAAGAAGCAAGAAAAGTGCAGAAAGAAGCAAGTGAGATGCAAAAACAGGCAGGAAAGTTACAGAAAGAGGGAAGACGAGTGCAGAAAGAGACAACAGGGGTGCAGAAAGAAGCAAATGAGGTGCAGAAAGAGGCAAGAGAAGTGTAGAAAGGAGCAAGTGAGGTGCAGAACGAGCCAACAGAGGTGCAAAAAGAGGCAAGAGAGGTGCAGAAACAGGCAAGAGAAGTGCACAAAGAGGCAAGAGAATTGCTGAAAGAAGCAACAGAGGTGTAGAAAGAAGCAAGTAAAGTGCAGAAAGAAGCAAGTGAGATGCAAAAACAGGCAGGAAAGGTACAGAAAGAGGGACGACGAGTGCAGAAAGAGACAACAGGGGTGCAGAAAGAAGCAAATGAGGTGCAGAAAGAGGCAACAGACGTGCAGAAAGAGGGAAGAGAGGTGCAGAAAGTGCATGAGATTTGCAGAATGAGGTCAAGAGAATTGCAGAAAAAGAAAGAAATGTGCAGAAAGAAGCAACAGAAATGCAGAAAGAGACAAGAGAGGCGCAGATGGAAGCAAGAGTGGCTTGCACACCATTAGTACCAATTTAACACCCACATTTAGCAATAAGTAACACGTGACAATTCTAGGTTTGCAAAGGGCCTTCCACCACGCTGTAACACTTGTCACTGCATTTTTGGTAACGTTTGACCCATTTCAGCTAGAAACAAGGCTTTTTTTGTTCAAATCTGCAGATTAGGGTGCAGATTATGAATGATGTGGCTAATGCAGAAAATGTATAATTGTGCGAAAGTCGGTGCAGCCAAACAGTCACATAATTCCAGTGGCCCTGCTCATACCTCTGACTAGGTCCACAAGTGATTCCATCTTTTTTTGTCTCACTGAGTTCATAGTTGAGCTTCTATGGAAACGAGGAAGACTAAACCTGAGGTTACCACTCCACAACACAGACTACCATACCACATAATTACTCTCCATAACACATAATCCCACTCTACATAATTCCTATACACTAAATACCACATACTTTCTATCCACATAATTTCACTGCACAACATACCACATAATTCCACCACACACAACGTACATCCACTCCACTCCAAAAAACATTAGTAAAAAACTTTTGCATTTACAACACCAATAGCTCTAATTCTCGCAAATGTGAAACCTATTACATTGCAAACACTTCTTTAACTAGTAGTCGCGTTTGCAAAGTGGTGGAGAAAGGGTGCTGGGCCTACGACCAGCGCTCAGGAATTCCGGTGCGTAGGGCTTACAGGAGGTACCAGTAGGGCTTCTTGGCCCCCAAAGTCCCTCAGGAGTAAATTGAACTTCATCCCTCATCCCGTAGTCTGCCAGGAGGAGCGTTTGCAGAATGGTGGAGAAAGGGGGGCATGGCCTCCGAAGACGTCTTAGCAATCCCACTGTGCGGGACTTACTGGAGGTAACAAGAGGGGTAGTTGGCCCACAAGGACATCCTTGGGGGCCAACTACCCCTCCTATTACCTCCAGTAAGTCCCACACAGCAGCATTGCTAAGTTCGAAGAGCAGGCCATGCCCCCTTTGCCCACCACTCTACAAACGCGCTCCCTGGCGCACTCTTGGATGGGATTGAAGTCCCCTTCGCTGCTGGGGGTCCTTTAGGGGCCAACTAGCCTACCTCTTACCTCCAGTAAGCCCCACACACTGGGATTGCTGAGAGGTGGACAAAGGCCACGCCCCCTTTCGCCACCACTCTGCAACCGCGCCCCCTGGCGCGTTCCAAGTTGCAGGATTAATTCCCCTTGAATACTGAGGGTCCCTGGGGGCCAACTAGCCCACCAGGTACCTCCAGTAAGCACCACACAGCTGCGTTGCAGAGAGGTGGTCCGAGGCCACGCCCCCTTTTACACCTCTCTGCAATGCAGCTGTGTGGCACTTACTGGCAGTACCTGGTGGGCTAGTTGGACCCCAGGGACCCTCAGGAGTCAAGGGGACTTAATCCCCCAACTTAAAACGCCACAGGACGCGTTTGCACACTTGTCACATCAGGCCACGCCCCCTCCCTGCACCACTGTGCAAACGCGCCCCCTGGTGCATTGTAAATTGGGGGATTAAGTCCCCTTGAGTCCTGAGGGTCCCTGGGGGCCAACTAGCCCATCAGCTACCTCCAGTAAGCGCCACAGAGCTGCGTTGCAGAGTGGTGTTAAAAGGGGGCATGGCCTTGGACCACCTCTCTGCAACGCAGCTCCCTGGCGCATACTGGAGGTACCTGGTGGGCTAGTTGGCCCCCAGGGGCCCTCAGTATTCAAGGGGAATTAATTCCCCAACTTACAACGTGCCAGGGGGCGTGTTTGCAGAGTGCTGCAGGGAGGGGGCGGGGCCTCCAGTGCAATGCTGGCTTTTTTTTTTTTTTCAGAAGGGGGGCTGTGTGCCCCCACTTCTTTTCCCACTTTTTGGGGTCCTGGGGACCCCATCCCCCAGGGCCTGACCCCTATTGTTAATTTTTTTTTTTTAAATAAACGGGAAGGGGGCCGCGTGGCCCCCCTCCCGAGGCCAATTTCTGCCCCGGGGACCCCATCCCCCGGGGCATGGCCACATATTTATTTATTTATTTTTACTATTATTTAAGGAGGGGGGCTGCGTGGCCCCCCTCCTGAGGCCTCTATTAGCCCCGGGGACCCCATCCCCCGTGGCTGTGCCTCGTTTTTAAAATTATTTTAATGGGGATGGGGGCTGCGTGGCCCTCCTCCTGGGCCACTTCTGGCCCCGGGGACCCCTACCCCCGGGGCCTGGCCGCTCCATTGGGGACTGTGGGGAAACCCCAATGCCCCCATGGTCCCGCCGGCTCCCCGTCTCCTGCGGGAGCTGGCATTGCTTTTCCACAAGGGGAGCTGCTGACATGCAGCTCCCCTTGTGGAAAAGCAATCCTGCTTTGCTTCATTGAAGCGAGAGCAGGTTTCTCTGCTCTCGCTTCAATGAAGGAAAGCAGAGTTTGCTATGGCAGGGCAGGAGCCGCACGGCTCCCGCCATGCCATAGCAAACAGCAGTGTCCCGGGGGTGGGCACCCCGGGACACTGCAGGAGCCGGCCCTGGGGGGTGGCGGTCCCCAGGGCCATGGAGGGCTCCAGGAGGGGGGCCACGCAGCCCCCCTCCCTTTATTTACATAGCCCCGGGGAGGTGGTGGTCCCCGGGGCTTGGGGGGCACACGGGGCCCCCGCAAATAATGTAAGAAAGCCCCAGGGAGGTGGCGGTCCCCGGGGCTTTGGGGGTCCGTGAGGCCCCCCACTCTAATTTAAAAATAAAAATACAAGCCCTGGGGATGTGGCGGTCCCTGGGGCAGCGGGGGGCCGTGTGCCCCGCACATATTTAAGAAAAGCCCCGGGGGTGGCGGTCCCCGGGGCTTGGGGGGCCTTGGAGGCCCCCCACAGATTAAAAAACAAGCCCCGGGGAGGTGGTGGTCCCCGGGGCTGCGGGAGGGCCGCGTGCCCTCCCGCATATAATTTACATAGCCCCAGGGAGGTGGCAGTCCCCGGGGCTGTGGGGCCCCCGAGGGCCCCCACTACATAAATAAATTGCCCCGGGACTTGGCCCACCACGCTTCGTTTTTTTAAAATTTTCAGACGGATTCGCGCACCCGACGCGACCCCGCACGAAAAGTTTTAAAAAATGCTTTTTTTTGGGCCTGGGGGTCCCTGTGGGACCCCCTGAGCAGGCCTGGGGGTCAGGGTGTTTTTACCCTGCCCCCTTTTCTTGTTTTTTTATCTCTCTTTTACATTTTTCTTTCTCCCTCGTTCGAGGCACAAGATGGCTCACAACACTTCCTGGATTGAAGTGTTGGCAGCCAATCAGAGGCAAGCTCATGCTGGGGAGGAGATGTGTGGTTAAGCTCTACCCAGATATCGAAACGTTTCCTTTTTCTAATTTCTCAGGAACTACTGAACGGATTTACACCATTTAAAAAAAGGGCTCTTTTTGAACCAAGACCTACCTTTTTCATAAATTTGGTGTAATTCCGATCAGCAGTTTGGGCTGTAGCTTTGTCTAAAGTTTCCTATGGAAATTAACATGGAGAAAACGTGTTTTGGGACCCCACTTTTTTCTCGGCCCCCGCTTGATGAATCACCCCGAAACTTTAAAGACAGGAGCTGACCGGATCGCCCCACTAGTTTTGAAAATTTCACGAAGATTCGTCAACCGGCGCCAAAGTTATTGGGAAAAGAAAAACGCTTTTCCTATGGAAACTAGGTCCTAACTATAACTACCTACTGGCGACCGCCAGTAGGTAATATATACTATATATATATATATATATATATATATATATATATATATATATATATATATATATATATATATATATATATTATCTACTGGCGGTCGCCAGTAGATAGTTATAGTTAGGACCTATTATCCATAGGAAATCCGCGACATTCTATTTGAAATAACGTTGGCGCCGGTTGACGAATCTTCGCGAAAGTTTCCAACTTGTTGGGGCGCTCCGCTCCGCTCCTACCCTGAAAGTCTCGGGTTGATTCGTCAAGCAGGGGCCGAGAAAAAGGGGGGTCCCAAAACGCGTTTTCCCCATTCATTTTTCCATAGGAACCTTTAGTCGCAGCTACAGCCCGAACTGCTGAACGGAATTACACCAAATTTGGCAAAGAGGTAGCCCTTGAACGCATTCTTTCAACTGTTTACAGGAGATGCACCAGTGCTGGATCCAGGATCCACCACTGAGTAAGAAAAAGTAACGATAACACTACTTACCTGCTAAGTGAATTTCCTCCCATAGGATAACATTGGTGATTCTATGTGAAAAAGTTTCTAAGTGTCAACTTTTAAAATACAATAATATTCCTTAAAAATCACTACTGTAACCAAAACGCTTTTACTCAACTGTTTACAGGAGATGTCCCAGGACTGAATCTAGGATCCAGTCCTGTGGTTAGAAAAGTAATCCATAAAGTAACTAATTGCATTTAGCTAGAAATTCACATTGAGCTCAATGTTGCATTGTGTTTGAAATTGTGTTGCCCATTGCAACAACTGTAACTACTGTACTTAAAAGTCTATTGCCTATTTGCAAAGTATTTAAACTAAAGTAATTCATTCTGAGAAAGTATATTTTGTAATGTAATGTATAATGTAATTACAATGTAATTTAAAAAATAAAACATCTAAAAATAAATAGTTTAAAAAATTGTAGTAAATCAGTATCAAAAAAATAAATATAACAATTAATACATTTAAAAATTGTCATTTACAAAACTTTTGAAATTCACTGAAAAAAACTATAGGTTTCAGACATGTTATAGTTAGGAATTAGCATTTAAAAAACCTTGAAATTCACTGAAAAACCATAGGTTTCAGGCTTGTTATAGTTAGGAATTAGCATTTTAAAAACCTTTGAAATTCACTGAAAAAACCATAGGTTTTAGGGAAAGTTATAGTTAGTTGGACATTGCACTCTTACAAAACCCGTGAAATTCCCCGTTATAGTTAGTTCAGCTAACTATAACTCGCGCCCCGCAATGCACTGCTGATGACGTCACATATTACATCACTCATGACATGGTCAGTGACATCCCTGATGACATCACTGATGACATCATCCAGTGATTGTGTGTTTCTGTAAAGTTTAAATATGTTTAATATATATAGGGAAATTATATCATTTGAGATGTCATCAGTGATGTCATCAGTGATGTCACTGACCATGTCATGAGTGATGTAATATGTGACGTCATCAGCAGTGCATTGCGGGGGCGCGAGTTATAGTTAGCTGAACTAACTATAACAGGGGAATTTCACGGGTTTTGTACGAGTGAAATGTCCAACTAACTATAACTGTCCCTAAAACCTATGGTTTTTCAGTGAATTTCAAAGGTTTTTTAAATGCTAATTTCTAACTATAACGTGTCTGAAACCTATGGTTTTTTCAGTGAATTTCAAAGGTTTTTTAAATGCTGATTTCTAACTATAACGTACCTGAAACCTATGGTTTTTTCAGTGAATATATATATATATATGTGTGTGTGTGTGTATATATATATAATATATATGTATAAGCGTACACCCTTACCACCCTAAACATACTATTGCCACCCCCAAACCCATTCCCACCCTACACCCTAAAATTACCCTTACCACCTCAAAACCCATACTCACCCTAATCCCTAAAAATACCTTAGCCACCCACCCAAAAACCCATATCCACCCTAAACCCTAAAATTACTGTTTCCACCCAAAAACCCATACCCACCCTAAACCCAAATATACCCTTGCAATTCAAAAACGTATACCCACCCTAAACCCTACAAAGTCCCTTGCTACCCAAAAACCCATACCCACCCTAAACCCTAAAATCACCCTTGCCACCCCAAAACCCATACCCGCCCTAAAACCTCAAATTACCCTTGTCACCCATAAACCCATACCCACCCTATACCCTAAAAATCCCCTTGCCACCCAAAATCCCATACTCACCCTAAACCCTAAAAATTCCCTTGCCACCAAAAAACCAATACCCACCCTAAAACCCAAAATTAACCTTGCCACCCAAAATCTCATACCCACCCTTAACCCTAAAATTACCCTTGCCACCCCAAAATCCATGCCCACCCTAAACCCTCAAATTACCCTTGTCACCCAAAAATTGATACCCACCCTAAATACTAAAAATCCCCTTGCCACCCAAAAACCCATGCTCACCCTAAATCCTAAAAATGCCCTTGCGACCAAAAACCCCATACCCACTCTAGACCCCAAAAATCCCCTTGCCACCCAAAATCCCATACCCACCCTAAACGTTAAAAATACCCTTGCCATTGATGGAGCAAGAACTCAGAATGAGACTTGCTCGTAAGCAATCCTCTCACAGTATTAATTTATTAAATTTTGTAATGTCTCTACTAACAAATACATACATGAACACTATAGGAGTGAAGCTTGCTTATGTGTTTAAGCTAATAAGTAACGCTTGTCTAATCTAAAATGGCCGCAAAGGCGCGGGAATTTAATTGCGCATGTGTCAACCATATCACGTGGTATGACGTCTTTCTTTGCTTGGAGGGAAAACCTTGCTTCTGCGCAGTGTGTATTAAAATGGCTGCTTAATGTTTTCACGTGCTAAAGCTTACGCATATGCTGCAATTAAAACTGTGGTATTCTAATGCTATTAATGCAGGATAGATTTATAACTAAATGGGAATAGAGTAGACATAGTGGGTATACAGTGAAAACATTTATTTGTGATTTTAATATTTTCTTTTTTGACTTTTATTAGTTCGTAAATGGGCCTGGGTTGGTTGAACTGCAGCTCGAGAGACATTGGTTCTGCGCATGCGCCCTGCAAGGCTAACCAGAGGAAGCGATGAAGTCAACTTGGATGTCGTCCAAGGCCATGACCTGGTGGCCAACTCTATTGCACCCGTGATGTTCCTACAGAATGAAACAATTTATATAAACATTGTATTAAACTTTGTCGTGAGACGGGTGGGAAATAAAGCAAATGTATTAATTGTGAGGGGCGGTATTTTAAAACAATAGGCTTAAAGAAATTGAACTAAATGGACATGGTGTGAGGATCAACCCCCTGTCCCCGTCCAATCAGAAGTAGTGGGCCCATAATTTCGAAACATTAATGGGAGGTACCAGGGTGTAGAAGGGTATAATAGATATAGAATTAGCTAATTAGTTAGATCAGGTTTTGGTGCTCGACGAGCTGATCGATTGCAGACTGAACTGCTGTCCAGAGAGGTCCTGAGGTGGGGGCGGCGGATTCCATTAGAAGGAAGACACGGGAGAAATCGAGGAGAAGCGAAGTATCAGAGAGGGGAACGACGCAGGCGTCATTGGTAGAGAGGTCACCTGTCCTGTCCTGAACCTGGTCCGGAGGTCTTTTGGTCTTCATCCTTCTTGGGACCTATCTTTCCAACTCATTGGCCAAGGGGTTTGGTTTCTCGCACCTTTAGGTAAATATAAATGCAACCCTTTAGCTGTGCTGCTGTCTCTATCTTCTTCTTTCTGAGGAACCGTCATTGATTAATAATTTATTTAGTATGCTTCATCCTTGATATTCGATTAAGTATTATGTGGTTTGTAATTTACTCTGCTAAACTTAGATAAACATTTTAAAACTTCCTGAATAAGTGATTATTTCAGGATTATAAAATGTATTGAATGTCACTCATTTTAAACTTCCCACTTATTCAAAGGATCCATTGGTAAGTCATTACTCTTCAATCAGAAAGTAATTGGTAGCAGGGATATTGATAAAGAGTACAACTGACCCACCAGCGGAAATTGCTAGCATAGTATGAATGAATGGGCCCAGGTGAGTATTCAGTGTATGAATGCTTGTTGCTAGTAACCCGCTGGATCAGTTTTCTGGCTATCAGAGGATGGTTTTGGTTTCACTTTGTTAATTGGGTAATGAGAATTTTATTTTATGAACTAACATCCGTTTGTTTAAAAGTTTGTTTTATGTTGTCCAGAATTCCCCGGGGGAAAATTGAATAGTGGATGGTAAGTGGAAGCCATACTGCAGTGAGGTTATCAGTCAGGCAGAAATAGTACTGAAAAGTTAAGCAGGGCTATCAGTACTTGTTAAGGACTCTATGCGTGTGAGTAATAGCAAAGGAATACGCTGGTAAAAATTTGATGTTATATCACCTAGAAAGGGTAACATTGAAGAAGTAGCAGGTATTTCTGAAGCTTATGTGAAGAGTAAACGGAAGGGTTTTACTCGTAGTGTATGTTTAGTAAACGGAAAGGTTTTACTAAGTGTGAGAGAAACTATCCTTTTTAATTTAGCGAAACTGGCACGATAGCGAATGTTTTATGTTGTTATTAAATTTAAATAAGAAAGCGTAGAGAAAATAAAGTTTTACGTACGATTTTGTAAAGGGAGGGTCAGCTGCCGGAGAGGAAACTGACGTCACAAAACGCCGCGCTAGGATTGGTTGAAACAGCGGGCATGGAACGACTCTTCTAAAGGAGGGGTCAGTAGTCAGTAGAAACAGCGAGGGACAGAGAAGCGCAGATTGTAAAGGAGGTGTCGTCAGACCGACGTCACTGAAAAGCCGCGCTAGGATTGGTTCAGAGACAAATGTTAGCTGGGATTTAATTGGTTGTCAGCATAAAAGTCGAAATCCTAGTGGATAGTGGAGATTATATGTGGAAACGCGATCCGACTTTAACAGGAACTCGTCCGGATAGGAGATTCCTAGGGTTTGCAGAATATAATTTTATACACAGAGATATGTACGGAGAAAAGAGGAAGATGTCATTTTTACAAAGGATTAAGAATTATTTTAAGAAAGATAAACCCATCAAAACTAGAGAAGGAATTATCATTCCACCAGCAAAAACGCCTGCTTCATTCATGATGATGGAGAGAGGTTATCATTCTTGCGTATGGTTAGAAAATTGGATAGAATATACCAAAAATGATGGAATATTAGCATTCCCAGAGAATGGTACTTTCAATGGGAGAATTCTTCAAAATTTAAGATTGAGGATGAATGACTTAGAACCCAGACCAAGATTAACTCAATACGAAGCTTTAGAAGAGTGGGAAACCGAGGCATTCGAACGTGACCGATCAAGAAGCAGTAGGGGTTATAGGGGATTTTTTCCTAGATACCAAAATGAGTCAAGAGACGGTCAGATGAAACAGTGGAGAAGAGCGATGCTTACAGAGGGTTTGTATCCAGTTTGTATAGCAGAAGAATCGTTAGGGAGTAAATGCACAGAAAAGACAAAACACTTGACAGGGTTTGGAGATTCTGAAGATGAATTTATGGAGGAAATATTAAAGAACCCGCCACCATATCAGGAAGGGGCAAGTGGATGCACCCCAAGCGCACCACTGTTAAGAACACCATTGGTACCGCAAGTATTGCATAATCCCCCAGTTAATAGGGTACTTCAGGATAAAGAAAAGGAGGCTATAGACAGAAACAGAGCAGAATTGATACAAAAAATAACACAGCTGAATGAACATCCTGATTCCTTGACCATACCTGTAACAATTGGTCCAGTGGTTCCCTTATATGGTGACAAAGTAAATTATCCGAAACCTCTAGTCATGCCTACACCTGTAGAGATTCCCAAACCTGAAACTGTAATAATTGATGATCAATTCAGTGACTGTGAATCTATGATATCCTTAATGGATTTACCGATTCGAGGATCTGTAAATACCACTCCTAGAAGAATAACACCTGGTTGCTCCAAAGATGTAAACATAGTAACCTCATCTGGAACAAAGAGTGCCACAGTAGTAACGCCAGAAGACTTAGGAAGGTGGGCACAAGGATCAGACAGACAGAGTTCACCCCCAAAGATCATGGACATCTACAAATTAAAAGTCGAGTTAGAAGAAATGATAGCAGGAAATGTAGGAGTAGATCGTCTAAATACTTACGATGAAGAAGAACTATTGTTCGTATGCAGAAGCATAACTAGAAATGTAAAAATATTTCATGAGAAATTATCAGATTTGGCTTTACAGATGGGGATTGAGATAGGAAAGTCAAAAGTACTACAGAAACCCTATAGAGCAGACTTTTCTGACAAAGACCTAGAAAACATGAATGCCTCTGGCCGAAAACTACAAGTGAAGGAATTAATATCAGTACTACAGAAATGGGGAGATCTAGATAAATGGAAAGCTAGATGGACAAAGAAAAAGGAAGAAGCACGGTACAGTAGATCGAATTCTGAATACTTATTGAAGGAAACAGGGAAAGCAGATCAGATGTACCCGATGCGAGAAGTACCTGGAGGAGGTTATGTTCATCTCCCATGGAGTAGACAGGATATTTTGTCATTTACAAATGACTTTCCAAAGTTAAGAGAAAAGCCAATTGAATGGTACAAGCAGGTTGAGAGGTTTGTGAAAGTGTCAAAGGTATTGTTGAAGGACTTGGATGGTTTGTTCGACATAGTGGTACCCGCTGATTTATGGACAGATTGTAAAATTACAGTTGACTGGCCGAGTGAAGAGTATCCTAGAGATGCAAAAACAGGTGCTCCATCAAGTGATGTAATGAAAAAGTATCAGCAGGTAATAACTTATCTGAAAGGGAAAATACCACCGAAAGAAACAGATTGGGTGAAAATAGACAAGACTACCCAAGAAGCCAGTGAATCGGTACATGCCTATTATGAACGTCTATTTCAGGTGTTCAAACAGTATAGTGGATTCGAGGACATTGGAGATAAAAATATGAGTCAGTTTGTCTATCGATTTGTTTATGGTCTAAAGCCAGAGATTTGTCAAATGATTAAGCAGCACATGTTGTGTTGGCAAGGGAAACCCATAGACGAAATTTTGAAATATGCCAAATATTGTGGAGACGATATTGAGGATAGGCATAAGAAATTGCAAGAGAAAGTGATGTGGGCTCAGGTGAAAATGGCTGAGCGACAGGGAATTAATTTGGATAATCCAAATGATAATCAGGGAAAAGATTCTGGAACGAATGGTGGAAAAGTGAGAGGACGAATGAGTAGAGAAAAGGCTAAAAAGAAATTTCCTTGTCATGGATGCGGAAAGTTGGGGCATTGGAAGAACGAATGTAAGAAGATTCAAAATAATAATGGCCCAAATCATAATTTAAATCCACAGACGCAGAATGACTTACAGCAGGGTGTAAATCCTCAGAGTCAGTTGCCACCTGCACCTATACAGGGTAATGTAAGCAGAGCAAAGCACGGTACAGACGTCGGATATCAAGGAGGAAGTGGTAAGAATGACTATGTAACTTCACAGTTTCTTTTACAGGATGATTTTTTTCCCTATAACCAATGACGGTGCCTAAGAGAGGGTTAGAAGGAGTGCGTACTTGGCGCATCCTTGCCGGTAGATCAGTCAGGTCCATATGTTGAAGGGAAAGTAAGAGGTAATGATATCACTTTCCTTTTGGACACTGGTGCTACCATGTCTACTGTGAGAACAGAAGACATCCCAGACCTTCCTCTCTCTGGAGAAGCTATCCAAGTTGTAGGTGTAGCTAATCAAAAGATCAGAACACCTCTTACTAAACCAATGGAAGTAAAAATAGGAAATTTCCGAGAAATGCACCAATTTGTAGTGTGTGATTCTAGTCCAGTAAACTTATTGGGTAGAGACTTACTATGCAAAATGAATTGTACTATTTTCTGCACACCGGATGGTGTTGCAATACAGACCCCGGATGAAGATCATGTTTATAAGTTCATGATAGCCAAGCAAGGTACAGAAATAGATGAGATGTTCTCTTTGATAACAAAAAAACGAATTACCAGAAGAACTAAGAACTACAGTGAATTCCAAGGTATGGGATTTTACAGGAAAAGAAGTAGGACTTATGGCCAAAAAAGACCCAGTAAAAATCACTGTAAAAGAAGGTGCAATTTTTCCAAATACCAGACAGTACAAAATGAGTGCAGAAGTAAAAGCAGGAGTTGTTGAGGAAATTAACAGAATGGTAAAACAAGGCATATTAAAAGAAGTTATGAGTAGCCCTTGTAATTCACCAATCATGGGTTTGAAGAAACCTAGTGGAAAGTATAGGATTGTTCAGGATCTACGCAAAATTAATAAGATTGTGGTACCTTGTTGTCCTATAGTGCCAGATCCTGCAGTAATTCTATATCAGATCCCCTTGAGTGCAGAATGGTTTACTGTGATTGATTATTGCCAAGCATTCTTTTCAATACCATTGCACCCAGATAGCCAGTATCTCTTTTCATTTAAATTTGAAAACAAAGTCTATGTGTGGAATCGTGTTCCTCAAGGATATACAGAAAGTCCCTCCATTTTTAATCAAATACTGAAAGGGTGTTTGGAGAAATTAGTGCTACCCAGAAGTTCAGTCTTGGTACAGTATATAGACGACTTACTGGTGGCATCCAACACTCATGATGATTGTGTTGAAGATTCAATTGCACTACTCAACCATTTGGCTGTGGAAGGACATAAAGTGTCGCCTGAAAAACTGCAGTTCTGTACCACAGCAGTTAAATATTTGGGACACCAGATTGAAAGAGGAACAAGAAGAATAACATCTGACAGAATAAAGATAATCAAGAAAATGAAAATGCCAGAAACACAAAGAAAAGTAAGAATGTTTCTTGGAATAGTAGGATACTGTCGTCAATGGATTATAGGGTTTTCACTACTATCAAAGCCTTTAATTCAGTTAACCAAAAAGAAAGCCAAAGATCCAGTTGAATGGGATGATGAAAGTGCTGGTGCATTTGTAAAATTGAGAAATGCATTGTGTGAGGCACCTGCTTTGGGTATGCCTGACTATACAAGAGAATTCGCACTATTCTGCTATGAAAGAGAAAATTGTGCACTTTCAGTGTTAACTCAGAGACATGGAATAAATAGGCATCCTATAGCATATTTTTCTGCTACATTGGACCCAGTGGCGGCAGCATTGCCAGGCTGTTTGAAAGCAGTCGCTGCTACCTGTATGAGCATTGAACAAAGTGAGTCAATAGTAATGGGATATCCTGTAACAGTATTCGTCCCACATGCAGTTGTGATCTTATTGACAAGAACTCGAACTCAGCATCTCACACCTAGTCGGATGACAAGGTATGAAAGAGTTATTCTTGGTCCTGAGAATGTGACCATAGTTAGGTGCACTATTGTGAATCCTGCTACGTTATTGCCAGATCCAATTTTTGAAGAAGTTAAAGATGATCCAGAACATGATTGTCTAAAGGTCACAGAATTATACAAAACCAAGACCTGACATACAGGAGACGCCCTTAAAAGATCCAGATAGGGAGCTGTTTGTAGACGGCTCATGTTTAAGGCATGAGGATGGTAAACTGAGTGCAGCCTATGCTGTGTGTGAACTAACTGGAATAGTCGAGGCATCCTATTTACCAGGAGTCAAGTCTGCACAAGTAGCTGAATTAATTGCTCTGATCAAAGCTTCCAAAATTGGGAAAAATGTAAGAGTAACCATATTCACGGACAGTCAATATGGGTACGGGGTTGTGCATGACTTTGGCCAACTGTGGATGCAGAGGGATTTCATGACTTCTTCAGGATCCCCAATCAAAAATGGACAGTTTGTAAAAGAATTATTGGAAGCAATACAATCACCAAAAGAATTGGCGGTGGTGAAATGTGCCGCACACCAGTCAGGAGATGACTGGGTGGTAGTCGGTAACAGATATGCAGATCTGGTGGCTCAACACTGTGCCAAAAACAGGTTGTCAGTAAATAAAAAGGTTGAAAGGATGGGAATCAGCTGCCAACTTATGCTATGCGCACCACCTGAAACATGGAATGATGTGAAAAGGCTGCAAGATGATGCTGACGAGAGTGAAAGAGATGTTTGGATAAAAATAGGATGTACTCGAAGAGCAGACGACGATGTATGGGTATATGCAGATGGCAGACCAGTCATGCCCAACTGTCTGATTTCACAAATGGCCAGAATGTATCATGGAGACACACATATAGGGAGGGATGCCATGATTAGACTCTTCAGACAAAGTTGGTATAATCCAAAGTTTAGGGCTGCAGCAGAGAGTCTTTGCCAAAGGTGTCTAACTTGCCAAATGAATAATCCAGGAAGAAAAACAGTAATTGGTTTGGGAAAAATTGGAAAGGCTGAGGGTCCCTTTGTGAGATTACAGCTAGATTTCATACAGTTACCACCATGTAAAGGACTGAAATATGTACTTGTCATAGTATGTCTGTTTTCAAGGTGGGTGGAGGCTTACCCTACCAGAAGGAATGACAGCATTACAGTCGCAAAGCTGTTGCTACGAGAGCTCATTCCTAGGTTCGGTTTCCCAGTAACTTTGGAATCAGATAGAGGAAGTCACTTCAACAATGATGTAATTCGAATAATCTGTGAAGCATTCCAAATTGAACAGAAATTGCACTGTGCGTACCGCCCAGAGGCTTCTGGAGTGGTTGAACAAATGAATGGCACAATAAAATCAAGACTGTCAAAGATGTGTGCATCAACATCGTTAGATTGGCCAGATACATTGCCTCTTGTGTTAATGGGACTCAGAAGCATTCCTGATAGAAATACCGGATTGAGTCCACATGAAATAATCATGGGAAGAGCAATGAGACAAGCACATGTAACTACAAATAAACTGCTGAACATAACTGATGATATGGTTCTGGATTATTGCAAAGGATTGGCTGACCTAGTGCATTCTGTCTCTCACCAGGTTGGAGAAGACGCAGTTTCCAGGCAGCCTGAGCAAGAGCATGATCTGAATCCCGGAGACTGGGTGGTTGTGAAGCATCACACCAGAGAAACGTGTTTATCACCCAGGTGGGGCGAACCTTGTCAGGTTATACTAGTTACGAACACAGCAGTGAAATGTGCAGTATTGCCTAATTGGATTCATGTAAGCCACACCAGAAGGATGCCAGAGCCTGAAGGACAAAATCCTCAGACAGCATCAATAACTGAGGAAGCTGAAGGTTGGCCAGCTGAAGAATCCCAGGTGAGAGATTCGAGAGAAGCTGAAGAAGAACAACCGAGCACAAGTCAGGACTGGATACCAGAGGTTGAAATACCAGAAGTTTACAACAGAACAAGAAACAGAGCAAAATTAGAAGAAATTAGGGAAGACCAGATAGGTGAAGAAGAAGCAGCTCAGGAAGAGGAAAATGAAACAATAAGAGAACCTGAGCAGGACCAGATAGGGAGAGGAAATTGGGCTCAAATCGACAACGAAGCAACAAAATTTGAGCAGGGACAGATAGGTTTAGAAGAACTCGGTCAGGCTGCAGAAGTACAAAATGCAATAAGCCCTGATCAGAACCAGTTAGAACTAGGAAAATACGTTCAGGAAGAAGATCAAGAGAACCTCAAGAACGAAGACGAAAATCCTGAACAAGGTCAGTTTCCAGGAACTCCCATTGGAGCAACTAAAGAAAAACCAATAAGACCTGAAAAGGAACAAATAGAAGAAGAAACTGAGAATAAAGAAAAACAAACTGTGCCACAACTTGAAAATAAAAGAACTTCTGAAGAAGAAATAAGAAGTGAAGAGACAGTGCAAACAAAGAAAGCCAGAAAAGGTGATCATTGGCCTAGTGTCATTAAAAGAGTAAAATACCATATAAAAACCAGAAGTGAAGATCCAGAACAAGTAAATGAAGTAACAAGTCTAACTGGACAAACAAGTGGAACTGAAAAACAAAAAAGCAAAAGACTGAAACTTGTGAACAATAAATTTAAAGGTCCTGATTGGACTTATATAATTCTTGAAGATTACGAGAGTTCAGAGTCAAGTGAAAGTGGTGACGAAGGAACAAGTGCGGAACTGACTTATGAGAAAGAAATAAAACCGCCTTGATAACGTTAAAATCTTGAAAGAAAGATAAGAAGAGAAATCTTCCTTGTCCAAAATGCCTGACGACAGAGTTTCTGGGAGACCAAAACGGAAATGTTGTAAAAGATGCTGTGCTATATGCATATGTAGTCTGGTAGTGGTGCTTATAGTATGGTTAGTTGTGATCGTAGCAATTCCTTACCTTCTGATAATGGATAAAAACATTAATAACGAAACGAAGGGAAGGATAGATAACTTGAAAAGTAATAGAGTAAAATTAGAAGCAGAAGATGAACCAGAGTATCATCATGAAATAACAGATAACAACACTAGTTTAAATGTTTTCACAAAATTATTGTTTCAATATGTAGAGATACCATGGAAGTTAGTAATTGTTATGTCTGTATGAAGTTACCCGAATCAGTAGCAGAAGGGTTAACATATCATCATTTGCCATTAACTTATGGCATATCATGTAGTGTATTGACTAGTTTATTTTATAGAACAGGGAGACTTCAGTATTATTATTCAGATATAGATGTGATATTTTCTGAGGTTCCAATTCGAAAGAAAATGAATCCAGTGCTTAGTAGTCAAGATGCACAGTTTATGGGAGAATTTTTCCTAACCATGAAATCGATAGATATAACACATGCACATAGAAGCAATTTAACATGTTCGTTACATGAAGAAGAAAATATATTTTTGAATTTAGTAGAAGATAGAAGACAACATTTCCAAAAAGAAGCATCTGAGCATAAGGCTCATCTGCCACCTTGGGCTGAGAAAGAGGGTAGTTACACACCTGCCAAGGCTCAAGCTGCTATGGCCTTGGATTTTGTAAAGACAGGGAAAATTTGTCTACATAGGTTAAAGACTGATTATAACAATATTTTCATCGGTACCAGTGAATGTGAACATAATTTCTTAATTCTTGGAGGGTGGGGACTAAAAGGAGGAACAGATTCAGTTTTTCCTGGAATCTATTATGTGTGTGGGAATAAGGCTTACTTTAGGCTTCCTGCACGGTGGTATGGAAGTTGTTATTTTGGAATAGTCTTTCCAAAAATATACCACATAAAGAGGAACACTGGGAGCAATGAAAATAATAGTGAATTAATACGTAGTAAAAGAGCTAGTTTTTCTGAAATTGTAGGTGACATATTTGGTGCATTGATACCTTCAGTAGGAATAATTCTGAACTCAAGGAAAATATGTAAATTATCTACAGTGGTTGATCGTTTATCAACGTACACTGCTGGAGGATTTCTAATGATTAATGCAGAGATGGTTGCGATTAGATCTATGGTTATGCAAAATCAACTTGCTCTTGATATAATATTGGCAAAAGAGGGCAGAGTCTGTAAATTATTGAAAACGAAACATTGTTGCACGTACATACCTGACAAAAGTGCAGAAATTGAAACGTATATACAGAATATAACAAAACTTGAGAATTAACTAAAACCACTGGAAGTTGATAGTGTATGGGAAAGATAGACAAATAGCATTGCGTCAATTGGTACCTGGTTTGCTAATATAGCGAAAGGACTTATAGGTCAAATATTAGTACCCTTAGTAGGGATAGCAATAATAGTATTGTCAATAATGATATGGTGCAAATGTTGTAGAAAGAATGAGACGTATAAAGTGACAGGAAAAGGAAAGAAACGAAAATTTGATGAAATTGAACTAGAAGATCTGAAAAGTGAATTATACAAGAAACTGAAAGGAGACAATAAAAATAGAAAGTGTAAAGGTGAAGCTGAGACAATTTTATGCTAAAAAAAAAAGGTTGGCATCTGGTTGTGGGTAATTTTTGATGGCTCAGAAACGCCATCAGAGAGGGGATTGATGGAGCAAGAACTCAGAATGAGACTTGCTCGTAAGCAATCCTCTCACAGTATTAATTTATTAAATTTTGTAATGTCTCTACTAACAAATACATACATGAACACTGTAGGAGTGAAGCTTGCTTATGTGTTTAAGCTAATAAGTAACGTTTGTCTAATCTAAAAAGGCCGCAAAGGCGCGGGAATTTCATTGCGCATGTGTCAACCATATCACGTGGTATGACGTCTTTCTTTGCTTGGAGGGAAAACTTTGCTTCTGCATAGTGTGTATTAAAATGGCTGCTTAATGTTTTAACGTGCTAAAGCTTACGCATATGCTGCAATTAAAACTGTGGTATTCTAATGCTATTAATGCGGGATAGATTTATAACTAAATGGGAATAGAGTAGACATAGTGGGTATACAGTGAAAACATTTATTTGTGATTTTAATATTTTCTTTTTTGACTTTTATTAGTTCGTAAATGGGCCTGGGTTGGTTGAACTGCAGCTCGAGAGACATTGGTTCTGCGCATGCGCCCTGCAAGGCTAACCAGAGGAAGCGATGAAGTCAACTTGGACGTCGTCCAAGGCCATGACTTGGTGGCCAACTCTATTGCACCCGCAATGTTCCTACAGAATGAAACAATTTATATAAACATTGTATTAAACTTTGTCGTGAGACGGGTGGGAAATAAAGCAAATGTATTAATTGTGAGGGGCGGTATTTTAAAACAATAGGCTTAAAGAAATTGAACTAAATGGACATGGTGTGAGGATCAACCCCTGTCCCCGTCCAATCAGAAGTAGTGGGCCCATAATTTTGAAACATTAATGGGAGGTACCTGGGTGTAGAAGGGTATAAAAGATATAGAATTAGCTAATTAGTTAGATCAGGTTTTGGTGCTCGACGAGCTGATCGATTGCAGACTGAACCGCTGTCCAGAGAGGTTCTGAGGTGGGGGTGGCGGATTCCATTAGAAGGAAGACACGGGAGAAATCGAGGAGAAGCGAAGTATCAGAGAGGGGAACGACGCAGGCGTCATTGGTAGAGAGGTCACCTGTCCTGTCCCGAACCTGGTCCGGAGGTCTTTTGGTCTTCATCCTTCTTGGGACCTATCTTTCCAACTCATTGGCCAAGGGGTTTGGTTTCTCGCACCTTTAGGTAAATATAAATGCAACCCGTTAGCTGTGCTGCTGTCTCTATCTTCTTCTTTCTGAGGAACCGTCATTGATTAATAATTGATTTAGTATGCTTCATCCTTGATATTCGATTAAGTATTATGTGGTTTGTAATTTACTCTGCTAAACTTAGATAAACATTTTAAAACTTCCTGACTCAGTGATTATTTCAGGATTATAAACTTTATTGAATGTCACTCATTTTAAACTTCCCAATTATTCAAAGGATCCATTGGTAAGTCATTACTCTTCAATCAGAAAGTAATTGGTAGCAGGGATATTGATAAAGAGTACAACTGACCCACCAGCGGAAATTGCTAGCATAGTATGAATGAATGGGCCCAGGAGAGTATTCGGTGTATGAATGCTTGTTGCTAGTAACCCGCTGGATCACCATCGAAAAACCCATAACCACCCTAAACCCTAAAATTACCATTGTCACCCAAAAACCCATAACCACCCTAAACAATAAAAATCCCTTACCACCCAAAAACGCGTACCCAACCTAAATCCTAAAAATCCCTTACAACCCGAAAGCCCATATACTCTTACCCACCCTAAATCCTAAAAAAGATCTTTCCCAACAAGAAGGACCTACGGAATAAGAGAGCATCTAACATGTCGGACAACAACCATTATTTATGGGATTCAGTGCCAAAGCTGTGAAAAAACAATATGTAAGCCAAACAGTGAATGACCTCCATACACGATTCAGGAATCACAAATTGGCAATAATTAATAAGAAACTTGCCCAGCCTGTAGCCAATAATTTAAACCTTGTGGCTCATTTACTATCAGATTTGAAGATTTTCCCTGTGGAGCATGTCTTAAAGGAAGAACTACTGGACTCCAGAGAAAACTTCTGGATGTACCGTTTAAAATCACTGCATCCAGATGGACTGAACATCACTGAACAAACCACCTGATTACTGCATATCTCAAGAGATCTCAGGACTGCATTGACTCCACATTCCAAATGGAATCTCCACTCATGATTCTTCTTTGAAAATTCAGCAGTGTCATCTCTGCAGCCACTGAGCAAACCATCTTGTACTATCTGAGGAAGGCGGAAGCGGAAATGTTGTAGTGGAAATATATTTTTGTTCTTTGGTGAGCCTATCTGTTTGAGGAGGACCGCCAAGGCTGTGGTGCGCCCATCCGCTGGATTACGAGTGCAATCCATGGTGGGCGGGTGTTGCAGTGGCGGTCTGATGACGGTGGTCTTTTAGGCTCATGGGAGAGCCTACCATGCAGACTGCCGCTGTGAGAGCGCCGACTGCACGTTCCTCAACAGTGTGGCATGCAGGAACTGTGTGCAAATACAGTGGGGACATGTTGTGCCACCTGCATGCACCCCCAGGCCCATAAGTAACATGGGGCCCTGTTGCCTCTCCCCCACCCTTTTCATGACAGGCTCACCGCCGTTAAAGGTGGGACGGATAGGTAACTGGTAATATGCTCAGCAGTACAACAGCGGCACCAGCAGCATATTACAGCTCCCTGACCGCTGCGCAACCGCCACGGGATCCTGGATCATTGGCGTACACAGTGGTCCTGTGGCAGTCCCACCTCCACACTTGTAATACTGTGGGTGGGCTCCCAGTGTGGTGGTAGTCGGATCAGCACCACGAGTACGGCGGTCCTAATACTTAAAACACTTAATACTTACCTGTACTTACCTTTAAAACTTTAATTACGAATATGCCTTTACAAAATTTGCGAGGTAATGGCATGCGTGATAGTGTTGCATGCGTGGTAAAGCCTCTGTGGTAAAGGCATGCAGGGTTCCTGCTTCTTTGCAAAGGCTGTTTCCCAATAATGATGCCAGATCCTCTACTGAGCTATTTTGGACTTACTGCAGACCTGTAATGCTATAGTAATTTATACAGCAATATGTGGGAAAATGAAGCTTGGAGGATATCATCGGTGATGATTGCTGATCAACTATAAATGAAGTAGCTATGGTTTTATGTTTTATCTGTTTATCGTGCACTACACAGCAGTTATGATAGTATCCCATTTTTTTTTACTGAAGCCCAGAGCCAAAAGCACCTACATTTCTTCAATTAGCAGGTGTAGACCTTAAATGGTCATGCCTTACTGATTGAGCCCACGGCTTGCATTTAGGATGAAAAATACCAGGCAGTCTGATCTTCACAATTGCTGTAAACCATTAGAGTTCAATAATGAAGGATTTGATCAAGCAATATTTAACATAATCCTGGGATAAAAGCTAATCCAGATTTAAATGGCAACAATTGGTTTAAGCCAGTACGCTTTGCTGTAAAGGTAGGAGTTCAGAAACTAAATAAAAAATGTGCCAACATATACATTAAGTTAACAAAGTGTTTAAAGTGAACCCTAAAACAATCAATGTACGGCCATAAATTGCCCAGATAAAATTAACTATTTCTCTAAACACACTTTCCCATCTCTTCAAATATCTCCAAGGAGCTCTTAAGAGTCATTATGGTCTGGCTTGATAGTGCAGCAGTTGCCAGACAATTGTTGTGATCATCACTAGAGAGGGGGTTTGGCTCCGCCCGCATGTTGGGAGCCAGGAGTACATTTTTTGATTGGGCATAAGTTGTGTGATTCCACAAAAAAAGTGATTGCCCTCCAGCAGCTGAGATCATATTTTGCTTATTGATTCCGCTGTTTAAGATAATTTATGTTGTTTTTCTCTGGCAGCAGCACAGATGGGAGTAAGGCAGCCATTAACCAATATGGAGTTTTAGGTCTGGCTTAACAGTGCACTCTTACCCAACCTTTTAACCCACACCAATAGTATTCTACAGTTATTTGCCAGCACAGAAATACATATCTAATCCCATGCTGTTTATTTGTAATTCTTCACATTACCATGCAACATTCCTTTAAAGCCAAACCTATTGGCATTGCCAATGCTTGTTCTTTGTAATTTATTGACCCCCAGAACATCACATTCACCTATGCAATACTCATTGTTCTTTTGTGGAAGACATTTCCAAATATATCCTTGCTAAGTCTTGTTTAGTCTGGTAATAGCAGTGAATCTGCCTACAGATCTGTATGTGATGTGTACTCTGAGCAAAGAACTATCCCCCTTCATTGTGTTAGATTTTTAATGTGAGATGAATTCAATAGTATCCCATTTGTTTGTCTTAATCATCTATTGCTTCCTGTCAGGCATAGTGTGATTCGAGTTGAAGTCAGCAATTGCCTCTATCCCAACTTAACAAACCCATTTAACATCTATCTGATTCAGTTGATTTTCAATCCATCTGTCCATTGTTATTTCTGGAAAAGTCCAGCTACCAACCTATGCTGATGAAAACAGCATACCTGACAAAGAGGCTGTAGATAGATTAGGAAGGAGAATAAACAGGTACTGCGATTACTGTTGGGTCACATGAGAATGAATGTGAATATGGCTGTGCCAGAGACTTGAATCTTTTAAACCCTTTGGTGGCTTTTGACACAGTCGACCAGCCACTTCTACAGTAATACCAAACCATGTTTGGCAATAAGAATCGAGCTTTGGGATGAGTTAAATCCTTTCTTATAGTGCTCAGGCAGTAGTACTGCAGTCATATGAATCCACCCCACAGCCCATAGGAAGGAGTATGCCTTAGTGATCAGTTAAATCCTCCTTTTTGATTGTGACATTCACCCTCTGACACACTAGTTGTATGCATCAGGTGCACCTATTTCCATATACCTGGTTCACACCCAAAACATCAAGATCTTTCTTAGCTACTTCTAGGTTGTCACAAAAATCCTGGCTATCTTTTCTGTGTGTGTGGTGGATAAGCACAACTTGTTGAAGCTTAATCAGATCATGGTGCTCATCCATCACAGAATGTATTCTGGATAGAGAAGCAGACAGGCATTTTGGGACAATGCACAAGAATCCTGAAAAAAATGTTCAAGCAGTGGATGGTTGACAGAATTAAATCTTACCAATTGGTTCAATACCATCAAGGCAGCGATATCCCCACCATCATCTTTATTACCAGGATGTTCTGAAGAGTCACCTTCCAAAGAGAGGATTTTGTTATACATTTTCAACTCCAAACAACAGAATTAAGGTACAGCTGCATCTTGCATGGAGATGATTAAACGCCTATATCCGGTGTATTACACCAGCCGTTTGTGTCAGGGGATGAAGAAAAGCAACAGAAGAGGAACCCACTCTTTTTCCCCAACCCAGCAGCCACAGAAAATACAATCCACTGCTCTCAAGCACTCTGCGACACCCTCTCAGACTACTTCCACAGCAAGATTGCCACCATCTACTACAACTGCGCCCCCTAACACACTGCTCTTAACCTCAACAGCCTTGACCAATCATCACCTACCATCCAAACGAACATCACTTCGTCTCCGCTCACCACTCTGACCACCACAGCCATCATGTCATCAGCTCAATCCGGGGCACCCACCGACCCCTGCCCTCACCGTCTTTCCAACCTCAGAACTGACCCTATCAGCACAGAACTCACCAGCATCATCAAGACCTCCATCACACAGCAGCCTTCCTGGACCGATGGAAACACACAAAGGTCAGACAAAGAAACCATCTGCCAGCCCCCAGCAAACTCATAAATTATTGACTGATCTCTGTGCTGCTCCCCTGCGTGGCCAAAGTCCTCGATAAGGCCATCAACAAACAGCTTACCGAATACCTGGAACAAACCCACCTACTTGACACCTCCCAATCAGGATTCTGTGCCAACCACAGCACTGAGACCACCCTGATCACTGCCACAGATGACATCAGAACCCTACCTGACTACAGATAGAATGTGGCCCTGATCCTCCTCGACCTCTCTGCTGGTTTTGACACCATTTCCCACCACACCCTCATCAACAGACTACAACATCGCTTTGCCTCTTTCCTCACAAGACACAAACAGAGCATTCGGCTGCCTCCCTTCACCTCAGATCCCAAAGACATCTTATGCAGCGTACCCCAAGGATCATCCCTCAGCCCCACCTTGTTAAAACATCTACATGACCCCTCTCGCAGACATCATTAGATCCACAACACTTAACTCATCCTTTCACTTACCAAAGACCCCTCCACCACCAGAATCAACTTCTGCGACGCCATGACCAACGTAGTCAACTGGATGAGAGACAACTGTGTTAAACTCAACTCCAACAAGACAGAAGTACTGATCTTTGGGAAGAACACAATATTATGGGACCACAGCCGATGGCCAGCAGAAATTGGACAAACACCCACACCTAAATGCCATGCATGCTACCTAGGCATTATCCTTGACAACAAACTGATCATAAAACGAAAAGTCAACGAAGTCGTTTCCTCCTCATTCCACACCCTCAACACACTCTGCAGAATCAGATGGATCCAGTCAACAACAAAAAGACCATCACTCAGACCCTCGTCACCAACCATCTAGACAACGGCAAAGCTCTCAACACCAACATCTCCACCCAGCTCCTCAAAAGACTCCAACCGTACACAATGCTCCAGCCAGACTCATCCTGGACTTCCCCAAATGGACCCAAATCACCCCCGACCTCAGAAACCTCCACTGGCTCCCCATCCAGTAGAGATACCAGTTGAAGATCCTCACGCACAGCTTCAAAGCTCTGCATGATCAAGGACCAGCCTACATCAACCAACGATTGAACTTCCACCTACCCCAAGACATCAGCACTCCTCCTCACTAACCCATGTGCACATTCCCCTGCATCCATGGCAGCCACAGCGGGGGCCGTTCTTTCTCCTGCATCGTCGCCTAGTCGCCAAAACCTAGAACGACCTACCCCTCTATGTTCGAAAAGCACCCTCCCTGGCGGACTTCAGGAAGAAACTCAAGACCTGGCTGTTCGACAGAGACTTCGCACCCACAGTGCCCAGATACCCCTAGGGGTGACAGTGCTGCGCTATACAAATTCTGATTGAATGATTGATTTGATTGATTAGCAGCTGAGCGTGCCAGTTCAACAGTATTATAATACAATCCAGTGGCCAATTCCTCACCAGATAATTATATTACAAAGGTATAAATTACTAAGATTTAGATTGATTGATTGCATCCAGCAAACATTCCTAAAAAGGCAATAGCTCAAAGTTTGCATATTTAAAGATGGGGACATCTGGGTGCGTGCTAGCATGCATATCTAAACTGCAAAATAATCAAAGGCTCATTGCATCTTTATAAGACAATAAATGACAGCATGTACATCGAGATGACAACATAATCAAAGTGTTCACACTGTACTACACAGAGCTGTATACCAAAGATCTTACACTGCATCTGGACCATGTTCCACCAAGTACTGTTTGGAAACTTGTAAGTTTCTGGTTATGAACTTGGGGGCCTAGTCACAAATTGCATTTTGTAGTACTTTTGCTGCTGTACAATAGTACTATTCAGTTACAAAAATAAAGACTATTCACAAACCTAGCTGCAGAGGTCTGCATCTACACCTCTCCTATCTTTTCTGGATTGAGATCTCCACCACGACTGCAGAGATCTCCACACACATTTGTAAATCTTTTAGTAGTAAAGGTAGAAGGGACAGGGTGTGGCTGGAAAATGGGGCTCTTGACTAAATAGGTGGAATTAGGGAAGAGGAAGGAGGGGTTTATTGACAGCTAAGGATGGGTTAAGAGAGGGATATGCACCCATGCATGAAACAGTAAGCCCATTTCTATTCACAAACTGCACCTCTGAAAGCTACAGCTAAAAAGGTCCCAAAACAGTTGGGAATAGATTCCAACTCATACCTGGAGTAAATCCAGCACTACATATGACCAATCACTTGTATTGCAAAACCCTCCCATAGAAAATAATGGAGACAGGGACTTCAAAACAGCCCTCATAGTAGCAAATAATGTTAATATAAACAAAGTTATTTCGATCCTTTTTAAAATATATATATATATTGAATTTAATATATATTGTGTGTGTGTATATACATACATGTATATAAATATATATATAAATATATATATATTTTCTGTATAATGGTATTATAAATTAGTTTAATAAAAAATGTTAACACAATGAAAATAATTAACCTAATGTTTTTGTAACTTTTAGTAGAAAAAAAAATCTAATTAATTTTACCTGTTCTGCACATAACTTTTAAGAATTTTCAAAACATAATAAATAAATATAAACATTTGACTTTAGTTGGATTTTTAAAATAAATCTATAAAAATAATTTTAAATTATTATATTTAAATTAATTAAATATTTAATTTAACATTAAGTTAATAGTATTGTAGCATTTATTTATTTTGCTCTACATTTAAAATAAATATATAACATTAATTTATATTAATATTTTCCTCAAAAATGTTTAATAACTTTGTTTTTAACGTTTAATACACTTTTAAAATGTTCCCTTTACATTACCATAGATAATCTAGTAGTAAATTATACTTGTAAATTTGGCTCCACCCTTTCTTCAGGGGGTAGAGACATGCAAGTTTACACTTTACATTGGTGAATAACCAATACATTTACTACGAAGTATAAGAGTATATTTACACATCAATCAATCAATTTATTAAAATAGTTTTAGACCTCCATTGAGATCAACAATATAAACCTCTTATAAAAAGAACAACATGAGAACAATAATTCCAAAATTCATAGGTTACATTTTATAATATTTTCAGAAAACATTTGAAATTTCTAAAAAGATTATAACATGCATGTTCATTCAATGGAGACATTATAAAAAAGCTAAATTTATCTACTCATTATATTGAACTTAGAGTATAGTGGATTTAGGTAGTGTTTATGAGGTTCTACAATTGCTGGGCAGATATATAATGTGTGTCTCATATCTTGCATTCCTCCCCAAAATAAATGGCACAAAGCTGAGCGTTTATTTTTAGTCTGCCCGTTTAGTAATGTGGGCATTCAGTGGTAAAAAGCCTAACCTTTCCTTTAGTATTAGTCCTCTTACACTGTACTCCCAGGATGGAAATTGGTATATTAGGGCTTGCCTTTAGCATACTATGTTTGAAAAGGTCTTATATATTTGCAGGTTATATAAGGTCTTATATAATTGCAGATTAGTGAAGTATTCGCTATCTAGGATTTAACTTAGTGTTGGGACTGCGATTTTTAAAATAATATTTGTTGTGTGGGAGACCATAGCTGGAGATATTACATTTTACATTCCTATCTATCTAGTGCAAATTGAAGTTTTACTCTGAAGGTATAGTTCAAGTTCCAATTTGGTTAAAGTTTTATCATTTAATATTTCTCTAAGAGAACCACCAGGTGTGTGAATTATGCAGTAAGCTCAGCAAACATCTTTTTTGCAATTGCTTGGCCACATAAACCGGCCAGGGCATGTTCCAGTGGCAATGCCTGGGATGAAACTGCTGAACGTACTGTATAGAATTTTCAGAGGATCTTGCCTTCATATAAATTTAAATAAGACCTTTTGTCTATGGGGATATATTCAAGTGCATAGGTAAGAGATGGTGGAATTTTTACTTTATAGAGGCCCTCTAAATGCATGAAAAGTCTCCTCCCTACAGAAGTATCGAACTTATTTAGTGCACTAGGATGTGCTAATGTCTTGTTCCCTAGTTGCAAAAAATTGTGTTTATTACCAAGGTTCTGAAAGATTGTTCTGCCCAAATAGGTGTATGCCATAGTCATTTCTAATCTCATGCCACCTATATACCAACTATAGGATTTGCAATGCTTTCTACCCTTAAAAGCAACCACCTTAGTTTTGGAGATGTTCATTTTGAGAAAGTTCTTCTTGACATATGTACTAAGTATGTTTAGCTGGCGCTGCAATTCAATCAGAGTTAGATAAAAGATGACTACGTCACTGCAAACATCAATAGATGGGGAGCATAGGACATTATATTTAGAGGGAAATTTTTTACTGGGGTAAATTGGGATGGCAGATCATATAGGAACAAGGAAAACAAAAGTGGAGCTAGAATACACCCCTGTTTGAAGCCATTCCTTGCCTTTTGGAGTAAGCCTTTATCAACCCCCTTCAGTACTCTGTACCACGTGGAAGAGTGTCAAGCAATTAGCAATCTTAAAGATTCATGGGATGCCAAACTTTACTCCTCAGGGTTGGCCCACCTTCTCGGTCGAATGCTGCACAAAAGACGATAAAAGCAGTAAAACGTATTTGGGATTTCAAAATTACATATTTGTCAATCAGTGTTTGTACGATCTCAATATTGTCTATTACTGAATGTTTGGATCTGAATCCAGATGGTTCAAGGAAAATTATTCCTTTTTCATGTGCCCAATCTTGCAGGTGTTCCAAGATGTATCTCGCGAAGATCTTTCCTTTTGTATCAAGGAGGGCAATCTGCCTGTAGTTAAAGCAAAGACCTTTCTTATGCAATGGAATCACCTGGATCATCTTTCAAGACCTGCACTGGAATTTGGTCTGAGCCCATTGCTCCGGAGTGTCTTGATTTTTTTATATAGATCGCTATTTGTTTACTTGTAGGCGGTATATTCTCCTCATACCATTGATTTAGGCCTTTGGGGGGTAGCACAAGGAGCTCCTTCTGTGGATACAACTCTACTGCCAGCATATAGCTTAACAATATAGTCTATAAATAGGGAATATGGTATCAAAACAATAACTGGGGTATTTTGACCCACAATTTAATGCAAATAATCTCCAAAATTGCTTTTCACCAAAATTTATCAAGCATACTTTTACATAGTTTTCTTTTTTATTAACATACATTGGTGTGGATTGGCATCTTGTTGAACGTGTTTCTGCATCACAACTGTGATAGAAATACTGTCCAACATATTCCAAATGCATGGAATGTAAAACTTAATCAGGTGGGTCAGATATCAGTTACCTGGTGAGTATTGTTTTTTATATTACTGTTTTGAAAACTGTATGTTACTTTTTCTTTGGCCATCACTTAAAGTTGTGTGATGCAATTAAGATCCATAAGGAACATAGTTTTATTTTTTTAGCCCAAGTTACTCAATCCACTATGGTATAGACTCAGCCACTCTGGGGCCTGTGTGCCTCAAAGAGATGAAGAGTCGATCGGAATCTGGTGGCTGAACGATCTGGGGCTGAGGCTTGGCTTGCCTCCAATGCTAAGCCTGAAGCAGGGTGGTGGGTCTAGTGGTAATTGCTACCTAACTTTTGAGGAGCAGCAGTTTGGACCTTGCTTGGGTGCTCACGTGGCTATGGAGAACTGTGGCGGTTGTTTTGCAGCACACTGAGACCTAAAGGGAATGCTGCTGTGTCTGTACTTGCTGGGACATCTGGCCGGTGGACTGAGGAGCCCAGTCCATCTCGTGTATTGGCCCAGACCTTGACATTTTATTAGGCCTGGGTGGAGTTGGTAGAGTTCTGCTGTGCGGAATGCCGCAAAGTGCTGAAAAACTCTGCCGTGCTATGCAGATTTCCACGAGCGGTGGAGTGCAATAAGTTGCGCTGCTTACGCTGATGATTTTCAGCGCCTAGAGTTTGTTCCATGTTGTAAAATCAATGCGAATGGCACCACGTGCAGCGCAAGAGGGTGCTGCTTCTTTCTGCCACTCAAGTAGATGTTCTACTCAAGCGGTAGCTTCCTCAATGCGAGCAGCAGTTTTCTCAACGCGAGCAGCAGCGACCTGCTGCAACTGCCCGCGTTGAGAAATCTCTCCTGGAGGTGGTCTAGCATATGATTTTTCTCGCTCGCGCTTGCCAACTTAACATTGGTGAGCTGTGCAAGAAGAAAAACTCTGCTCCGTGCCACTTCGCTGAGTTTTTCGGAACACCGCGCGGAGTGGGCATAACTCTGCAAACTCCACCGGCAAAGTGTAATTCGTCTCCCACACCTACTTTTTATATCTCCTTAAATAAAAATGTGCCCTGAAATTATAAATATACTAACCACACCACAACGCTGCAGTCTCTTTTGGCAGGAGGGCAGAGGGGCGGACAGTGGAGCTCCCTGATAGCATGCTATGAGCCTGGCACTGCCTGGCGCTACACACTCCTCAGTGATGGTCACTGGATAGCGCTGGATGTCCTATACCTCAAATGCAGTGCTATGGGTAATTCCAAGGGGGAACAATCAAAACTCTTCTTCGACACATCTCCCACCCAAAACCATGCTTAAGACCCCTTCTCAACCCTTAGGAGACACAGCTGCAGGTGACAGTGATATGGATGATGTGGAGGAAAAACTATTCACGTAAACATCAAGCACAGCCTGCAGTCTATTGATAACAAGATAGACACTTGTCCACTCTCTTTAACCATATAAAGGAGCGGTTGGACAAGTTCACGACGGAGCACATAGATATGTAAGAGAGGCGCGTCTCAGACATAGAAGATAACCTCAATTACGCTGGAGGGAGTCCAAACGAATAATGAAGTTCTTGGGGTATGCTCAAGAAGGAATAATGTTCCCACGAATATGGGCCAAATGGAAAATTTCATTGAAAAACTCCTCATGACCCTGTTTGATGACAATACTTTTTCTCCCATTTTTGATGTGGAATGAGCTCATCAATCTCTGTCTCCGAAACCGCCTCCTGGGGGACCACCTACTCTAGTGGTTGCACGGATGTTCACTACAGAGATTGTGATCCGATTTTGCAGCTGGCAAGAGAAAAAGTAGTTTGTAATTTGAGAGATCAAAGATTGCTTTCTATCTGGACTTTATTATAGCAGTGCAGGAGCTGCACAGGGTTTTTGCTACAATTAAAAAACAGCACCAGCAGGCCAGTGTTGAATATGCCACGCTTTACCCTGCAAGGCTTAAGATGGAGGATAATGGCAAGCTCCTCTGTTTCACAGGATCTCAAGGAGCCAAGTGTTTTCTTAAGACAGATATTTGTGGGCCGACCTCCTGGGTGGCAGATTCTCCAGATGACCCGCAGGCTAGACCATTTCACAGCATTATATAAAACTACAACAGTGTCATTTCATACTGTATCGCCTAAGGAGGCCTCTGCAAAATTAACTATTCTTCTTTCTCTTGCGAGCAGGATCAGTGTGCAGAACAGGGCACATGGCTGTGAACTTGCCATGGATGAGCTAGTTCCACATTCCCATGTAGATATCTTTCCTCAATGTCAAACTATACCGACATCACCTCACTGACAGATGTGCCAGACCGCATGGATGCACCTTCTAGGAGGGCTGTCTGACTATGTACATTAGCTGGACAACAGTTGAGATGGCCTTGTGTCATCAGCTGCAATCTTTAGAGACCCCTAGCGGAACCAAAATGTAAAATGTTATATGGACCCATTGCCCTTCATTCTTATGAGGATGATTGGTTGAGGATCTTTTCGAAAGGGGGTTTATTACACAGAGGACTGAAGTTTTCAGTGTAGGAGGAGAGGGGGAAATGGGAGGCTTATTTGCTTCAGTCTCAATCAATCAATCAAGTTTCTTGTAAAGCGTGACTACTCACCCGTTAGGGTCTCCAGGCGCAGAGTGGGGGGGTGGGTCTGTGGTTCATTTGAAGATCTAGGTCTTGAGGTCCTGCCTGAATCCTTGTCCAAGTTCACAATGAATTATATGACAAATTTCTTTCCACCTGTCATATAATGTTTAAACCCAGAGCATATAAAACATCTGTCTCCTTTTTGTCCACTGATGACTGTGATCACTCTCCTAAAAGCATTTTATGAACGAAGGCTGACCAGCACACACTCTAAATCTTGATGAATATATGGAATATCAGGGGGCTTAATAACCTGAGAAAGGCATGATACTTACATTCTTAAATAGACACAATGTTGACATTGCCTACTTGCAGGAAACTAATTTAACAGTGGAATTTGAAAAACAGTTCGCTGTTGCCTGGGGATCCCACAGATACTTCTCTTCATTCAACTCCCGTTCCAGGCAGGTGGGGATGCTAATTAGACTCACTATAAATGTTTGTCATCTAAAAACAGTTGCAGATGAGAAGAACAAATTTGTAATCCTGCAAGGATTATTTTCATTCAACCATGTGACACTGCTCAATTCATATTGATCAAACACAGATTCACTTGATTTTTGTTTATAACCTATAGCTGCTACAATTTAGACACACATACTTTACTATGAAGCAGAGATTTCAGCACAATCTTGGATATAACCAGGGATAGGTTGACATATACCTATAGATTCCCAACTTTCCCAGCTCTGGTAACGTGTGCGCTCTAAGAGCTTGTTCAGAGCCACACTTTCATTGATGTATGGCGCGCTAGGCATGCTCTCCTCAGAGACTACGCATATTATTCTTTTGTTCATGGGGTGGCATCTCGCTTTGATTACTAGTTAGTCCTGAAGGATGTCTGTACATGAGCCTAGGGGTGTAGATACTCCCCAGTACACTATCTGACCATTCCCCAGTTTCTCTGGAATTGTCATTTCTGCAAGGGGTGGTGAGGGTGTCCAAGAAACTCCTGGCCCCCGTTTTCAGAATTACATAAGGAATAGCATGGAAGACTACTTCAAAAGGAACATAGGCTCTGTCTTGAAGGAGACTTCCACCTTGTGGGAGGCCTTTAAGGCTTATGCGGGAGGCATCAGCATCTTCAAACAAGCAGGGGTACTTAAATCTATTCTCTCCCATTTTGATAGGCCAGCAGGAGATCTTAAGGTGATTGAGGTATAATAAGTGGACAGCAAAAACTCAGCTGTTGGGGGAAAACTTGTTGTTGACTTTCGTTCAGAGGCAGATCTTCTAGGAAAATCCGCTAGAGCACAATAGTATGGTGAGGGCAAAAGGCATTGCATAGGCTGCTAAACCCTAGGTGGGCTAACTGAGAACTTCTTGAAACTAACTAAAGGGATAGTTCCAGTCTCATGACTACAGAGGACATGTTAGAGGTCCTAAGAGACTATTATGCTGCTCTTTACTAATCGAAGTCCACAATTACACATGAGGAAAGGGAGGAATAGCTTTTGAAGGCCACGTTGACCACAAGATATAAAACTTGAATTCTGCAATCACAGAGCAGGAGATTAGGTTGGTCAGAAAGTTCCTTTCTGGCAGGAAGGCACCCGGGGCTGACAGAATCACTTCCAAGTTCTATTAAGAATATGCAGACTTGCTGACACCACATTTGGAAATGGTAAACAAGTAGGCTAGAGAGAGAATATTTCCACGCACGTTTACAGAAATGTCATTTCGGTTCGGCCGAAACCTGGTAAACCTCCAGTTGAGTGCTCCTCTTACAGGCCACCCTTGTTAATCAATATAGATATGAAAATTCAAGGCAAAATAATCGCTAAAATGGCACAGCATTGATACGAAGATTGGTGTTAACTGGATTGGCACACTTTATTCCTGGGCGTTCCACCTCTGAAAATTCTTTGCTCTCACTTGCCAGATTGATCCTGAGTTATCAGCAGTAGTCATTTTTACTAGTCACACAGAAGGCATTTGATTCCTTTGAATGGCCCTACATGTTGGCTGTCCTCTTGAAAATGGGACTAGGCGCTAAAATATTGAGCTGGATAGCCCTTTTATATATAGAGCCACAAAAGTATATCAGATTGAATGGATAAATGTCCTCTTCTTTCCAGATTGCCCAAGGCACGAAGCAGGGTTGTCCTCCATTGCCCCTGATACTTGCCATAAGGCTTCAGCCCATGACCTGTATCCTTAGAGAATATCATGCCGCACTGGGCCTCTTGACCAGTCACCCCCATTATTTGATCTCAGTTTATGCTGATGATATACTCCTCTATGTTAGAGACCAATCAAAGAATATTTCTCCCCTCAAAAGGTACAATATACGATTTTCTGAGGACTCCAGCTCAATTGGAAAAACCCGAGTGTATTCCTATCACATCCACCACAGACAAACCTAAATTTGATTAACCCACAGAATGGTGCACAGACCCAGAATACTACCTGGGTATTTATATTAATCGTGGTCCTGATAAAGTGCTCCAGTAAAACTACGGACCGGTCCTAGTCAAAATCGAAGAGGCTGCATGTTGTTGGCCGCTCCCACTGTCTCATGGAATGGACAGCATCCTAGAGGAAAAAGGAAAGACTCTGGCTCACCCCAAACAGTGTATTTGATACATATTTTATGAATCGGTAATAAGCAAAAACTGAAAATTCAGCATGGCATGACTAGCGATAACAGATATTGAGCAAATCAAAATAATGATCATCATAAGCAAAATATAACACTAACCCATTTCTATGAGAAACACAATCAGCTTCCTCAGCAACAGCGCAGTCCGGAGATGTACAACACAATATGAAACATTTTTAAACAAAGACTCATATACTAGAATGTGCTAGCAGGCCTACATCGAACCTCCAATGAAAATGTCCTTCAGAATGATACATTCAGTATACAAAGAAAATGTCATTCACAATACAGGCTCTTTAACCCCTTGCCCACGATCGGAATTCCGCTCGTGTGCTGGACATTCCGATCGCGGGTGTGATCGTGACGAGCTCAGCTCGTCATGCGCACAGCGCTACCGCGCAGCATGACGAGCTGAGCTCGTCACGCGCATCGAAGGGGTTAAGGAAAATAACCAATTGCATCACAGTGTCCTGTGCTCTGCAAACACTGTGGGGAGAGAAGACATGCAGGAAAACATTGATTGGGAGGGGTAATGAACAGAAGCAAAATGAACAGAACATCAAAACAGCATCCTTATTAATAAAATTGTGTTTCTACAGGCATGTGGCATAAATAAACTATGTTAATAAGCACACTTCTAAACCTCTAAATAAATCATTTCAAGTGCAACATTAATAATTAATCGGTTACAACTATATTCATCATAAAAATCATTAGTATTCAAAAATAACTTATGACCCAAAATTGCACATTTAGAAAAAGCTTTGACAGCATTCTGACAAATATTTACAGGTCAACTGCTGCAAATCGGTCAACTCTGGATCTTCATGCCAGGGACAGGGGGTGACAGGGTGAATTTGGGGGCTGACCTTTCAGATGAGGAATTACTCTGCTGTATTCAAATGGGGCGGTATCCTACAGTAGGAAACATCGAATCATACACTTTAAATTTCTCGACTGATTACATTACTTACTTGCAGGTCTAAGGGGGATGGGCTTAAATGTAGATCAGAAGTGTCCCAGATGTCATGTGTAAAGCATGGATTATCTAACTGTGACTTGCCTTTTCTCTTGGGTTGCACGGTATTTGATTCAGGTGTTCTCCGCTATTTCCTCTATTATACACATAGACATTGTCCCCTCTCCCCTCATTGCCTTGATACTGATGAGAGTGTGGAAATACAGAGGCCTGGCATGCTTAGTAGTTAATTGAAGGGTGTGACTCAGATGGTGTAAGTGACCTGCTCTCATACCAAAAGATTGAATTGCAGACCTTTTCTACTCTAATGAGATGCCTAACAGTTACACGTCTATCCTTCCTATTAATTCTAGGTCCAGGAATATTTGGATTACCCTTCAGGGATATTTGATTCTCAGACCTTGACAGGTTAAATAGCTCATTCTTCGCTGTTCAATAAGTTGGTTTATGGGATGATGGATTCAACCCCATCCTCCACCAGCCCCACGAAATCCTACAATGAGTGAACAACTAATGCAGCACATCACTTCACATTGGGGTAATCTTCAGACAGATTAATGATTACAAATCTGAACTTCACCTGTACTTTATTTTTGATATGCCATCCTGGCAATGTACTCGTTGGCTGGTCCTTCTGCTCAGCATGAACTAAGATGTATATGAAAGAACAGTAGGAATGTTTTTACTTACATTGTATTTTTATCATTGCTGCATTGTTTTGGAATATAAACATAAAAAAGAGTGAGGAGAAGGTGAATTAGATATTTAGTGGTACAGTTGGTACTTACTGGTTTGACTGGAATTCCCACAATGTATTCAGTGTGGAGCATGGACAACACTTTTTGAGATGTGAAGTTGAGGTGTCTGGAAGAACCACCAGCAAGAGAATGGACCCTCTCACATAGGTCATTCCAGGGCTTGCAGATGTTCTCCTGTGAGTGTCTGGTATTGGAGACAGCATTCACCTTATCCACAATTCTGTCCCGCATTTCCCTTCTTCTCTGGCTCATGGTTGTTGTCTGTATTGATGCTCTGAACAATTGTGGCTCAACACCATGACAGTTGACCCATTTTCAGAGAACCAAGGTTGTCTTCTTCCAGACATTTTCTGAAAAAAGAAGTCATAGGTCTGATGTTGGTGCTTTGTGTTGTGAGTGGTAAAAGGTTTGTGTGGTTTGGTGAGTCTTTTGTAGTATGAGCTTCAGATGTTGTTGAGTACATTTTGATCCGGTGTGTGTTGACAAGCTCATCTGTTAACATTGATAGACGCATCTGCCGTCAGAAACCAAGTCCTCCATTGCTGTCTTCCATCATACTTTGATGGCAGACAGCTCTAAATATGTCTGCCACACCAACATTGATGGGGTTGTGTCCATTGAGGGTGGACTGGGGACCAATGATGGAGGGCTGAGTTTCATCTGACAGGTCATCCTCCAGTATTTCAGAGGACATCCAATAGGCCAAACCCTAAATACGTCAAACAGATATCCGCCAGCCTGAAGGACAGATCAGTCCCTTCATGGTGGAGGAACAATGGTCTGTCTACCCAACTCTAAATCAAACCTAAGCCTCAAATCATACTCATAAGAAGAATGCAAGAATCTGACACTTGAGTTACAATCAGGGTAAGACATCTATTTGTCATGCTTACCTGTATTATAGCATTGGCCTTTGGGCCTAGTTATGACTAGGTGTTTGTAGAAAGTAAGAATCTTATGCAGGGATGTGACCAACTCCCTACATCAATAGTTGGACGTATTAATATGTTAAACATGGTAATGCTTCTAAATTCCTGTACTTATTTTTTCCTTGTTACTTGATTACCTTTCAGCATTTTTTGCAAGCTAGATGCCCAGCATAAACAACACATAGAGTAAACAGGGATCTCCAGCTGCTATGGTCATAAAGCGGAGGGTCCTTTCCAGTTATATTATTGGTGGCACAGGGGAAGAGACTAATTCTACTATCACAGGGCACAGCAACATTTTGTTCCTTTTTTAGATTTTTTTATACTTCATAGGCCATATATTCTTTGAATCTTTGGCCATCCTGAGTATTTTAAGAGAAAAAGCTTGACATTTTTGCTACCTTTCTCGTGCCTAGTATGATCTAAAGAAGTTTTTGCACATTACACCTCTACACGCTGAAAATATACCATGGAGAATTTTGAGCTCCGGGTATATTCTACGATTTTTTTGTGTGCATGGGCAAACCACCTAACCTGTCAAATTCAGGATTTTTTAGATGATCGTGGATTTAAACCTGTGACATAAGGGGAATATTTCAGCTAATACTTTGATATTTCTTTGGTGCTATTTGTGAGGGAGTCTACCTTTACCACATTACTTCTGCAAGTCAAAATCACCCTCTAATACAGCGCTTTAATACTCCCATATCACAAGTTCTAGATGTGTTTGCGGGGCAATGTCTGTGCCATTCTCTAGAATGCACATTTCAAGTTGGCTTTGTGACCTGCCTCAATCACCCCTACAGTAAAAAATGTCAGCAAAAATGGGAATGGGGTCACAATTAGTTTTTTTACTTTTAACTCACTGGAGACTTACTGGTCACCCAAGCACAAATTAAAGTAGAACAGTTGTCTAAGGGAACTGATGGAGTGCTTTGCCCGTGTAAATTTCTGAGCAAACTCTGGTTTAGAAGGTGCTCTCTGATGAATCTTTAGTTCCGGCTGAGGCTGACATCAAATTTCTATGCATTTCAATAATGTGAAGTGCATGTGACTCCACAAAGAAGACAGAGATGATTAAGTTTCAAGCCATAAAAGTTTATTAAAGGATTTTCAAAGTTTCAAACTCAAATCAGCAGTATTAGTTGCAATCAGTAACCAGTACATGAATGCAATAGACAATGAATAATTAAATGCAATACAGTGACAATAACAGCAAAGACAAACCACTAAAATTTATATCAAAAGGAAAGTTAAGCAAAATCAGTTCTCCCATAAAGAGATCACCTTACTCTGCTAAGTCATGGAAAAGTTCATCTAGGAAGTCAGGAAAAATAGTTCTGCCATAAAGGCAAGAAAAATGGCATCTGCTCTAAAGGCATCTAAGTTAGTAAAATTGGGAACTGCCTACGGGTCAGGGAAAGAAGCCTCCACAAGCAAGTGAAAAGGGCATCTGAAACTGTGTGTACATTGCATTAGCTTGAATCACAAATATTTAACATTTTGCTACACCTACACATAATTCTCGGACGAAGAACCAATCAGGTTAAGGCACAAGCAGATAAGGTACCTTCATTATTTTTTCCAAGCTACTACACAAATAAGCTACTATAAATGTCCTTTGGATTTGGAGTTATCTGCAGCAAAATGAGATACATTCCTCCAAGGCTGTGCTTTCCAGGTGCTCCGCAACAGCTCGTTAACACATTCTACAAGAATTACATAAAATAAACATTTTTAAATGAAACAGAACACCAAGGGCACATTGATAATAAACATGGAGTCGACTTCTCCTGAAATAAAAATAACACAATAGGAAACAAGATGGTAACCAGATATTAACCATTTTAAAATGCGGCTTACATTGTCTATGGTCAAACTAAACATGAATAACACACAGTAAGTATAATTGTGTCAGCACATGTTAATGTCGATATGAATGCAAATATTTTTAATATGAAAAATATCTCCATCAAATTCCTCTCTCTGGTGACTCTGGGAGTCACCATATACCACCCCAAATTCTCTCCTACATCTCCCTTCGTCAACTTTTGCAGCTGGTGACTAGATTCCTCCAGGTGTCTCAACTCATCATGAGTGTGGCTCTGCAACACTTCCAACTCTCGGTCAGCTCTCTCCCTTTTTCTCCCCTTCAATTCAGGGCGCTTCCTTTCTCCATTGCATCTCGACCCACCCTTTGCAGTAATCATTTTTACTCCCTTATAAAAAGAAATAGACATATCACACAAATTGAAATTATTAGTATGGGGGTAGAATCTTTACCAACATTCCACTACCAATACAACTAAGCTACTGTCCAACCTTAGAAAATCCCTTGCGTGTTGTTTCCTGTGTACCTCTCTCCTCCAAATCTATTGATTATCTAGAAACATTGGTTATGTTGTTAAAATCATGTTAATCTTGCTACTGGTGTCTGGAATGTATGTTCAGTACTGCTGAACGCATAACATGTGACAGACTCCACCTTCTTTCATGAAGAAGATATCTAGAGCAAGCCTATTCTGTAAAACCATTGCCCTTATTGCCATAAGTTCAGAGTTAATAGCAGCCAAAGCACAAGCACTAGTGAGGCAATCGACCTTTCAAATTTTCAAATCATTCACAACTATACCTACAGAAAGAATCATAGCACCAAAAATATCACCTAGTACTTGTGAAGCACTATGTGCAGCTCTTCCATGAGTTACTACTCCCTTTTAATCTTTTTCATCTACATGATATTGATAGCGCAGAAAATTATAAAAATATTAATTAACAGTTCAACCCTTGACTTATGACAGAGAGCTCCGCACCAACTTCGTCTCTCGGTCAACAGATCTTTGCCAACGTGTTAGAATGGAGCACAAATCAAATTCCATCAGATTACAGTTTTTTTTAGAGTTCAGTCAATGATGAGAGGTTTGGTAAAGTTTTAAAAGCTTTCTTTCTCATTAAGATATTAGTAATTGTTTTTGTTTCTTTTATTCAGGTTAGCCAGATAAGTCTGTTTACAGAAATATCAAGAGTAATTTGGTTAGAGTCAACAAGAAAAATAACAGCGCGCTCCATAAAGGAAAGAATCTCTATCTTAATGTAAAGGACCTAACCTATCCTATGAAGAAACCATCAAGAGTTCCACTTGGGAAAGAGCAAGATTTTCTAGGAGCCACAAGTTAAAAGCTATAAAGGATCAAACTCCCTATAAAGAGCAATTTTGGAAACCCAGCCAAGTTCCCCCAACAGTTGCAGTAGCAACCAATAAATCAGGTAAAAGGAAATGATCACAGCAGTAGCTACGATCAATGCAGAATAGGAGAATCTCCTACAAAGGCAAGGAAAGAGAAAAATCACTGTTAGAAGTAGCTTACTGCAATTTGGGCAACAGTCAAGTGCTAAAGGGTATGGTGGCGGGAAAGGTGCATAGAATGCCTTAACTCTCTAGCTAGGAACATGTACTCTATAGAAACGTGAAAACATATGTTTCAAACTCCGGGGTTTAAGTCATGTTCAGCCAATGGTGAACATCTTCCATTGGTCTGCCATCTCTCCCCTCAAATCCCACAGTAAACTCTAAAGTCGACGTGGTGTTATCTGTACTTTGCTATTTTATAAAGTTGATTTAATAGAGAAGGTTCTCACGAGAACCTTTGCAAGCCTACTCTGTTAGTTGTTCAGTGTTCCATTGTATTTTCAATGGACTAGACTTTAAACAAAACATTTTCTATCTGCAATGTCCTGGGTAAATCATGAGAACTATAAGCACATAGAAAATGCATTTGTCTAAAACGATGAAATCATATGGTGTGAAGAAGAAAGAAATACATTTTCTTTAAAACAGCACATTTCCAAGCAATGATGAGTCCTGCAGTCAAATACTAGCACTAAATTAACATTTTCAAAAAGCATTCATATTATTTAAAGGGGAAGGTAAAAGGGTAAGAAAAAATGAAAGAAAATAAGGCCTAGTCGTGAAAGGTCGGTAGAAATGAGAGTTGTCTGCAAAACATTATGCTGCACGGTAATTATTAGCACATTTGAGGAAGGCATATTTTCCACATTTCACTTTGTTATGCATTTTCTACGTTAATGTCAGGTCACATTTTCCTTTAAGGTAAGGTTATTTTTGTCTAAAATGTTCAGCTTTCCCAATACACCTTAGGAAACACCAAAGCTAAATAACAGCTGTCAATCCAGTTAACTGGAAGTTGGAAAAAAGCATTTCTTCTGCATACATAATAAACTCTCCTAACAATAGGTTCCTTTCTGGTAAAAAAGTCAGCTCCCTTAGGCTTATATGCCCAATCACCGTCACTTCATGCCACAAATTCTGGATTTTGAACTTGAGCTTTCTCCCTTACATTACTAAAGATCCCTTTCTTCTTTCAGTCCATACTTATTTTATGATGTACTCCTAAATCCTTCATTGCTTCTTTATCCTTTCCCCAACCATTCCCTTCTTTGTCTTCAAAGGCACATGTCCTCTCTTTTATTTTTTTTTAATAAAATCCTTCTCATCCCTGCTCAGTTTACATGAAGCTTTGGACCTAGACAAGTTAATAAACTTAGTTTATGTGACAGGTCTCATGTAAGGAAGCATTCGAGCAACAATCTCGGCTCCTACCCGGAAATTCAAAATCCTAATCATAGGTAAAGTATCCATAGACAGATCATAGTTTGAGAAATAATACTCAAAGTGTGAATGACAATGGAAGAAATTCATGGGTACAGTACAGGTCAAAGCACACGGAATGGTACATGGTGGTAAGTCACACCAGATGCCGTTGAGGTGGGTAAGTAGGTGTCAATATAGCACCCTTTTACCGTCATTAATTTTCAATATTCATGTAACAATCGGTAAAAGACATTTTCAGAAAATTTCCCTTGAATCTTCTCTATGTAACATCATGTTAAATCTATTACTCAAAATGTAGGCAGTGGGCCAAAAGATAATCGCAGCGCCCAATCGTTAGTCACCTATGTCATTTGTGACCAAATATAATGTCTCTGTGTGCAAATCTCCACATGCACCCCCTGCCCAGCGATGCCTCCCTTCAACAGGAAGTGTAGAACAACAATACACAGTTGGCACTGCACCACATGCAGACAAGCAAATTAACTCAGACAATGTCAGAAAACAGAGTAATATGACACTTCCTTTTAAAAACGGTGTGTATACAGTCCGTAGGTTGTAGTTCCTTCCTTTATTTTACTGTGTTCAGTTCATAAAAAACATCAGCCAACGCGTTTCGTCCATTTAAAATTGGACTTCTTCAGGGCAGTAAATGCGTCAAACGCATATGTCAATTCAAAATAAATTACGCCAGAGTCCCCGGCGCAGTTCCAAATTGTATGCCGAAATGAGCCTTCTGCAAAGGGCTGTGTTAATTGGCAGTCCTAAACATGAAGAATAAATACAGGTGAGTTCCCAATTGGGAACTTGCAGCTCTCAGGTTTTTGACCTGAGAGCTGCTATTGCAACGGGATGCACTGTTTTCGTAGTGCATACGGATGGGTGGATAATCTCCACTAATTGGTGCATCTCTGATCGTGATTTGCATATCGATGTTGTTCGCTTCAATCGGACAATAATGCCTACATGTCGTTTTTTATTTCATCGCCAATTGCAAACTCGCCTGTATTTATTCTTCATGTTAAATCTATGTTGCTCCTCTAAATAAACTAAATCGATTCTATGGAAGCATGCTCAACAGAAGAGTTAAGACTCACCAGCAGACCAATTATTAGTAAAACTAAGGCAATTGCCACTAATGTTATTATCACTCTACATCCTTTTGATGTATTTGACACAATGGTTGCTTTGATGTCAGATCAAAAGAAGAATAAAATCAAAAGCAAAATTGTACTTGTTGTTTCTACTGTGCAAATTAGCTAAACTTTCAATCCATTTCATGTAAGTATTAGTTCAGTTGACTTCAGGATTATAACGTAAATCTACAGCTGGTTAAACTAAAAAGAATAACCCTGCTCTTCTACTGGTGCCTGGGTCCAAAAATATTCACAGGATATAAAACTTAAATCTTCAGCATCTGACTGTGTCTCAATTGAATTCAAACAATCAAAAATCAATCAATCTTCACTGTGGTAGCACTATTCCGGGGGTTCAAAACCCCTCTGCTGATTCTCAATATTGTATATTCTTGAGTCAGGTGCACTTTCAGCAAAGTATGTTTATCCAGGAGCTGAATATCTTCGACTAGGCACTTGTTGTCTCTTTGATATTCTGACTACTGGCTGTTGACTGTCACTGTCCCTTTCGTCACTTGCCTCTGTTTCTTCGCTGACGGTTTCTGGGATGCATTTCTTTGAAACAACTGCTCCCAGTCTCTCACCACCTTTTAGCCACCTTTCTCTTCTCTGCATTCCTCTGTCTGAAGTGCTCGCACCTTCTTCAAGATCGGGGTGCACACCTTCAGTTTCTGCTGCTAACTTCACTGTGCTTGCTCCTGGCTCATTCACCACAGGCTCTACATTTGTCTTAACTTGAATTTCAGATACTTGAGGAAAATCTTCTCCTCCCTATGAACATTCATTCTGTGCTGGAGTTTGACTTTGTTAATAAGTGTTTTTGTTACCACGTCTTCAGCAGCTTGTCTCACTCTCTTGGTGTGGGAGGTATGAATCCAATAAGAGAGGCCCCCACAGACTCATCAGAACCAGGAGAAGGGCATCAGGCCATTTGAAGGAACTGAACACACACAACTTGGCTAGTTGATGTGGCGTCCTCCCCAGCCTGGTAGCATGCAAATAACCACGCCACACATGGAGCTCTGTAGTGCACATCTTTATTCTTCAGAGTGCAACCGTTAACTAGCTGCATGCATTGCATCATGAACTTTATTAACCACACCCAGATGCACCCAAACAATTACGTCATTCTTCTATGGAGTCCATCAGGGACCAAAAAGGTCCTTCTATATCTATTTACAAGACACTTCATCTCCCCTTCATCTCCCCCTCTGTTAAATAAAAAGTACAAATATTACACATATACATCATAGTTCCTCAATGAGTCATCGAGGTGCTCAAACCAGATTTCCAGATCTAGTCATGTGAGGCTGACGAAGCAGAGGAGCAGGGCCTGCATCAGGCACTGGGGACGCAGAGGTAGGCATAGGAGGTGGGCTCTCTGGACTTTCAGGTGGGCAGGTTTCACTTCTGACATCTGGAGCCGATGAGCATGAAGGCAGGTGCTTGAAGTGCATGAATCTTTTGTGATGGACTTTCCGGGAAGTTGAGTAGTCACTATGTGTCCTTTGCTCGTCACATCTGTGAGGGTTTCAGCATCAAACAGAGCATCAGGCTTGCGTTTCCATTTTTGCTTGACCAGGACCCAGTCTCCTTCCTTGAAAACCATGTCCCGAGTACATCAGCGTTTATCAGCACAGGTTTTCATTTTGGACTTGTGCAAAGAATCCGTCGTACGGATCTTGTCCACATCTGTCGACCTATGAGCGGTCCATTGTGGCAATTTGGTCCCCATGGTTCTCCCAAACATCAAGATGGCAGGGCTTTCACCTGCAGTGGAATGGGGAGGTGATCAGTAGGCATTAAGGGCTGAACATAGGGACGATTTGAGAACACTTCCTTCTAGCGCAGCATTTGAATTTCTCTCTTTAGGGTTCCCATGATGCGTCGAAACATCAAGATGGCAGGGCTTTCACCTGCAGTGGAATGGGAAGGTGATCAGTAGGCATTAAGGGCTGAACATAGGGACGATTTGAGAACACTTCCTTCTAGCGCAGCATTTGAATTTCTCTCTTTAGGGTTCCCATGATGCGTTCGACAACGCCGTTGGCCTGTGGCCAGAGAGGAGTACTTTTCTGATGTTTGACATTCATATTAGTGAGAAACTCTTTAAACTCTTGACTGTTGAACAGTGGGCCATTGTCGGACTTAAGAATGGAGTGGACACCCCATGTTGCAAAAATGACATTTATTGTCCCAATTACTTTGTCATGTGTGGTTGATGACTGGTCTTCCACCAGGGGAAATCATGAGTACTCGTCAACAACTACCCTTAGATGATTTCCATTGTTAATGGGTCCAAAGAAATCAACTGCAATCATCTCCCACACCTGCTTCGGGAGATCAGACATACCTAATGGATGCTGCGTTATTTTGGGAGACAAGCAGTTGCACAAATGACAGGCCTTTAATTCTCTTTTAACTCTTTCGTCAAGGCGAGAAAACCACACACGGTCTTGAAGAGCTCTCTTGTTAGCGACAATGCCACGATGACCCTCATGGGGTAGTTTAATGATTTGTTGTTGTAGGCTCTTTGGAATGACAATTCTAGAACCTGTAGTATAATGCCTTCTTGTGTGACAGAGAGTTCCTCGCTCACATTTCTAAAATTGGTATTCAAAGTCATCCATAAGAGGTCGAGTGTGTCTTTTCCAGGATTGCTGGGCAATAATGTCTTTGAGAACACACAGATCTGGATTTGTATTTCTAGCAGCAAATTTTTGCTCTACTGAAATAACTGCAGGCCTTCTTGACTTGAAGTTAACATAGGCCTCAGCCGCTTTAGACATTGTACTGTGACACTGTACTGGCACTCATGAAAAGTAGCTGGATTTTTATCTTCCCTTGGCTTGTGCACAATAGTGTAATCATACTCTTGCAAGCGCAACCCCCACCTCTTGATGCAAAGGGGCATTTTGGCTTTCGGATTCCCAAAAATGGTAAGTAAAGCTTGAAGGTCAGTGGCAAGGGTGAAGTGTTTTCTGTATAGAAACACATTTGAAGTGTTCACAAATCCACACAACAGCTAAACTTTCATTCTCAGGTTGTCTACACAACAGCTAAACTTTCTTTTTCAGGTTGGGAATAGGCACGTTTGATCTGCGACAGACTTCGGCTCCCATAAGCCACAGTGAGCCTTTGAGCATTGTCGTGTCCACTGTGCTGGGCAACGATCACACCCAACCCCACTGGGCTGGCATATACTCCCATCTCAGTATGAAGTTTTGGAACAAAATAGACCATTTCAGTAGCGTTCCCAATTGCATGTTTGATTTTCTTAAAGCTTCGGTCACATTCAGGTGACCACTTGAACTTAACATTCCTTTTTGTCAAGTCTCTCAACGGGGCATTGACTGTGGCAAAATCACAAATATACCTGCAAAAGTAACTGGCCATGCCAAAGAAGGATCGCATTATGATCACATCTTATGGTCGAGTAGTGGACAATAATGCTTGTACTTTAGCCGGATCTGGTATTATCCCCTTTTCAGAGAAAATATGCCCAAAGAATTTGAGTTTCGTTTTGTGAAACTCACAGTGTTCTGAATTCACAAAGATACCAGCATCAGCCAGCAAGTGGCATACTTGTGCAAGGGCTTTGTCATGTTCTTTTTGAGTGGCCCCAAATACCAGTATATCATCACTATATCTAAAACCTTGTGTGACAGGCTGTATTATGCAGTGAATGACATCCTGAAAAAGTTCTGCAACTGACAACACCCCAAACCTTAGTCTTTTATATCTGAACAAGCCAATATGGGTTGAAAAGGTGGTAATGTACCTGCAGTTGTCCTCTAATTCAAGTTGATGATACCCCTTGTTCAGATTGAGACGAGAAAAGACTTTGGCACCATTCAGCTGTGTAATCATATCTGTAATGTGCGGACCAGGATGTCGTTCCCTCTTGATTGCCTTGTTAGCTTGGTGCATGTCAATGCAGATTCGTATGCCACCACCACTGTCTTTTTTGGGCACTAATACTATGGGTGAAATCCATAGTGTTGGACCAGTAGAGCGTTCATTGATATCATGTTTTAACAGTGTTTCCAGTTCTTTCTCAACAGCTTACTGCAAGTGAAAAGCAAGTTGACAATGTCGTTGAGCAACAGGACGAATGTCCTCATTGATGTGAAGTTGCACTTTCATGGTCTTAAGCTTTCCTAGTCCATGAAACAATTATGGGAACTGACTTACTATGTCTGTATGTGCATTTATGTTATAGTTGATGGAAATCAGACCCATGTCTGCAGCAGTACTGAAACTGAGTAAACATGCACATGATGAAGTACCGTTAAGAACATGAATCAGTGCTTGTACCTTCGTCTTCTTGTGTAACATGGTTGCTACAAATGATCCTTGACTTTGTAATGGTGTGGAGGCAGCCCACGTGTATACCTATGTCTTCGAAGGTGTGAAACGTTGCACCGGTGACAGTTCATTGTACTTCTCTGCCGACATGATGTTTATCGATGCACCACTATCTATGATAAAAGGTATGGAACAACCATTCACCTTTAATGTGATCTTGGGGCAATGTCCAAACGAATGTGGTAGTTTCACGTGGCGATCTCGCTTGGACTTGGACTCTTCTCTCCATGAAGCCAAAACCACATTCTCACGTCATTCACCAGTCGACGCCATCATCACACAGCCATCTTCTTCACTTTCACTCAACAATGACAATGAAGAACCTTTGGCAGATGAATTCGATGACAATTGACTTCGAATAGTTTCCACTTGCCTCAATTCTTGTCACGACTTGGTCCTGTGGGCGTGACTAGAGGATTTCTTGAACTTTTGGGGGTCCACTTTCTGTATTCTCAACGTGACGCAGTCAATTTCTCTTTTGCTTTGCAAACCGTTGCAAACAAATGGTTTTCTTTCCCACAACCCTTTCATATTTGTCCAATGGCAGGACATTTATCTTCATGCAGAAAGGAGAATCTGCATTGGAAACATAATTTCTTCTTTCTTTGAGACATCACTTTATGGCTGTCATGACCCTGTGCTCCCCTGCCATCTTGCTGGTTCATAGGAATGGCCCCCCTCCCCTGGTATGTTGTTTGACACAGGTATGTTTAGTCCTTAGTATCCTGTTTATAATCCCTGGTGGCAAGTAGTGGTTTTCATACTGTGTTTTACTTTAACAGGTTGTGAGGACTATTTGTCACAATCCCTGGTGGCATGCGGTAGGCGTAATATGTCTTGTTTACACGTACAACACTGCACAGCTGTTCAGATACTGACACATGTACAAATTGCCTTGTAACACATGCACAAAAACTGCCTTTCATAATCATATTTACCACATGCCTTGTAACAGTAAATGGTAAACACGAGCACACCCGCCACATGCACTTCCAGCAATTTCGAAGGATCCTCTATTTAAAGACTCCAAACTGAGCACAAGACGCTTGGCCTCAGCTCACTTGGTTATTTACCTGCTCTCCTGCCCCATCAACATCATCCTGGTTGTCCAGCATCAGGGGCTCCCATCCTCTTCAGGCTCCTGGCCACGCCCCCATCTCCTCAGCAATGCATTCCGAGCTACAGGATCTTCCGGTGCTTTCCACCGAAAAGAAAGAAAGGACAAAGAAAAGAGAAGTTTAAAAGGTATTTCTCGGCTCTTGTGTCTTGCTGGATCCAAGCAGCAAAACATTCCAAAGGTAATTACCTTGTTTTTTGGTTAGTACTTCAACTCAATACTTCAATAGGAGAACAATCCTTAGAGCCAAGATTCCTAGAGAACTCAGCTCTCATGGACATTCATGGACAAAGGTCTAGAACTGTATGGTGTAAATACCATTTGGCACAGAGACTTGGCAGCAAGGTGCAGTGACAGGTTTAGAACTGTATGGTGTCAATACCATTTGGCACAGAGACTTGGCAGCAAGGTTCAGTGTCTGTATCATATGCAAAAGTGTATAACAGTGTATGTAGTTCCATGTAACGTACTGCACAGATTGGGTAATACTGACCTACAAATCGCATATCAAGGTGTACCTTATTTTCCACAGCGTATTTTGACCAGTTGCAGAGAAAATACTGTACAAAACACTTCACGTGTCCAAGAAGTTAAGAGACTGCATTACAATACACCACTATAAGGCACGTGCCCTGCTTGGTGGTTTGAGATTGTTATTGTTAGAGAAAGTATACAAATGTGTTACTAGTTTTCCTGAGAGCCAGATCCTAATTCTGTATGTTCCTCAACAGATTGTCAACCACATAACCCTAGCCTTAAGACACGCCCTATCCAGTTCACTGCAAAACTAACCATAGGTACCTACCTGATGACTGAAAAGCGTTGCCTTGTGCAGTGCGGTTTTGTTTTCTCTTTCTCTCTCCCAACTCTCGAGGACCAGCCCGAAAGTGACCAGCCAGGTTCCTTTTGTGAAGCGTAGTCCTGAACCTCCCCAAGTCTCACCCCTTTACAACGTTCCCTGGACTTCTGGAAGAAGATTTGCTTTATTGCTCATTTACCGTGGCCAAGGTTTGTTTGTGGTCTGGCTGACTACTACCTGCTTTACTTAACTCTCCAAGAAGAGGGAAACATCCTGCATCATCGACCCTCAACTTCTGTGGTGCAGTTGTCGAGTACTTGCATCTCAAACCTATCTGCGTTGGCATGCATGGCAATGTCAGCCCTGCAGCTCCCGTTCAGCACCATAGATAATCAGGTACACCTCTGCACCCGAGACGCCTGAGCTAGGTAGAGCTGTTCTGCCTGGCGATTCCTGGTCCTGTGGCCCCTCCAAGCTTAACCTACAAGGTGCTCCCCTGAACCCAACCTGCAAGTAACCAAGTGTCACATGTGTGTTTTTGCCAGCTCCCGCGGCTTCCCGCTCAGCACCAAGGACAGCCAAGTCACCTCTGCACATGGACTCCTGGGCAAGCTAAAATTGTTCTGACTGTTGACACTTGGTTTGAGGACCCACAATGCTTTAACTCCAAGTGGGTTTCTGTTGAACTCACCCTGTAAATGACCGAGTGTCACTTAGGGGTCGATTCCGATGTCGGCCGGAAGCGCACCTAACAGAATTCGTCCGGAAAAAATACGAGCCGAACGCGTGTTTCCCGACCGACTCGAACACTCTACCGAACGAACAAGTACGATGCGCATAACAGCCCAGATTCCGAACGAGCCGAACTTAACCAATCCAGCTTCTTTCCTCCGCCCGAGCCAGATCCGTAAACGCCGAATCGAGTCGCACGGAACCAAATACACAGCACCTTCCGGCCGGACTAGTACGATGCGTCTTCCGTACGCGCCGAACCCGTCGCTACGTCCAGCACGTTTCAGCATCCGGGAGAGCCGCACATAAGCTCCGTTTCGCGTCACTAAACGATCCACGGCTACGAGACGAACAAGCCAGCGACGAGTACGAGTCGAAGACACGCGAAACCCGAACGAGACGAACCAACCATGAATCCCATCGCGCAGGTCCTACCAATACTCTACATCTATTACCGGGACCGATTCGGACGCGTACGGCGCAGACGGTAAGTCAAACACCAACAATACAAACTAACTACACGTACCTAAAATATGTCACACACACATAGGGATGCACAAATGACGTACACTAGCAACTGCACAATCATAGGGGTGGGATGGGCATCACCAATGCCATACACACCCATAGGGGCCTGGATTCCTGCCACCACCACCACCCCTACTCAGGGGTGCTGGATGCCCATCACTACTACCACCCCTACTCAGGGGGGGCTGGATGCCTATCACTACCACCACCCCTACTCAGGGGTGCTGGATGCCCATCACTACTACCACCCCTACTCAGGGGGGGGCTGGATGCCTATCACTACCACCCCCCCTACTCATGGGGGGCTGGATGCCTATCACTACCACCACCCCTACTCATGGGAGGCTGGATGGCTGCCACTACTACCATCCCCACCCATAGGGGGCTGGATGCCTATCACTACCACCACCCCTACTCAGGGGTGCTGGATGCCCATCACTACTACCACCCCTACTCAGGGGGGGCTGGATGCCTATCACTACCACCCCCCCTACTGATGGGGGGCTGGATGCCTATCACTACCACCACCCCTACTCATGGGGGGCTGGATGGCTGCTACTACTACCATCCCCACCCATAGGGGGCTGGATGCCTATCACTACCACCACCCCTACTCAGGGGTGCTGGTTGCCCATCACTACTACCACCCCTACTCAGGGGGCTGGATGCCTATCACTACCACCCCCTACTCATGGGGGACTGGATGCCTATCACTACCACCACCCCTACTCATGGGGGGCTGGATGGCTGCCACTACTACCATCCCCACCCATAGGGGCTGGATGCCTATCACTACCACCACCCCTACTCAGGGGTGCTGGATGCCCATCACTACTACCACCCCTACTCAGGGGGGCTGGATGCCTATCATTACCACCACCCCTACTCAGGGGTGCTGGATGCCCATCACTACTACCACCCCTACTCAGGGGGGGGCTGGATGCCTATCACTACGACCCCCCCTACTCATGGGGGGCTGGATGCCTATCACTACCACCACCCCTACTCATGGGGGGCTGGATGGCTGCCACTTCTACCATCCCCACCCATAGGGGGCTGGATGCCTATCACTACCACCCCCTTCTCATGGGGGGCTGGATGCCTATCACTACCACCACCCCTACTCATGGGGGCTGGATGGCTGCCACTACTACCATCCCCACCCATAGGGGCTGGATGCCTATCACTACCACCACCCCTACTCAGGGTGCTGGATGCCCATCACTACTACCACCCCTACTCAGGGGGCTGGATGCCCATCACTACTACCACCCCTACTCAGGGGGGGCTGGATGCCTATCACTACCACCCCCCCTACTCATGGGGGTTGGATGCCTATCACTACCACCAACCCTACTCATCGGACGGGTAATGCATGACACAACCAGCATACTCCCACATAAGGAAAAACTGAAAATTACATCCACCCAAACAACATGACAAGCGTGTGTAGTCCATGTCAAATGCCTACAACACTAAACATGACAATGAACATACAATCTGACCCACTAACACATGTGTCACACATAAAAGTGTGTGGCCTCCACAATACAAGCCGACCATGGCCACTGTGGCAATGGGGCCTAAAGCCCCATCACCACAGTCACCAAAAGGTAAGTGTGGGGTCCAAGGCTGATGGACCTTTTGGTCAGTGTGGCAATGGGGCCTAAAGCCCCATCACCACAGTCACCAAAAGGTAAGTGTGGGGTCCAAGGCTGATGGACCTTTTGGTCAGTGTGGCAATGGGGCCTAAAGCCCCATCACCACAGTCACCAAGTGGTAAGTGTGGGGTCCAAGGCTGATGGACCCTTTGATCAGTGTGGCAATGGTGCCCAAAGCCCCATCACCACGGTGATCATAAGGTAAGTGTAGGCATGGTAAAAGCTGCCAAAGACAAACTGAATGGATGAATCCTGGTCACACAACAACCAAAACATCTGTGGCATAGTACTGCTTGTGTCCCATTGCAACATATATTGGGGGAGGCTAGCAGTGCAGTGACACAGAAACATCGCTTTATGTCCATGTGCATACAAACATCACACATGGGGGACCACATTGCCAACAATCAGCCAATTCCACAATGACAGAAGTGACCATCATGATGCTGACCCACATATCTGCACCTATGGACACACAAATGTATATAATCTGTGGAGACTGTGGATGTCAGGTGAGCAAATACCATACCATGGCAGCAATGGGACATACAAACCATGATCATTGTGCTGACTGATGACACAGGAGTACCAGGGAGAGCAGGGGAAAATCACCAAACCACATACAGCCAATGGCACATTACAGAAATGCCAATGCAGTGATGCAAATGCACTGACACAAACAGGCAGACTCACACATCCTATCAAAGACAACAGGTGATGGGGGTGTGTGCCAGTGTCCCCAGGCAACCACACAACACATGAGGAGGCCTGAATCCCAATTACACAGATGTGTATATAGTGCCACACACAAGTAACTCATGGATTGGATTCCCCTATGTGGGAAATCTGGCATTGTCAGATGAGAGGGAGCCCAAATTACACATGTCACACAAGCTTGTAGGAACAGCAACTAACACAGCAAGAGACACACCCACCACAGCACTACCGCCAGGGACCCCACATTGTGCAGACACTAGCCTGCATGACAATTCCACTGTGATGACAAAGGTAGATGTTGATCACACTGTGAACCACAGCCATGTGTCCTCAGCTACAAACTACCATCACACCTACACAAGCTCCAATCAATCAGCACGGCCTGCCAGCCAAGGACAATATGGAGGTAGTGGTCTAGCCATGCAACAACTCACATTTGCACACTCAACACCACACACCCTCATCTGCAACAATGTGCAGCAGTGAAGCTCACATGGACTGGTGACATTGCACATGCACCCATGACAATCCCAGGGGTGGTGGGGGGAACTAAGGTGCAGAAACCCATCACACATGCCGACTCAACATGACTCGTCTATGCTTGACACACTGCACAGTACGCCGTACATGCGCATGATGTGAAATCCACCACAAACAATGGGATCCTGGCCATAGTCACACACCAACGAAGAAGCCAAGGTGAGACACAAAGAACACACGTACACAACTTCCGACATTGCAGCTCTGACCCTGAGGAGTGGCAGCAGTCACACACACAACGCGTCACAATCACTGAAAGCTAACACAAACTCAAAATCACATTACTTGTGTAAACAACAAGTGCCAAGGGGAATCCTGAATGTGTCCCATCTGCGTTTGCCCACATCCCCAGCCCTGACAACAAAGACAACCTGGGATGACAACCTCATGAACATCAGTTTGCCATGCAACCACATCACGGAGAAACCAGGTCCAAGATGCTGGATGAACACATACCAACTCTGCAACCATCAGAAACAGGAACATTCCTAGGGACACAGCCTGTGTAGGAAAAGGGAAGGGAACATGCACAGACATGCTCACACAACACACAACACGGGAACACGCAATGTCACCAGATTACACACAGCCATGAGGGCACTCCACTCCTGTGGAAGCTCCACTGTGCCAAACCTTGTCTGTGCATGACTCAAACATATCAGCAGGACACCCCGTCAGTGAGTCAACAACTACAACACACAGAAGCCTCTGCTCACATCAGCCTGGGTACGGGAGTGTCACGTCAGTCATCTGCATACACCCAAAACACGTGGCAATCCAGTTGTACTGTATACACAGATGAGTCCTCCAAAATTGATGTGCAAAACTGCATGTCCAGTGGAGACGGGCACACAGTCAGGGTACTAGGAACATTGGACAGTGGTAAGCCCAACAGATGTGCAACAGTGTAGGACAAAGATGGTAATATACAAATGCTAAACGTACATCCCTGTGTCAAATGCTGAACATTACACCCTCAGACTGCAGCAAGGGATGCTATAGATCCAGACTAGATTAGGACACATATGCCATGGGCCACAAGGAGCCCATCACAGCAAAACTTCATTTACCTGATCTGAACACAATTACAACAGCAAATGCATGATACTACACATCTACATCATGTACCACCAAAGATTAACCACAAGTAAACAAAAAGAGGCTTTATTCAGCAAGTGTGCAACTCAAATCAAAAGTCCAAAATTAACAACGGCCAATGTCCAGTCCATATACACAGTCCCAACAGGGCGATGTGTGACTACTTGTCACAACTTGCTTGCCTGCACAGGTACCAACAGGGGACATCCCCTTTGGAGGGGCATACGAGGGGCAGGCCAGGCACCGCAGGGACAGGATCAGGGGATGCCAGAAGGAGGCAGGGAAGGTGAGGTGGGTGCAGGAGTGTCACCGGCAACTGCAGTGGAGGTGTCTGACTCAGGGGGGGCCGGCACCACCACAGGGCTCAAGTCCGATGGTGTTGGTGCTGCTACCACTGCAGTGGGCTGGGCAGATGGAGTGGGCTGGGTCCCCAATGCAGTGCCCGAGTCAGATGGGGTTGTTGTGGACTCCACTGCAGTGCATGACTCCAAGGGAGTGGAAGGGGGGCAGAAGAGCTGGGCAGGACAGAGGGGGGACACGGTCTCCACACCAGTGGCACATACAGGCAGAGCGTCTGGTTTGGGGGTGGAAGAGCAAGTGGCACGGGGGGAGGGCCTGAGCACTTTGGGGATGCGGTATTGGTGTGTGGGGGAACCTGGGGCAGGGTGTGGCGGTGGAACCTGTGGAGTGGTGGCCTGGGGGATGGAGGTGAGAGACTGGGTGGGTGACTTGCAGGGCGGTGGCGGGGTCTTGCTCTTCCGGGTCTGGGGGACTTGCGGGTGGGGGCTCACTCTGCCTGCGCCTGGGGGAGGGTGTCCGGGGCGAGGGGCACTCTCCTCTCTGTGTGTGGACTTCCTCTTCCCCCGGTATGCTGGATCAGCGGTATTGGAGGGGAAGAGGCCGAGGTCAGAGAGGAAGAGCTGCTGTGTATGTGGGGTTGCAGGTGAGGCAAGGGAAGGGGTCTTGGAGGGAGAGGATCTTGAGGATTGCGGAGTGACTGTGGTTGCCTGTGTGTGTGTCAGTTCCCCATCCCCTGTGTGTGTGGAATCAGTCCCCTGAGGATGCTTGTGTGCACGTCTTGCCTTGGTTTTGGGTGGGTGTGTGCTGCTCGTGTCTGTGTGTTGGTGTGATTGTGCAGGTGTGCATGTGCTTTGGACAGGTAGGGTGGTAGGAAGTGTGGATGGGGCAGAGGTGGGAGGGTGAGGGACTGTTGGAGGAGGGACACTGCTGCCGTCAGGGAGGAGTCCATGGACCTATTGCTCCTCTGTAGGGCAGACATACCCGTTGAGATGCCCTCCATGAACGACACCAGCTGTGTCAACAGTGTGGTGTGTGCATGGAGGACAGTCAGCATTGCTGTCTGCCCTACATGGAGCTGCCGAAGGAGGTACACAGACTCCTCACTCAGGGCAGCAGGGGACACAGGGGCAGGGGTGCGGTGCCTGGCTTGAAGGAGACACGCTCCCGAGCACGGGAGCCTCCACGGACCTCAGGAATGGGAGCCAATGGGAGGGCGGTGGTGGTGGTGGCGGGATCAGACAGAGTAGCTGGGGTGTGGTGGCTGCTGACACCCGCCTCCACAAGGGAGTCATCCTCTGAGCTGCTGTGGTCCTCAGCTGAGGTGGATGGTGCTGAGGACTCCTCGGTGTGGCTCCCCTTGCCCTCCGTGCCACTGGGTCCCTCTGACCACTCGTCGGACGCTGACCCAGTCTGGCTCCGCTGCTCCTCCTGGTCCGTGGAGCTGTCCCCTCCTGTGGCTGTGGATGTATCTGCAAACAATTAGGGAAACAGACAAACATCAGTCACCTGCACTGACCGCACACACCACAGTAAGTACAGCACATTACAGAGCAAGCCCTGGCATCCTTAGTTGAACATTGCAAAAAGTGCTCACACAGATTAGGATAAGCCAATTGTCAGTCTGATGGTCAGCCATGGAACAGACACCCCTCCTGCCCTTGCACCCATCTGTCTGGTGCCCGTCTGATGGTAAGACCCCAGTGTGGATACATGCACCACCTACACAGTAGTTGGACATTGCTGAGAACACGGTGAAGTATGTGAACATGCCCACCTCACATCACCTGCCACTGAGTCAGTGCAGGTGTCTGGATAAATGGACGGCCTGAGCCTAAACAGAAATGCATGTGTTGCATACCAGCACCAGACCCCATGAAGCACCCATGTCCCGATAGTCAATGCCACAATGGGGTGCCTGTTGCACATGTCACACCCTGCAGAATCAACTTTAGGAAGTTTAATGCCATGACACAGGCATGCCTTCAAAGTCATACATCACTGTCTCAAGTCACATGGCCATGTTAGCCAGCAAACAACAGTCTGCACTGTGTCACTATCCTAGGACATGGGGAAGGCAAGTAATGTAACTGACAAGTGCACATGTTCATCCCCCACTAACCACATCCTCTGAACCAGTATTTGTACACTGCACACCATTTGGACACATGGGAGACATGAAACACTACTCCCTGAACCATAGCACCTCACAGTGTGCTGTGAATGATGTACAGCTGCCTGAAAGTCAGTCTCATACACCTGTCTGCACAGTCAAGTGATCAAACACCTATGAGTCACAGAAGTCTTGTCTCACATGGTCCAATAGCAGATGGCATGCTGACCCCTAACCGAAGGACATCACAGGAGTCACGACAACGTAGTCACAGCACAACAACACAGAGGCAGACACCTGAGGCAACATTTCACTGAGCACAGCATGTCAGATGATACACGGGAGTGGGAGTACAGAGTGTATCGTATGCCCTGTAGTAGGCATGACTGTCCGGCTCCACCTGCAAGAGGGATGAGCCAAGGTCAGTGGGCAGGTGGCTAAGCATGTGTGACACACTTGACATACATACTCCTGAGGCCCAGACTATTTACCCACCCGCATAATGGGGGTGTGGCAAATACCCCAGGGACATGTGGTGAATTAGATGTGCAAGTGGATCACATATCAAAGTTACACCCAGACTACATAGCACGACTCAGGCATTGTGTGAGCAACTGACCCACCCATGAAGGCAAACACAATGTCACGGGAACAAAATCTGCCACCACCTTGAGCAAAGCAAAATGCTAGGACCCTGTACCCAAGTGACACAATTATCCTGAGCGTAAGGAGCACACTGGCGCATCAGATGGGTAGTGGCCAGGTTACAATAGAGGGACATGGGTACTGGACAACAAGACTGATGTACTGGAGAAGTTCAACCAGGCCAGAGGAGGGCACATAGCATGTTAGACAGAGTTCACAGTGCAGTCTTAGACTCACCCCCTCCTTGCTGCTGTCTGCCCTTCAGCTGCCCATCCAGCTCCGGGAACACCACCGGCAGGATCTGGAGCATGTGGGGGTCAGGGTCCGGTGTCCGCCCCTCCTGCGAGGAGGCGACAGCTTCAGCTGGACCCTTGCGATCCTCCGGGTCCAGCCACGAAGGTCCTGCCACCTCTTCTGGCAGTTGCGGATCCGGCGCTTGTAGAACCCCACGGATCGGACTGCCCGGATGATGTCCAGCCAGATGTCCTGCTTCCGATGGGCATCAACCTGTGAGGATGAGAAAGTGAAAAGGCCATTACTACACATGCAACATATCCGTGCATCACACAGTTGGAAAAACATGTCTCAATCACAGGGGCATATGATGTACACAGGCAGTGCAACGAGGGCTATGGACAGTTTGCCAGCAGTTACTCCATGGTATCATTGCATGGGTAGTGAACCTTGTTTGAATGCACTGTCACTCCACTGTACCTGTTCAGTGCAAGTGACTACACACTTTGGGGGGTGAGAACTACTCAGTGGGCATGCTAGCCAGTGGTGTGCACACTGTAAATCCTGCTAGTCAGGCAACATGCACAATTAGTGAGGCAGTGGACAGCACACTCACCTGCTCCCCTGGTGTCCCATACAGCTTGCTGTACTGTGGAAGGAGGCTGTCCAGCAGGGCCTGGTTCTCCTCGTGGGTGAAGGCTGGGGCTCTCTCCACAGTACGTGCCATTGCAGCAGCCAGAGGATGCAGAGACAGCAGCAGTGTAGTGGCAGATGTCGTCCAGGAGCATGTAGTGCAGGCAAGTGAGCTCTCAGGGGAACAGCCAGCATTATATGTGAGCTGCAGAGGCAGATACTGTCCCATGTGTCCAAAGTGATAGGTCCAAGTCGGTAGCATCTTCTGAATCTGGCCAATCCATGGAATAGCAGCTCCAATACACGCCCACAGCATCCTTCAAATATTCAACTTCATGACACCCATGAATTTGCAACATTGTTGTGGCTGGCCAACTGAATTCACTGCATCAGACTCGTTGTAAATTCAAAAACTGCATCCGTTGCCATGCCAGGCCCCAGCCAATGCGTGCACACCGATCGGACCATTGCTGTACAACGCGTACTCGCTCACATGCAATGCAATGGTCCGAGCGGGCACACCGATCGGACCATTGCTGTACGACGCCTACCCGCGATACAACGCGTACCCGCTCACATTCAATGCAATGGTCCGAGCGGGCACACCGATCGGACCATTGCTGTACAACGCGTACCCGCGATACAATGCGTACCCGCTCACATTCAATGCAATGGTCCGAGCGGGCACACCGATCGGACCATTGCTGTACAACGCGTACTCGCTCACATGCAATGCAATGGTCCGAGCGGGCACACCGATCGGACCATTGCTGTACGACGCGTACCCGCGATACAACGCGTACCCGCTCACATTCAATGCAATGGTCCGAGCGGGCACACCGATCGGACCATTGCTGTACAACGCGTACCCGCCATACAACGCGTACCCGCTCACATTCAATGCAATGGTCCGAGCGGGCACACCGATCGGACCATTGCTGTACAACGCGTCCCTGTACAGGTCACACGCATGTGTCACCATGCTGGTCAATGGTGAACCTATGCCAGCCACATATACTTTCCAGGGACTCTGGGGCACACCTACTACACCACACCCAGTCCACACTGTATCTAAGGCATGTGTGGCAGCATGACCTTATCTGTGTATGGGTGTGTACATGTTGTTTTTGGGCTGGCACTTGGGGGCAGACACACCCAGGCTGTGCACATGTTAATGGGGACAGGGTCCTTTGTGTGTCGTGCACATGACCACTGGGATGTGCAACTGTTCATTTTTGGAGCATGTTGCATGGTCACATTTCCAGGTTGTGTATATGTATGACGTGTCACATAGCCCAAGGCTCATGTGGGAAAGCATGTACATCACAGGGTGGCCCATTGCCACAATAATCATGTCCCTCGGCAGTCTTTGTGCATGTTGTGTTTCACATGTCTGACTCCATGTGCACAATGGGAGACAGTCTCCACATCCACGTTGTCTGTGCATGGACTTAGATGTTGTGTGTGTGTGTCACTGACGTCCATGTCTGTCCTGCAGAGGCTACAGGGGGCACTACCTGTGGGAGTCATGTTTGATTTTTCTGACGTGTACATGATACGCCATGTCATGCCAGTGTCCATGTGGCAAGACAGGCTCCCTGGGAATCTACCTGTCAATGAGTTGAGATGCCTGTGGCGCGTCTGTCCAGACGTCACTGTGGTATGTGTGTGGAATGTGAGTGCAGTAAATGGGTACTGTGACACAGCCAAATGGTTTCACATAGCACACCCTGGGACCTGTTGTCCACACATGTTGAACAGAGATGTTACATGATGTCCATGTAGGTGCCATATGTGTCCAAACAGAACGAGACACACATCAAGTACTAGTGTTTGCTGATGATGTAGCATGTGAACTACAGTATGGTGAATGGCACATATGTGGGGTGACTGACATTCTTGACTTCTTCACCTCTGCACTGCAGGGCTCCTGCTGTCCATCGACCATTCCCAGACCTGGCAACGATGGTGGAACGTGACAGCATCCGACGGTACCGCTTCACCAGGCAGCTGATTGAGGATTTGGCAGTGCGGTTGGACCCACATTTGCAGCCTGGCCGGCCGTATCCGACAGCGCTGACCGCCAAGGTGAAGGTGATGGCAGCCCTACACTTCTTTGCCACCGGTACCTTTCAACACACTGTGGCATCTACTGGTGGTATGTCACAGACTATGTTCAGCTGTGTGCTATGAGATGTTTTGGTGGCGATGTTGTGATGCCTTAACCAGTTCATCTATTTCCCGCAACGTCACCGACTCACTGACGTCAAGAGTGACTTCTATGCCCTGGGGAGGATGCCACATGTCCTTGGCTCCATTGATGGGACACATGTGGCTTTGGTACCACCACAGGCACATGAGCAGGCATACAGGAACAGGAAACATTACCATTCTGTCAATGCTCTGGTGGTATGTCTTGCAAACATGACCATCACACATGTTTGTGCCCGTTTCCCCGGTTCTGCACACGATGCCTACGTGATGAGGAGTAGTCGCATCCCGAGGATGATGTCACAGATGCTGAACCAGCGTGCTGGGCTTGCCGGTGTGTACTGACTTTGTACCATTGTGTGTGTTGTGCTATGTTGCTTTCCGCACCCTTTTCAATGTTGGCTAATGTGCAATTGTCTGTCTGTAGGTGACTCGGGATACCCCAACATGCCGTGGTTGCTGACACCCCTCAGGAACCCTGTGACACCAGCCCAGATGCGCTACAATGAGGCACATGGTCGGACCAGGAGGGTGATTGAGCGGACCTTTGGTCTCCTGAAGAGCCGCTTCCGCTGCCTGGACAAGACAGGAGGCGCCCTCCCATATGCCCCAGCAAAGGTGTGCAAGATTATCATCGTCTGCTGCATGCTCCACAACCTGGCAGTGCGGAAGGAGTTGCCTCTCATCCTGGATGACGATGACCAACATCCGCCACCTGTGGAGGATCCAGGCCTGGGCCACGATGCCAGTGATGATGATGGTGATGGTGATGTCCGCACACAGCTCATCACCAACTTCTTCAGCTGAATGTGAGTATCCAGAGTGTTGTACTATCAATGAATTTGATTTGCATGATATGTGTGTGTGGTGCTCTGGTGCTGTTTGAGTGTGGCCATGTGCAACTTGACTGGATCCATGCGGAGATGTGTCCTTGCAGGAGGTCTGTACTTACCAACAGTGTAGACATGCTAACTTGCTTTTGTGTATTTAACTTGTGACAGGTATTAGACATGAGTATTGCCATTCTGTGCTGTTCTTATGTGCTTTTGAGTGTGTGTCATGTCTGTCCTTCACAGGGTGCTGCTGGAGTTGTTAGAACAACTTGGATCCCCCGAATCAATGATTCAACTTCCAAGGTGGCAGCAGTTGTTCCCCTACAGGTGATGTGCCACACACCCCTTGACTTTCTATCTTCTGCATTGTTTGACTTTGTGGCCACAGCCAGGTGGGATTAGCTTGCATTTGTAGTGGAAACAACATGTAGCAAATGTGTAATAAACCTGTTCTACATTTTGGGGTGTGCGTTGTCCGTAGTCACACATCTGAGTGACATTTGCTTACTGCACCTGTGTTGTAGTTGACACCGACTGTGAATATGTGTGGTGTCTGTGCATTGCACTGTATTTCCAGGCAACATCAGTGTAGGGGATGAGTCATATGGCCCTGGTGTGTATGTGTTGTGTGGCCCTAGTGGTGTGTCTTCCTCATATGTGTCACGTCGCCATGACTGCCATGACGGTGTTGGACTTGCTGTAGCAGTCAGCATGCACAGTGTCATATTTCTGATCACCATCTCCATGACAGAGACCACGTTGGAATCACAACAGAGGCAGATATGGTTTTTTGGTGAGTTCATTTACAAAAGGTGTGGGGATGGTGCACAGGATGGTGGGTGCTGTACATAGCAATTGGAATCCAAAGTTCCCATGTGAATTGGAAGTCCTGGTAGATGGAATGTCCAGGGTATAGTCCACAGTCATCTGATGAATTTGTACAACTAGAGCTCCCCATGTCATGTGGGCGAGTTGGGTTGCCATCGACAGGGCGTGCAGTTTGCACACAGAGGAAAAGTTCCAGAACAGGTGTTGGCTTCCTGGGGGATGTAGCTGGCCATCGGCCTCTCAGTTTGGCCTCCTCGGACGGCCCCTCTTCTTGGGGGGGATCCTCAGGTGCAGGCTGCCGCGGTGCAGGGTACTCTCCACCAGAGTCCTCCTCCCTCCCTGTGGCTGTTGCGGATGTAGTGGCAACAGATGTTGTGGGCGCACAGGGAGGTGAGGCCATGTTGGTGCTGATCTGGCGGAGGCATGTCAGTATGTCCCTATGCACCGCTGTGAGTTCTTGCAATGTGTCCCACTTGGACTCCATGCGAGACATGTGTGTCTCAACACGGGACATGTGGGAGTCCAAGCGGGCATGATGGGCAGCCTGCTGCTGTTGTATGTCCTTGAGGATCCCCACTACCTGGGTGACCGCTCCGGTGCTGGTCTGGTACGCATCTGCAATGCGTGCCAGTTGTGGGTCATCACGCAGTCCTGACCCCTCTGCAAATAGCGACCTGTGTCTACCACCCCTCCCACCACCCCTGGCAACACGTGCAGGGCCTGTGGTGCCACGCACAGGTGACCGTGTGCCCACTTGGGTGTTGTTAGTGGGCTCGATGGCAGCGGCTCCAGTTTGGTCCTGGGTCCCTGCGCTGTTGTCACCTGTGGTCCTTGGTGTGTCCGTGTGTTGGCAGTTGTTGGAGGGGTGGGTTCAGGGGGTGCAGATGTTGGTCCTGCTGGTGCTGCATGATGACTGGCACCGGAGGGTCCAGCTTGTTGTTCGCCATCCGAGGAGTGCAGAGGCTGATCCACACCAGTGAGCTCTGTGTCCCCCGGAGCCTGGGACAGGGACTCCTCCTCATCTGCTGCTGAGTCCCCATCTTCACCTGTTTTGGGGAGAGACACAGATTGTATGGTATGTTTCTACAGGCATCAATTGTTAAAACACCGGACAGTTATGACTGTACCTCTGGATGCGGCCCTGGACATCGCATTCTACTCAGTTGTGACAGTCAGTGAGTGATATTGGTGTAGCACATTGTCCTGCCAACCTGTGGCATGTCAATGTGAATGTTGAGGTGTGTGCCTGACCAGCATTGGTGGTATTTGGTTGCCATCCGGGTCGACTTCTCCCCCCAGCCCAAATATCCCACCATGGAACATGCTTCCATTGCAGGGGGTGCAAGTTGTCTTTCAGGATGTCAGTCAGTGGTGTCCTGCTGTTGGTTGTTGCACAGTTGCCTGCAGGGCCTTATGCTCCCCCCAGCAGTACCCAGTGTCAGCCATCTTGTGAGTCCTTTTCCACTCCCTGTGATGTGAGCATGGTTCAGGGTGGTGTTGATGGGCCAATTGTGAGGCTGAGCAACATCTGTGACTACCACTCCCATCATGCTATTGCCTCCACCTCCCTTCCCAGCATGCCCATCCTTCCTTCCTTTTGAGTGGACTTCAGTGTGTGTGAGTGTGAGAGCAATGGCACGATGGCTGACAATGTGGTCGTGTTGTTTGTTGGTGCACAGTTGCCTGCAGGGCCTTGTGTTCCCCCAGCAGTGCCCTGTGTCAGCCATCTTGTGAGTCCTTTTCCACTCCCTGTGATGTGAGCATGGTTCAGGGTGGTGTTGATGGGCCAATTGTGAGGCTGAGCAACATCTGTGACTACCACTCCCATCATGCTATTGCCTCCACCCCCTTCCCAGCATGCCCATCCTTCCTTCCTTTTGACTCTGCTTCCCTGTGGGGTGGGGTGCCTGTGCTGACAGGTTGACTGAGAGTGTTCTCCTTGCGGTTGTTTGGCTACCAGTCCCAAGAGTGTCCCTGTGCTTCACACAGTATGAGCCCGGCTGGTTGGTCTTTGTGGGATCTTGAGTTAGAATGTGAGGCATTGCATTCTCCCAGGTGGGTTCTGTGGAGTTAGTGTTGGGGGTGTGTGAGGGGAGGTGCTTGTGACTATGGTCAGTGCTGTGAGTCCTCCTTCCCACCCAGCCAGATATCCCACCATGGAACATGCTTCCATTGCAGGGAGTGCAAGTTGTCTTTCAGGATGTCAGTCAGTGGTGTCCTGCTGTTGGTTGTTGCACAGTTGCCTGCAGGGCCTTGTGCTCCCCCAGCAGTACCCAGTGTCAGCCATCTTGTGAGTCCTTTTCCACTCCCTGTGATGTGAGCATGGTTCAGGGTGGTGTTGATGGGCCAATTGTGAGGCTGAGCAATATCTATGACTCCAACTCCCATGATGCTATTGGCTACACTGACTTTACCAGCATACACAGAATTCCTTCCTTTCAGTGATCTTCCCTGTGAGGTGGTGTTCTAGTGATGTCAATATATCTGTGAGTGTTTGTTGGTTCTATTTGTGCCACTGCTGTATTTGTTGTTAGGTTTGTAGATGTCATGACACAGTTAGATGTCACCATGAGATGGCAGGTATTGTGTTTGTCTGACTGGCATTCACATCTTGGGATGAGTATGTTTTGTTTGCTGTGTATTTGGTGAGGGTGCATGGTTTGCCTATCCCTTTGAGGGTGCTGTGTGTGTATTGTCACACCATATTGTGTATATAAGTTGTGTACTCACCAGGCTCTGGGATGTCTGTTAGTCCATATAGGCTCACTGGTGGTAGGATGGCCCGCACCTTCTCCTCCCAGGGCCTGAGGTATATTGGTTTTGCAGGAGGGCCACTGCCGGTGCGCTGGCTGATGATGTAGTCCTTTTTGAGTAGGTCCCGGACCCTCCTGCGCACATCATACCACCTGTTCTGGATGTCTTCCTTTGTGCGCAAACATGGTGATTGTGCATTCACCCTGTCGACAATCCTCACCCACATCTTGGTTTTCTGCGACATGGGGGTCTGTTGTACCAATGTACCAAACAACTGTGGCTCTACCCTGAGTATCTCGTCTACCAGGACTTCCAATTCACAATCTAGGAACTTGTGGTTCTTCTTTGGGGGCATGGTGATGGGTGGTGGTGGTGATTGATGTGTGTGTGTGTGTGTGTGTGCAAGTGGGGGTGTGTGAGTGTGGGTTTAGCTGGGTGTGTGTGAGGGTGCTATTTGTGAGTGTGGTAATGGTGTGTGGCTTGTGTGATGCATGAGCTGTGAGTGTGTCTGTGGTTGCTGTGTGATGGTGTTGTTTGCTGGCAGGTCTGTGGAATTTGCAAAGGCTCATGGTAGGGATTTGTGGCCTTTATGTAGGTGGGGTTGGGGGTGTGTCCTTGTTCCATTTTTCCCCCACCCACAGTATTTATTGGCTTTGTGGTAGCTTGTTTGGCCTTTTTTTTAAACTTTTTTCCCTTGGTGCTTTGTATGCATGTAGGAGTCGTTCTTGTGTCCGAGTTGGACGCTGCTGTTGTCTGATGCGATGTTGTCCGACTCGTTCCTGCTGTGTTTCAGGTTGGTTTCATGTGCGGCGTACGAGTCGGTCGCGGAGTATTGGGTTGATTCGGCTGGGTTTTGTGTGCGTGTGGTCGTACGGCTTGTGCTCCGTGCGAGTCGGTCGTGTTTCGCACGCATGGCATCGTACTACGCGGGTTGGAGTTCACGGGTACGTTTCGTTCGGTCGCTATCCGGGTGTGTGTCGGTCGGTTAGTTTCGAGTGTTTTCCCGGCCGGATGGCTTGTTTCCGTCCGGCTCGGTCGTTCGTTTTGTATTCCGTCCGAGTCGGTCTGGTTTCACATGCATTTCATCGTACTACCCGGGTCGGACGGCGCCGGTTCGTGTCGGTCGGAATAAATTCCCGCACCGAGTCGGTCGGTACGTTTTCCGGCCCGAATCGGAATCGGCCCCTTAGTGTTTTCTCCATTACTAAAGTTTGACAGCCCTGCAAAGTACTGATTTTCGGAACACTTTAAACTAGATAACTCCCGTTATTTGCTTTGTATTGATTTCATTTTGGTATCTAAATTTATATAAAAATAAGCTTTATTTTATAAACTGGTGTTGGATTTCTTTCGAGTCGTGTCAATTAATTATCGTCCATGTTGGTACTCTGAAATGCTTAACACAGTTTCCTCTAAGTAAGCCTGATTGCTCTTTGCTACTCTACCAGGACTAAGCTAAGGATTACTAGTGCAAATCTGACGTCCACTTTTCGGTATTGTGTTATTATTTCATGGTAAGACTGCCCAGCCATACCACATAATATTTCCACCTTGCTTCTGTCATGAAGAGACGAATCATAGGATTTTTCCCTTTGTGTGTAGGATTGTGGAAATGCCTTGCCATAGAAGACAACATAGCATCCGTAAGGACTGGTCTCCCAACTGTCGAAAACCCTATCCACATCCTGACTCTTTACACACCCTGACCTTACCCACTTCTCTTTTTCAGATGCTGGGACTTCCTCTTGAATAGATTTTAGTTCTTTCCTAGTATGAGTAGCATTTAACATGTTTGAAACAGAATCCCTTTCAGATTCACATGAATGTTCCCTGTTGAATGTACAGGACTCAAGACCACAGTACCTTGCCATCTCATCCGCATGACAGTTTCCGGCAGTTGCAACACTCCTTTCAGTCTTATGTGCTGCACATTTCACAGCAGCTATTTCTCTAGCCAATTGTAATGAATCTAATAAATCCATGATATAATTTCCGTTCCTTATAGGGGAGCCAGGGGAAGTCATGAAACCCTCCAGGGACCACAACTGTACAAAATCATAGACCACGCCAAAATTGTCCTAACTATCAATATGGATAGTAATTCTTAGACTTCTATAGACACAGCATGCTCTGGTAAGAGTAATCAGTTCAGCCATCTGTGCGGACGTTACGTTGCACAATAGTAGGCTTGCATGGTACCTTCTAAGGTGCACACAGCACAAGCTGCTTTCAGAATGACATGTCCATTTCTCAAGCAAGAGCCATCCAAAACAAGGTAAAATAAGACTTTTTCAAAGGGATGCCTTGAATATCAGATGTTGGCTTAGTGCACAATTCTATCACATCCAGACAGTCATGGTTAACCTCGTCATCATCCTCATCTGACAAATGTAGTAGCAAAAGTGTAGCAGGGTTTAGGGTATTTCAGTGCCTCAAGATAACATTTTCAGCAGCTAAAATCACATTTAATATATCTTGTAAATCTGCTGTTTGTCACATGTAGTGTTTGAGTGTGTGTTAACAAAATTTCAATTGAATAGGGAACCATTACAATGAGCGAGTAACAAATAATGATGCCCTCGCACTGCTGTATGCTGACACCAACTGCATCCACTTCCTTAAGGCATCCACGCAATGCTGCGGCTACCGAATCCAGTGTGGCAAAAAAATATGCAATGGGTTGTTTGGCTTCACTGTGAGTCTGTGTCAAAACAGACAGTGTGCACCCTTTGTGTTCATAGTATTGAAGAAAAGCATCTTTGTCGTAACCAGGCATTCCTAGTAAAGGAGCGTGGCAGAGTTTCTCTCTCACCTCTAGGAAGGCCCACATACATTAGTGGTCCCAGGGTAGTGGATCAGGCACATCCTTGTGTGTAAGTCTCTGTAGAGGCTTTGCCACTAGGGAAAAGTTGGGAAGCCATTGATGACTGTATCACACCATTCCCAGAAATATCCAGATTTATTTCGTCATATACGGGTTAATTCTCAAGATTGTAGATATTCTCTCTTGGAACACTTTCATAGCTCATTTCTCAATGTGATGGCCCAGATATAAAACATCCCTCTGACAGTACTGCAATTTTATAGGGGGCACCTTGTGTGAGTTATCTGCCAAATGGCTCAATAAAGCAATGGTGTCTTGCGTGCATGCATCTTGTGTTGTTGACGCCATCAGTAGGTTGTCGATGTACTCAACCAGAACTAAGTTGCATAGCAACTGTAAGGTCTCCAAAATTTTCTTTTGGATCTGGTACAAATTAGTTTGTGCTAACATGTATTACTCTTAATCTTTTTCCTCTTTGCCTCCAAATAATCACTGAATACTTCACATATCTCAATATCCAATCAAGAAACTTCGGCTGCCAACAAATCACATTCTGCTGTACGTGGGCACTAATTTCTTGGCACAAACCAAGAGCAAACTGCAACAGGAAACCACTACGATTTTCAACACTGCAATGCAACCTGAAAACCTACATTAGCCTCTTGTAATAGGCATGCACAGACTATTTAGACTCTTGGGTATTTCTGGTTACCTTAAGCCAATCAACCTCCTTCTGCTGGACCTTCGTGTTCAAAAATGTAATCACCTGATTATACTTGTCCATGACAATAGGAGAAGGTGCATGAATTTGAGCATCTCTCGGCGGATAAGCAGCTAGCCAAGCTACGATCACCTTGCATTTTGCCCACAAATCATTGGGAACCACAATGTCAAATTTAGTACTTAAGTCCTCCCACAACACCTTTGACATCTTCAGGAACCTCTCCACTTGAGAGTATCATAGGTCAGGATTTTCTTGCAATTTTAGGAACTTATTTGGAAATTTGGAAAGATCAATATGACGGTTCGTGCACATATCTACCTTTATGCACCTCTCTCAGAGGGTAGGCATTTACCTCTCTATCGCTCTAATTAGGTTCCTCCTCTGGCCCAACTGTGCCATCCTTCTTTTTCTGCTTCTATTCCTTTTGGGACCATCGGTCCTTGTGTTTTTGTATGTTACTCTATTTTCTGATTAAGGGTGGGCGGAGTTCGCATAGCAGCGAAAAAACTCTGGTGTGCTACGCGGAGTTCCGTGAGTAGGCGGAGTTCCTTGTCCCACCCGTTTGTGTGACATTTCTGCCATACAGGAACGCGGATTGCGTGTTCAGGTGGAAATATCGTGAGAACTGCACCACGCGGTCGTGGATGGGCGCAGCCATCTTGTTTCTCACTCTGTTTATGGTGCTGGGGCCTACTTTGTGATCCTTTTTGAATCTTTCTAATCTTTGTGCTCTAAAACTTTTTTCCCATATTTTTATCTATTATCTTACCCTTTGTATTTCTGAGCGTGTGCTTTATGTTTTTTCTACTTTTTTGTGTGTTTTTTGTGAGTTTTGTACTTTATTTTTTCTCTTTACTTAATTCCTAATTTATTTTTACTTCCTTCCCTCTTATTCCTGTTTCTATACTTTCCACATTTTCTCTCTTCCGCCCCCCAGCACCATGGCAGATAAGGGTGCCCCAAAAAAGCCTGTAACAAGGAGCTGCCTTCCGTGCGGAAGGCGGTGCCAGGAAGGGGTTCATCCCCGGGCCTTGTTTTCTGAGGTGGAGGTGGCAACACTGGTTATTGATGTCCAGCGCCACCTCCCCCCACCCTGGCAGCAGGCGGCAGGCCTGGGTCCGGGTACGGACTCCAGGAGCGACAACAGTGTATCGCTGCTCTGGGGTCTGGCACACCCATAATCAGCTGACGCACCGGTGGTCGGACATCCTGGACTGAGAGCAGGACCTGCTGGACCTGCTTGGGGTTGAGGTCGCGGGGCTCGGTGAGTAGCTAAATATTAATAATATAATAACTTGTGTGTTCTATGCTGTTGCTAATATTTGTATCCCAAACAGCAAGCATGCTGCTCACATGCAGGTAAATTAAGTTTACAAATATTATGTGATAGTTCCGTTATTCTAATCTAGACAGGTGCTCTGCGCTACTTAATTGTACTTGTTAGCGCTCGCTTGGGCTGATTATGTAAGAACTTAAGTAATACAGAGTCTCCTTTGTCCTGTCACTAAGATAGTGGTAGTATCAGTAATTTAGCGGCGTACGTCCTCTCTCTTCACTTTTTAGAGCCTTTTTTGTAGCTCGTACAGTGACAGGCAAACAACCAATTTGGTGTATGCAAGCATCCATCTATTCATTTAAAGAAAAATTGCGGACTTAATGAATTGGCCCGTCAAAGGGGGTTGAGATTGCTAATGAGATGAGAAGAAACAACCATCATTCGTTGCAATTTATTAGTAATTCCAAATCTTTGGAATAGGGCTAGGTAGGTTTAGAAAATTTGGAATAGGATAGGATGGTCCGCGATACTAGTCTACTACTAGTCGATCTGATTGAGAAAAGTTCAATGTTATGCGATTGCCTTTTCCTGTCAAAAAATATTTTTGGAGAGATTATTTATTTACCATCAATATTTTTTTGTCTTTATGTCTTACATCAGCATCCAGGGGAAAGAAGAGGTCTGAGGCGGGTGAAGGAGCTGGAGGCTCCTCTCACTCTGAACGTTCCTCGGCCGATAGCTCTGCTGGCCCCAGTAAGTCCTCCTGTCGTTAACATTAATATTTATTTCCCTAACTTTTACCACTCTTTATTTTGAATTATTTCTACCCGTTTGCTATTGTTTTCCAAATCCTCTATCTGTTTCTAAATTCTTCTTATCCCTGCATTATCCTATTTACTTACTTTCTATATTCCTAGTGTCTACTCTGTACTTTACCTCAAACTGTCTCTCTGTATACTAGTCTGTCTGTTGCTTACTTTCTTCTGCTTTGTCAGTCAGCTTTCCCTCTACTCTTGTATTATATTTTGTGGACTGCCTAGTGGTGGTACTGTGTAAGACTCTGAGAACCCATTGGTCACGTACTACTACTGCTACTCTGCCATGCAGATTGAATGCCCAAGTAAGGTAAAATTCTACGCATGTTTGTTGAGATGAGGACAAAGGATTTCTTTTACTTTCTCATGCTCAATCAGTTAACAGAGAGAGTGGCAATGGTCAGGTTGGACAGACCAAAGTTGTGTCCTCTTCTTAGCTAGCCCTAGTAATATTAGTAGCAGTTGGTGAATTGACGACCTTGCACTATGGCTGGAACTGAAAGGAAGTAGGCAGAGGATGGCATCATTGCATTTGCAAACCATATGTCCAGCTGTCCACTCTTTTATTTCTTTTCAAAAACTCAGATTCATCAATAGCTCTAGCCACTCCTTTACAGTTTTTCTTGAGGCTTTTCAAAAATTGCCACCAACAAAATGCCCAACCTGATATTTTCAAGAAAAGATACTATCTGTATCTGAATTGTAGTAATGTGTGTGATGTATTTTGCTACAAAAAAAAAATAGGGGTAGGCGTATCTGGCATCTAAAGAAATGTGTAATGTTTTTACTAGCCGCACTGACCACTAGTGCCGGGGCCAGCAGTGATGGCAGTTCCAGCCAGTCAGCACATGCGGCAGTGGTAGGAGTTAGCCAGTGACAGTGGCGGGTGGTGGTAAACCATATTGCTTGCTTATTGACAACCGGGAGTTTTACAATTCTGACTTGTTGGGGGACGGAAGAAGACATCTGGGTGACACATGCTCAGCTCAGGAGAGGAGTGAGTCACAAATTATATATCCAGTCCCCGACATTCAAGCGGAGCTAAACAGCAAATAGAAACGCAGTGCAGCGTGAAGAGAAGAGCCACGGCCGGCCTGGAAGCTGACACCGCCCGGGATCATTAGCAGCGTCGGGACCCCACGTGCACCCACAGATTGTTGCAAGATTTAAAGTGTACAGGTTCAGCTCTTTAACTTGGCAATGAACACGCTCCTTTACTGACGTGGATTAAGGCAATGGGAACCTCACCAAAGTCCTGATTCTACCAGCGAAGACAGCTTGCAAGATTACAGCAAACAAGAGCAGCTTTTCAGCTTTAAAACCAGATACTCAACGCTGTTTTTGTAACTAAACACTCTAACTTCGCCTCGAGAGGAGGACGCTGTACAGTCGGAGAAGGGACTGCAAGTCCCAGGAAGCCCGGAGGTTTGTCCCGCACATGTGCCTCCTTGCTGCAGCCTACATCAGCACCTCACCGCTCCCGCATCGCGGGACGCGCGCGGGTGCGCGCCGGGCTAAGCCCGGGCCAAGGGCGGGCCCGTCTGAGCCCGTCCGAGACCGGACGAGGCCGGGCCGGGCCCCCCCTCTAAAAGCGTATATAACACAAGGTCAGTCCGGATAAATATATCAGTTGCTCCTATTAACATCTGCTGACTGTCCGGGCCCAAATATTACAATGAGTAAGCGAGACGGGAAGTTGATGGGTGCACCCAATGGGGGCAGGTTAGCGGGGACGTTGGATCAATTTATTTTAAGGGCTGCTTCTGTGCTTGAGAAAGAGATAGCGATTACTGAGCGAAGATTATCCCTGGACCCGCAATTAACCAAATGGTCGTCCCTGGGTTTAATCGCCTCTGCTCTCCCTCCGGTGCATCCGGCGGTTAATTCCTCTTCGAATATGACTACCAATGAAGCTAGCGGCTCTGCGCTCATCCGAACAGGTCTCCTTTCGGAGAGTATTGTACAATCGTCAGTAGCCGCAATCAACACCATTGTCAGTATGCCTCTGCGAACCTCGGCCAGACCTACAAAAAAAACCATTGTAAAAACCAATAAAACCATTCCAGATCCTGTAGCTAAAAGGAAGAGGGGAGGTGGACCACAAAGGGCATCACTTGCGAAAGTGCCAAGGATTAACAATAACGGTGGTTGCGATTTAGTAGCCGAATGTAGTACATCAGGAAACCAAGCTCCGGCCTTTCCGGACTTCAACTTCTCATCCTTGGATGGCCCTAGCCAGAATCCCAATGAGGAAATGTGGAGAAGGCTGGAAAATGTATTATCAACCTTACTATCTCCTATTACATATAGACTGAGCCGGATAGAGGACCGATTAACTAACTCTGAATCCCAGGCTAAGTCAGGCTTTTCCGTGCTTGAGGACTTACTTGTTCAATCTAAGCCTACTCCTGTGATTATAAACAGCAATACGGGGCTTTTCGTTCCTGACAAGGATTTAGTTAAACGTAAGCCTCTAAGTATGCAGACAATCGAGCCAATTGCTTCTGGGCCACCGACAAATGTAGCTGTAGTAATACAAAATAAAACAGTTCCCTTGCATAAGGATGAAGATGCTTTAGGGAACATGTCTAGTGAATTTGCACAATCAGATCCGAGCCCTCCGGATGTTGATAGAGTGGAAGTGGAAGTAGTGAACGTTTTAACGCAGGTTAATAACTGTATAAACTGCCCTTTAGCCGGACAAGCCGGAAAATCTATTCGCCGACAAGGATCCAGAGACTTGGGACAGAATGCTATGTATGCTAATCCTCCGGCCCTTCACCTTCCTCCGGCAGCTGCCCCTCTAGTGGTCGTCCTGATGAACGTTCCACCACTGCGAGAAGCGCAGTCTGAAACTACTGACCAACTGTTGCTAAAATCTTTGCATTGGATTAACAATCGTCTTAAGGATGTTGGGATTTGGGAGGAGAGTGTCAATAAGCACATGATTATGGCCAGACGTACTCCGTGGATTGGCCCCACGAGGAAGGAAGGAAATGGTGATTGTGTTGTTGTAAATTTTAATAATGTCCATATAACCAGATTTCTCTTGGATAATTTGGGAGGAATGTCAGGAAGTTACACGGATAAAGTAACTATTTTACCACTAGGGTTTTTTTTATAAATCTGGGCCATATTATTCAAGGGCGCTGAACTCCAATGGGAATGATAGACAATTTTTGCACCTCTGGGTATAGTACACAGACCATTAGAGGTCCCTCTGACCAATAGGTTTGCACCGTTATCTGATCTAGACACATGTGACTGACTACATCCACTAACCCCGATCCGGGCTGAGCTGGTGGATAGCTCTCCTACCCCCATACAAACCCCCATAAAGGGAATTTATAAAGTAGAGGATAAGAGACAGGTGTGTGCGCAGTCTGTACCATGTATGATGGAGTCTGCTGATACAACTCCCTCCCTAACTTCCCTGCTATCTTGGAATATTGCCGGTTTACTTTCAAAAACCCTGTCCGCTGATTGGTCATGCTTCATAGAGGGGTATGATATTATTGCCTTTCAAGAGACTTGGTCAGTAGACATGATCTACCGCCCAGGATATCTAGCTTTTGGTAAAGCGGCTGTTGCAAATAGTAAGGGGAGATCTAGTGGGGATTGATTATATGGGTTAAGCAACAGACATTGTTCCAAATAGTGGAAGTACCAGTAGATAGCTCAGACATCCTTGCTATTAAGATTCGTGTAAAGGGTGAGTTAGACTTTATCTTAATTAATGTGTATGCGAGAGGGATTGCGGGTGGGAAAGCGTCACCAACTATTGCCCTCCTGGATACAATTATTAATGACTTAGTTGGCTCAAATGTCCTGGTGATTGCAGGTGATTTTAATTGTACTTTTGAGCCCCTAGCATTGATGATTATAGTCTTAGCATGGAGGAAGACCAGAGTTGGGGGATCCCGTCTTTATCATTGCCACCGATCATCAAGTGGACAGAGGCGGCGTTACAATTAAAAAGCCTATCCCTCGGGAGGGGGCTAAGGGCTGCTAACGGGAGATCCCCCTCAGATATAGATGGTTCTAATACATTCTCTACTGGGACTAGAAGAAGTACAATAGACTATATTTTTATTAGTCTAGAGCTCTGGCCTAGACTGGTGGATATGAAGGTACACCATAGACCGGAGAGTGACCACGATCCATTAGTACTGACTTTAGCTAGGACGGGGTTGGATTCCACATTGGCTGACATGAAAACTGCAATAGGAGAAGTAACTTTGTCACAAGATTGTCGACGGCTGAAATGGTCTGTAGTCTCAGAAGATGAGGGTACCTTGACGCAGATTAAGGCAACAGTGGAAGAAACCTTACTAGCGCTTGGCTTATTAGACTCTCCTGATAAATCCTCATTAGATTATATGAAGGTTCATGAGGATCTATTTGCAAAACTGAAGACTCTGTTCACAAAAATAAGAAACCATTTAGGCACTATATAAAAGAAACGGCCAACTGGTATAATGAGGCTTGCGGAGTTGCATTTAAGCACCTTTCAAAAGCAATTAAGAAAGGGGTTCCCCAAGAGGTCAAATTAGCAAGGGTAAATTATAAAAAAGTACAAATAAAGGCGAAGAAGGATTTTGATGAGGATAGATGGGCGAGCTTAACAGATGCCAGTAATAGGAAGAATTGGTTGAAATTTTGGCAATTAGTCAAATGGGGTAGTGGTGTGATAGGGCCCACACCAGTGAACAATGTACCTCCCGAACTTTGGGTGGAATACTATCAAGCCCAATTTGCTTCTTCGCCGAGTATTGTTATTGACTACCCTGTGGCTAGTACTGATGCTGTTTTAATATTTGACAAAGGGGAGATAGGACGGGGTTCCAGCAGGGAGGGCACCCGGCCCGGATTGTATCCCGGCCGATATCTATAAAAAAGATAGGAAGAACTGGACCGAGTATACTTTTATCATCATAAATGCTATTGCCAGAGGTGCGCCGATTCCAGATACTTGGCGCGGGGCCGAAATCATTCCCATACATAAAAAGGGTGACCGTGCTAGACCTGGCAACTATAGGCCGATAAGCCTAATTGATACTTTACAGAAAATTGTTGCCAGACTTGTGCTAGGTAGAGTAAATGAATGTATATTAGATCAGAATGTATTATCTACCTATCAAGCGGGTTTTCGACCCCATGTCAGTACCATCGACCAAGCTTTTAGATTTATGATGACATATTGGAGCACAGTGATTTTAGCGGGGGGAACTCTATATGCAGCATTTGTTGACTTAAAATCAGCATTTGATTTAGTCCCCCGCCATAAGCTGTAGGATACACTAAAGGAGGCCGGGATGCCCCTAGAAATCTTAAGCTTTATCATCAAACTGCATGAGGCAAATTATGCTCAGGTTAGGTGGGGGCAGCAGGGCGAATTAACAGATCGTTTCCCAGTTAACAAGGGAGTGCGGCAAGGGTGTGTCCTTGCTCCTACACTATTTTCCTTGTTTATAAACAAGGTTATTTCATATTATACTAATTTTCCTACAGATGCTCCAACTCTTGCTGGTTCAAGGGTTCCGCTTTTAATGTTTGCAGACGATACTTTAATTTTATCTAAAACCCAATGTGGTCTGCAACGTGCCATTGATAGATTTATAGAGTTCTGCAACGACCATGAACTTGTAGTAAACGTTGACAAAACCAAGTTCATGGTGCTGCATAAACACAAACTCATTAAAGGGAGAGTTGAAATGAATAAAGCACCTTTGGAACAAACTGATACATTCACATATCTAGGAGTGATCATGGGCAGGAAGATGAACTGGACACCCCAGTTAGATGTTTTAGTCCTTAGGCACAACCAGTTAGTAGGAGCCCTACTTAAAGAACATCGACTCTCAAATACCAAACCGGTGGGGCCCGCTCTATCGATTTATAATGGGAAGATTAGAGCCTCCTTAATATATGGTGCTGAACTCTGGGGGTTTGAAAATTTATCATCCCTAGTTCTTGCTCAAAATAAGTTTTTGAGAACACTGACTGCCCTTCCCCAAAAAACCCCCATTAAGCCCCTGATGTTTGATTTGGGATGTACCTCCTTTGATGAGGCTGCTGGATTTAGACCTCTAGCTTACTGGAGGAGGCTTTGGACTACCCCTGAATTGACGTCTTACGCCAATGCACTAATGTATATTAGGAATGCCGATCTGTCCTCTAAAATTAAATGGCTCCAGAAGATTAAGGGTAATTTGTTTGACATGGGGCTTCGTCATTTGTGGGAAGATAATATAGGAAACTCATTTCCCAATAAAAATGAGTACAAAGAACTATACTGGGCTATGATTACTAAAAAGACATTGTCAGGGGTGAGCAGTAGCTCGCTCACAGGTATCTTTCTGGAGCACAAGCCTGCAATGGAAGCAGAAGCCTACTGGAATCTGATTACAAAACCTGGTGATAGGAAACTATATCACCAATTCAGAGTGGGCACTCTCCCTTTAAGATCTTTTACTGCAAAATGGAATAAGGCTCCTGATACCAACTGCCCTTCGTGTCCATCCCAGGTTGAGTCGATAACCCATGTATTATTTGTGTGCCTGGCCTATAATGGCCCCCGTGGAAGGTGGCTTAAGCCACTGTGTTCCAACCTAGGTACCAGATCGTGTATGACAGCTTTGCGTATCTTGGTATCGAATACAAGCCCAGTTATTGTGACTGCAATGGCGAAATTTCTTAGTTGGTTCTGGGCTCTGAGAAGGAAACATTTGGAGGCTGGTCTGGGAATTGCATATACTACTTGACTATGTAAATGGTAGTAGGCAGCCTTTTGGACAAATTGTGTAAGAAATGGTTTTATCGATGTATTAATATATTTATTATTTTAGTCAATGACGATAGGAAATTCGATATAGTTGATTTTTAGTCCCTAAGGATGCACTTCTTAGGGTGTTACTGCTTACTGTTTATATGACATTTTATGACACTTTTATGTTTGTATTGTGTCTTTTATGATTGTAAATTATCGAATAAAGACTAATTGATGATGACAATTAATTATATACTCACTGAAAGGGTGTACTGTTGAGACTTGTGTGAACTGTTGAACACACCCCTCTTTAGTTAGCATATACATTGAGAGTTGAGTAACTAATGACCTCTTCTATCTTCAACTCAGCAGAGAAAGTTTCATGAAGACCTTTAACTATGATGGGTTGATGGAAAAGGGAAAGAAGGATGGAAGGAGAAAGGACGGGTAAAATTTAATATGACCGGAAGAGAAGGATGCGTGGGTGAAAGGATGCATATACTATAGGTGGCTGATAGAATGCATGGTGGATGAGGGATGGATGAAAGGTGAAAGGATGCCAGCCTGGGTGGGTGAAAGTGTATGGGTGAAAGGATGCCGGCCTGAGTGGGTGAAAGGAATCCTCCAGTGGGTTTGATGGGTCAAAGGATGGATGGGTGGGTAAATGACAAATGTATGTTGATGAAAGGTTTGTTGACACAGAGAAGTCTGAGAGCCATGTTTGGATGGATGGATATATGGATCGATGGATGGTTTTCAATGGTGAAGACTGGATTGAGAGAATGTAAAACTCAAACGGTGAGTAGCAAAGCCAAGGGTAAAGAATAAAAAGACTAGAAGAACAATGCAATTATGAATAGAAAAATCACTGGGAAGAAGAATAAACAAGGGACTATGGTTCTCCTATGTAGTGGTGTTCTTCTCACCTTTACTTGCTTTGAATGGTTTTTATCAAGGTTTTTGATTCAAAGGGTTGAGTGGTATTTCAGACTACTCCCTTGACTCACAGTAGTTTTCAAGCGCATCATATATTATGTATCCTTCCTAGTACCCACCCATCATCATCAATCACCTCCCTCCCTACCCATGGCATTTCGCCAGTGACTCCAATGGGTGACCTATTGGCTGCATGGTTACATCGGCGGAACTGCATTGTTGGCTGTGCAATGTGCCTCTGCCTCAGTTAATGTGTAGGCCCATCTACAAATTTCATGGAAATGCGAAAAATGGTTTTGTTTCCCTTCACTCCCAGAGCCCACTCAGTCACTTCCTAGTACATAACTCCTTTCCTAAGTTCCTTCTGTCCCAGCCTTCGATAAAATTTGAAAAAAACATTCTTTGCATGTGCCACTTTCCTCTGGCCAGGTGATATATTTCATTATTGCTTCCATAACGGATTACGTCAGTTCAAATTTTTCCCTTTCAACAATTGCCGAACAAAGTGACTCACTACTGGCAAATGTTTAGGCACTTGATGATGATGATGATCAGTGAAACGTCTACCTATTCGGCCTAACCCCTCTAATTTACCTGCAGTAGACTAAGTTAATAATTATTTTCCTTATTGCCAAGCAAATCTATTTTGTTGGAAAAAAGTAATGTCAAATGTGGTGACGGAGGGTGAGGCCAAGGAGTAAAGTGGGGCTAAGAGTAAGTGCCTTTGCATTTTGTGGATGGGATAGTCTGTGATGAACGTGCCAATTACAATATCCTGTTCCTTAATCCTTTCCCTGTACTGCAGTGCTTTGCTTTTCCCATGGGCAGACAGGAGGATGTCTGACTGCATAATAGTTTTTATATAGTACGTAATGTGACGTATATCATTCATAGTAAGTAACTATTCATCTGCCTTGCGGTCAGGGTGAAATTGAGGCATTTAACAGAGCATGACCATGATAGGAATAAGATAATTGTCTAGTACAGCTGCCCCACCTGCAGACAGTAGCAAAGTAACGCAACAGAATATGTCTGTCGAGGGCGCCAGCTAAGCTAGCATGCCTACATTAATTTAGCTCAACAAGAGAGAGAAGAATACTTGTATACTCCATAGTGCATAATTCCTGAAACTCTAACCACATCAAAATCGAATGGCCAGAGGATACCAGAAAATGTACTGCCACTGTGCCACTATATACTTTTTCGTGTTTTGCTAAGAGCATTGTTTACAATTGGTCTTTTTTCTTTCTTGATATAGCTAGTCCTGCTGATCCGACACCTAGGAGGCAGGAGATAGCAGCACGGACCCGGCAGTGAAAGCTGGAGGCCATCAGGGCAGAGTACCAGCGGCTGGTGGCTAAGGAGTAAGAGGAGGCGGCAGCAGCAGGTGCAAATGACCCGGGCCCCAGCCAGGTCCCAGTGCCTCCGGCATATCATCGCTGCGGTCCAATGGCAGCCGCCTGCCACCATTCCACCACTGCTGCTCCCCCCTATTTTCGAGCATTTCCGTGCCGCATTCTGCAGGAGGAACGTCTGGGCACATTGGAGAGGCAAGTTAGGAAGTTCCTAGCCCGCCGTAATGCCTACTCTTCTGCCCCTTTTTTATTCCTTTTTTTGGTGGGTGGGACTTGGGGAGAGGGTGGAAATGTGGGAGGTGGGGTATTTTTGGGGATATTCTTTATTGACAAATTTGTTTTTGGACTCGGACACTACTTGGGACATTGGCTGGGGTTAGGGAGAGGGGTGGGCCAGTTGTGAGTTTACTAGTTTATTTATATTTGTTCGGGAAATAAATCTTTTATAGTTGTACATTCTGATTTACATATTTTACATATTTTTTGGGGTGTTACTGTTTTACTTCACACTGCTGCCTTTGCCGCAGCCAGTTTTTAAAATCTGCTGATAGTGTAGCAATAAAATAGTTATGCGGTAGCCTCCCTTGTCCTACTACTTTCTCCTCCTAGTCTCTGCAGTCTGTACCTATATTAACCCCTAAGGACTCGGAGGGGGTAGGTGACTGTGTGAATTTCCATTGTATATAGAATACTTGCAGTTCAACAATGAATCAACCACAGTTCTCTTACCTGATTAGATGAAGCGAGGACTGCATGGTTTCCCAAGGTGCCATGTTGGTGGTAGAAGTAGCAGGATGCTAGCGCACTAGTCTAACAGTGAACATATCAGAAGCAAGGTCCCACTCCTTCCTAGCCAAACTCAAATTGTAGGATAAGGACTATTCATCACATTGAACTAAAAAATTGAAATAAAAACTGAGTTAATGCCGTTATTATATGCAAGCTTTAAAAACAATGAGACAGTACCAGAGACTAGACTACTAGTACACAAGAAGTGAGACAATAGAGAAAATATGATAAGCTATGCTAAATTGAATTAATAATCAGAATGGTGAGCTAGTAAAAATGAAGTTGACTCGAGCTACGAAGTGGACAAGCGTAACCTTTGATGCAATACAGTGCTTGAAAGATGATGCTGGCAATGATGTTCCTCTGAAAAAAATATCAAACACTGTGCGTGGCTGACTAATATAAATATAATATTGCCAGTGTGGGCTATACTTAGAGCTGAAGATCCTAGTCCTGCACTGAGTTAGTGCTGCTTTCACCACAACCACCCCACCAAGTGTGTGATCAATTAATGGTGTAAATTCTTAAGTCACATCTCAATAAATCACACAGCCCGGGGAAGAGGGTTAGGGGTTCAATGAATGGATGGGAAGGGGGATGCGGGGGAAAGGTTTGACAAAGACAAACACTACACAAGGACAACATTCATCTTGGCAATGAGCAGCCAACCATCATAAATCTGTTATAGGAGGAAAAGGAAATGAAGGAATGAGTAGTACAGGTAAACCAAACCAAATTGTCTGTCTGCCCCCAGAGCGACCCAAGTTACATTACATATCGAAATGTTCTGTGGTACCGACTTTTGAAAGATAGCAAATATATTACAAATTAAATTATCTGTAGGAGTCAAGTAAACAACACACACAGTTCCAATGATTACTAAACGAAAAAATGATACTGTATTGCCAAATTGGGAGTTGCATCTGTATTCCTCTTTGTCTGTCCGTCAATCTTGGGGATGCGGTTTGGTAAGGTAAGCATGAGTATGATATGTTGTTTTTCCAGTATGGCGCAGGGTAAGCCGGCCTGTATATTGAAAAACAAAAATGATATTGAAGAATCAAGGAGAAAGAAGTTAAACTGTATAAGGGGTGCACCGAGAAAACTCAGAGGCAGCACAAGACAAGAGAAAAGAGAAGAAGAATAGTCCTTTATGCACTCATTCATTTTATGCCTGGTGTGTGAACAATTAGGTGAGGGCAATTTTACAACAAACAAAAATCACACAAAAAGTGGCTGCATGTAACTATCGGTATTGAGCTGATCAAACTCGCAACTGTCATGATCAATTCATCAGCATGAATCATAACAATAATATGTAGCCTAAAAGTAACAGCAACATCAGCATGTGCATTATGTGATTATTATCATTGTTGACTAAATGTCTGTTTTCAGTCACCTTCAACAACAGGCCCATCTACCACTTAGCTTCGAATTTGAGCCAGACAGCACTGAGCACACACACCCAGCAACATGGCATTTTGCAATTTTCCCAATCAAGTAAAATCAATGCACTGCCTTCACCACTCACCACCACTACAGAGTTGTGTAGGTCTGTTGTTTAACTTTAGGCCACTTCAAACTCATCACTAAATCGGTTGGTTTCAGTGAAGTTTAAAACTTCCTTCTTCTGGTGGCAGTTCTTGAAGTAGTCATGCCTTGAGTCATTCCATCATCTCTGATCCTCCTGAGTCTGACTCCGAGTATGGTGTCCAACCCCATACCAACTGTGTCCCGAGTTTCGACTCAAATGCAATAGATCGACCTGTAGTACAATTTTGTTGTTGCACAACAAGAGAAACATTGAGTCATTTTTTGTGTAGACTAGATTTGTGTTTGCGTTATCTAAGGGACTGGTCGGGTCTGACTCTTTGAGGAGTATAAAGCTGAAAACAGTAAAACAAAGCAGTGTGGAGTGGACCTGGAGAAGGAATCTCGCTATCTCTCAAAGGGGAAGGAAAAAATAAACACCTTCAGGGGAAAATTGATCAACCGTCGGTAGGCCACCAACATTGTAAATCATCACAAACATATTTTAAGCGTAATAGTTGCAGATAAACAAACACCCAGTGTCACACTACTTGCCACCACATGAATCATCTCTTAACACACATCACAAGTTCACACCAAACAACAATCACTCAGCGTGCAATACATGCCATTTACCTATTCTTCAGGCATGCTCACCATGTTCGATTCGTGGCACATTGAAAAATGTACATCCATTTGTTTATGAAGCAGAGATTGACCAGTGTAAATCAAATAATGTCACATGTGAGGCAGTCCGACTAGGGTAATAAACTAGGAAAGGATAGATAGTCACAGCACAGGGTTGGAGCCTTCTACACTGCACACAGTTGCAACTCCAATCCGGCAATAAAATGTGTCTAAGAGTAAGATGGTGGGAATGAATTAGTCAACCAGACACAAACAAATAAAAGTAAATAATAATGTTCCCCTAGCTATATCTTTTTTTTGGGGGGGCGTCAAAGAAAGAAAGCAGATCAGCAATAGACTAAAGACTGAGAAAGAAAGTTCTATGGTTGTTGGCCCAGGCCTGGTAGTCAGGGAAGTAGAGCACATCCTCAAACTCTGGCGGTTCGTCCAAAAGTAGGTCATCTAACACACTACTTCTATGACCTGAGTCTCCTTCATCTTCCTCCTGTCGTACTTCAGGTATGTGCTGATTCATTTTGATCATGGTTAATCTCTCCAAGTTTTGGGGCGTGAGACTGGTCCTTCTCATTGTGACAATGGCACCAGCAGCACTGAAAACATGCTCAGCTGAGACACTGGTAACCGGGCAAGCCTGATAGTTTATTGCCAGACTGCTGAGCACTGGCCATTGGCGCCTCTTACCATACCAATACACCAATGGGGTTTTATCAAGGTAGACCTCTGTTGCGTCATCCAGATAGGCCTGGTCCATCTGCCCAACAGTCATTGCTGGTGCTCTACCTTGCTTGACCTCTTTTGCCTTCCCCTCTGCACTGGACTTAAGCCCTGCCAGTAGAAAACACTCAGTTGCAGATTTTAGGGCTGATGCTCCTGTTCTTGTTGTTGATGGTGTTCTTGTTGTTGGTTTTGGTGGCTGTGAGCCAACAGCACTAACCTCAGGCTCTGAACTTGAAGGCTGCCCTGCAGGACTTTGTGCCCTGGTGGAGTGGGCCTCTAATTCCCTTCCGTTCTTTTTCTAGCTCACTGCCTTGCTCAGCTAACCATGTTTTGTATTTTCCAACATCCCGTCTGAAAAAGGAATGAAAGTGGACAGTAATGGTTTGTACTGTGGATCAAGAATTGTGGCACAGATGTAATGTTTGGATGACACAATGTCTCTTTGAACTCTTGTATTGGCAGACAAGCGAAGGATTATGCTCTTCACCAAGTCATACGTATCTTTTTTCCTCCACACCTGTGTACATTGCACACACCTCCTTTAGCTGTTCCTGTAGCATGTGCAACAATGGGATAGCTTGGCCCATGGTACTGTCCTCCTTACTGACTTCCCATGTGAACACCTCAAAAGGAAGCAGCATCTCTGTCAGGCATTTGTATGGTCCCATTGATCCATCTCAATGATCATGCCTTTCACAGTTACATCCCCTCTTTGCATGACATATTCATTGATAAGTCTGTACTGCTCAAACGGGCATTCAAGCATGTAATAAGTCGAGTTCCAACGTGTTGGTACCTCCTGTAAGAGTGTTTTAACTGGCATTCTATTATCACGCTGAATGTCCCTCAGCTGTTTCTGGGCTTTAAATGAATGGCTGAAATGAGGGCAGATTCTTCTGCATGTGGACAGTAAGTTGCTTACTTGGTCTTCTTTTTAGAGAAAGTACTGTACAATGATGTTGATGCAGTATACCAAACATAGGACCTTGAAATAGGCACCATCTGCCATGGCCTGAACTATATCACCGCCATTGTCCGTGGCAACAAATCCAATGCTAAGCCCTCTTAGGCGCAGCCATTCAAAGACCTTGTTGTTAAAGTCTTCCAAAATGTTTGCAGCTGTATGGGATTTCTCCATGACGAACATGGCTACTATCGCATGCTGCCGAGCAGCATTAAAAATCTCAGCAGTGGCAACACTTGCAGATATCTTTTCTCTAGCCCCCACAAAAGAGATCCAGTGTGCAGTAATGCACATGTTATCAGTCGCTAGGCAACTATTCCACATGTCTGTTGTCAGGTGGATACTGTGAACAGCACTCTGCTGCAAAGCTTGTCTAAGCAATTCCAGCACATCGTGATGTAGCGCCGGAACAGCAACTCTGGCGAAATAGGTACCGGCTGGGAATCTTCCATTTCTTGCAGATGGCTGCCACAAATTCAAGAAAACCCACCCCTTCCACAAAAGAAAAAGGGAGGAGATCCAGCGCTTACATTTTAGCCAGCTTCTTGCTGTACAAGCATGCGGTTGGGTGGTCGCGTTCATACTGCCCCTCCGGCTTAAACATGGTAGGAATAGGAGCCTGGATTTTTTTCTTTTTTGATGCCACTGATGCAGGTGACTTCTTGAGAGCAGGCGGTGGTAGGCTCAATGTGCTTTTCAGCGGGCAGTCACTGTCCTCTGTTGCCTTGGTGTCTCGGCCTGAGTCTTGTGCCACTACGATGTTGTTGATGTAGCCGATATTACTGCACTGCTGGGGAGAGAGCTGCTTTGCATAACGAAAATGTCTTACTCTTCTACACCTCCCACCGTGATCGGATCAGATTCGGATTCCCTGCTCAGTCAGCTTTCACCCCCTTCACCAACACCACTTGCAGATTTTTGGCCGCTAAGGTGCACCTCCCAACAGATCGTATGGTGCTTTCTCAAATGGGTTGTTTGGCCCCCAGTACCATAGTTTGGAGCAAGCTTACCCTGATTAACACTTGCTCCACAAAGGGAGCATATGGCAATGTTTACCTCCTTCTTGATAACCGAAAAGAAGTCACAAACTGGGGAGCTCAACTTCCTGATGCTGGTGCCACTGCCAATGTCGGATGAACTGACCGTAGGTGGGCGTTTTGATATTTGACTCTCTGCTGAACCTGCTTCTACTGAGGTGGTTGTGGATGTAGGTCGTGGCTGGGACTTTGCAAATATGGCAGCTGGTGGTGGTGGTGGTATTTGTGGTGCCACTGCCACATCCCCCCTGGAAAGTTGGGATGGGGTAACATCGGTCTCCACTGGGGCTAGGCTAACAACCATGATGACTGGCTCGTCGTCATCCTCCTCTTCTACATCTGCCTCTGTAACTCTAAGGCTTTCTGGAACCTTCCTTTTCCCTGGCTTCATCTTGTGGCATGTCTCACTCTCAGACTGAGGCGGGATCCAAGTGGTGTCTAGATCATCAGTAGGGGGTCTTGAAGAAGAATATGATGCACCACTAACCCTCCATTTTCTAGCTGGAGATCTGGAAGCCAATGGATCTTCTGAAAGAGCAGATTCCTCTACTCCCTCAGCATGAAGCTCAATCTCCTGAACTGCACCTACTTCGGGAGGAACAACTATTGGTGGTTACGGCTGTTGTTGTTGTTGTCCACTTCTCTGAGTTTCTTGCAACAATTGGGTACTATTTTGCGATTAGTCAATTTCAACATCATTGCTTGTCAGCGATGCCGTGATTAGGCTGGCTGCCTCTGTGACAGACATGAGCTTGGGCCTAGATTGAGGTAGGTTAACTGATGTGGGGGTGCTGCTCCCAGCTTGCTCGCCAGAGGCTGGCACCGCAGGCACCGTTTTTTTTCTCCAAAAAAGATCTGCGGCGACATATCAGTGGTGGTGGTAGGCTCCTCCTTCTTCTGCTCACAGGCCACTTTCTTGGTAGCACCTCTCTTTGGGGCTATCTTGAAGCTGTCAGTTAGCAGTGGCACTTAGCTTCACAAGTTGAAGAGATGTCTGTGATGTGTGGGTCATGCATCATGTCATGCACAGGCCTTCTTTATGGCAGTACTGTGCGTGCCGAAAGCCGCCGACCCTCCATGGGTGCAGAGAGTCTGAAACATGTAGACCTAGACCTCACTATAGGATGCGATGGTTACAATACACTTCCATTACACGCATCCAATCTTTCTTTTACCCTTACACTTGTCTAACCTTTATTACATTTTGAACAATAGACAAGAGGTAATTTTAGAGCACTCAGTTTGTTGTGGATCCTCACGAAAAATTTCTTCGATTACAAGAGATCACTTCCTGGTTGGAGGAAGAAAGACCAGATGATGACACTATCAACTACTAGTACGTTAGTGGCAAAGCATGTACCACCAACCGAAAGTAGTTGTTGAGGGTCCCACAGAATTTTTCCAAAGGGATCCTCTGAAATACAGATCCTACTCACACATGATTTTTGTTGGCATATGCTTAGGAGCCAAGTGGGACCTCTTTACCCTTAGCTCCTCCTTCCCTCCATTTGATATTTATAGATTCAAGTCCAACCACAGTCCAGAATCAGCACTCGTCACCACCACGAACGACATCCGCATGATCCTTGAGAGAGAAAACACAGCAGCTCTCATTCTCCTGGACCTCTCTGCAGCATTTGGCACAGTCTTACATCTTATCCTTATTCCTGCACGAGATTGGCATCCAAGGACCCGCTTTCTGCAGGATTTGCGCCTTCCTAACAGATAGAACACAAGCTGTCAGCCTGGCATCTTACCCCTCAGAAGCCCACAAACTCATCTGCAGAGTGCCTCAAGTCTCATCGCTCAGGCTCACCCTCTTCAATGCATAAGTGTTCCCTCTGGCCAGCATCATCCGTGCCACTACATCAACATCCTCTCCTACACAAACAAAATGCAACTCATACTCTCCATTTTGGACAAGACCTCAAACACAAGAAACAAGTTCATCACCTGTATGACCGAAGTCGCTAACTGGATGAAAGCCACTGTCGGCAGTAGTGATGTTTGCAAAGAACGCCTCACCATGGGATCCCAACTGGTGGTTGGCCACACTCGGACCCACACCCAGAAGCCACGCCAGAAACCTCACGAACGTCATTATCAGCAATCTGGGCATGACACAAGTCAACGCCCTCACTGCATCCTGCTTCCACACCCTGAAGATGATGAGGAAGATATTCAAATGGCTCCCAAGCAACACTAGAAAAACTGTCACTGATGCCCTAGTCACCAGCAAGTTGGACCATGGGAACAACCGCTACACTAGGATCACCAAACAACTCACTAGAAGACTACAAATTAAACTTAACCTCCCACACAGAACTCACATAATACCACACCTCAAGGAACTACACAGGCTCCCAAAACCAAAACAGCTCAATTCAAACTCCTCACATACACATTCATGGCACTACACAACTCAGGCTCCACCTACTTGAACAGTTGCATCTCCTTCCACCAACTACCTGGACACCTCCACTCTGCAGGACTCCTACTCGCACACATCCCACACACACACACAGTGACAGATCAGAACGATGGACATTCTCTTACATTGCTCCTAAAGCATGGAACAACCTCCCACTCCACATCGGAGCCTCTTCTGGAAGAAGCTGAAGACCTGGATTTTCAAATAACCAACCTACCATAGGCAGGGCTAGGCACACACTCCTACTCGGTGCCAGGATACCCTTGCGTTTGATAGTGCGCATGATAAATACATATAGCATACAGAGCTTAATTTCATACAACACTTAACTCAAGTTTTCAATTATTCTCAAGTTAAAGATACGATGTGTGGAAAATTGCAAGCATCCTTCATTTACCGTAATGCTATTCCATTGTTTGATGCAAATAGAGGTGTGTAACCCAATCTTGGTCCTCATGTTATATGTGGGTGTGCCCTTTGGGGTGCCTTTTTACTTTCACAGATGCCTATTCTTGCATCATTTCTGAACATATCTCTTATTTTTTTAAAGAATTTCATCTTTGTTCTTTACACAACACAGCACTGAAATTGTAAACTACCAAATGAAATAAGTGGCAGTTCACACCAAATCACAAGGCAATACTCAATAACACATAATAAATCCTAGTGTGACACCTCTGAACCGACCACTCGGAGCACGGCACCCAATGACGTACTGTCCAATTCCAGTGCGGCACACACATCAACTGGCCAATCCCAGTGCGACACCTTAAGATGTAGCTCGTAGCCCCTCGCTGCTGCTCTCACTCCAAACCGATCAGCTTCCCATAAGCAAAATGTCAAAAATACAACAATAACTTTGTCTGTTCCACTAAAGAAAATCTAAAGTCGACAATCACTCTAGGGATATGGGGAATAGTATCCTCTTGGTGCTATCAAACATACACAGTGAATTCTCAGCCAGCAGAAAATCACCCTGTCTAATCCTGTGCACGGACCAACCGAACACTAATCTCCGCAGTACAACCTGACAATGACAGTTTAATAAGTCCCTGTCAAGGTGCGGCTATCAGCACTTCACAGTCCAACACCTCAACCTTAACAGACAATTCAAAACCTTAATATCTCGTAACTATCTTGGATTATAAAGAATCTGATAATCACACTTCTCCTCTTTGAAGTAAGCATATTAAACTTCATAAGCAATAGCACTGTACGCGAAAAAGGCCTTCATGTCTTCATGTCAACTGGATGAAGGACAACTGCCTGAAGCTCAAGTTGGACAAGAGAGAGAAATTTATTTTCGGAAACAAAAGCTTCACATGTGATGCATCGTGGTGGCCCTCAGAACTCTGACCTACTCCTACCCTCACTGACCACGCAGGAACCCAGGCATCATTCTGCACAACAAGGTAACCATGACGACACAGGTCAACTCTGTCTCCTCCTTCTTCACCCTCCGCATGCTTCATGAGATATCCAAATGCACCATCAGGCAGGCCCTCATCTCCAGCCGACTGGACTCACTCTAAGCAGGGATCGCAGCTCACCTTCTCCGATGACTACAGACCATACAAAACGCTGCAGTCAGACTCATCCTGGATCTCCCTAGATGAACCGACATCACCCCTAACCTAAGGGACCTCCACTGGCTCCCTGTACATAAAATATGCTAGTTCAAGCTCCTGACCCATGCATACAAAGCACTTCACAACTTTGGACCCGCCTACTTGAACCACCACCTGAACTTCCATCAGCCCACCAGATCATTCCGCTCCATGGCCCTTTCTGTAACCCTCACCCCCTGCATTAGATGTAGCAGATGCAGAGGTCGCTCCTTTTCCTACCTAGCAGCAAAGGCATGGAATGAGCTATTCATTAATCTATGGACCTCACAATCTCTTTCAGAGTTACGAAAGTCCCTGAAGACCTGGTTATTCAGCCAATCAACTGGACCCTGCCAGCGCCTGGATACCCTCATGGGTGACAAGAAGCACTATACAAATCTACTGATTGAATGTCAATATAGAGCCCTCTTGGACCCAATTTGACACTGCAACTCAAAACACGACAAATCATCAAATACTATAAACAAAACACTGCAGCTCTCTCAACAACTCATAATAAAAAATGCATAACCTTACTTATTCTCACACTCCTAGGATGCTGCATCTGCTTCAGGAATGCTGGAACACTGTAAACACTCTGACTGGGAACATGGAAGCTCAGGAATGTAGACTGGACTAGGACAGGTTTGAATTCAATTTGGAGCCAATTTGCACCTCTTAAGCCTCAGTGGAAACCATTCTCTGCTACCAGATTGATGGGTCACATTGCACCATGAAACCTTTGGTGCAGGCCCTGGTTTAGAAAGCGTGCTACAAATAATGTTTAGTTCTGACTGAGGCTGATATCAAATTTTAGTTCATTTCAGTAATGTGAAGCACTTTTGACTCCACAAGGGAGATGGAGAGTGATTACGTTTGAAACCATAAAGGTTTATTAAAGGATTTGCAAGGTTACAAACTCAAATCATCAGTATGGGTTGTAATCTGTATTCAGTACATTAATGCAATAGCTCATGAATAATTCAATGCAATTCAATGTCAATAAAAGCACAGATAAACTACTATAAAGTTGCCTCAAAAGGAAAGTTAGGCAAAATCTGGTCTCCCATAAAGAGAGCACCCTATTCTACTAAGTCAGGGAAAAGGTCTGTTAGGAAGTCGGACAGAGGGCTCTGCCATACAGGCAAGTGAAAGGGCATCTGCTCTAAAGGCATATGCTGCTAAGTAAGTAAAAAAAGGGAAGCTGCCTACGGGTCAGGGAAAGCAGCTTCAGCAAGCAAGTGAACAAGACATCTGAAACTGCATCTACATTGCATTAGTTTAAATCACAGATTTTTACATTTTGATACACCTACACATGATTCTCAAACGAAGAACCAATCAGGTTAAGGCACAAGCAGATAAGGTAACTTCTATATTTTTCTCAAGCGACTACACAAAGAAGCTGCTATAAGCGTCCATCAGACCTGCAGTTATCTGCAACAGAGTGAGATACATTCGTCCAAGGCTGTGCTTTGCAGATGCTCCCAACAGGTTGTTAACACAGTCTACAAGGACTACAAAAAAGAAACATTTTCACATTAAACAGAAAACCAAGGACAATGATAATATATGTGGAGTTGACTTCCCTGAAATAAAAAGACACTTTATGAAAATAAGATGCCAACCAGACTTTAACCATTTTAAAATGCAGCCTACATTGGCTGTGGTCAATCTAAACGTGAATAACACACAGGCTAATAAGGTGTATTAATTTTTTTCTCAGTGCTGTGATTCTTTCATCTTCTCTGTACATCAACAGCTTTTTGGTGACTGTAGAGCTCATCGATACTCCTCTGTAAGTGTGAATTGATACCCAAGCACAGTTTCTCTATTGAAGTATTTTTTATACACTCTTGATTTCTCTTGTTTGGATCTCACTTGCCCATATTTCCTGCACTACTTCTACCCTTCGTTTCCAGCACCATCCATCAAGCTTGTTGCTTTTGTGTACAACCTATCGTACCATGACAGATGCATCAAATTGGCAATTTCTTAGTTACTAAAACAGGAATTTCATCTCTACTATCTTTAATTTTCTACCCGACATCAAGCATATAAACAGCATTAAAACATACGAAAACAATTAGAAAATTGAAATTGAAGATGTTTGTTCTGGTGAAAAATCACACCTTAATGACTTTCAGTTTTCCACCCTTCAAAGCGCAAGCATTGGCAAAGCTAAGAGGTCTAGTTTAATGTGCCAACACATATAAAAACAGAAATTCAGAAATCCTGTTTACATATACTGTATTCACAAATGTTGATAATAACATTAAAACTTAATGACATTAAAGCTAAACATATTACCTTTCCCATTGTTGGGGAAAAATTAGCAAAAAAGGGTTGCTTTCTCTATAGCATAATGAATGAGCATACTTTTCAGATGCAAAAACGTCTCTCATGAACTCCAATGGAAGCACTTCCCGGAAAGCGGAATCATACACTAAAGAGCCAGCAGACTGAGGTAAGATAGTAACACTTCTCTGGGTGGAGCCAAATCCACCTCAAAGTATAATTAAAGATTTAGGCCCATATATATCATTTTTTCACGCAGCGCAAAGCAGCAAGACACCTTACTGTGCTGCTCAAAAGGAAAAGGGCAGGAATGCACCATATTTAACAGTAAAGGTGCATTCCTGTCCTTTCCTAGCGAGGGCGTACTTTTGGCTGCCTAGCGCCAACGAAGGCACCCTTGCATCATAGACACCTTTCTTCAGAAAATCAATCCTCAGCAGCATTTTCCTCTTTCTATGTGTGCTGCAGAATGCAAGGGTAGTATTTTGATGCATTCCCAGGTCTTCCACTAATGGTAAAGCTGGGAATGCACCAAAATCCAAGGCTGGATACGTGGGAACACCCACGCTCCACCCATGGAATGCCTTCCTGGGGCAGAGTAACACAAGGAAGCGATTTGCCCTGGGAAGCCGTTCCATGGGTGTTGCATGAGTGCTCCAACACAACTCCCATGGTTTTTGACACATTCCCAGATTTACCAGAACTGGTAAAACTGGGAATGCGCCAAACCGATACGCCTTCCCAGGAGAAGCATAGCACGAAGAATATCTTTATTTCTCCTTGTCACTTCCTCTTTCTATGTGTGCTGATAGAGGTATATGCGTCTCAGGATTGTTTTTGTGCAGGAAGGTGCTCCTTCCTGCACAAAAACAATCATTAATGCATTGCAGGCACCCTTGCACCATGATGCAAGGCTGCCAGCATTGGCGCTAGGCTGCCAAAAGGGCGCCAGCGCAGAGGAAAAGGCAGGAATGTGCCGTATTACCTCAAATACATGGCATTCCTGCCCTTTCCCTGTCACGCAGCGCAGCAAGGTGACTTGCTGCGCTGCACTGCATGACTATTTCATAAATAGGATCCGTGGTTTGTTAGATCTATGAATACTTATTAAAATAGACACTTTAGTATATTTAGTCACGTTATTTTGTCAACAGAAATACTCTCTTTTGTGCTAGCAAGCTACAGCCCCATTTCGTACAACCTAAGGTCAAGAGAAATACCACCAACGTGGTAGAGAAAGAAGCTCTGAATCTCTCTCATGAATGAAAAAAGCTTGACAACAGATATTCATAACTTCATAAATGAGGGTTCAAGGACAACCGTAACTTAGGCTATTCAATAAACTATTTGAGATGTCTTTAAACAAAACTTAGGGTCTAGTTACGATGTCAGTCGGAGTTGCCTCCAACTGACACCGTTTCGGGAAAGGAACCATCCGACCATAGGTCGGCAGTTCCGGCAACCCCATTAGGATGCGAACGCACATGGTGTGGTCGCAAACTTCCATTTGTAATACAGCCTGGGTGGAGAACATGCAAAGTGCACATGACTGTTTGGCTGGCCCAAGAAGGCCGGGCAAACATTCATTTGCACTAACGTGTGTGCCACTACTGTTCCTGTGACATCCAGCCCCGTCACACTCCTAACCATCTGGGCCACAGACGGAAACATAAAATGATAATAACGTCCGTTATTATCATTTCATTTAAATTTTTTCTACTGCTAGCAGAGCAGTGGGGCGACCCTCATCCACCTTAGCGAAGTAGCCGCCCCTGCAGATTCCCTACTCAGTGCCCTGCCCACAATATATGATAACCTTCTCTTGCCGTAATTTGCAATTCCAAGGGGGGGTAGCTTCTGACCAGTGGACTAGCTGGCCACCATTTTCCCAGTCTCCCTATTCAAGCCATCCATGCTCACGTGGGATGCACCCATCAGGAATATAGTTGTAAATAATAGTAAACATAAAAAAGTAGTCAGTGACACACATAAAAAGTCAGCGATACAGAGAGAGGAAAGCTCCAGATATCTATAAATTGCAAAACAAGCTCAAAATAACTCCCTCACTAAGAAATTTCTTTAAGGTCCTGTTAGACCTGTCATCTTTTGGCATGTTTCCCCTGTCGTTTTGCTTTCTGACCTCCTGGTTTTAACCTGTTTTTGCTGATTTAGTGTCTCTGCGCACTTTCTCACTGCTGTTCAGTGTTCAAGTGCAAGTGCTCCTATTGTAAATTGGATAATGGAATGGTGTTTCCATGACTGGCATATTTGATTTACTGGTAAGTCCCTAGTAAAGTGCACTGAGAGTGCCAGGGCCTGTAAATCAAATGCTGCTAGTGGGCCTGCAGCACTGATTGTGCCACCCACTCAAGCAGCTGTTCAAAGGGATCTCAGACCTGTCACTGCAGTGCCTGCACGCAGTTTTTACTGCCATGTCGACTTGGCAAATGCAGCCACTTGCCAAGCCCTAACCTTCCCTTTTATTACATGTGAGTCACCCCTAAGGTAGGCCCAAGGTACACCTATGGGCAGGGTGCGGTGTATTTGAAAGGTAGGACATGTACTGGTGTGTGTGACATGTCCTGATAGTGAAATACAGTATATTTCGTTTTTCCCTATTGAAAGGCTATCTGTCCCATAGGATAGAATGGGAAGTACTGGCAACATTTTACGAGTATATCTTCCCATTGGGACAAGATGGAGAAATGGAGTTTAGTATGCCTGAACTCAGAATTTAGAAATGCATCTTTTAGTAAAGATGATTTTTATGTTCTGTGTTTGAAAATACCACTTTTAGAAAGTAGGTATTTTCTTGCTTAGCCATCCTGTGTGCCTCTGCTCGGTTGTGGCTTGACTGTCTGGCTTTGGAGTGACAGGGGCTGGGGATGTGCATTCTCTTCAGATAGCCACTGGGGGGTCGAGGTGTGTCCTGCCTTTCCTGGGAGAGTCAGGGCTGAGCTGAATAGACCTGGGCTGCATTTAGAGCAGTGGGAGGAGGTTTCCTTGCACCTGAATGGGCCTGGTCTGCCTTGGACAATGCTGTCTCCACCTCCTTCCGGGAAGCTGGGCCAGAGAGGACCAAACTGGTTTGGACTGAGCACAGACACACTCTCTGACCAAGACAACAAAGAGAAACTGAGTATAAATATTGGGACCCAGACCCCAGAACTTTAGAACTCGCTTGGATCAAGGAACCTGCCAAGAAGTAGAGCTGGAAGAACTACCAGGAGGAGTACTGCCCATTTGCTGTGTTGTTGCTTTTCTGGGTTGGCCTGCAGTTGCTGCTTCTGCCTTGGGCAGTGAAAGGACTGGACTGAACTTTCTTCACTTGTCGCTGAGTATCTCCAAGGGCTTGAAATAGAGCTTGCCTCCTGTTCATGAAGTCTCAGGGACAGCAAAGACTTCACTTACCTCTAGGTACCGCCTCTGGAACCGTGGGTTTCAGTTGCCACAGAGGGGGAAAGCAGTCGACACCGTCACCAACACCGCTGCTGGCTTCATGTCGTGAAGACACCTTTTATGTCCTCATGCCCAAATAATGCTTATTTGAACCTTTGAACTTAAATAAGTCAATATAGTTAAGGAATAGAATTAGGGCACCTATAGGTTTGGAAATTATTGTCACATATCTTGGTGTATGACCTATTCTGTGGGTTCTCTGAATACTAATCAAAACAGTATCTGACATGTTCGAAACTTTGAGTATGAATGATTGAAAAAATTACATATGATCATGTCCTTCTATGTCTTCTGGCAAACCATATATACTGTGATTATTTCTCCTATTCAAAAGTTTGAGATCTTCAGTATGCTTTTAAGAAGAGACATTTCTGATTGCAGCGAATCAGCCTTATTCATTGTATCTTTAAATCACTCGCCCACTGCTCTACTTCAGTGTCCCTTTTTTCATATAAGAACCTTTATCATCCAAGCTTCGAAGTCTCTAATTAGTCTCTCCCAAATATAGTCTAAGAGCTCTAATAGTCCTCAAAAGCACTTCCATTAATATAGAAGAAACTGATTTAATGGTTGATTGGATTTTTTTAAGTCTTTTGTTAGTACAATGACTAGAGCCGACAGATGCTTTCACTGATGAGGAGGCGTTATGAATCACTTAGGTTGAATATTCTTGCCTTCGGATTTTTCTATTACGTCTGAATCTGTGACAATAGGTTAAGGAGACAAGGCATTCAAAGTGCTATGAATTGCAAATAATTTATTAATTAACTTTCAGTTCCCAAATGTTCCCATAAATGTTAAAAAAAAGGTTAATAACCAAAGCTCTGAAAAACTCACTTTGTGTTGTACATAGACAGCAGCTCAGACCAAATGCGAGAAAAGACAAGTGAATGCAAACCAGTATTAGCAAAATGTTGTGAATTGAATAAATAACCTATTTAGTCTGCACTTGCACAAAGGTAAGCATTACTTGAATATGCATATTATATATCCTTTAAGCTTGCATAGCCAGTATGCTTGTTGTCTAAAGGAATAAAGTAGAGGCAAACAGCTTGAAATATCATATGTTATTTAGGAAATCGAATTCTTCTGCTTATGAGGAGATGTGCATGGTCACCAAAGTAAAATAAAAAGAAAACATTTAAATGCACCCAGGGGCCTTATTCAAAAGGCGTGCATTTCCAGCAGGGTCGGATTGGTAAGGTGGGCACTCGGGCAATGGCCGAGGGGCCGGTATCTGAGTTCCAGCTGTGGGCTGCTTTTTTGGGCAGCCTGTGGGGGCCAATTTGGGCAGTGTCTGTGTTTCGGATGCCACCAGCGGCCCAGTGGGTGCCTGAATGGCCTTTCTGGAGGCAGATGGGCATCCATTACCTCCCTTTTATCAACGGGCAGAGGTGTCACTCCCTTTCTCTCGCTGGGCCGGCCCATTAGTGTATGCATATTGAGCGGGGCAGGTGGCCTGAGCAAAAGTAGGCTCACTTGTTCTCAGGTGTGTCCAGTGTGACCTAATACGTGCATTTTTTTTATCTAAGTAAAGTTAAGAAAACATGCCTTTGTCAGCGACACCCCCGCCCCCCCCTTCTTTTTATAAAACTTCACCGAAGCAGTGTTTTGTGGAAAGGCAATATGCAAATGTGGACCACTTTTTTTTAGCCTGCCCAGGCCGATTTTTAATCCCAATACAACCCTGAATTCCAGCATTCACAAAATGGTAGGTGTGCTGGGAGAAATAACATGAAATTTGCCTCACGTTGGAACAGCAGAATGCCATACCTGCCAATTCACACAGTGACACTGTGTGTCACAATATCGGCTCACTTCACACTATCTCCTGGTGGAGAGCCCATATCACACAGTAAAACTGAGAGTTCAAGGCAAGCTGGAAAACCCTGCATGCAGTAGGTTTTCAGCCTGTTGTATAATTGCTGAAAATGTGAAATCCATGCCTGGGTTTTCAAATCACCCAGCTAAGGCATGGAAAGCAGCCCTTTCTGCAAACTCCAGCTAGAGAATTGTGGGCGTGGCTAGCCCAGCACTAGTTGGAACCAGTTTTGAGCCACCAAGCTAGACAAACACAGGCATCCCGGCCCCCTTAGGTGTTAGAAAAAGCCTATGGCTTGTTTGTCATCCTGGGGGGGTGAAGATTGGATCATATTGTACCTTAACGCAGCACCTGCTTTAATTGTCACACACAATCCCTTCGCATCCACGCTCAGAGGCTTCTGTGTGCCTCTGCTGTGTAGAGGGACATCCGGCCGCTACAATACTTTGTAGCCATGCATCACCCCACGTGACCGGGCTCAGTCCGAGGGTATAAATAAATGGGCCCCTGGTTGCACGTGACCTTCGGCCGACACCAAGCAAAGAGTCAAGTGTGTGTCCGTGTCGCGCTCTAACCAGGCCGCAGTCCTTACCTCTTTGCAGCCCTTTACACTGGCGAGAAGGGGGTGTGACGACCCCGTGCCTCCCCACGTCGCAAGGCTGCCACCCCAGCAGACCAGGTGCGACAGCGTTTGCCCTGGGAGCCTGCCGACGTCCACCGAGCTGTCATCGTCGTGGCCCTAGGAGCCTGCCGACGCCCACCGAGCCGTCATCGTCGTGGCCCAATCCCCTCTGCAATAAAGCATCAGGGCGGTGAGTCACCGCAGGCAGCGGCACCCCGCTCCGCTCGCAGCGGCATGAGAGAGGCTTCAGCAGGAGTGGCGAGAGGTGACGTCTGCCCCGCTCCAAGGCAGCCCAGCATTGAAGCCTAGGCCCGCGCACGTGTCTCAATACGCGAGGGCGGGGCCTTCAGGCCTGGCACGTGTGGTTTCCCCTGCACAGCAGCACCGGAAGCCCGGCACAGGCGGGTGTTTGCACCTAGACAGCCCGATAATCCACCGGGGGCGCTAGGAACTGCCACAGACAAAGAAATAGAAAAAAAAGACACACGAAAAGGCAAAAGGGAAAATAAACAAAAAAAGGGGCAAGAGAGGTAACAAGTGCACGGGATAAGGCTCCACAGGAGAGTGACTGACGACAAGGCAGACCAGTGCAACACACCGGCCCCATCAACAGAAGAAGGTCAGTGGGAGTCCCAAAAGAGACACTGTGGGGGGCACAAGACAGGGGAGGCACTGTGCCCAAAAAAGGAAAGGAGCAGCACCACCACACGTGCTGTGCGCAACAAGGCAGCGTTGTAGGCGGAACGCCGTTTCAGGCCAACCATGGGTGATCCCCCACCACCGCAGCAGCAGGCACACATACCAATAGCGCCACACTCTCATGCGTCGGTGATGCCGATACCTCCGTTCAGCCAGCTTGCGGACCCCGCCACCGCCGCACCCAGATGGAAGCTCTGGGTAGGCCGCCTTCATCATTACTTCACAAGGACCCGAGAGACCATTGGGCAAGTGAAGCGCTCCCTGCTCATGCACTTTGGAGGAGACGAGCTCTACAAGCTGTTTGAGACACTACCTGACACGGGGGCAGCGCACGAATACGATGCAGCCATTGCGGCCCTGAACCGATACTTTGACCCGCAGATGAACCCCGATTGCAAGCGGTTCAAGTTGCGCCAGGAATGGCAAACAGAAGCGGAAACAGTGGACATGTTCTACGCCAGACTCCGGAAGCTGGCACGAACGTGCACAGGCATTGATCAGAACTAAGAGATTAGAGCGCAAATTATACAGGGATGCAAGTCCGTCGCCCTGCGGTGCCAGATGCTCTGACAACCCGGGATTTCCCTTGATGAGATTCTGGTCCTCGCTCGCTCCCACGAACTATCGGACAAGCGGGCCAAAGAGATGGAAGCGGTTCGAATCAGGAATACTCCAGCCGCGTCGACGCAGAAAGTAGTGCAGGTGAAAGAAGAGACCGTGGAGGTCATGCAGAGGTGACCAGCACCAAGCCAGAGGCGAAACACTGGAGGCCGGCCCGGTGGCAAGTATGGGCACTGTGGATTTGACCACAAAGAGCATGACAGGTGCCCCGCAAGAGGACAAACATGCTTGAGGTGCGGCAAGGCCAACCACTATGCCATCGTCTGCCGCAGTGGCAGAGGGAGATCCCGCGGTGCGCACCTAGAGGGTGGTCGATGACCCTTCGAAACCTCACACTCGAGGACCGGGCGAACCCCGAAGCGCCACCCGAACAAGGCGCTACCGCCTACTACGAGGATGACGATGACACGTTTGTCATCTCTTTCGCAGAAAGGCCAGGTCGCAAGGGGCGTCTGCCCCCGATGTGCCACATCAAGGTCAACGGAACCTCGGTACAGGCCCTAATCGACACCGGGGCATCAGTCAACGTCATGGACTCAGACCAGTACGAACGGCTGTCGCCCAAACCACGATTATCACCCAGCGCCGCCAAAATCTACACATATGGAGGCACTGAAACGATACCACTGCGAGGGATGATGGAGGTCGAGGTTTCGAATTCCAAGCACTCCGTGAAAACCAAGTTCCACATAACTGAGGGGAAGAGGGGGACGCTACTGAGCTGGAAGATCTCGAGCTGGTTTTCTTTGCCAAGCAGGTCCACCAGAATAACGCTGAGGACATGATGAGTGAATTTCCGCAACTCTTCCAGGGGCTGGGCAAGCTCCAAGGACGCCAAGTGAAACTACACCAGGCTGTCCAACCGAGAGCACTCTGACATTGGCGCATACCCTTCCACCTCCTCCCCCTGGTGGAGCAAGAACTGCGGAACCTGGAGGACTTGGGAGTCATATAGAAGGTGTCGGGCCCACTCCATGGGTGTCCCCGCTGGTGGTGGCACCCAAGCCAAAGCAACCAGGCACGATCCGGATGTGCATGGACATGAGGCTCCCGAATCAGGCCATCCGGAGAGAGAGACATGTGACCCCGACGATGGATGATATTTTGGCGGACTTGAATGGCACACAATGGTTCTCGAAACTCGATCTGAACTCCGGATACCACCAATTGGAGTTAGCGCTGGAGAGCCGCTACATTACCACCTTCTCCACGCACGTGGGGCTCTGAAGGTATACCCGACTCAGCTTTGGGGTGTCATCCGCGGCTGAGGTGTTCCAAAACGCCATCAAGGAATCCCTCTCCAGCCTCGTAGGCGTGATCAACTTAAGTGACGACATTCTGATATATTCACAGAGTCTGGAAGAGCACCAGGCCCGGCTGAGAGCTACGTTGCAGAGGTTGGCTGACTGCGGGCTCACCCTCCACAAGAAGAAGTGCGCCTTTTAGCAGGGGTCGATAGACTTCTTCGGCTATTCCTACTCGAGAGATGGGCTTCGTGTCGACCCCCGCAAGGCGGAAGCCACCAGGAGTGCCCCAGTCCCGCAGAATTCCACGGAGATAAGAAGCTTCCTCAGGATGGTGATGTATTGCGGTAGGTTCCTTCCAAACCTCGCCACCGTGTCCGTACCGCTCCGGCAGCTGACAAAGACTGGAACACCCTGGGACTGGACGCACCGAGAGGAAGCGGCATTTCAAGGCATCAAGAAAGCTCTCCTAGATCAAACAACGATGGCATACTTCCACCCCAAAAGGAAGACAGAGCTCGTAGTCGACGCCAGCCCAGTGGGGCTCGGGCGGTCCTCCTGCAAGAAGACACCAAAGAAGTCTGTGTCCCAGGGGCATACACCAGCTGCGCACTGTCCCCGACAGAAACCAGATATGTGCAGATAGAGCGGGAGGCTCTGGCTATGCGATGGGCATGTCAGCATTTTCATTTGTACCTGTGCGGTCACCCTTTTTGGTGATTACGGACCACAAACCCCTTATACCGCTGTTTAGTGGGTCCACGTACCTGGTGCCCCCAAGGATAGAAAGGTGGGCAGTCCAGCTACAGGCGTACATATTCCAGCTGCTATACCGACCAGGTGCGGACAACCCGGCCGACTTCCTGTCTAGGCACCCCACGGCGAAGGAAGGAGAACCCATCCCCGGTGATAATGCAAACACGGAGGCCTTCATGTGCATGGTCGAAGACAATGCCTGCTCCCTGGCAGTAACCAAAGATGATCTCTGCAGTGCCACGGATGTGGATGACACCATGAGAAGAATCAAAGAGGCCCTCGAGAAGGGGCAGTGGCATCATTTTCTGGATGGTCTCTCTCTGCTCAAGGCGGAAAAACAGAACTCCCGGCGCCAAATATGGAGAGTTCGACACAAACTCAGCGTCAGCGGATCCGGACTGGTCCTGAGAGGAAAGAGAATTGTTGTGCCGAAAGATCTACGTCAACGAAAGGTCGTGCTGGCTCATCAAGGTCATCAGGGCACCGCCAAGACCAAGGCCAGACTCAGGGCGAAGGTGTGGTTCCCTGGCATGGACGACATGGTGGACGAAGAAGTCCGGAGGTGTCACCCCTGCACCATCACAGGTGGCGACCCTGCTCCTGTGCCTATAATCACAGACGAACCGTGCCGCATGCCATGGACCAAGATCAGTGTCCACTTCGGGAGCTTCCCGGACGGACGGCACACCATGGTTGTCATGGACTCTTTCTCAAAATTCCCAGTGGCGGAGTTGATACTGTCCACAGCGTTTGCACATGTCCAACTGGCCCTGGAGAAGATCCTCGCCATCTTCGGACTGCCGGAAGAAATAAATTCGGACAACGGACCTCCGTTCCAGGGTCAGGACTTAAATGACTTCTTCGAACGTCGAGCCATTCGACACCGCTGCATCACACCTCAGTGGTCGCAAGCCAACGGCGAGGTCGAGCGGTTCATGAGGACACTCAATAGAGCCCTTCGAATTGGCGTGGATCAGCACCAAGATCCGGAGACGTGCTTACACCAATTTCTGCTCGCATATTGGCAGACACCCCACTCAACAACTGGATGTGCCCCGGCCACTCTTCTGCTGAAGCGCTCACCAAGAGACCTCATCCCCAAAGACCCCGACTGGACGCCGCCAAGCCTGGATATCGAAAGACCGGCCGTGCGCGTAGGGTCCCAGGTGGTCCTCAAAGATCGCCACCCAGGCTGGAAGTTTCACACGCCCTTTGAACCGGAGGTGTGGACAGTCATCTGAGTGGAGGGTGCCATGGTCACGGCTCGGCGAAGCCGCCACACTGTGGTGCGAAATGTGTCCTGGTTCAAAGAAGCTCCAGGAGCCCCGCACGCCGGCGGGGTGTCCCCAGAGGATGATTACGAACCAACGGACACGCCCACAAAACCTGCAAGGGACCTGAGCACGAGCTCGACACCTGCACCCGGAGGTGAAGCGACAAGTACCCAAAGGGGAAGCCCTGGGGACCAACCGCGACATGGAGTGTCAGAGGGATCCCCATAGAGCACGGCAGACGACACGAGTGAGAGGCCCTCCCGAAGCCAACGGTACCTGCTCCGACCTAACCCTGCACCCAGCCAGAAGTTAAGAGACTTTGCGTGTTGAGGCGCTGGGCCTGGGCGAACTCTGGTCAACGACTGTAGCACCATGATTCTTTGTTGTATTGTTACTTTTGTTCTGATGTTCCTTTCCTCTTTCTTTTCACGTTTCTGTTTATCTTTCATCTAAAGGAAAAGAGGGATGTAGAGGGCCATCCGTCCGCTACAATACTTTATAGCCATGCATCACCCCTCGTGACCGGGCTCAGTCCGAGGGTATAAATAAATGGGCCCCTGGTCGCACGTGACCTTCGGCCGACAACAAGCAAAGAGTCAAGTGTGTGTCCATGTCGCGCTCTAACCAGGCCGCAGTCCTTACCTCTTTGCAGCCCTTTACATGCTGGGTGTTACTTGTGCCAAGGCTCTTCTGGTAAGAGGCCTAGTTCCTGCTGCATTTACTGCCTCTGATTATGATGCTCTCGTTTGTAGTTGAGAACTTCGTGAGGCCAGACTTGACTTTATCTTTTTTTATTTCAAAAGTTTTTATTAGATTTTCAACATAAAGGAGCGTTAAGCACAGTCATAAATTAGATAAACAATTATCATTGATAGCATCAGCAGGGCTGATTTAGGACAGTGTCATAATGAGGTATTGTTAATCACATAACATAACATATGGAGCAATGTGTAAGCTGACCGCTATGGTGGGAACTAAAAGAAAGGGAAAGAAAGAAGAAAAGAAAAAAAGAAGTTGCCATAGGAACACATCCAGAATACGCACAAGCATTAGCAATAGTGTAAAACAAAAGTATTAAAGGTCACAGCTACAATATAAACTTAATAATTGCAATGCTGTACAGTAGTGTCAGAGAATATTAGTAGTACACACAGTGTCAGAGACAAGGATCTATTGGGGTTTGACTAGCTCCAGGCAACGGTCTAGGTTGTTCCAAAGTGTTTTATTGCCTGAGATCCAGGGGTATTGTGTAGACATGATCGTCTGTGCGCCTCTTATGTGACGAAGCCATTCCCCCCATGCATTGCTCGAGGTGTTGCCTGCATTGCTTGGGGCATTGTCAGACCAGGCTTTATTTTAACTTCAGCTCCAGGAACCAACCGTACCGAGTTATTAAGGGTTGCTGCATGCACAGTTCAGATATGAATTAATCAACTGTTAGGGGCTTTTCCCAGTGGCGGCTGGTGGCATTTGAAAGTTGTGGGGCATAAAAGTTGGGCAAGAGTTTTATGTAGTGAGCGCAGCGAGCAGGTTTCATGGACAAAGGTGGGGTTCAGCTGGGATCTCCTCCCAAAAAAAAGTTGGAAACAGAATGGCAAATGTTGCATTTTGAAGCAAATGAATTTAGTGAGAAAGCAAAGTTTACAAAGCTGTGGGAAGGTATAGTCTTGAAATATTAAGCACATAAAAAATTGCCCCATATATTATTGCATTAATATGTTCACCAATTACTGTAATGTGCAAATTGTACAATGCACCAACTTTAGCCCTTTAAAGTGTGCGCTCGCCCAGTGTCTTGCACTGCATGCGGCATCGATTTAGGAAGAAAATGCTCTAAACCTGCCACAGGAAGCACCCTCTACTGCTGGCTGCATTCAGTCAGATTGAAATATGTGCAGAGGTGTCTTTTAGTGGGATGGAAAAAGCTGGGGCTCTCTAAAAGGGAACTTTTTTTTTAACTGTGTGAAAGTCTTTTCTTCTCCTTTCAGAGTCACAGAGTTAAGATTGCCATGGGCAGCGAGCACACATGCCTTTGCTGGCACAGTGTTTAAAGTCGCCAAACTTGTGCAAGGTTTTCCAGTTGCTGTGGTTGCGTGCAGAATAGAGTAGTACCTTTGCAGTACGTAGGGAAATAATCCTCAAAAAGTTGTAGGGCTCTTGTAAGGAGTTCGGGACAATGAAGGGGAACCACACTCGGACGCAGTAAACATTTTTCAAATATTCACAGCTTTGAATATTTTCATTGAGTGCAAATCTCGGAAAGGGAACTGCGCAGCACTTTCAGATAAATGTCTTCGACCTTCATGCATTTTCCACGTCTTGGTCAGCGTGGGAATATGTGGCGTGGTTTAGTGCTACAGGCGCCTAAGTGAATAAAACCAAATGTTCTTTGTATAGGGCTTCATGCGGCTAAAACCTGTTTTCAGGGCGCTTGTATGCATCACTGATCAGGTGAAGAGCCGCCATCAACAGGCACAACCCCTATGCCCAGCCCTCTAGGCAGAGGACACGACTCTCAGCCCATGTAAAACACTGTCCAAAGGCCCTGACAAGCAACATACGCAACTGTCCGCGCCGCTTACATTTCAAAGCGAGCACAGTGCTTCTCAACAGGATGAGTATCAACCCTTCTCAGTAGCAAACGGCTCCTCCGGGATAGTGCATACCTCCAATGTTAGACTTCCATTTCTAGCACCACCAGATTTCCAACTGAACCCCCATCCCAAACTTTTTGAACTAGTACAACACATTATGATATATTCTGTAAAGTAGTTCAGCGGAGGAGCGCCTGCTTCATAGATAACCAGCAGTGCAACAATCTGAATCGAGACAGGACGAGGGGGTTAACGAGCACCATCTGAATGTACAGCATAATTTATAATATCGATATATATTATTCACAGCACAAAGAAGGCAAAACTATTTCAATATAATCACTAGTGCATTATTTTGCTACCCATGTCTGTACTGATCAATGATATACAATGATAATAATTAGAAGCGTCAACCGGATCGGCATTTTGAAATGCACACTATTCTGTTTGCTCCATTATTTTTTTCATGCGTTTAATTTGATTTACGTTTGCAAATAATTTTTTTGCTTTCTGCGAGCAGCAGGAGACGTTTTAATTCAGCGGGTAAGGCAGTATGGTAGTGAACATGTAGCGCTAGAGTATAACAACACTGACGAAGATTAGGGATATTTTCTCAGCCAGAATGATAGCAGCATATGGGGTATTGTGTCTATTATCAGTCGTGGCTCACAATACTCGTGGAAGGGGGGTGTCGCACTGGGGTTACCACGGGGGAGATGTTAAAATCAAAATAAAATTAAAATTTACCTGACCGGGTCCCGCGCCGACCCTGCTCCTGGGCCGGGTCCCGCGCTGCCTCTGCTGCTCCTGAACAGGAACAGGCATGCTACCTCCCCTCCTGTAAGTCAATCAGAATGCTGCAATGGCAGCATTGTGATTGGTGGGGAGTCCCGGACAGCGCCCAGCCGGGCACCTGTTGGGAGGCCATTTTCTCTATGTAGGCTGCATGCAGCCTACATAGAGAAAATGTAGAGTGCGCATGACTGCTTTGGTCGGCCCCAGGGCCGACCAAACAGTCAGGGTACTCAGAGTGGTGCAAGCCACTCCTCCCCGACTCGCCAACCCGCCCACCCCAAACAGGCATACCCTCCCGCCCGCCCCCAACCAGGCATACATCTGCCTTCTGCTTTCTCGCAGCGCAAGAAGCAGAAAATAAAATGGTATTTAGAATACCATTTTATTTTCTGCTTCTCGCACTGCGAGACAGCAGTGGGGCGGCGCTCCTACGCCCTAATGGAGCGGCCGCCACTGGCTTTTCCTCTTCTGTTTTTTGTAGCTCCTTATATGCTCTTCGGGCTACTCTTGGGATTGCTGCATTAATTTGTTTGGTCCACTGTCCTCGCTCTCGTCTATGAGGCCTCTGCCCCCTCTTGTACTTCTAAATTCCTTGGGCAGTTGCATTGAGCCGGTCATGCCAGTGTTAAGACTCGCAGCAATTAAACATTTAAAATTGTAACGGCTCCAGACAGCCAAAGCTACATTTTAGACAGGTGAGCCTTAGGGAAAAATGCACATGCCAGCTCTGAAGGGTCAGTCTGTGAGGATTTTACGTGTTTAATATGCAGTAATGACGTATAACGGTGGTGTGAGAGACATATACAGAAAAGTGTGCTGTTCCTATGAATAAAATCCTTTTAGCACCAGGTAGCCATGCTATTACACAATTCACTACCTATATAAATTAATTGAATTAACTGTATGCAAATTTATGTTTAGTGGATGTGCTAAATGTTAGCCGTGGTTCCAGTCTTCAAGGGCCAACGCTGGAGACCCTGAACTAAATATGGGTTCAGGAGTCTGAAACTTCATTTAGTTGTTTTGTGGCAGAGGAAAGCCACTTTAATCAGACCAACTGTATCTCCAGTTGCAATTTTCTAAAAAAAAACATTTCCGAACAGAAATGAGGTGCTTTGGAATATAATACTTTAATTCACCCAGCAGTTTTGGTATTAATGGTTTGCAAAATATCTTTAGCACGCCATGCTTCTGCTAATTTAATCATCTAGGAAGACCTGCCTTTGTCCTCATTGGAGAGACCAATGTGGTGCTGTTAGGGATGTTGACCCACCACAAAGTCTACAGGCTCTGGTAAACATCCTTGAAGAATCGTTAGAAAATACTGGACTATAAAGTAGGTGCTAATATGCTTTGTTCTTCCTAGAAGGAGAGAAAGCAACCCTATGTACTACAATTCCCAAGATGCAGTTCTTCCACCTAAAAACTGCTAGAACAATTACAGTAGAATGTTAGAGGCACTGTTAATATTCGAATAGACATTCATCATGACCGTAATTAGTGCTGTCATGTTAGCGAGATCTCAAATTGGCCCTCTAGTGGCTGGAACGCCAAAGAAATCGTCTAGCTAGATTTTATAGCAAAACGAAAGGCTCATCTTATACAGTCTTTTCTTGCTTTAATTTAACAGTAGTCTTGCCATAAGGCTGAAGATAAACAAGCCAATGGTAAACAATCAATGGCTCTGTATTCATATCCATAATTTTAAAGGCCATATGACTAAGGGCCTAATTATGAGTTTGGTGGTTCATCGGACTGCCAAACCCGCTGTGGAGGTGCAGTGGCGGTCGGGGACCACAGCACCAGTGGTCTGATTGCCGGATTATGACTACGGCGGTCGGACCGCCATAGGACCACTGCAACCGCAGGGGATCTGCAATCTTTCGGTGGTGGCACGGCGGTCTGGGTCAGCAATATAATGGCGGTGACGCTGCGGCACCTCCAAGCATATTACGACTTTCCTGACCTCCACACTTTTCATGGCAGTGATCCCGCCATGATAAGTGTGGCAGTCGGGAAAGTAAAGGGGCCTTACAGGGCCCCCTGGTGCCCCTGTGCATGGGGGTGCATACATGCATGGAGGTGCATACATAGGGGTACAAGGTGTGCCCCCCTGTGTTCATGCACCCAGTTCCTGCATGGCATGGCCTGCACAGTCCATGCCGTGCAGTAAATTGCTTTGGTGCTCCCTTGGTGCTGCAGTTCAAAGGCTCACTTATGAACATTAGAACTGCACCGCCACTGGACCGCCAAAGAACCGCCTGCCAAACCATGAGGAAACTCATAATCTGGCGGGTGGCAGTCGAGTTTGATGGTGTGGGGGTGGGGCGCTGGCATGGCGGCCCCTTCCCACACCGCCAAACTCGCAATCAGGCCCTAAGTTTTTGACAATGTCAGCAAAAAGATCCCTTAATCCATGTTAGTTTAAAACTCTTGTTTACATTTCACATTCGACCTACGCACCCATCATTTAACTAAATCTAGCATTCGCATCAAGCAAATGCTCCCCGAGGCAACCCCACTGGTTAAACCCTCAGCCCCCCAACCCTCTGTTAGTAGGTCATCACCGCTAAGGGAAATAGATTGACAGCTGCACTTTCCCTTTTGCATTATAAAGCAGGCCCCATTACTTGTGCAGACAGACAGCCATATCATCCAGTCAGTAAGTGCAATTCTTGGTCCAGAGCAAACATGCGATATTACAAGGTGGAGCCCTATGAGACCTTACACAGGGTCTCGGACATCAGGGTTGGTATTCCACCAACAGCACATCGCTTACAAAACCAAACATCCATATTGTCATGGAACATTGCAGGGCTCAGGTCCAAGACTGCTTCTGATAACTGAAATACCTTTATAGAACAACATGACGTTTGTCTATTCCAGGAAACCTGGTCGACAGCTCCAGTCTTCTGTCCAGGTTACTTAAATGTTTACGCCCCGGCCATCCCTGGAGGTAAGGGTCGTCCATCAGGGGGGCTGACTGCCTGGATTCGCCAAGGAATTGGCCTCACGGTTTCGGAGCTCCCGATGGGGAGCTCTGACATTATAGCCATTCGACTGATGAACACCCCACATGGCAATATTGATATTTACAACATATATGCAAGAGGGGTTAGAGGCGGGAGGAAATCAGACACCGTAGCGGCTGTTGATGAGCTTTTGAACAAAAGGTCAGGTGAATCCTTAGTTATATTAGCCGGTGATTTTAACGTAACCCTTCGAGCCATTGGATAGTGAGGATTGTGACCTTACAGCGGAAGAGGATGCCGCCTGGAATATTCCCAAGCTGGTGATATCTCCGATAAAACGATGGTCAGAAGCTGGGATACAATTGAAAGCACTTTGCCTAGAAAGAGGCATTAGGGCGGCAAATGGTAGAACCACTTCTGATAGAAAAGGGGCTAGGACTTTTAATAATGGCCACCACTCTAGTCGGATCGATTACCTCTTTATTGATTGAAAGCTATGGCACACCCTTATGGACATGGCTGTGATAGAGCGAGTGGAGAGTGACCATAACCCACTTACATCAAACCTCTGCATCCTGCAGTTGGAAGAATCATCAAACCCCCGTTACATAACATCTACTAGAGATCAACTGGTCAGTAACGACATGAGGAGGCTTAAATGGTCCGAAATAATTGATAATCCTGACACACTGTCCTCTATTAGCAGGGACGTGGACGACGCGGTTGGTGCGATGGAGGCTCTCTGCGCTAGTAATCTTCCAGTAGGTTTAACAACCACAATTCATGAATCGCTATTTGACAAAATGCGATCGCACTTTTGGAGACCATATAGCGGTAGAGGCATGCATTCTCATACCCAACAAAACTGGTTTTACAAAGAGTGTAGGCGTAAATCGCTTGGGGGAGCTATCAGAACTAAAAATACTAATGCGATAAGGAATAACAGGAAGGCTTATAAAATTGCCCGGGTAAAAGCAAAAAAAGAGTGGGACGAAGGTAGGTGGCAGGAACTGAAAGCTGCAAGTACAAGGAGTAATCTGCAACATTTCTGGGCTCTTGTAAAATGGGGCAGGGGTGCACATTCCCCTCCCCCTGATAATTATGTTGCCCCAGGGTCATGGGTAGAACACTTCTCCCTCCAGTATTGTATTAACGCTAATGAGGAATGCAAACCCCTAGTATTGATTCCTAGCTATCCATCAGGCCTGGCTTTTGAGTTAGCAGATGTAACGGTGGCCCTCAATGCAATCACGGGAGGAAGAGCCCCGGGTATTGATAGTGTCCCAGCTGCCGTCTTCTTATATGATAGGGAGAAGTGGAGCAGCTACATTATGCTGTTGGCAAATGCCATTTATCAGGGCGCCCCCATTCCACATTTGTGGAAGGGGCGGAGATTATACCTGTTTACAAGAAGGGGGACAGATCTCTGCCCGGGAACTATCGACCCATCAGCCTTATTGACTCTATCCAAAAGGTGGCGGCACGCCTTGCCCTAGGAAAGCTACAAGAGTGGATAGATGACAATGATATTTTAACTCCCCTTCAGGCAGGGTTTCTTGCGCACATAAGCACTATCGACCAGGTTTTTAGATTTGTTCTGTTATATTGGCGAACATTGGTACTCAGCGAAGGCAGCATGTACGCGGCCTTCGTCGATTTAAAATCGGCTTTCGATCTAGTATCCTGTAACAAGTTATGGGTGGTGCTACGGGAGCTAGGTATGCCGATCGATCTGTTAATTGTTTTAGTTCGCCTTCATGAGAATAACTTTGCCCATATACGTTGGGGCACACAAGGGAACATCACTGACCCTTTCCCCGTTGAAAAGGGAGTGCGCCAAAGGTGCGTTTTGGCCCCAACGCTGTTTTCGCTCTTCATCAACGAAGTTGCCAAATTTTTATCTCTCACACCCACTGACGCCCCGACTCTAGCTGGCTCCAAGGTCCCCATCCTAATGTTTGCCAATGACACGCTTATCATCTCTAAGACACCCAGAGGGTTACAGAGTGCGTTGTCTTCATTTGAAGATTTTTGCAAGCTCAGAGGGTTAAAGATAAACACAGAAAAAACCAAACTCATGATCTTTAACAAGCATCGATCTTTTAGGGGCAAGATCACTATGGAGGGTGTATCACTACAGCAAGTGGACGCCTTTACTTATTTAGGCATTACCTTGGAGAAAAAGTTGTTATGGAGGCCTCACATTGAAGCAATGTAATTAAAACATCGACAACTGGCGGAAGCCCTAAGCAAAGAATTCAGAACATCCCTGACAAAACCAGTAAGTCCTGCCTTACAGATCTATAACGCAAAGGTGGTGGGCTCAGTTCTGTATGGCTCGGAGCTCTGGGAGTTTGATAATTTGACCAAGCTAGCTTCTGTGGAAAACAGGTTCTTACAAACAATCACCAGCCTCCCCACAAGCACCCATTCCCTCCCACTTCTTAGTGATATGGGAAGGCACTCGCTGTTTGATCTAGCTAGGCTTCACCCAATATTATACTGGTGAAGAATATGGAGTACCCCCGAGCTGACCACCTATGCAAGCGTTCTTATGGACGTTATAGAGGCAGACCGATTTCACAAAAGTGGTTGGCTCAGGGACATCAAAGGGACACTGATGGCAATGGGTCTGTCCAATCTGTGGGATAAACCATCTAGTATGCAGTCTCTGTCTAAAGAAGCAGTTAAGGAAAGGTATTGGGACATGGTGGGGCTAAATATCATCATATCAAGTGACAGCACTACATTGACCAGGAGGTTCGTATCAGTAAAACACTGCCCCCATCTTGAACCTTACTGGGACATTATATCCAAGCCCCTTGACCGCAAACTTTATTTTCAATTTAGAGTGGGTACCTTGCCTCTAAAATCTTTTACTGCAAATTGGTCATCATTGGGTAACAACAAGTGCCCACATTGTATTGATCATGTAGAAACGTATTCCCATATTCTCTTTGTTTGCCCTGGCTACACAGTTCCCCGTAAAATCTGCCTTGCTCCAACATGTAAGAACTTGGGCACTAGACAAAGTAGAGAAGCCCAGAGAATCTTGATGATGGATCCCTCGCCTTGCTATGCAATCCCTTTAGCTAAGTTTCTAAGATGGATGTGGTGCATAAGATAAAAATTTGCTGTAAATGAGAATAATCTTGCACCTGAATAAGATGTGTTTTTTTTCTTTCAGTGGGACATTGTTTTGATTTTGTTATGGTGTGATATTTAAACTCTATTACTCATGCCGAGCACTTCTGTCGTTCGCTTTTCATGTTACAATGATATTTTTAACTCTTGTTAGTGTTTTAACTCCATGTTTTGATCTTAATCCGTCGTCTTTTGATAATATTGCTCTCGCAAGAATTATGGCCTGCCCTTCTTTTGAGATGTGGCTCCAAATATATTTGAATATTATCTTATCGTTTTAACTTGTGTCCTCGCTGCATTTCAGTGTTTTATTACCTAACTTGACCTTGGTCTTTTAGCCTTATTACTGATGAATTGACAATTTTAAATGTGAACGATTCTGCCTGAAGGACAAATTTTCTTAACAGTAATTTTATATTGTATGCTGTAATGCTTTTATGACATTCCGTCGAAATAAAGCTTTTTGAATTGAATTTCACTTTACTCGCTCTTGCTTTCCCTAAGAGTATTTGCGTTTTCCCACTAGCGGCTGCTACTGGGCATCAGTAGTGGGGCGGGACAGAGGGGGGTTAAAAAACATGATAGCAGCGCCGTGATTGGTCTGAGCGCCGTGGCTCGGCACTCAGACGGAGAATGAGAGGCTGGGCATGTTCTTCACCAGGCTGTGTATTACAGCCTTGTGGGGAACATGCACAGTGCGCAGGACTGTTTAGCCGGCCCAAGACGGCCAGCCAAGCAGTCATGCGCACTCGGGGAGTGCCACCACTCCTCCCCTGCTCTTTGGGCAGTCCAGCCTCACCCCGCCCTGCACCTGGAGATCACTTGGGAAAAAGAAAATGATAATAACCTGGCGTTATTATCATTTTATTTTTCTTGTGGGGCAACGCTCCTCTACCTTAGCGGAGGAGCCACCACTGTGTTTTCCAAATGATGTGCTTCTGTGGGTTTTTTTTTTCATGCAACATAGAACTTTTGTATAGCATATATACTGTCAACTGAGGCAGTTCTAGGTGCCCATTCTTGGTGCCCGGTGTGAGTTCAGGTTGTGGATGGGATTCATAGCTGGGGATAGGATTCATTGTGGGTGCACCAGTGACAGCACTGAAGCTGAGGCTGAAGGCAGTGCAAGTGGATTACTGTGCCCATCAGTGCATACATGCCAACATTTTCAAACTGAAAAGACTGGGGATTTTGGAAAGAAAATCGAGGGAACTTATTTTCCCCGTTGACTAACATTGTAAAAGAGGCAATTTCAGATGAGAGGCTTAAAAAATAAACTTGCTTTGGGGATTAAAAAATCAGGAGTCTCCCACCTGAATCAAGTCTGTTGGTTTGTATATTGGTGGCTCATAAAAGTATAAATGCTCATCCATCCTTGGCCTTTCAGCAGAGCAAAAGACTGATGATTCCATATGTGCCAATTGTAATTCATATCTTATGTGAAATTGTGTGATATACATATACATAGCTACTTCAATATTAGCTGCACCAAAGGAAAAGAAAAATAAGTGTTGGGAATGGTCCTTTCTGTAGGGTCTCCCCCAAACTTCTTGCCTTCCTCCTACCCTTTTTGAGACCTCGTTTTTGTTGGCTTTAGGATACAGGGCACTTTACCACAGCTAACCAGTGCTAAAGTGCTCTCGATCTAAAACATGGTACCATTGGCTTGACCACAATTGGCCTATTTAATTTGCTTATAAGTCCCTAGTTAAGGGGAAACAGCCTTTACTACAAAGTTTTTACTTCGTATACCATTTACCACGCATTTTTTACATTGTAAAGACTGTCGGCACGCAAGTCTTTACAAGGCAAGACTTTACCACGCACCTTATTCTGTTAAATAGGCACTGGGTGTTTTATAAATATATATGAATTGGGTTTGACGAATGTTGCTTCCGGGATTCTTGGAAACTCATTTTGAGAGTTTACCACGTAGGCAGGGACATCATAAGGATTTTGGGGGCCCTGGGCCAAACGTATTTTGGGGGCCCCTTTTCAGAACAGCTTTGAATTTATGATCCAGTTTCAGGTCTTTCATGCCCTCTATGGTCAGATCACTGACAGTGCACAGGCACTCTGGTCCACATTCTAAATGTGTTAACATCTAATATTTAGGGATATTGATGTGTATTTTAATATTGTAATACAGCAGCTCACTAATATTACTGCAAATAATTTCTGTGACATATGAGTATGTGAGGTCCTGTTTTGATCTAGAAAACTTTGTGGATGTTGCATGAAACATAAACACAACATTTCTCTGCAAATTGTCTGTAATAGGCTCTCACACATCGCCCACATTAAAAATAAATTAAAGGAAAACGATATTTGAAACAATCTGTTTAAGAATTATTCAAGGCCATCAGGGCAAGACTCTGCAAAACAGAGTTGACTTTATAAGGGGGCCCCCTGAAAGTCTGGGGCCCTGGGCCAGAGCCCACTTTGCCCATGCCTTAAAACGTCTCTGCACGTAGGCTGGTATGAGAGCGAGTGATAGCCCCTGTTACTTATAGTGCTTGAAGCAAAGTGGATTAACAAGCTTTGTACTTGTGGTAGGCTAGACTTTTATAGCACTTGAAGTAGGACTTAGAGGTAGAAAGGTTAGTTAGATTCCTGGAATCATTAGTCTTAAACATGAGTTTAGGAAATGGTTAGCAGTGTGTAAGACGTTATTGAGACGATTAACAAGTGAATAGCAGAGCTGAGAGTGAAGGATGCCTGATGCTAAAATTATTTAAAGTGTTCCCTGTAGAACCTGCAAGATTAGGTTGCACAATGGTGAAAAAGACCTGCACAGCTGCTTTTAGAAAACATAGCCAAAACCCGATGTTATGGAATAACAACAGTTTGTTTTTCACATATTTAAGACTGAGCAACATACACTTAGCTGAGACTCGACGAAGGCGAGCACCAAAGCCTCGTATCACTCTCCAGTGATCAGTCCTGAGACTGCGCTGCCAGCTCACCTGGCCATGGGCCTCCCAGCCATGAAATGGAACATATGTGAGACCACGTTCGCCTTACCTTGCTAACTGCTTAACCTCTGTACATCTATATTTATTGGGCTCATTTTAATTGCATATTTAATTAGACACTCTTTGTGCCTTCACTGATATGTGAAATGACACCAGGGCATGGTCCGTCCAGTGAAATTCCAGAATATATTTCACAGAAGTCAGCCCCTCTGGGAAAAAGATGAGATCAAGACTATGTCCAGCCCGGTGAATGGGGCCCTGTACTCATTGTTGAAGACCCAGCACCTCACAGGATCCTAACAGTTTTTTAAAAGGGGGAGAGATCCCCCTCCCCCCATAAGTTGAATTCCCTCAAGGTAAAGAAATTCAAATGTGCAAACGCCATGTTGGAGAGAACTTCTATCAGGGGATATAAGTGAGAATTTGAAAGTCCTGGAGGTCGATAGCATAATACAGCTGTGAAGGCACTGCCTTTTTCTGTTTTCAGCGTGAAACCCCATTTTCCATCACAGATAACTCCTACTCCTTTCCGCTTTTTGTTGACTCAGGGTTTATGAAAAGCTTTGAACCCTGATGGGGAAGATAAACCTAGGTCTGTTGCTGATTCAGGGGTGGTCCAGGTCTCCATTATAAACAGTACATACCATTCCCCAGACTCAAGCAGCAGATGAATTTCTGTGGAATGTTTCACTAGGGACCTCGCATTCAATAGACCACACCTCAAAAGCACCGACTTCTTACAATTAATACACAGAGGGGGCCCAGGCTCTGCCCTGCTGATAGTAGATCGTAGGGGGGGGGGGGTTATATTGCTTACCAATATGTAGAATGTTGATCTCTTGCATAGCAAATCCTGGGTCCTGTGCTGGTAAGAAAGGTCCCCTGAATGTCTGGGGTGAAACCAGCAGCTTGGCTGGCCCTGTGCGCGGTCGGTGCGCGATGGGGCGCCAACGCGCTTGCCTTTGGTGCACCTTCGAGCATGCCATCGGCACGGTCGTGCCAGCATTGGCCTAAAATAGTCTTCCTAGAATGAAGACTAAAGCGTCAACCCAAATAACTGACAGAAAACATCCTGCTCTAACAGGCGTGGACGAGTAACAAAACACACACAACACACTGGGCTAAAAACGCAATAAAAGCCTTCTGGCTATGTTTCAATTTCCCACAGAATTGTGCAAAATATATGATATGCAGATTTGCTGTGTAAAATCAAGTTAGCAGTAGTAGTACCTTCGTGAGCTGCACAGTTGCATTAGCATTGGCCTAAAATAGGATTCCTAGAGCGTCAACCAAGATGGCTGACAGAAAACATCCCGCTCTAACAGGCGTGGATGAGTACAAAGAAATGTACAACGCACTGGGCTAAACCCGTAATAAAAGCCCACTGTCTTTGTTTAAAATTCCCCTTGAATTGTGCAAAAAATATAATATGCCAATTTTTTATGCAAAATCATGTTAGCAGCAGGAGTACCCATCCTTGTCTGGGTGCGAAGGACTAGACCCACAACACTTGAACCCAGAGTGACTCTAAGGGCTTGTCTGCTTACCTCCTATATGAAGTCCCAGGGACACAAAAGACTACCAACCACCACACCACCAGCACTTGGACTCTGCCATCTGAGAGTCTTGCCCTGCCAAGTGGTGCCAATCCGTACCTTGATCCTTGGAAGTGGGTATAAAGTGCTGCATCTGCCAGAACTCACGCATCACCGACGTTGCACCTATCAGGTTAATTTATGGTGTGTAACTGATTTACCCTGACTAGAATTGTGGTCCCTACATGGACAGGGTGCATACCTCTGCTAACAAGAGACCCAATTTCTAACACTATGTTTATGGACAAGGCCACTGTATTCATACGCAAAGTTGACTAAATTATGCAGCAAGAAAATCCAAATTATCCAGCATAGTGATGCATATTTTTTGAGAGTATTACTCATTTTGTAATTTTTCCACATGGCAATAGTGGCTGGGCAAAGATTTTACCTAATTAGTACTAGTTTAACAAGCTAATATAGAATTAAGCAGCTGCAGATGACCAGTTGACTTTTGCGTGGGCCTTCCACTGCACCCAAACACGTCTCCACATTTTTAGTAACTATTGATCTATTTGAGCTAAAAAAATATTTTTTTGTTACAATCTAAAGATTATGCATCTGATGATGGATTATAGTGCAAATACGGCAAATTCAGAATTACGTCAAAAAAAGAAGCTGCTGCAGAATCGCATAATTCCAGTGGCCCTATATATAGTTGAAGCAAGAGAGTATGAGGAAGAGAGGGTGGTGAAAAGGAGGTGATGCAATGAGGCACATGCAAAAGACTAGTGCAAAAACAGTGATGGTGGCATGAGGATTTCCGAAATGTGTGGGCAGAAAAAGCACTTTACTGGCTAGCAGTGAGATACAGTGAGATACTACAGAGGTGTGAAGAGGAAAATGGGAGTGGCACTCCTAAGACCCTACTCCTTCTCAGAACTTAATAATATTTAATTCAGTCTCATATTGTCAGATGCAAAACACTTTAAATTCTAGTTATTCTCAATAACATTCTTATTATTCATGTATCTGATACTGCTAGCAACCACTGCCAATGTAGGTCTGGCTTATTAGGTTTGTGTTTGTCATTGTGTGATATGCCTGGGTGCAATATCAGAAAACTCACACACAGTTCATGTTGCATGTTGTGTGAAGCACACGATTCTAGCTCCCAGGTTTTAGGTCATTCCCAGGTATAAACATTTGGTCAAAATAGGAGGTCTTGGGTGGGGTGCACGAGGTTCATGCCCTTCTACAACTGTATGTTATGTTAAATAGTCTTCTTCAGCGCTTGAATACCCGATGCTGTCTTGGCACTGGCAAAAGGTGCAGTATGGAGAACCCATGTATAAAGAAACATTTGTAGAGCTAAATAACCAAATCTTCAGGGCCTTCCTAAAGGCCCATAAATTGGACAAGGCTTTTATTGCAGAGGAAGCATATTCCAGGCTTTTGTTGCTCCCAACACAAAGCTTCGGCCGCCCCAGGCAGCGCGTTTAAATCTGGACACTGTGACGGACATGGCATTACCAGATCTCAAGGACCTATTTGGAGTATGCCAGCTGAAACTGTCTTTTAAGAAATTAAGTCCTATGTCGTGAAGTGTTTTGTGTACAATGCAAAGTGCCTCGAAGGTAATTCTTTGTCTAATGGGCAACCAATGTAGCAGCTTCATGGACTTGTTTACTGACTGGTGCTTAGGGACCTTCAGCAGGAGGCATGCAGGGGCATTTTGCAAGGTTTGAAATTTATTGAGCACATGTTGATGTGCATTCAGTTAAAGACCATTGCAGTAGTCAAGCTTGGATAGCATGAGTGAGGTAACAAATGTTTTCTGAAGATCAGATGGAATAAAAGGAAGTACCTTCTTTACCAACCTGGTGTGGAAGGCCCCAGATGTGACGGCATTGACTTGGACAGTGTAAGTCAGCTTATCGTTAATTAAGACTCCCAAGTTATGGGTTTTACTTGCTGGAGTAGGGAGGGGGCCCAGGTCAAGTGGCCACCAATCGGGAGTCCGGAACAAGGGCTGGGCTCTGAAAAGCAGGACTTCTGTCTCTCCAGAGTTGAGCTTTAAACAATTCTCAGACATCCAGAGGCTGACTGCCAGCATGTAGTCGCAAAATCTGGCTCCAATGCCAGAGTCCTCGTTGGCTAAGGAGACAATTTGAGTGTCGTAGGTGTTGGAGGTAGGGGTGAAGCCAAAATGTTTAATTAGCTCAGCTAAGGGGTTACATAGATGTTAAAGAGCGTGGGACTAAGCGAGGACCCCTGAGGGACCCCGCAAGGAAGAGAGTATGGCTATGAGACAAAATTGTCTAGACGGACCGACTGTTATCATCCGTTGAGGAACGAGATAAGCAGGTCCCAAGCTGAGCCCGTGATACAGTTGTTAGCTAGTCGATCCATCAGCAGCCCATGATTAATGGTGTCAAAAGCTGCTGATAGATCGAATAAGATCAGGGCTGCTCTACCGCCTTGATCAAGGGTCATCCTGATCTCCTCAGTCGCTTTGATAAAGGCAGTCTCCGTGCTATGGCCAGTACGAAAGCCAAACTGGATGGCATTGAGTACATTATAGGCTTAAATAAACTCAACAAGCTGAGTATTTATAACTTTCTCAATAATCTTAGCTGGCATAGGTAGAAATGAGATGGAGTGATAGCTGCTAGGATCGAGAGGGTCCGAGGAAGGTTTCTTTATAAGAGGAAGCACTGAAGCTTTCTTCCAAATAGTCAGGAAGGAGCCAGATTGAAACATTAACTGACAGATATCCGTCAGTATCCAAGCAATTGTCTCTGTAGCCAACAGAGCTACCCTAGGTAAAAAGGGGTCCCCCAGGGATCCAGATCTGGTGGATTTGACCAATCTAATGACCTCATCTCTGGAGGGTGGAATGAATGCATTGAGGGGAATGTCTACCAGATTGGGGCTAGGGCTGGCCATGCCATGGTGGGAAGAAGTAGTTATAGTAGAAAATCTGTTGTAAACGTCTTCTACTTTCTAGAGAAGAAAGTTGGCCAAAGAATGACAAAAGTATTGGTTGGAATTGATAAATTTCTTGGCTGAGTCTGTAGTGAATTTAATGGCTGTTTGGAAGAGTTCCTTTGTGGAATTCTTAGTGGCTTCCAATCCTATTGGTGAAAATGGAAGCTTTCTCCTTGAGTATTCTAGCCTTGTAGATATCCAGCCATTTCTTGTATATGACCTTTTCATCATCCTTGTACGTAAGTCTCCACCTTTTCTCTTGTCTCCTACAGCTCTCTTTAAGAGCCCTTAGGTCATCTGAAAACCAGGGAGCGGAGATGTTGTTTCTCTTATGTTTGGAAGTCCCAGCTGTAGCCAGGGTGCAGGCAGCTGTGTCTATCCAGCGTGTATACTGTGTGACAGCAGTGTCCAAATCATCAGAGTGGGCGGGCAACTATTCCTCTAGAAATTTGGAGAATTGGTCTGAGTCCACTCTTTGCCAGGCTCGACAGGATGTTGTGCTAGGAATGACTCTGGGGGGTGCTCTAGCACATGAAGTTTAATGGCAAATTAGACGGCACTTTGGTTAGACCATGATAAGGGAAGAATGTTGGTAATGCCCAAAGAGGGGTCGTTGGTAAAAATACCATCTAAGGGCCATCAACCAGTTGAGATAGACCTAGAGAGGACATGGTCTGAAGAAAATCTACTGTGTTGGTGTCTGACTGGGCATCCAGGTGAAAATTAAAATCGCCCAACACAGTGTAGTCAATGGAGAGAATGTCAACTTCTAACAGGCTGCTAAATTCTTGAGAGAAGATTGAGCGGGGTCCAGGGGGTCTATAGAAAATAGTTCCATTAAAAGCCTGGGATTTAGATAGTGCGTCGTGAAAGAAGAACGCCTTGCAGTAGGGTAATAGCAAAGAGTTACAGTGAACCACTAGGTTGGATCTACATACAAGTGGTAAGCCGACCCCCCCCCACCTTGTGCCCGGTCTATCTTGACGGTAGATGGCATAACCTTCAGGAATAGCACCCAGAATATCCGGGCCGGATGAGGAGCCAGCCCAAGATTCAGTAATGAAGGCCAGAGAGGGACTGTAGGTTTACATAAAGAGAAGGAGGTCTGTGTTGTGCTTCACCAGTGATCTAGCATTGATGAGCACGCAGGACAGATTGTTACCAGGCGAAGTGGGAATCCCCTGTATGCTGGCAGGAGTCTTAGATGATATACATAGGTCAGGAGCAGAAGAGCCCAAGGATAGGCCGCAAGTGTGACATGTTTAATTACCTTTGGTAGCAAAGACAGAAGGAGGATGGAGCTCAGCTACACACTCACCTGTGAATTTTAGAGCTAGCTGTGTGGTCCGCTAGTAAGTAAGTTTAGGATGCAAGACTGGCCCGAAACCAGCAGGGGGACTGGCGCTCGGTGCGATCCGAGCACGGACGGGCCCAGAAGGGCTTGTACATGCGGACACGCTATGTGTCCCTCTAAGTAGCCCGTCATAGATAGAGAGTGTGGTAGGAGGCATGGACCGCTCTGCAGTAGGAAGCCAAAAATGAGTGAAAAACAACCAACACAAACTAGGGTCCAGCAACCCCTGAGACCTGTCAACAGGCTTCCCTGTAGCAGGCCCTTACTGTTAAACGAACGAAAGTAAGTTAAAAGAATTGTGAGAAAACACAAATAATAAAATGATTAAAAAAAGGTTTTCAGCCCTTCAAGTATGGTGCTCAAGCTATGAAAGGGAGCCAGGTACCTCCCAAAATATGGCAGACAGGAAACTGCTGACAGGGAAACAAAAGAGTGGGAGTTTCTTCAGGAAATGTTGTAGCTGCGTGGAAGCGCTGTGTGTTCTTCTAAGTAACCCGCCATAGACAGAGGGCATGGTAGGAGGCGCGGCTTGGCGCTCTCTGCAGTACGAAGCAGAAAACAAGTGGAATAAAACCAACACAAACTTTGGGTCCAGCAACCCCTGAGACCGTTCAACAGGCTTCCTGTGGCAGGCCCCTACTGGTAAACAAAAGCAAGTTAAAAGAATTGTGACAAAAGACAAATAATAAAATTATTAAAAAGGGGTTTTCAGCCCTTCAAGTATGGTGCTCACGCTATGGAATCAATGTCCATAGCCCTATACCCTTCCTCATTAAACAATCTGCTTATTGTTGTGCACATTTGCAACCATTCTGGTTACTTTTTCTAACATGAGCATATTTTCCATATAAATTTAAACATCCATGCAGCTATTTTGGTAGTATTTTTCAGGTATAGTGTTTTGCCCCACAGGTATCATCCTTCCAGCTTCTTTCCGCTAGCCCTTTTCATCAGGCACCAGCAATGCAACTATAATTGATGCAGTTACACTGTTGTGCTGGGGCCTTTGGTGGCAGGTTTGCTATTTCATTATTTTCTTACTTTTGTGCACTGTTTTACTTTATTACTTTTTTTCACAGTGAATGTCTTTTTGGGGCAGTGAGTTCTGCTATACCACTAGCTCTTCCTCCAATAAGGGCTTTAAAAAGAGGTTGACTTTCAGAGTGTGACCAAATTTAATGAAAAAGTTGTACAATTTGTGGTGGAACATAATTTACTGCTTCCTACCGCAGACTATATTGGCGCCTTATTCAAATCAACCTTTCCAGATTTAACAATTGCAAAAAAGTATACATCAGCACAGACAAAAGCAACCTGTATTTTGAATGGTACCATGGGCCCAGAAAGAAAAAATGATTTGATAGCTTTGTGTTATAATGAACCCTTTAGCATGGGGATTTATGCCTCCAATGACACTGGGGTAAAGAAGCTGAAAGCTGTGGTTTTAATAGTATTTGATGTGGAAAGAGCACATGTTGTGACAAACCATTTTTAAGATATGTGTATTTGAGATTTAATCATCTGGAGAACACAGAACCACTGCTAAATCCACATTTTCTGCTTTGAAAGGCACGTTTCAGCATGATCAGATACCATTCAAAAACTGTGTCTCTGTGTGTGTTGATAACACAGCCACTAATATTGGCTGCAAAAATTCACTGACTACCAGGCTTGCAAAGAAGTCTGGTAGTATCTTTATGTCTGGATGTCCCTGCCATCTTGCTCATTTAATGGCTTCTGAAGGCAATGATGGCTATACATCTGTTTCTGGGTACAATGTAGAGGTTATGATGATAGGCCTTTTTTTATTAGTTTGAAGTGCACAAAAGTATTAAAGCATGTAACAACTAGATCAGTGGCACGCTGTGTTGAAAGGGCACTAACATAACATAAGAGTTTAAAGTCTTACTTTCTAAGTCAGAAATTCTGTGAGGTAATATTTCCGCATCTTCAAAAATTGTATGAAAGTCCTTTAACAGAGATCCACCTACTGTTTCATTCGTCAGCATTGCCAATTTTCATGTAGTTCAACACTTTTTACAGCAGCAAGAACCTTGCATCCATATTTAACACAAAGCCATGCTTGATCTTGGCAAGAAGCTGGCACATTGTATCATACTGCCAAAGATCCTGAAGACTACTCCACTGTGGGACATTGATTTAAATGATGGAAAACATCTACAACTCAGCAAAAGATGTTTTCCTAAGGTTGTCTACAAAATATTCTCCTTCAACTTCTCAATGATGGAGACATCTCGAAGCATAAGCACGTTTTCATGGCAGCACAACAGTACTTTAGGTGTAGTCTTCAAAATATTAATAAGAAATTTCCACTTAATAATCCTCTAAATATCAATGCAAAATTGGTTAATATTAAAAACCATATTAATGCTACTTGGTCAAATGTTGTGTACTTTGTCAAAAGATTTTCCAGCCTTCTCAGATTTTCAGACAAATAAGTCCTGCAGGTTTTTGATGAGTTCTCAGATTATCAAAGCATTTCTGATGAGGAATTAGGACAATCTGAATTCACAGAGGCCCTAATGAATGATGGAGATGGCAGGTGCCATCATCGGAAGGATATTTTCTGGTACCACTTGCAACGTATGATTGTCTTGGGCCAAGCAATGAAAATTGATTCAAACTAACCCTGGGCGTTAAAATCCGCTCCGCTCGCGGAGTTTGCGGATTTTTGGCAACTCCGCGTTCCGCGTAGAACGCGGAGTTACCTAAAACTCAGTGATCCGCAGCGGAGCGGAGTTTATTTCTTCTTCGCGCTTTCAAAATGCGTTTTCGCGCACACGGTAGCGACTTAACAGGATCCCACCAGGATCCCTGCGTTCGCCGACGAGATTTCCTATCCGTTCGCGTGCGCCACGAGATTTTGGTAGCCAGCCACACAATCCCGCGAGAGTGTGCGATCGCGAACACGTCATTCGGACGCGCCATCGGACATCCGGCGGAAGTTCCGTGAAGCTCGCGATGCCGAACACGCAGAATTTGCAATCTGGAGAAGAATATCTCTCGAGCAGCATAAAACCTTCTCGAAAATGATGATTTGGATGAAAAAAACTCCTCAGATTGACATTTGGCTGTACTTTTTTGTGCAAGGAGTCCTTTTTCTACTTTTTTTTAAGGGGAAAGAAGTGCCCCAGAGTCTCCAACTTCCTGTTCCTGTCCAGCAGGCTCCTCCCAGTGCTTTGTCCATGTCCTGTTCACTTTTCATTTGGATTTGGAGCTGGAAGGATCACTCTTTGTGCCTGCTGCATCATATATCATTGGATTTGAGGACTTTTGGATTTGAGATTTTACAAGTAAGTTGGAGAATTGGTGTTGTTTGTTTGATTGGGGCATTGCACCTACATTTTTTTGTACTTTTCATCGTTTTTTTTTTATTTATTGTTGTGGGTGGCCTGTAGTTTCAGTAGGGGCCTAGTTGTTTTTCTTTGTACCCAGACCCAGGCCAGCCGCCTGTTGCCAGGGTTAAGGGGCGGTGGCGCTGCACAAAAAAAACCAGTGCAGCCACCTCCGCCTCACTGAATAGGCGCCGAGGCTGCACCCCTTGTGTGCGCCGCCTTCCGCAAGGAAGGTGGTCGCGGCTCAGACTCCGGGTCTTGCCCTTACTCTTTGGCATGGTTCTGGGACAGGCGGGGGGCGGAAAAGAAAAGGTAGGAGCTAAGAAAGTAAGTAAAAGAAATGAAAAAAGCAAGTAATAAAAAAAGAGTGAAAAACGCAGTAAAAAACACACAAAAGTAGGAAAAAATGCAAAATATAGAATCAGGAATAGAGAGGGATAGATAATAAATAAAATAGATCAAAAAAAGTTTCTAGAAAGAAGGAATTGAAAAGATACAGGGAGGATAGAAAACCAGGCCCCAGAACCATAGCAAAAAGTAAAAAACAAGAGGGCCGCGCCCATTGGCGATCGCATGGGTAAGTTCGCGCAATATTTCCCCCGAGCACGCAAAAAGCGTCCCCGAACACGCAATACGCGTTCCCGAACAGGAAAAACGCATCGCGAACAGGCGGAAAAAGCAACTCCGCGCGCTCGCAGAACTTCACGAAGCTCAAGGAGTTTTTTGCGACTTCGCAGAATTCTGCATAGCGCGACTACGCAAACTTCGCCCAGGGTTAATTCAAACTGCCTTTTAAGGTTGTAAAGCTGGTACTTTTAATACCTCATTCAAATGCAGAATTTGAAAGAGTATTTAGCATTATTAGGAAAAATAAAAGTGACTCAAAAGCATTATTAAAACTTGATGGGACACTGTCCAATATTTTATCTGTTAAATATGCCTACCCAGAAAGTAGTGTTCCATGTCTTAATAGGGAACCATCCATTGAATTGCTTCATAAGTCAGCAACTAACTCATATAACAGGGAACATTCCTCAAAGTAGGATCTAAGCATGTTCATTTTATGCAATTCATGACAATATCTATTTTTTCTGTTAGGCAGTCTCGTGGCAAAAATCTGTTAAGGCCTGACAATGAGTCCTTAACACTTAAGGTCTTGCATTGTTCAATCCCAACATAGAAAAGCAGCAACTCGGATCTGAAAGCCGAGACTGGAGTTGGGCAGAGAACAGAACTGTCAGTTTTTTTACCAGACCAGTATTAGCTAACAAAGAAAGCAATGCAAGGCTGCATCTGTATAAAGTATTTAAGTGTTTACAATAATGTTATGATTTAAAGCACAGTTAATGCACACAAAGGCATTAATAAACTACCTTGCAATTCTCAGAATATGCATGTGCATGTTTCGTGTTTTACCTCTCGTGATGCAGCCTTGCGGTCTATGCCCGCTCCCATGAATCAGCTGAAGGATCGGACTGTGGAAAATTTACCAAGGTTGGAAGGTCTGGAATGTACAGGTCATACTCAAGATGAAACACGCCATTCACAGCATTCAAATCCTCTTGCTAACAATTCTCTTTATTTTTGCACAAAAGCCACCACTCTTCACCATCGTTATCAGCAAAAAAAACCTGGATCACTATGGAGTTCTTCAGAAGGCAGACATCGTCTCTTCTACACCAAGTCACTACCCCTCAGGGCCAGTTGATTTAACAAGATAATGGCTCACCATTTGGCAATACTTTGTGTAGATCCCATAGTGCAGACTATAACTTTACATGGCACTATCCATAAGTGATCTTATAGTGTATGTTCCAATAATTAATAACTGAGACAAGCAAGATGGCGTTGATGAGTAAAAATTATGATCCTGTCCAGAGAGCAGGGAGCTGCAGAGAGGCTGACCAATGGAGACAAAATGATTCCAGCTTGGAGGATTGCCCAAACAAGGTCTAGTTCCTCAACAGCCATGAGGCATTGAAGCTCACAATCCTCAGTCAGGTAGAAGATCTGAAGACATCATGTTGTGAAGTAAAATGATGTAGACTGAGCAGAATCTGACAGCTTAAAGCGCCTTTAAGTTATTGGAGTAAATGGTCTCCACACTATCGAAGACTTCTGGTATCACCAGTTCTTAAATCCTGATCACTGAGATCAGCTGCACTGACACTAGAGAATGAGACCTCAGAATGAGGGACAGTAATGGAACATGCTGATGAAGTGAAAGAAAGCCTAAAGAAACACGTGTTAAATTAGGGGAAGGACAGCCTCTGAGCAGCTGATGTGTGAAGAGATCAAAATAAGGAAGCAAAAATAAAGTTCAGTGAAGTGAAACATTAAAAACATTGCCTGGGGAAATCTGTGAATTTCATGGTTGATAGACATACGCTGTATAAATACTTATGAAAAGTCTAATTGTCTTCTGTAAACTGTCACATGGGTCTAGAATATGGTTTTAATGTGCTGAATCTTCCTCATACCTGTAAGGTCAAATTGCCAGCACTTTTTTGCCATTGCAAAACTCAGCGGCCAGGGCGATTCTTAGGCTGAAACCCAGGTCTCATATGGCCCCTCATCTCAAGGCCTTACACTGGCTTCCAGTGCAGGATAGGGTAAGGTTCAAGGCCATGGTAATATTCTTTAAAGCCCTCCACTATAAGGGCGCAGGATACCTCAGAAGGCGTGCTAGCCGCTATGCACCCATCAGATCACTAAGATCATCCTCCTCTGACCTCGCCCGCATCCCCAAAGTGTGCTTGGCGTGCAGGTGTGGTAAATCTTTCGGCTTCCTGGGCGCTCAAGCATGGAACCAACTACCGGCCACATTGAGAGCAACAACTGATTTGACATCCTTTATGAAACAGCTGAAAACCTGGCTCTTTAAGAGTTAAGTCGCCCTCTCTGTGCTGTCATGCGTGAACCTCTAGCGCCGGGACACTCCAGCTGGAGTAGCTGTGTGCTTTATAAGCTCCGTTCATTCATTCAATCAGTCACTGTAAATGCTTTAGCCAATAAAGTAACAGGGTCTTTGTATTACAGCCTACTTGATATTAATTTCCATGAGAAACTCTTGGATGATCCCTTCCACTCGACTTGAGGCACAACTTTATTGGGTGAAAAAGATGAGATTCACTTTCCAGTGGTCGATAAAGACCTGGGAAAGGACTCTGAATGGGTGAGTAAACCTTCTACAGATGTTTCACTGTGTGACAGATACTTGGATTCCCCTTTCATTAGGTGAGAAAACCCTGGATTCACTTTCAATGGGATGGGTGAGAAAGGACAGAAGTTCACCGCTCATTGGGTGAGAAAGACCTGGCACACACGTTTTGTTGGTTGGAAACACTTATCACTGAGTTATAAAGCCCTGGGCACATGTTTCAAACACACATTTTTCTTACTAGAAAGACCTAGGGCACACCTTTCACTGAGTGAGAAATTTGTATGGCACTCCTTTCAGAGGGTGAGAAGGCCCATGGTGCATCTCGAGGAGGAGGAGCCAGCTCCCATCATGGCCGCGCGGAGCTGATGCTCCGTTGCGAGTCCTCTTTCCAGCCTCCTTTGCGGCGTTCCACCGCATTGTTTTCCCACCTATGGCCAGGATTCCGCAGCCGGAACACCGGCGGCTCACCTTGGGACCAATTTCGCTTTCCTCTGTTCGCGTTCCTCCGATCGAGCCATCGCCGAGGTATCTGCCGCCTGGACTGCAGCGGGGACAAGATGGTGCTGCGGCCGTATGTCCGGCGGGATTCCAATGGTGGCGTTCACCCGTGGAGGCTGCACTGAGTGCGGCGACAGAGGAGGCATTACCCCTATCTCCACAGCGGCTGTCAGAGAGCCGGAGATGGTCTCCCTCACTCAGGATGAGTGCACCGATGATGTCTGGGACGAAGACGCGCGGTTATTGAGGCCGCGGCGTGTGATCCCACCGATGCAGTCGACGTGACAGGGAGGTGAGCGAAGCTCGGGGGCACACCATACTGGCCAGCTGGGGTGATCCTGGGGTTCCACACAAGCGGTGCCTTGCCCTGGGAGGAAAAATGGGGCAGAGTTGCTTGAAGGTGGAATCGGCAAGGGCTGTGCCTGACCCTAAAATGGCACCCGGAGCGTGGTTTCGGTGCTTAGATCAAGGTCTCCACAGCGAAAAAGTCTAGCAATGGGACTGTTTTCCCACTTAGTCCTGCTACAGCCTCACCCACTCCGAAAGAATCGCATGGGACAACAGTGGAGTGTCCTACAACCCCGGGCCTACACATTCTGTCTGCCTGACCTAATCTCTGGAAGCTTTACTGCTGAGTACTTAGCAACCCTACAGCAAGTCTTTGACTGTTTTTTTCTTCTGGCATAAGGGGCCTGCGAATTCTAAAGGACAATTGTGCTCTTAACTGGACCATTTCCCGCCACAGCCCCCATCCCACCTATAAGGTATCCAACAAAATCTTCAACATCTACTACTACCACTTTGAGCCTGGCTGGGTCGGCGCTGGTGTGCAGCTGCCGGCCGGGCTGGACTGTGAGTCCGAAGCTCCCTCATTTAATTCCTATTTCACGCAATCAGGTGCTGCAATTCCCCACCTAAACAAAGGTCATGATCGCAAAGACAGAGGCGGATGCCTCGGCACAGGGCCTAAATGAGGTGAGGGCAAGCCGCAGAGTGAAGTGGACGGCGCTTCCCAGCAACACTGGGAGGGATGCTGCCAATCGATCTATGACAATACCCCTTGGGCTGTAACCTTGAACACTTTACTTACCGTGGAGACTGAACAATATGGCCTTTGCCCGGTGGAGCTGTTTAGGCAGCTATAGAGGAGTTTGGCTATGGGTCACCCTCGGCCGTCACCTACCCAGCCGGACATTGGACATTGCATTTCCTCGTCTCCCCGTTATGTTTTTTGCCTGTGTTTTGCTATGCTTTTGTAACGGATGTAATTTGTAACTTGTAACTTAATGTTCCTCATGTAAAGCGCTCTGATATCTCCGGGTCTAGCCAGCGCTATATAAAACTTCTCAAATAAATAAAATAAATAAATCTCGCACTGAATTCTTCCATCTGTGAAAGGCCTTAACTTAGAGGCCTTTCATATTTACTTTCTGAGTAATACAGACTAAACTGAGGCACCTGAAGGGTTATAGGGTTGTGGGATTGCTGCAGAAGAGTTAGTGAGTCTCAAACTGCTATAGTTGGTATGGTGACAAGGATATAAAATACCAGAAAGTGAAGGCAGAAACAACATGGACTTATAGAACCAGTAAATACATCAACACTGGTGAAGGACCTCTCTTGCAAATAATGTATCAATGCTGTTGGTTTTCATACAGAAATTCATGCATTTACCATTTTGTGTGGGATAAGAGTTGATATTGTTATATATGCTCTTCAGTATTAATAGAAGCAATATTCTACTCCATTCCTCAGAGCAGAGGAGGTTGTTATTGATACATGAAAAGTTGGATAAAGTAATTGGTTTAGCTTTCTCCTTTTGGGTGGTCTCTCCAATTGGACCATTGTTGTTATGTATTGTGATCACGTGTTACAGCATACATATGGTATCCATTGGGCCATCCCCTAAGACCAAGTCTTCTATTAAAAAATGTAGGATTTTAGATGAACAATACTTTGTTTTTTGAAGTTCAAGCTAAAACTGTAGCAAACTTGCTTCGGGCTCTTGGAATCCCTCAACTCCAACCTGGGCCTTTTTGGATTTCCCCACTCAACAAACTATAATTCAGGTGGTAATCATGTCCTTATTAAATTATTTTAATCTTTTGTATTGGGAGCCAACAAAGTAGTCACCAGAAGACTTCAGTTAGCTCAAAATGTCGCAGCCAGGCTGCTATTTTCACTCCCTAAATTCTGCTCCGTTTCTGGTCTTCTTTGTAAGTTACATTGGCTCCCTGTGGAAGAACACAACCGCTTCAAGACCCTCCGTATTGCTCATAAAACCAAGCACTCGAGCGGGGGCCCCCATTTTGTCCAATCTCTTCGCCCTCTGCTGATCACAATTTAACTGTTATTCCTCGGGTTGAGAGAGCTAGAAAGGGTGGGCATTCCTTCTGCGCCTTGGCCCCTTCTCGCATGGAACTCTCTCCCTCTCTCTTAGGAAAATTCAGAATCACCTTCTCTTCAGAAAATATCTTAAGACCTGGCTCTTCCCCATTTAACCTGCTTCTTTCTTTTTTATTTTCTGTAGGCAGTCGCTGTTCATAGGTTTATGGGATCTAGAACTGGTAAGCCCCGTCCAGAGGCAGCTATGCACGCTACAAATCTCTTAAGATAACATAAAATATGGTAAATCAAATGGTTGAGTTTGTCGATGGTCAATACCTATATGCAAAGAAGTGTGTTCTGTTTATAATAAACCACCTTGATATCTGTTTGATGCATACTTTCTTTCCTCTGCCCTCTATATAACACAGACATAAATAAGTGTACATTTGACCTGGATTTCATTTCAAGACCGGAGGCTACCATTATGCATTTAACTTTTAAAACCAACTCCACTGCACACTCATCATAAAAATCTAGACTTGGAAACCCACAGTCCATATATAATCCTTGCATAGAACACTATTCCTCTTTTAAATGCTGCTCTTACACAGATAAGTACCTTTACATTACTCTGTTTCTGTTATGTGAGTCTGATTCTGAAACAGTTTATGTAAGTTTAATGTGATGTGAAAGTGTAATTTTCACATATTTTGGTGCTTGAGGCTTAATTTGTAAGGATGTTTGTTTAGTTAGAGAATGAATCAGGACAAAGGAATGCTTCTAATTTACAGGAGCTTAGCAAGTTTTTGAAGTCGAGGTAGTGAAGGTAATTGTAGCGAGTGCGGCCCCAAATTATGAGGATTAGAGGTGGAGTAGGACTTTTGAGGGGGGAACGCTGAGCTTGTTTAAATGTTGCACGGTAACGAGCATGAGCATGAGCTTCGTTCTTACCATGTAGACGAGGAACGGCTTATTGAACGCGCTTCACGCTCTGCGCCCTCTCTGTTCCTCCTCATCTGTCATAGAGCTCGTTTCTTCAGCTCCTTCGTGTGACATTACGCAAGTAAATCTCGCAAGGTTTGGAGGCCATCTTGGATTGGGCCTCAGTACATTAAAAAGATTGGAAGAACGGCAGCGTTGAGCTGCATGTAACGTGACAGTTATAAGAAAAACGGTAAAAGGTTGTTTGATCAGGGGTTGAGAGGAAGAGTATTTATTTTTTTTACTAAAAGAAAGTAGGAGTTTATTGGTGTGTTGGACATAAAAAAACATTAAAAAACAAGACTAATAAGAAGAGCTATACTGAGTTAGGTGTAGAGTGTGTGCATATTTTTTAGATGGAACCAGAACAAGGTTGCAGTGCAGGTCAGAAAACTGGGAATATGACCTAATATGGAAACTCATTCAGCAGGAAATGAAAATTAAGGTAGAGGAATCGGTAACTAGCATATTTGGGAAAGGAGGAAGGAAAGATTTGGAATCAGGTGAGGAATTATACTCTTTGTCTGAGGAGGATGAAAATGTAGTAGGAATACTAGTAAAATGCTGAGGAAGGTCTGGTTTCCATCGAAAGAAGAGGTGTCTTAGTCGGCACACAGAGAGTGGGTGTCCTTAGCGGCACACAAAGGAAGGGTGTCCCTAGCGGCACAAAAAAGGATGGAAACAGTAGGGCTTTACAGAGCCCAATACCAGCCATTGAGAAGGACTGGGATGAATATATTCTGGATCTACAGTATGATGAGATGGACAATGAATTTGGAAGTTTCGATGAAGTTGCTTCAGCAGAGGTTTTGATGGATCCTCTAGGTGAAGAGATATTTCCACCTTTTAACATTAGACTCCCCAGAAGTGGGGATTGGTGGCCCATGGAGCATGTGGGCAAGTTTTTTAAAGAGTGGATTAGAAAGCCATTAGACAGAGAGGTGAGACGGGTGTTAAAGGCAGAGTGCTCAAGGCTGGTGATTGAGGAAAAGGTATGCATGATGCCCAATTTGGATCCTGAACTAATACGTTTTCTATTCAGCCTGGGTAGAGATCCAAGAAAAGGACTAGAAAGATCACTGAAGATATGCCAGGATACGTTATTGGATGTGATGGGACCTTTAGCAAGGATTATGGATATGGTGGAGGAGGCACATATTAATGAGGCACCTCTGGATATGGAACTGCTCAGGGGTTGGAGTCAGAGAGCAGTAGTATAATTAGGTAATGCTAACGCAGGATTGCTATCTGAGAGAAGAAAAGCAATTTTGATGAAGATAAGTCCTAAGCTTGGGGACATGTCTCAGAAAGAGCCAAGTGAGGATCCAAAGGGTTTACTCTTTGGAAGGGCTTGTAAATAGTGTAGGAAAGTATGTGGCAATATTCACAGCCGTGGATAAGGCACAATCAAATATGTGAAAGGTGTTTGGAAATGGGCTTTTTGAAAGGGCTAGTGGAAGAGGTCCTGCTGCTAGCCGGGGCATGCAGAGGTCCCAATATTACTTTCAGTACAGAAGAAGAGGATTTCAGAGTTCAAATACCTTTTATCCAAATTGTGGAAGAACAGGAAGATCTGGTAGAGGAAGATCTTTCAGAAGAAGAGGACAAACTTCAGGCGGTCAAGGTGAGTATGGAGACTTTTTCTGGTTTTTCCCAAGGAAGAGTAGGGGGTCGCTCAAGGAAATTCCTGGAAGGATGGAGAAAATTAACTCAAGATCTTTGGGTGATACAGACCGTAGAAGGATATGTAATTGAGTTCATAAAAACTCCAGTTCAAAGGATGGAACTAAGAGAATTGTCAGCTAGGGAGCAATTAAAGAAAATAGTGGACACAGAGATAGTTTCTATGTTACAAACAGGGGCAGTGAGGCGTCAAGTAGAGAGAGAAAGGTGTTTTGTAAGCACTACATTTTTGGTAAAAAAAGAAGGAGTAAGGATGGAGACCAGTGATCAACCATCAGAGATCTGAACAAATATTTGTTGTACAGGCATTTCAAAATGGAGGGTATCCATTGTCTGAGGGATTTGTTGATGAAGAACGATTGGATGGTGATGCTAGATTTGAAGGATGCGTGCTTAACTATCCCCATGGACATAGAGAGTCAGAGGTATTTAGAATTCCGTTGGAGGGGCCAATTATATCAATTTCAGTGCCTTCCTTTTGGGCTCTCTTCAGCACCTTGGTGCTTTACCAAGGTCATGAGGGTAGTGATGGCTTATTTGAGAGAGAGAGGGGTTCGGATGCTCGTATATTTGGACGACATATTGGTAATGTCTAAGAGTGTAGTTGAATTGAAGGAGGAGTTAAAGAATGTGATTGGAATGTTAGAGTTGTTAGGATTTATAATAAACAGGGAAAAATCAATCTTGGAACCAAGCAGAGAACTGGAATTCTTGGGTTTTCTAGTACACACAGAAAAGTTAATTCTTCAGCTTCCAGAAAGGAAGGTAAAGATGATAAGGAATCAAATAAGTCTAGTGTTAAAGAAAGAGTACTTAACATTGAGACATTTGGCCCGTGTGATAGGATTGTTATCTTCTTCTATCCAGGAAAATTTCCAGGTCCTTTACATTACCGTGCTTTGCAGAGAATTAAAGGAGAGGCTCTGAGTAAAGGTCTGTGGTATGGGGACAAATTAACAATGAATTCAGAGGCAAAAGAGGAGTTGTTATCGTGGTTGAACAATATGAAGACTTTGATTAGAAGAGCTATTTTTGGTTGTGCCTGAATTTTGTTTTAGAGACGGATGGTTGGGGAGCTTGTTTGGGAGCTTCGGAAACAGAGGGCATGTGGACACAGGAAGAAAGAGTGAAGCATATAAATTGCCTGGAATTAACAGCAGGTTTGTATGTGTTGAAGAGTTTCAAAAGAGAATTGCAAGGACGGACAGTATTGATGAAGATGGACAATGTGTACAACAACAGGCTAGGAGGGAGCAGGTCTCGTGGATTGTCTGAGTTAGCAAAGGATTATTGGGAGTTTTGTTTGGAGCACAAGATTACTGTGAGGGCAGAGTATTTGCTGGGAGAGATGAATATATCAGAGACTGGAATTCAAGGCATTTAAGGGATTACAGCGATTAGAAGCTAGATCACAAGTTTTTTGTCGGAATAAACAACATTTGGGGTCCACTGGAAGTGGATTTGTATGCAAGCAGATTGACCAATCAGTTAGCGACTTACTACAGTTGGCTACTGGATCCAGTGGCGAGTGCCTTGGATGCATTCCTGCAGGTTTGGAAAGGGAGGGGAGTGTATGCGTTTCCTCCATTTGCGATGTTGCAGAGAGTACTGTTGAAAGTGAGAGAGAAGGAATGTCAGATTGTGTTGGTTACTCTGTTTTGAGTTCCTCAAGTTTGGTTTCCGGCAGTGCTGGAACTGGCATGTGTGGTGCCCCTTTTGATTCCATCAGAGGAAGGAATTTTAAAGAATGGGGATGGAGAAGAACATCCTTTGGTGCAGAGTGGGGTGATGAACCTTCTTGTTTAGAAGGTATCAGGAGACATAGAAGTATGCAGGGACTTTCGAGCAGGGCTTCAGAGCTCCTGGAGGAATCTTGGGCTCCGAGAACAAGGAGTAGATATAAAGGAATATGCAGAATATGGGCAAGTTGGTGCATGAAAAGGAGTTTGGATTCCGTGGAGGCTCCTGTGGTAGAGGTAGTACATTTTTTAGTGGAAAATTTGCAGAAGGTTTAAGTTTCAGAACTTTAAATTGTTATAGGTCTGCAGTGTCGGCAGATCATGCACAGGTAGAAGGAAGATCGGTAGGAAGGAATGTGTTGGTTTGTAGGGTTTCGAAAAGTATGGGATTGCGAAGACCTCCCGGGGCACGTTATGATGTGCTGTGGGATGTGAATAAAATATTGAAGAAATTTGTAGAATGGCCGGCGAATAGGTTTTTGGATTCTAAAAAGATTGCAGAAAAATTAGCAACTCTTTTAAGTCTGGTTTCATGCAGGCGATGTTCAGATGTAAAGGCATTGGAGGCAAGTAGTAGATTGTATGGTCCAGAGGGAGTTCATTTTGAGAAATGGAAGAGAACTAAGGCCATGTCTGAGTCGGTCTTTTATCCTAGGTTTACAGAAAATCCTAAGTTGGGTGTGGTTGAATGTTTGTTGGAGTATGAGAAAAGAATGATGGAACATAGAGCGCATGGTGAAGAACAGTTATTAATTCTTATGCAAAAACCGCACAAAGCGGTGAGTTCAGCGACCATTGCAAGGTGGGTAAAGGATGTTATGAAGGAAGCAGGAAGTGATATTAATCAATATAAAGCCCATTCTTTGAGAGGTGCGATGGCAAGTAAGTTGTACATGGCAGGAGGATGATTGGAAGAGATTTTAAAGGCAGCTGATTGGTCAAATGCAGGTACTTTTGCAAGACATTATTTCAGACCAATTAAGCATGTAAAAAATGTGGTGTTGAAGGGCTTTCAACATGCATAATGGTAGCCTCCGGCCTTGGAATGAAATTGCGATTCTGCAAATTAAATGCAAAGAGAATCAAGATTTCATTAAAGACACGGAGGCTAACAATTTCCCTCCCAACACGACCCTTTTGAAAAGAAAAAAAAAGAAGAGGGAGTAGACGTTAGAGGGAGTTTTTTTGTACGTTGCATTACGGAAATAGCACGGAGTATGTTTTTAGTGAGTGTTGAATTTTTTTGGGTCAAATAATGTTATTGGAGTATTTTGTACAAATATGTATGGAGGAGTATCTTTATATTTTATGTTAGTGACACCTTATTATTCTCTGTAGAGTCTTTGTAAAGAAGAGAGAAGAAGGTCGAAAGGAAGAAGATAAGAAGAAAGAAGGGGAGACTTAGGAAATTTAAGGCTGCATTTAAAGAGGAAGAGTGTGCTATGCAAGGATTATTTATGGACTGTGGGGTTCTAAGTCTACATTGTTATGTTGAGTGTGCAGTGGAGTGGCGTTAAAAGTTAAATGCATAATGTTAGCCTCCGTGTCTTTAATGAAATCTTGATTCTCTTTGCATTTAGTTTTAAGAATCGCTATTCTATCAAGTCTGATATGAATAGATTGAACTACCTGCCGGCTAATGGACCCTTGTCCCAATGGCAAATTTGAACAACAAAAGGGCCATGCGGTGTTTTACCCAGTAGTGCATCGATTACAATCACCAACAATGGGCATTCTAGAATGTTGCTTTGTGTGATGATGTGCACTTGGTTTCTACATGTCCTGTGACACCGTTCTATGAATGGCCTCTTTAAAGGATATCGATCAACCCAGCAGCATGATTCATGTATTGACTTCACTGACATCATCGTATGTTATATTTTATGTAGTATGGTGTGTTATGTTATGTTATTAGGTAATGTTATGTTAGGTTATTTTAGTTTATATTACATGGTATGTTTGGTTATGTAATGTAGGTTTTATAATACCATTATGTAATGTTATGTGACATTATGTTTTGTTATGTAACTGAAAATTTGTGTTGGGCAGAATTTTATCCGCTATAGCGATATTAGTGGAGTAAATTTCGTCAGTGAATTCTCTGCTAGATTTAGAAGATCCTCCAGAAATCAGATTTTTTTCTGACCCTAACTTTAACCCTAAATAAGGCTCTTACATGGTTTCCAGGTACATTCGAAAAGCACCGGTGTCAGATTCGAGGGTTTGTAAACGTCGAATGTATTTCAAAAGGCCAAGTGATGCCGTTCCTAGTAAATACACGTTGCTCCTTGTTAGCATGCAAAGTGATGTTTTCCACAGGTGTAAAACTACTAGAAAGAGGGTTAATATGCGGAGTGTTCCGATAAACGTGGTTCAACCCCAGAGCAACTGCACAAAATAAAAATACACGTTTGTTTCAAAGGAACAAGTGAGTGCTGCCAGAATACGCACACAAAGTACAAATTAAAAAAACACAATAAAATAAGCATTTCTCCTTTCTGAATGAAAAGCCATACTAACACAACATGTATTTAATCTCGACAATCTAAAAGAGAACCTGTTCTTTTAATTCCAGTTGTACCTCACGTTAGAAGCGCTGCCCTGCTGACTTAAATAATAGCCCTCAAACATCACGCTTTGTGAGATTTTTGAATAGTGACAGGGCTAAATAGAGGCTGTCTCAATGGGACTGCCTTGATATTTATTCCCAGCAGGTCTTTGGCATGAAATCTCAATGTCAAATATTTTCTGCACCGTGAATAAGAAAACGGCTCTAACATTCACTTCGCAGCAGAGACATGAAACCTGAGAAATAATCAAATATTGTATGGCCCTAACTTCAAGGCAGGAGAAACAGCAGGAGTCGAAAGGGGACCGCAAGGAGAATTGGGTAAAATATCTCGGATCCCTCTCAACTGTGACAATAATGTGTTGTACATGAAAAAATCCTTTGTTTTTCCTTCTCAGAAAAGGTCATGACAGCCAAAGGCAAATTTTGGTTAGACTATAATAGCTTGTTTCAAGGCCACCGGATGACTTTCACTAAAATAAAACATTTCAAGCACATGAAAAGTTGTGTAAGCAACGATATACTTACTCGGGCACTTTGCAATCTAATCACCTTAGTGTACAGTAATACCTCTCTTAAGAATACAGAATCCATGTATGCAGTAGCCTTAGATTTATATAAGCACATTGGAATTTTGGGAGCTCTGATAGGTGGCAGGTTGCAATAATGGCCTTCATAGGCCATGTGCTTATATAACCTTTCAAAATTTGTCTTTGTGTTTCTCCCAGTTTTATTTATAGCATTCTAAGTGTGCAATGTTCTAATGGCATTATAGCCTTCCCCTTCGAGCTATACCAGCCTCTAATGACCCTCTCCCTCGTTATAGGCCATTGCCTGTGGCTCGGGTCAATAATTTAGTAAGATGGCCTTTAATAGCCGCTATAGCTCTGAGTGGCGTGCAATAACACCACATCACTCTATAATTTATCTTTCTAAGAACAGACCTAAAAGGTGAACTATGTGGAAAGCCACTGTGATGCACAATGTTAATTCTCGTGTAAAGGATAAACTATCTGTGAATGTGTGGGAGATCATAGTGACATTTCAGGAAGATTCCTCAGCCACACACATGTATGTTCACACTTACACATATAGTACAGGCTGTTATGAAAAACAAGCACGGATGTTTCACTCATCAAGGCATTTGATTATGCGGTTGCAGTGTTATTTCAGAGAGCCACATGCCCACCTCCTCTGTGTCTGCAGTTACTCTGATTATAACAAGCTGCAGGCACGGTGTGAGTCATAGCTTTTATATTCTAATTTAATTATGCTTTTTGTTTTAATCTCTGAAGGATGTCAGGCTGAGATCAACTTGAGGTCAGTAAACTACGCACACACACATCTCTACAGGAGAACAACAATTCACAGTATGTTGTATGTCCGAATGTTTATAAACAAATAGTGTGACATAAATATTGTGTCTTAAACATCTTTTATTAAAGCATTGTCCCATTGGGTGTAGATTTTCTATTAGGAACTCCAAAGGTGAAATATTATTTGAACATTAATTAGGATACAGTGTTTATGTTGATGATTGGTGACTGCTGAAGCCTGTCTGGGATGTGTATGTGTCAGCACACCACTGTTGGAACATGATTTGAGCTTGCTAAGTGACCACCAAACCACCTGCACTGCAGTCGTGGAGCTGTGCCTGCAGCAGCACCAAAACAATGTACTACTCACTAGAATATGCAAACACCAACTTATGAACCCAAAGACCACTGCATCCACCTCTTCTCTCTTTTCTGTGTAGAGATCTCCATCACTGTGGTGGAGAGAATTGCACACATAGGTATACGAATGAGGAGTAAATGTGAAAGTTACCAGGAGAATGGGACATAATTGCAACACATTGGAGGAGTTTAAGGAAATTTAAGGAGGGAGTTGTGAGGGACATGTTAATGCAAAACACACACCCATAAAAGAGTAAGGCAGTTGCAATTCACAAAATACACTTTTACATTTACTACAGCCCTCATGGTGGCAAACAGGTATAAATGTACTCCAGGCCCACCTTGCAGTGAGCCAGTACCACACATGGTCTTCCACTGGTACTTCAACGCACTCCATTTGAAATCAATGGAGTCTGGGAATTAAAATAACACCCTTTGTAAATTCAATTGTAGGAGGCTCTATCCCCCAAATGTAGGGGATGGAGGCATGTAAGTCCACATCTAGATGTAAATCTCCACTTGAAAATGGTGATTAGCAATAAACTGTAGATTTACACCAAGGAGTATGAGTCAATATATGCGTGAGTAAATATGCACATTTATGTTTACCTTTGTGAATTGGGCTTCCTGTGTTCACAACACAGTGCTTAAAACTAATGCATGGCAGCAGGCAGTATAGTGTTCACTTGTCCCCCTGTCTCTACTCTGAGTCCAACAAGTGCTCTGGCAGTTTTGATGTCTGTAAGTACTGTCAATCCCTCGCGCAATTTCCTACATAATCTTCAATTGCAACCAGCAGCTTGGAAATTAAAGGTGCCGACAAAGGGCAAGAAAAAAGATGACCACAATTATTATTGGTGATATTACTGTACACTGCCCCATATCCAGCACGTTTCTGGACACTGCGAAAGGAACACAGGACTGTAATGTGAAGTGCAGCCTGGGTAATTCATCTCAAACCACAGTAGAAGGTCTTTACTCAGTTACTAAAGCATCCCCTTTTGCTAAATTTCAATTCACCCCTCTGAGAAAAGGCTGTGCGCCCACATCTCCTGGCAGTTGAAAATCACAGGGTCTTAAGTAAAGTAGAACACTAAGTTTAAAGAGTAAACACTAATAGTGTGGCTATCAATAGTATAGGAAGTACAGTAGCACTGAATTCCGAAGTTATGAGAGACCTGTTGCACCCCATATGGCTGTTTTGTGGCTCATGACATTGTAGCTCTGTTTGGTTAATGGGAGAAGAAATCTCCTAACTATACAAGTTTATGTTTTATACACAAATCACTGCTGTCAGAGGGTGTGTTTCCATATGTTCAGTTTTGGTAGATTGGGGAACTAAAGGACAGGGAGACAAAGTGATGCGACCAAGATCACACAATTTAGTCAAAAATGAAACCCACCATTAGATCTCAGTAAATTCTGAATGAACATTGACAAGTTAGACCAAAAGAACCTCTCCCTTATGAGAGTTGAAGTCCACTTCCATGATTGCACATATGAATGGCATGGTAATGCAACACACATGCTATATGCACTCATGAAGAAATGACACAGAAGCCAGAATGATCTCCCTCACTCCTGCATACTGCCTCTACACTTGCTAAAATAAAATACCAAATGTGGGTGACATATATGTTTGTAAAGATCATCTCTGAGCAGAAACCACTTGTGTGGACAGCAAACATATATAGGGACATGAAAAAGAAATGTAAATTCTTCTCACTATGCCCCCATTCACTTGGCATGCACATATGTAAAGGAGGTAGTTGTGAGAAAGCACCCCTCTTAGATGAATCAGGGAAAGGAAGGAGCTGCTTGTGTCTCCTGCATACATGGTACGCACAGGAATGAAATAATGGAGCTAACATGTGTCAATAAATCTGCTATTTCTGGAGCCATACTACATACATACATAGTGATTGGAATGAACCCTGTCAGTAACTGAGAGAACAGATAGGAAATGAACTGCAGATGAGATATACATACACACACACGCCTATATATGTCCACATAAGCTGGAATTCTAAAATAGCTTGCGGAAAAGACTTGCACGCCACAACTCCAATTCCATAAGTGACCTACCAAGTGAATTCATATCCTTCCACTCCTGTGTTCCATTTATCAGTTCAAGAAACTGTCGAATTATATAAGAACACACAGCTACCAGAGAGCATATATGCACAGGTAGCATTAGAATGTATCTAGCACTAGCCTTGTCTTTAAGTAGCTATATAGTTTCCCTGCAGAGGTATTTTCCAAGATCACAAAGCCTCTGTTAGAGCAACCACAGAAAAAGGTCTATAACCCGGAACCATAAGCAAACCAAACCAACAAAGCAGAGGCTTAAATATCCTGGTGCTCCATGAAATCTGGCTGCACCACACTCTCCTGGCATCATCATGATGGACTAAGAAATTAGATCTTTTCATAATGCATGTCTGTAACCTCACTCATCTAATACCTAAAATACCTGGAAACCCCATTACTGCATGTATATCTTTAACAAGTATGCTAAGTATGTTTATGAGGAATTTCACTGACTTCTCACCTCTATTCTTAATCCTGTTGATTTATCCAAGTACGAGAATGATACATAAGTAACAAATCCACTCCTAGAAATCAAGCAAATCTTTATCCGCCATGCATGCTATTGACATGCATCAACATTTGACGAGAAAGTGATATTCATCCTCCTTAATACTCCGGCCTGTTTACTTGCAAGAGCCGGAGAGTAAAATGTGAGTAACATCCATCCAGCAGAAGGTACTAAACTAGGAAATGCAAATACACCCAGAAAAAAGTAAACAATAAGCTTTAATACCTCAAAACCCTCTCTATACTGTGTCTGTCAACAGTCATGCCATCGCATGGTGTTGGTGTGGGGGATATACCTATGACCTAAGATCCCATATGCGTATCCAGCAACCAAGCAAAGCCCCTACCTGTCATTGACAGCGGGCATAAGGGCAGAGTCAGAAATGCACACATTCTCCCAAACCTCATATGTCCAGTCAGCAACTATCCTCAATCAGCCTATGTGTGCATACTATGACAATGGTAGCAGTGGGGTAGGAGTTGCACATCCAAGAAAAAATGCATATGACTCGAGTAACAGAGATTTAAGTTTATTGGTGGCAATTGCCTGTGTGAATTTATGGTGCTCACCATACAAGCATCCTGCTACCCTTGAATATAACCAAAGCGACCACGGATATGGTCACTCACAAGTTTAGAATAAATGATGGGAGTACATCCACATAGTAACAAAAGAATGTAATTCCATAATTCATGTGGAGAACAAACACCAATGAATTCATTATTCTTGTATTTATTATTGATAAACTTTATCGAACACCATCATATTGAGACAGCAGTAAATACATCGGATACAGCTGACACGTGTTTCATCTTAAGACTTTTTCAAGGCTGTGAAAAAGTATAATTAAAATAAACTTACTATAATGATCTAATATGGTGCAGACATTTTGCTAATTGTTATCATATTAGAAACCAGCACCAAAAAAAGGCAGTGTAGTAGTTATGTACCAGAAAGTACTGTCTTACGAAATTAAAAGACAGTGCCAAGGGTGCATCAAAGACTAAGGTCCTGATTTAGACCTCGGCAGACGGGTTACTCCATCACAATGGTGACGGATATCCTGTCTGCCGAAATATAAATCCCATTATGTCCTATGGGATTTATATTTCGGCGAACGGATTATCCGTCACCGTTGTGATGGGGTACCCATCCGCTAAGATCTAAATCAGGCCCTAGATGTCATTGTGCGGGTAAAGGAATGTTAGTTGTAGAGTGTATCACTAAAACATGATGTAAGGACCAAATAGTGAAGATTAAAATCCAAGTAAAAAAGGCCTATGTAAAATGATTAGAGTGTGTTAGAACTGGGGGTCTCTAGTTGGCAGAGGTGGGTACCTTTGTCCAAATAGGGACCCTTGCTTCTAGTCAGGGTACGGGGGTTACACTACTAAAATAACCCCTGCTCACCCCCTTGGTAGCTTGGCACGAGCAGGCAGGCTTATCTCAGAGGCAGTGTGTAAAGCATTTGTGAACAAATACAGTAACCCAGTGACAACACTACAGATGGACACCACACAGGTTGTATTATAAAAATAAGTATTTTTATATAGACTTAACACAAGACCCAAAACGACAAAAATCCACAATACACTATGAAAAATATGACTGTCAATGGTAGAAAATAGTTCAGTTCAAATGCAGGTGATAAATGTGACACTCTACGTTCAATGTACCTTTGGATGCGTAACGCGATACAAACAAAAGAGTTGCAGGGAAGGTGATGCGTCAGTTCCTTACACGCAAGAACGGTGATGCGTCGGTTCCTTGCTCCGGGGGAGGTGATGCGTCGGTTCCCTACTGCTGCGTAGGGGACGGTGATGCGTCGGTTCCTTGCCGGAGAGGAGGTGATGCGTCGGTTCTTCACCGCGTGGGGAGGTGATGCGTCGGTTTCTTACTGCGCTTCTGTGGCGATGCGACCAGCAGCGCCTCGATGCGATGATGACCCGGTGCAATGAAACAAAATGGCGTCTTCTTCTCGATGCGACAACGAAGGGGCGATGCGTGCACGCTCGACGGCCGTGCGGCGACTCGGTGAATCTTTGGAGCCGCGACAGGCCCTGCGACACGCTTCTCCGATGATGCGACGGCATCTGCTGCGACGGCGACACTCTTCTCCGGTGATGCGAGGCGCTTCGGTGATGCGATGGCGACAGCGGCGGCACGCTTTCTCGGCGATGTGACGATAGCTTCTGTGGCGGCGACACGCTTCTTCTTCGTGAGTCGCGCTTCCAGCTCCCAGCGACACGCAGTCTCTCAGAAGGCCCAACACAACAGTAGGCACTTCAAATTCCCAGCAAGGGAATTCAGGGGAGCTGGTTGGTGAAGTCTTGTGTCCCTGAGACTTCAGCAGGAGGCAAGCTCAATCTTCAAGCCCTTGGAGATTTTCTGCAAGATGATGAAAGTAAGCACAAAGTTCCTTTCTCCTTTCTTTGGCAATCAGGCAACCACTGCAGGCCAATCCCTCAAACAGCACACAGCATAGGGATAGTCTCCTCCTTCAGTTTCTCTGGTTCCTCTCCTCAGCAAAGGTTCTTCTTGTTTCCCAGAAGTGATCTAAAGTCTTGGGGTCTGGGTCCCAATATTTATACTAGCAAATCCTTTGTCCTCTGAAGGCAGAGGGTCCTGTACCTAGTCCAAACCAGTTCTGGGTGCATTCTGCCAGTGCACACCTTCTTCCTTTGTCAATGTGGGCCAGGGACATCAGACGCACCACAGGAGGTGGAGCCAGCATTGTGGAAGGCAGGCACAGCCCTATTCAGGCCCAAGTGCAACTCCTCCCACCACTCTACATGCAGATAGGTCTATTCAGCCCTGTGCTGACTCACCCTGTCTCCTGGAGTCCCCCAGCCCCTGTCACTCACAAACCCAGACATACAATACAGAAGCTAGCAGAGGCAGGCTGGATGGTTAGGCAAGAAAATACCTACTTTCTAAAATTGGTATTTTCAAACACAGAATGTTAAAACCAACTTCACTAAAAGATGTATTTTATCATTCTGAGTTCAGGCATACTAAATTCGTTTTTCTACCATGTTCCCTGGGTCAGTTAGGATTATAAGATGTTATAATCAAACTGCCCATTCTGGCCAATGGGAACAGGTAGCCTTGCAATAGTGAAAAACGAAATTGGCTGTAATTCACTATCAGGACATGCCACACACACCAGGGCATGTCCTACCTCTTACATACAATGCACCCTGCCCGCAGGCCTACCTTAGGGGTGACTAATATGAAGGAAAGGGAAGGTTTGGGGACTGGTAAGTGGGTGCACTTACCAAGTCGACATGGTAGTACCAGACTGCACACAGGCTCTGCTATGGCAGGCCTGAGACACACTTTACCAGCAGCTCCTGTGGGTGGCACAACCAGTGCTGCAAGCCCACCAGCAGCATTTGATTCACAGGCCCTGGGCACAACCAGTGCACTGTACTAGGGTCTGACAGTGAATAAAATAGGCCAAACATGGAGTCACTAATCCATACATTAATTTATAACAGAGAGCATATGCACTTTAGCACTGATCAGCAGTGGTAAAGTGCCCAGAGTCATAAAACCAACAAAAACAGGTCAGAAAGAGTACAGGAGGGAGGCAAAAAGTTCAGGGATGACCCTGCAAAAAGGGCCAAGTCCAACAGAGTGCAGTATCAAAATGCCAGCCTTTATGTGAACTTGTGTGTTGAGGAAATGGTCATAATGTCCAGATAGTCAAGCAACCAGAAAACAGAATGAGTGCTCACAGAATCAAAAAATATACCTCTCTTGTTATTGTGTCCAAATATAAGATAATCTGAATGGTTATAGTATATCATTAAATAAGGACTAAAAAGGTGGGATATATGGATTATGTACTCAGGTCAAGAGTGAATACTTACTGGATTGTGAGGCAGAATAATTTTAAGTAACTGTACTCTCACTGCTTTGTGTGGTGATGTCAGTACCAGTCAGAAATTAGCTTGGGCTAAAAAAGTAAATATGCAGGGGTGGAAAAATTGAGAAATGGGGACATTGATGGTTTGATGCACGTAATTAAGGAATGCACCTAAGATAAAGGTAGTCATGTAAGGACTGGCCAACGCCCTCTCTGGCTTACCCTAACTTCAATTAACTGTCTTATACACAACATGAGTACATTTGATGATATGGAGACAGTGGGCCTGATTTACAAAGGCAACTTAAAATTTTTAACAAGGTTACTGTTAAACCTGGTATCCTTAGGGTGGTCTTTCTCCAAACTTTTAGCTTCCAACCTCCACGTTTTGCTGTATCTTTTTGTTGGCCATAGGACTCTGAGCTCTTTACCATTGCTAATCAGCGGTAAAGTGCATGTGCTTCTTCCTTTAAACATGTGTGTAAATTGTTTATACATGATTGGCATATTTAATTTATTTGTAAGTACCTTGTAAAGTGGTATACTATACACACAGGGCCTGTAAGTTAAATGTTGCTAGTGGGCTGCAACATTGATTGTGTCACCCACCGAAGTAGCCTTTCAACCCTATCTCAGGCCTGCCACTGCAGTGCCTGTGTGTGCAGTTTCACTGCCACTTCGACTTGGCATTTCAAACTACTTGTCAAGCCATAAACTCCCCTTTTATTATATATATGTCCTTCCTAAGGGCAGGGTGCTATGTAAGTAAAAGATAGGACATGTACCTGGTTGTTTTACATGTCCTAGTAGTGACAAATACCCAAATTCCCACTATTGTGAGGCCTGCTTCTCTCATAGGTTACCATTGGAGATTCCTTAAAATAACTGTAAGGTGTAATTCCTGATTTCAGAGGAGTGGCTCCTTTATGTTTTATATCTTTGGACTGGTGATGACAAAGCCTCTTTACTGGTAAAGTTGGATTTGACATTACTAGTTTAGGAGTGCCACTTTTAGAAGTGGACATTTCTCTGCACTTACTGCTCTACGTGCCTTACAGCCTGCCTCCATTACACATCTGGGAAAGGGTGGCAGC